>CM067592.1:59106470-59729248 GCA_034336665.1 Luscinia megarhynchos
TTTATATTTATATTTATATTTATATTTATATTTATATTTATATTTATATTTATATTTAGTGATACATGTATCTACACTTACATTCCTGAGCCTTCCTGTTCTTGATGCATTGTTTGTTCTTCATCCTTGAAACCGTCTTCTGAGAAGATAAAAATAAATGTTTGACCTGAAAAATTACAGATAGCTTAAGAAATATATTTTGTCTCCTGAAGAAATCACACTCTTTCCAAGGTTTCACTTATGAACAAAGAAAATTTACACCTTGTGCAGCTGCCTTGACTGAATTTTTCACACTGTGTACGCAGAAAGCACATATATTTTTATTCAATAAATTATTTGGCTTAAAAAATATTCCAAAAGTTATCCTTGCCATCCCACAATATAGTTTGGGATGATAATAAAGTGCCCTACCAAAGTTTTTTAAAATTATCAAGATCTAACATCATCACAAAAGTTGTATATTACAGTGTTTCTATGCACAGAGGAACAAGTGGGTAATGTTTATCTAAGCCATTAACAGTATTTTCAATTAAATAGATTACTGGGTCTCTTCTCTTTATATATACATATTTTATATATATATTTATATATGTATCTATAGACATAAGTCCAAACACACATATACATATACATTGATATTTGTATATATACATATGTATATTTATATATATAACTAAATAACTAGATACAAATATAAATAAATACATTTATTTCTATGTATACATTTTATATATATATATATGTATATGTATATGTATACGTGTATGTATATATATATTTATTTATAGATCTAAAAATTAAAAAACAAAACAAAACCCCAATGGAGTAAAATAAAGCCCAAAATAAGTAGTTAGTTTAGTTTATTTAGAATCACCACAGTAAGGCGCTGAAGGATCTGGTTCTTGCTTGTGAAAAAATGATTCACCAGAGCTGTATTGTTTGCTCCTATGTAAGCAAAGATGAATCTGAAATTTCACAGGAAAAGCCTCCCTTTGCAACACTGCACCATTTTTATTTTGGTTATAAAATGAAATGAAATGAAATGAAAATAAAATAAAATAAAATAAAATAAAATAAAATAAAATAAAATAAAATAAAATAAAATAAAATAAAATAAAATAAAATAAAATAAAATAAAATAAAACAGCCAAGAACTGTATCTCTGGCAAGAAAATGGCTGCCCATATCCCTGTAGGAACCACTCTACTCAGGGCTTGCTGTCACTTGAAAGGTAAAATTAATTTACTTTTCCTTCCTTCACATGGACTCTGCCTTGCCTGTTCTTGCCAGGGGCACGGTGAGGCTTCACTCAGCTCGGCTCCTGTTCTGCACTGTTGCACTCACCCAACAAAAAAAAGGCATCACAGCTATTATTTTGGCTGAATCACTCCGTGGCTGGATGTTGGCATGGACACGTCTCCTTGAGCAGGTGCTGACAGACCTGAACTCATTCTGCCTGCCTTCCTCCTCATTACTGCCTGGGTGAAAGCCAGTTCTAGTCTAGGAGCTATTTTATATTCTTATTCTTATTCTTATTCTTATTCTTATTCTTATTCTTATTCTTATTCTTATTCTTATTCTTCTTTCTACAGATAACAGGCATTGTCTCCAGAATTTGGCAGGGAAAGTCATCATAAGGTTGAAATATTCTCCAGGCAGTGGACAAATCCAGTGGTCCCACAGATGGGACATCCTCTGAGCTAAAACTAAGACAAGGACAAAGGTGCTTCCAAAGGTGCCAGCAATTCCTGACAACCACTCTGGAGCTTCACAGCTCCTGCAGCTCCTCTCAACTTTGTGTATCACACAAACCATAGTGAAAAATCTCATTAGGTGAGGCTTTCTTCAAAGCTGTGTGGCATCCAGAAGTGCCCTGGAAACTGCTGGGGCTTCGTGGTTTTCAACTCCCAGGACACAGTGTCAGCTCCCACTGTCACAACCTGTCAAATTCCTTAGCCCTGCCTGCTGGAGACACTTTTGGGGAGGGTATTTTGTTTTGCATGCGACACACAGGCTGTCATAAAGGCAAACCCAAACGCCTTGCAGGCTGTATGTGCAAAGAGGAGTGATGAAATGGGGTGGTAATGCCTTGTGAGGGAGTCCTTGGCTGTCCCCTGAGGATGCTGGAGTCTGGTGAGGGGAGGCAAAGGCACCCACTTGTTAAACACAGTGACAGTCCTGCCTTTTGTGTCCCCCATAATTTATTCCTTTGTTTTCTCTCGGTCCCACTGGGAGATGGTAGAAAATGCAAACCAGAAGGAAAAGAAGCTTGTGCCCTTATTTGACCACCCACAGCATGCATTCAGCTTTGAATTAAAGGAATATGTCTAAGTCCAAGAGCAAGTGGGAAAAACAATAGTTTTTAAGCAGCTTGAGATGAAGGTGGCAGCTTGTCTCTGGCTCCAGGATTTAAACTTTTTGAAAACGTTTTATAATATTATCCATTTTAACTGCAATATCTGATTGGGTTATGGCCCTTCTACAGACTGTACATTGAGCACTTTCACACATGACAGCTACACAGTGGAAATTACACATCTCCAAGTACATTTAAAACCACTGTCCCATTGCTGTCACACAATGCCTGCTCATGCCATGGAAGAAAAACCGCCTAAAACTTGTATTTTTTGTAAGATTTGAGCATTTATGTAAAGGAGTATGGGACAATTCACATGTGCATGGGATGAAATTCAGATCTGTTTTGTCAGCATCTCATTGCAAGAGGTAAAAGAGGAGTGTTAGAGCTTTTTCTTATCCCAAAAAAAAGGCAGGTATTTCACTGGGCACCACAGGATATTTTTTACTCTGTTTTGGCCCAGTAGCAGATTCTGCAGCATGTATTTCCCAGAGGAAGGATGACCCTAAGTGTGGGGCGTTATTAGAGATGAGCACATGCAAATACTCTGCCCTGCACCAGACAAGTGTCACAGGAAACTCACAGGGCCAGGAACTCCACTCTGAGCCAGTTCAGGTCTGTGCTGGAGCTCACAAGCTCAAATTGACCTGAGATGTGCAGTTAGCACAAAGTGTAAAACTGCTGCCTTCCCTTTTCTTTCTTTTTTTTTTTTTTTTTTTTACTCAGTGATATCACTTTAAATCATTGCTGGAAGGTCACTTATAGTAAGTATCTGGCTTCTCCTGTGAAAGACAAAATCTTTTCTGAATACAGGTGGAAACAGGGGACAGAATCTCCTCCTGCTTCCCTCAGTGCACCCTACAGTCCTGGCACTGAAGAATATTGTGTGGGCCCTCGCTGTGTGGGAGGCAGAGGTTCTTGGCCAGTGCTCTTCCCAAAGCAGATTCCATTTCCACTCCACAGTCCTGCTTTGATCTACTCCAGGATCTGACCCTGGCTGGCTTCTCTTTGTGTTCTGCACTCTGCAGATGTTTGTGATGCATTCACAGAAATAGGAAAGCATCGACAGGAGCAGCAGAAGCTGGGACCTCAAGCAAACACATGTTGATAAGCATGATATTTTGCCATTTTTTTTCTGCTTTAATTAATCTATTCAAATGAATTTGTACATAAATTCCCTCAGACACAGTCTGAGTTCACTGCAGTCAATGTGTAGTTATTTATCTCTGTGGGTAACTGTAGCTAGGAAGTGACTTTCAGATTCTCCCTTGATTAAACACATACAATTTTGGCTTGAATACATTCAAAAACCAAAAAAATACAGTAAAATACGGAATGTTTTTTTAGAAAAACAGTAACCATTTCTAAATTACATTTTTTTCATCTTTTCATGTGTACATTGGAAAGCAAAGAAAAAGTGAGGACTGGCAAAATTTTTAATTAGAGGTTTTGAAGGGACTATCAAAAATGCTCCACATGAGATACTGGACAGATTTTCCAGAACAAAAGGTCTCCAGCCTTCTGTAACAAAAAATTCTGTGGATGCTCATGAGCTTGCATTCTCAGGAAAGCTATTCCAATATTTGTTTAAGTAATATTTTATTAGGGTTTCCCCCCCTAAATTGTGTTTTCCCTGCCTATTTATTTATCACTTGAACATTTTTAACAATCTCATGTGAAGACAAATTCTCACAAATATGTGGTTGTCAGACATTTAAGAGGCGATAGCTGCTTTTTTATGCTAAAGACACAAGAGAAATCATCCAGGATTTATAGAATGTCACTCAGGCACATCATCTTTCCTTGGCTGTAGCTGTCTATTTTCGTGAAAGGGCTCAGAGGAGCTCTCTGGTGCCAGGCATGTTTGAAGTGCACAGTGCCCTGTGGTTTGAACATTTGGAATATTTTGGTTATGAGTCTCTAGGAATGGTGCCAGTGGCACAAGTGATGCTTGGATGGGTCTGGGCCATTTCTAGTGTTTCTACATTCACCTGGGTCCATGCAGTGTCACAAAAATAAAATCTCAATAAAGTGACAATTCATTCCAAGATGAAGAGAAATCTCCCTAAATGCGTAAACATTATTTTTTTTTTTAAGTTAAATTGTATGAACGTCCTTCTGCAATATTCTTTAGGTTTTGGAATTGTTGCAATTCACTGAGTTGGTTTTGTTATGGGATAACTCCTTCAAAGCTCTGTGTGAGGCATGCCAGGACTGTAGGAAGCAGGAGGAGACTCTGTTTCCTATTTTCACCTGTATTCAGAAAAGATTTTGTCTTTTACAAGAGCAGGCAGTCATGCTATAAGTGAACTTTGAGCAATGATTTACAGTGACACCACTGAACATTTCATATTTTGACAAATAGACAAAATAGTCTGTATAAATATGATTTAATGATCCTATATCACATGTTGTCACTGACTAGCATATTTGATTACTGTAAAACTTTTGCAGTTATTGTTGACTATTTTAAAAGATGCCAACACATAAGGATAACTGCAGATCTGTGCTTCCTTCACAGCTTTTCCAGGATCCTACCTCAGACCCTCATTCAGCAAAAGCTTTGTGGTTCACGTTTCACCAATAATTGCATATTATATATTGTATCTTAGGATCAGCTTCGAAGACATACCCCTAGAAATAATCTATACTGGAAGACTAAAGTGCACCTTACACGACAATAAAACAGGGTTTAAAAAAAACCAAACCAAGTCCTCCCTAAAAAGCAGTATATAGGATGATTTTTGCTTTGTGTGGAGGGAGTCTCTGCTTGCACAGGTTGCTCCTCTCCAGATCAAAAATGTGTCAGAGAGATCTGACTTTCCCACCAGTGGGTGAAGCTCTTAGTCACCAACCCAAACAAAAGCGGAGGCAGCACTCTGACACTTTTTGAAGAGAAAACAGAGAGGTTAATCTGCAGATTGGGGATAAATCCTCTTGCCAAGGTGTTAATTTTGTTTAAGTCCTGTGTTTTGGTTTATTGTGCCTCCCCTTCCCTCTTGCCCATTCTTCAGGAGAGATAGCGTGCACTATTATACTCAGATCAATTAAACCACCGCGAGGATGAGCACTCCACAGGATTAGCCTTGGGAAAGAATGACTAAAGCCTGGCTTTACTCCAAAAACTTAAAGTGCTCACACTGCCTGGGAGATACTGGCTCGTACCTGTTACATGCCTGCAGCACAGGCTGCCTGTCTGTTCCTGAGCTGTAAAATGCCACACAGTGGGCATTTAACCCATTGTGGATTCAATTAAGGCTTTGCAGGACCTTTCAGAAATGGTAATCTTGTATAATGCAGATAAGTATGTACACACACACACAGAAGAGAGGGACTAGGGTGCTAAGAATGGTTCTATCACCCCAGTTAGCCTGTGTAGAGGGGCCAGGGTCTGCATCAAGCAGGGCTGGGGGATGTCAGAATGGCCTGGATGGCATTTTCTGTCTAACCCCACTGAGTTGTTCTGTGGCCTCTCCTAAATGAGGAGAAGCCATGTGTGCACTTACTGTGACAGCACCAGCACACCTGATAGGAGTTCAGGCCATCAACAGAATTTGCAGAGTATCAGAACTTAAGTGAAGTCACAGATATTTTAAAGATTCTTTCTTGTAAACTGTCCTGGTTTGAAGGACAGGTGTCTGCAGATGGGGCGTCCTGCTCTGAGCTCGCAGAAACACGAGTGACCCCTCCAGAAACACGAGTGACCCCTCCAGAAACACGAGTGACCCCTCCAGAAAGACGAGTGACCCCTCCAGAAACACGAGTGACCCCTCCAGAAAGACGAGTGACCCCTCCAGGAACACGAGTGACCCCTCCAGAAACACGAGAGCCCCTCCTGAAGCCCAGCTCCCACCTACACCCTTTGTCCAGAGTCGTCAAAGATCCTGGGTGTAACCCGGCCAGCTCCATTGGCATGATAATGGGAAAAATTCTTTAAATTGACACAGTAATAGAAAAACACTAAACCCCCAACATAAACCCAATTGCATCTGTTCTTTTTTCTCCAACCAGATTCTAGGTCAAAGAGCCACTTCCATGTACTCTTCTTCCTTCCACACAGACTAGTGCACTTGGAGCATGCTTGTATTCCTTTCCATGCAAAATTTAATCCCCTTTTTGACTATGATCAAGAGCTGTCATCATCACAATGATCTCTCCTTCTTTCATGTTGGATTAAGAGTTATGTTTACTGCTCTGAATTTGGGCCCAGACGGTGATGTACCAGAGAAAGCTGTGCTAAGTGAGAAATCCAGCTCGTGTGGTCAGGGCTACTAATGCAGAGAGCAGCAGCAGCCATCATTTAGATCGAGAAAAAACTGCCCTTCCAGGTTTTTCTCCATAGTGGTAGTCTGGAGAAAGGAAAAGAACCCTAAGACAAAGAATGGATAAATAAGGTGTTCACAGCAAGGTTTAAAAGCAACGTGAGGTCCTTCAGAGGGAGAATGCAGGTAGGCTTAAGAACAATTCAAAATGTAAACATGAACACAAAAGGCAGAAAGAAAAGATACTTCCATAGCTCAGGACTCAGTTTAAAAAAAGAAGAAAAAAGTGTGTCCACACAGGATGCATAAATTTGCCATAGAAAATGTCTTCAGGTATCCTTGTCTCACAAAGATATCTGAACCCAAAAAGAGACTATAAACAGGAAGCAGGAACAAGAAGTGTGTAAATGTTGTGTCAGTTTATCCAATTTTGGATTTCTTCTATTGGTGAAATACGGAACTATATTGAAAAACCTCTTAAAGCCATGCATCTTGACATATTTGTTCTGTATTACACAAAGCAGAAGCTTTAGGGCTCATGGCAGTGCTACTGCTCTGGAGCAAGGAGATTATGCATCTCATGAAGCAGTGATTTTGAAGACGGAATTTCCTGGAAAAAATGCTGGAGTGGTAAGAAGGGTAGAAAATGGCCTTTTAAATTTTTTTAAAAATTTTTTAAAAATTTTTTTAGTTGAATTACAGATTTCTGCCTTCAAGCATGCTGTTTGATCCAGAGGAAATTTCTTCCATCAGGTGTCCCATGCCCATGCTGATACTGTGACTGTGGAACCTGATCTGAAGAGCTGACCTGTATATTTTGGAAGACATCAGCAAGGACAGACCTCACTCATTCAGAGGGGACTGCAGCAATCCTAGAGCTGTAAAAGCCTGAATACAGGGGCCAGTGGCAGAAGTGGGGCTGGGAGTTTTCTCACTGAGAAGAAATGCATGATACCTCAACACAGTGCCTTGCAAGACTTTGTTCCCTGCCTCTGCATCACTTTGAAAGGGTTTCTGCTGAAAGAAAAAAATGTAAACACTGCTTTTAAGCACCTCCCTTCTCCGTTGTCCTGAACATCCTACTTTATATATAAATATCTGCTATTACATGCCTGTTCTTTCCATGGAAACAATCTCACCATTTTCTCTGGGACTGGTTTTTACCACCTGAAAAAACCCCCAAGCTGCCACATTCCTGCTTTTAGAACTCACGACTAAAGAGCAGATTTAATCCATGAGAGTAATAACACACATTTAATTATGGACTTTGCAAGGCATCCCCTGTTCCAGTCCAGGAATTTTTCACATGGCTGCTTGTTCAGCACACAAAGAATAGGATCTTCCCATGCCTGTCCCTCAGGAGTTTTGTGGAAGTACAAGACAGGTTGTTGGTCAATCCTTACACACTTCCCCATCCGGAGAAGGGACTTCCATGGAAACCTGAGCTGCAGCTTTACCTCAGTAGAGGTTGAAAGGTGTATTTGATGAGCTGCCACAGCTCCTGAGGTATGTGGCCTTTTAAGATTACTCTAAACCCATAATTCTGGAGTGTTTAAGACTGCTCTTCACCGCCCAGCCCACAGTTTCTTCCATTCCCCAAAAAAATGTAGAAGTCAATTAATGATTAATTTCATGATAAACTGTGAAAAACAGGTTTTAGCTGGAATCTCACTACCCATCCTCAAGCCCCTTCCTTTTTATAACTTCCTGAATTTCTTAAAAGCATGCACTCTTTAAACTGAGCACACACCAGCAAAATAAGTGGGAGAGTTCTCCTGCTTGCGTTCAACAGGGTGTTCTGGAGTGACGAACACCCTTTGACACTCAAGGCAGCTGCAAGCCAAGATTGTGCCAAGGAAAAGTGGTAAAACGGAGGCAATAAATTGTGGTCATCTGTTAGAAGACAAAATCACGTCCAAGGAAGGGGAATGTCCTCATGCATTTATAGTTCCCATGAATTAGCCTGTCTGCACTCTCTCTTCCCCTCCCTGACTGAACTCAGGTGCCTTTGAGTTTGAAATTGTCTTGTTTGTCACAGTTGATGAAAATTCATTAAATTTGGGTTGAAATTTTGACCTTATCACAGGTTGGTTTTTTATTTTTTTCCTTGTTTTTTTTTTTTTCTTTTTTTTTCATTTTCCCTTTATGACCTTGGGAATGTCCTGTAACTTTCACTTCTTCTATCATGGCCATTAAGTTTTCAGGATGCATTCATGCAGAGGTTTTGCATATCTTCTTTGGCCCTGATTTTACTGTATACACTAAAATACACTGTCACAAAAGTGACAACAATACTCTGCTTTCGTTCCTGTCTTACTAATTTTCCAACTTTCTCTCCTCTGAGACTCACAGCTTGAAGATTTGGCAGAAAACAACAATCTGTCAAACAGGAATAGCTTAGTCCAGCAATCTGACCTGCTTCATAACATCACCAGCAATAAAGGTTTGCAGTTAAACTGGAGTTTTGCTTAGAACAAACTCTCCTATTAAACACCTGATTTTAAACATTAAGAAAATCGGTTCTTGGCCAGAAGAGGGCATTTCACTTCAAGACTTGGGCTCATAGCTGTGGGCTCCTCATCTCGAAATAAATAAAATCCAACAAACAAACAAACCTATTCTACATTACTAAAAATTCATAATATTAGCAGTTCCTACTGTCCTGTAACAAAAGTTCAAACCTTTCAGTCAAAGCTCCCCCTGAAGCCAGCAGAGGCTGAGAACATGATAATGAAATCAAGAGTCATTGATTGATCCTTCCCTGACTTACACACTTCCTACTTTCTAGCACCAAGATAAGCAGGAGCTTTACTCAGACAACATTCAAGGAAAAGAACTGCCTAATAATGGCCTTTTTTTGTCCCAAGCTACGGGGAGTTACTTGATGGTCTGAGCTGGTGTAGTAACTCCTTTTTATTTCCTTTGTTGTTTGTTAAAGCCTTTGAAGTGGTGAGGACACAGGGGTTTCATGTAATATTAAAGCATAAGTTGGGGAACATTCACACACTTGTACTAGTCTCTTATCCTTTAAATCATTACAACAGTTAATAAAAAGTACAAGACCCCAGCTGTGTGAATGTGACATTCCACAGTGCTGACAGTGAGCTGAGGAAAAACACATTCACTGAAAATTGTGGACTTTTGAGGTCTTAATTTAAAGCAATGGGAGGTACCAAACAGGACAAACACTCTTCAGTAGCTGAAAGGTCAAGAATGTGGGTAAATAGCAGATTTGGGTGAAATAAATCCAAAGAAAACCTGGAGCTGCTAAAAGTTTGTGTTTCATGATGTCACATCTACTTTCCTACTCTGCTTCTTCCTTGAAGACACTGAAATTCTCAGCTTTGTTACTTTTTTTAAGGAAAAAAAAATCCCTGCCCTGGTTTTCAATGTCAACAAGTATATCAGCCTTACAATGACTTTGAAACTTGGTTTGCGTGTTATTGATGCAAAGAAAACACAAAAGTATTTCTCATCCCCTCCAAAGTTTTAAGGTTCTCTTTGCTCAACTTGCATGAACTGGTATTGTCCCAGATAAAATTGGTAACAGTAAAAACAAATAAATCTGCTCCCACTTCCCTCAGCTACATATTTTCAATTTAAATTTTTTGTGAATACTTACAGCTCAATTGTCCTTGACCTCAACAAAGCCTCCAAATTTATGTCATTCCCAGAAGAAATTCCAGCCTTGAATTTGTTAGGATGTCCTGCATGGCTAAAACAGTCAGGTCAGCTGCAGCTCAGGGAGTGATAGCAAAAAGAAGATTAAGCCAAAAGCAGACACAGAAGTGCAAAAGGGTGAATTTGAAGGTGTTGGTAACATAAGAGTTTAGGATCAGGTTTCTTGAAAATTTTATTCTCCAAATGGGTTTAGAATAAGCTGGGTTACCTTTCCAGGTGGTATCTGAAGCAAGGAAAGGAAGCTGTGATTTCAGCATTTTGTAAAAGATCTGCATTTTTCTCTCAGGGTTGCTATAGATGTGCCCGTGGATAATAGGCATTAAATGTTAGACATATG
The DNA here is from genome assembly GCA_034336665.1 of Luscinia megarhynchos. Taxonomy (NCBI): domain Eukaryota; kingdom Metazoa; phylum Chordata; class Aves; order Passeriformes; family Muscicapidae; genus Luscinia; species Luscinia megarhynchos. Next base: position 59,117,107 of record CM067592.1, read on the forward strand.
TTAGAGCTGGAAAAACCAGAGCAGCAATGAATGCACTAGCCCATTAAGGAGATCAACACTTCGGTTCCAGCGTGACACAGAGAATTCCCTGACACCATGGACCAGCTTTGCCAAGTTCAGCTGAGTAGGTGGAACTGGCAGCTGAAACAGCTCCACAGACAATTTTGCAAATAAGGAAACCCAGTCACAGGAGATGATGATGATGGTGATGATGATGATGATGGTGATGGTGACGGCAGGGCACCTTATGCACTCCATCAATGTGGTATTTTCAGCTGGAGCTGGCATGCCTTCCCCAGAAAAAAACACTTCCTCAGTCACCAATGGCCAGGGAAAGAGGTGGAGACACCTGAAGGAATCTCCGTGGTTTGCCTCCTGCAAGGAGGCAAAATCCATTCCTTTAGTGGCTTGCTCCTGGCCTAGGTTCTACTATAGCAGCTCATCCTCCAGAAAAATGAGCAGTACAAGCATCTGGAAACTTGTAGTGCCTTTTGGAACGACAGGGAAGTCAGATTTATCATTAGCAGATAAAGCAATGTGATGGTTAGTCAGGACACTCAGTATTTGGGGAGTGCTTTTTAAATAATCGTGGGCAAGCAGATTCCCGTTGCACACCACAGCACTGCTTCTGCCCTTGGCCATCACTTTCATTATCAAATATTTCACTTCTTTTTATTGATGGGTGTGGTGTGGAAACTCCACCACAGAGCATTACCAGAGGTATCAGCTACTTCTTCACATTCTTCACTGATTTTGATATCACAGCAGTGCTGCACTGTGTTATGGTAATCACATAAAAGCCCAAAGACACACATAAAATAATAATATAAAGCAGCATCTGCCCTAAAATGGCCATCATTTACTACACCATGGAAGAACCAGAAAGAAAACAAAAACAGAGAACAGGCTAGTAAAAAGAAAAAAGAAAGAGCTTTCATAAAAGCAGTGATCTCTGGCTCTTTGAAAAAAATGGTAAAGCACAATAGATATATGATAGGCATGTCCAAAATCACAAGGGATAAGGAAAAAGGTGTCAACATACATGGGGTGGTATTTTTTCTGTGCATTTCATGGAGGTACCTGGATGTTAGACAATTCTACTGAGAAATAAGAAAATGTGTGTTGATTTTAATTTCTAAGCTTTTGGGCTTTATATACACTAGCAGGATTTTGGGCCAAAAACCTGATAGCTGTACTTGATAAACTGAAGAAGGCTGAGCCTGAAGTATAAATGATCAGGGACATACCTAATTTTCCTTTCTTTAGCTGCTTACATTTTGAAAAATATAATGGAAGCAGAAAGCTCATCTTTCTGAAGTGCAGGAAGGGTAGACAAGATTGCTGAAAGAAGTAAAAAATGGGCCAGGAGGCAGTAGAGAAGATGTTTTATCATTGAGTTTTTATTTAATCTTCCCAAATTTTTGTCCTTCCTCATGAATAACAGAAATACAGGGAAAAAAAAGGTACTTTCTGCAAAAACTTCATGTGTTTCTGTATTTTCACACCCTCCAAAGAAGCTCCTCATTGACTATACAAAGTTTGTTTACAGAACATGCCAAGTCCATTTCTTTGTGTTTACAAGCGATATAAACAGCCATTAAAGACCTTCAAAAGCCACAAGGGATTCAGAGTAACCTCTTCAGTCAAGAAGGTTGCTGCCTCTCACTCTTTGAAGCAACATTTTTCAGCTGAAAGTGTTTGTCAAGCTGACAGCAAGGAAGGAGTGACCCAAGTCTTTTCTCCCAGGAAAGCTCTTATATTATTGGGACCAAACAGCTGACTGGAAATGCAGTGAGAGTTAAACAGAAGGTGTGGATGGAAATGTTAAACTCTTTATTTCCAGTGAGGCACCCAGCATCCCCCTCAACAGAAATGAGTGTGAAATGTGAGACTCTGGTGCTCAGACAATCCAGACTGCTCCTCAAAGAAGGAGTGCACAAGATAAACAACTAAATTAAAATTCCACGAATGTACTGAGTGACAGATATACACAGCTCAAAATACCTCTCATTGTAGTAATTCAATCCAGAAGGAAAAAAAAAAAAAATCCAAAACCAAACAAAAACAACAACAAAACCCTTTAACCCTTTAAAGAAAAAAGACAATGAAAACAACATCAACAACAACAAGGCATATACAGGTTTATTTTACATACTTTAGTTAGAGTCAAGGTTCTTTAGAACTTGGCCACATCTGTATATGATGGAGCTAAACAAGCATTCATGTACTTTTGCAAATAATCAAACTGAGCTCTGTAAATGCAAATGCTCAGGGGGTGTTTTCAAGCTGAAGATACTTATTTCCAAAACACATGGCCATTTTCAGCTTTCCTTAATGTGTTTGAGTCCACTAACTGGCTCCTTTTTATTCCTTCCTTCAACATTTGGGCTTTACATAGACAGAACATTTGCATAGACAGAACATGTGTATATAAGTGTATTAATTATTAATATTTAACACATACTCTGATGAATTACTGCTCAATGAAGTCAGTGTACCTTCTAGTATATATCCATTTGAGTGGTTGCAAAGGCCTTTCCAAAACTGGATGCAGAGTTGTTTTAAATAGATACATAAATTATTAATTTGGTGTTCTCCACTTTCTAATGCTAAACCAAGAATTCTAAAACACAAACATTGATGACTGAGAATTTTCTCTGAGCTGTAAACTGTAAATCTAATGTCAAAGCACTTGCTGTTGTCAAGTCAGATCACAGTGTCACGACGATTAATTTTTGCTCAAGATTATTTTAGGAGCTACGAGGGAAAAGATTCCAGTGTTTTTTTCAAAATGCTTCATGAGTTGGAGAGACAGGGTAGGGACATCCAACCCTCTAAGCAAAGGTTGTTATTGTTTATACATGGGTTATAAGATTCTGGGAGGTGACACAAGATTCAGTTCCTGTGTCTACAAACAAATTTACACAAGTTAGTGAAAACTGTTGACAACAGTCCTGCAAAAGTTTTTTTTTTTTTCCTTCCTCTTGCTGCAGTTGCAAAATTAGTCCAACTTTGATATCAGCTGTGATTTTGGCACACTCCTTTATCACCTAGAAATTTAAGAGGAAAATCCACTTTCATTACAAAACAAACTAACCAGACTATTATTTTTACTCCTCAAATACAGCAAAGCCAGTAGTTTAAGCTCCTCAGAGAGGACTTGGCTAAAGCTTCGAGAATTTGAACCTTCTCTGTATCTCCATTTATAAAATGAAGTAACTGCCATTTATAAAATGTAGTAAAGAAATGATGAGTTGAATTTTGTAACCCACACACCCCTGCTTTCCTCCCTGTCCGCTGTCTGCAAAACAAACAAACAAACAAACAAACATATATATAAAAGAAAGCCTCCCATTTTCAGATTGTTTGTGATTTTCTAGTATACACTTCAGTAGATTTTTCACTTCAGAAAAAACTGAGAGCTTTCAGATGCCTCTCAGACTTTGCACTCATTAAAAACAACAGAATTTCCCTCCCAATAATATGTGCCTTGCTTAATTATCATTTTGGCATTAGATCTCTGTTCTAGTTTTGCATAGAGGGAGGTCTTTCTGTTCTGTTCCGTTGTGCTTAGGGTGGTGAAGACAAAATAGTCTAATTTCAGCTGTTGATTCAAGGACAGTTTCTAAGTATAAACAACGTGAGAAGAGGAGGGCGGGCCATCCAGGAGAAGAGGAGGATAACACCTTACAGTTTGAGACTATTAATTGGGTGGCTGAAGTTTATAAAAATGTAAAATCATGTGACCAAGCTCTCTTTTGCATCCACCTTGGGCCACTCGGGCAGGGCAGGGGCCACACTGTGGCACTGCTGCTGCCAGGGTGTGGCCTTTGAAGGCCTTTCAATAAATACTCATTTTATTTCCCCTAACTCTGTGTGATCTCTGTTCCAGCTCCAAAAGGCAACAAGCTGAGAGGGATCTGGGGGGGGAAGAGCACAGGGCCTGGAAACAAGAGGGTTGTCCCTTCTCTGGGAGCTTCCTCTGTGGGCTGTGGGGACCATTCACAGAGCTGATTTAGTGGTTGACAAACTAAGCAACCAATTAAAAAGCTATTTCGCTTTCGTAAATCACACTGGCAAAGCTAATTCACCCTCTCTTGTCTTCTGGCCGCAAGGCAGGGGGCAACTGGAAATATGGACAGAGACATTTAATGGAAAAAGAAATGAAGATAATTTTGTCTTTCAGCAGCTTGTCTTTATCTTTAAAAGTAATACCCCAAGTGTGCAGCATAACCCATAGCACAGCTCTGGAGGGACTGTGGGGATGGGAGGAAATCATAGTTTGCAGTTTTTCCCAGGGCGGATGCAGATTGTGAAAGTGAAGACACCCCCTAAGCTAAACCAAAAAAAGGAACTTTTCTCTCTGGAGTGACCTGAAATGATTATTTAAGTAGATAACTGACTGAAGTGTTCTCTGTATGTTGTTGTTAAGAAACGTGGAAGATGGGGCAGGGAGAGGAGGGAATAATCTGGAAATCTTACTCTGAATTTCTTTTGTTTTTGTGTTATTAATAAATTTCTTCTTATTTTAAGCCTGCCTTGTTTTTGCTCCTAAATCCTATCTCTAAAAGAAATTGAATATATTAAAATTGGCAAACCCAAATCAAACACTGACAATCTGTAAGATCTAACCATAGAAATTTAAGATGATGATTTATCCCAGCTGAAGTTCTGGCTTGCTTTATCTTTTTTTGGTTCCAAGGCATTTTTGACTTTGCACACATTCACAAGAAAAGTTCAAACTCTGGCAAATCCAGCATTAATGGAAAATGCAAAGATTCTTTTATTTGACAATGATGGAATTTCAGAAAAACCTATTAACCGCTTTTCTCCTTATAGTCTCTCCAGGAAATAACATGTGCAGGGCACTTTATAAATGATAAAGCATTTTTAGGTAATCCTGTTGTACAGTTTGACTAAATATCAGAAATATTTTTTATCTCACACAGACTTCCTTCGACATTTGGAATCAAAGAAATACAAGGTGGTCTGTTTGGCTTTCTTTCTTTCTCTCTCTTTCTCTTTCTTTCTCTCTTCTCTTCCTTCCTTCCTGGAATCCTTCCTGGAATCCATCCTTCCTTCTTTCCTGGAATCCTTCCTTCCTTCCTGGAATCCTTCCTTCCTTCCTTCCTGGAATCCTCCCTCCCTTCCCTTCCTCCTTCCCCTTCCTCCTTCCCTTCCCTTCCCTTCCCTTCCCTTCCCTTCCCTTCCCTTCCCTTCCTTCCCTTCCTTCCTTCCTTCCCTTCCCTTCCTTCCCTTCCCTTCCCTTCCCTTCCCTTCCATCCCCTTCCCCTTCCCTCCTTCCCTTCCCTTCCCTTCCCTTCCATCCCTTCCCTTCCCTTCCCTTCCCTTCCCTTCCCTTCCCTTCCCTTCCCTTCCTTCCCATCCCTTCCCTTCCCTTCCTTCCCATTCCCTTCCTGCCTTCCTTCCCTTCCTGGGACTTCCCTGGGCCTTCCCTTCCTGGGACTTCCCTGGGGACTTCCTGGAGCTTCCTGGAACTTCCCTGGAGCTTCCTGGAGCTTCCCTTCCCCTTCCCTGGAGCTTCCCTTCCCTGGAGCTTCCCTTCGCTTCCCTGGAGCTTCCCTGGAGACTTCCCTGGAGCTTCCCCTTCCCTGGACTGCCTTCCCTGGACTTCCTTCCCTTCCTTCCTGGAGCTTCCTGGAAACTTCCCTGGAAACTTCCTAGACTTCCCCTTCCTGGAACTTCCCTTCCCTGAAACTTCCCTGGAAACTTCCCTTCCCTGAAACTTCCCTTCCCTTCCCTTCCCTGAAACTTACCCTTCCCTTCCCTTCCCTGAGAACTTCCCTTCCTGAAACTTCCCTTCCTGGAAACTTCCCTGAAACTTACCTTCCTGAAACTTCCCTTCCCTTCCCTTCCCTGAAGCTTCCACTTCCTGAAACTTCCCTTCCCTGAAACTTCCCTGAAACTTCCCTTCCTTGAAACGTCCCTGAAACTTCCCTGAAACTTCCCTTCCCTTTTCAGAAGATGGACTTTTGCCTTTGTCCTTTTCCAAGGCACAGACTGAGGCTTCTTTTCCACATTCCATGTTTGGAAGGTAGGACTGAATGAAGCGGTTTGAGGGAATTTTATAGATAAGTTTCTGGGCATGTCAGAGGCATTATGTTCTCATATTCAGGAGGAAAGCAAAAATAAAGAATAAAGCAAAAAAACCTCCACCCCATCAACAAAAAGCCCAGAAGGACAAAAATGTATGAATCAATAAGGACTAATTTAGGATGAATTTAAATTTCCACCCAAAAACTTAATTTAAATTGAGATCCTAGTTTTATCAGGGCTGTTTAAACACGTGATGGAAGAAACATGCTTTGACCCATAGAACATTCTTTAGGGGTTACATGAATCTCCAGGGATGGAAATAAAAAACACATTGACCCAAATAAACAGGTCAGCAAATAATCTCAGCCCAAGCAGTATCAGAGAGAAGAACCATACTGAGTTTGGCACAGCTGATGCAAACTTTAGAATCCTCATGGACACTGGATCTGCACCTCTCCATCTATCTTCCAAGGTAAGGGAGTTCTGTTGCCCTGATTTAGTCGTTGGGTAGAATTGCAACAAAAATTGTCCAGGGGACACATTGTCTAGCTGACTTTCCCCAAGTGTTTTTTCAGTACTGTGTCATATTCCTACATTTTTTTAGAAGAGGTAAGAGCTCTACAGAGAGATGCTCTTCTACTGCTCTTCAATCAGTATAAGCACATTTACCTGAACAGCTTGTTCTACTACTAAAACACATAAAAAACTCCACCCTATTTTTTTTCTTTTGCAGAACTTAGCATAGTTTAAAAAAAGAAAGATACTCAACTTTCTGCCCCACCATTTTATTCTGAAGGTTCATATTCATATTCATTCTTAATGTTTTTTAATTCTACACTAATCCAGCTTTCAGTAAGAGCAGCTCCACTACTTGCTAAAATTAAGCTCATGCTTAAATATTTGAATGCCATCACCATGCACTTTTCACATTATGATTTTAGACAGTGGACATGGGGTTCAGTCAACGAAGGTACAGTCGATGAAGAATTGAGGTGAAAAGGGGGAAATAAGCACAGTGAGAATTAATGCAGCAGAGCAGAGTACAGAAGCATTGCCCCTGCCAGAGTGCCCATCTCCTGTTGGCCAGTTTAGCTAGAAATTAATATGCAGCTTTCTACCACTAATAATTTTGTGGCAGAAATAATAAATAATTTTGAATAAAATATCTTACACTCTATGTCAAACCAACAAGACCTGAATCCGTAGTCAAACAACACAAAGCAACAGATTTTGGCAGTGCTTTGAATGTGTCCTGGAGACTACCGAGTGTGAAGATGAAAAACTTCAGTCAGAACAGTAAGGCATGATTTCTGCCCAAATAAATTAATCTGTGACACACATTGTCTGACCCAGAGGTTTGTCCTACCTTTTATCAGTGAATAATAAAACTTGGTGCTTTGGTCCCTGTGTAAATCTCAGTCTTATTTGCCCAGCTCCCTGCAGAGACAACTGATGCCACACTTAATTCCTGAAAAATGGGGATCCATTGGTCCTTCTACTTTTTTAAAAATAACTGTAGCACACGAGGGTGGAATAGAAGTTTAGATGGACAAGAAAATTGCAATCCTCCACAAATGTTATGTTCTGCTGTGTTCAGGGCAGGTATGGAATGTGCAGGGTGTGTGCTGGGGCTCTGACAGATGCATCTATTTTTAATGAAAGCAAGAAGTAAATTATGGAGCCAGCAAGGTGCGTGTGAAACAAAAATGCATCTAATTATAAATTTGTCCGCCTCTTAACCTATTATTTAGATAAATCTGACGAGACCACACTGAGTGTTTTCCTTACTTTCTGCTGTCCTAATTTAGTCTTTGAACAAGGAGGCACATTGGTAACTCAGTTAATGGAGTTGGTCATTATGTTTACTTTTTCATTTAAAAGCACAAGAGCTTGAACTGTGCTCCTCTATTCACAAACAAAATAAGATCAGTGGAGGAATTAAAGTTGACAGCCAGATGACAGGGTGAATAAGAAAGAGCCACAGAGGTTATTTAGGGTCCAGAACTTCAGTGGAAATTCTGATAATTTTCATTTCGTTTCATTTCATTTCATTTCATTTCATTTCATTTCATTTCATTTCATTTCATTTCATTTCATTTCATTTCATATTTATTTAAATTAGAGATCTGTAAAATAAGTCCTAAAATTCTGGAGATGCCCATATTTACAGGCTTCCAAACCCCTGTTGCAGGGGGAGACTATTGTCTATCTTTACCCTGGGTGTGCCTGAGGAATTTCTGAGCAGTTACCTCTTAATCTTGCTTTGCAGCAGGAGCCTGTGATGCAAGAACTGAGAAAAAAGTTTTCATGTAGCAAAGAAATTACAGGGTTAGCAATACATTTGGGAGCTATGGTGGCTTGACACCAGTTACAGTAGGCAGCATTTTCCATATGTAAGTTGTAGTTCCAAATTGCCAAAGCACAGTGGGAGGTAAATAACTTACTTTCATTCAAGAGATGCAAACCACACAGACTGAAAGGAATTACATAATTATATGAAACCTCCCCAGCAAGGCAGGGCCACAGAAAGGGAACATCACAAAACCTTTCTCTAGGTATGTAATTGTTTTTACAAAAGCTGTCTGTTTCATGGAAGGGACCAGAACCAGAGCTGATCAAACAAGAAAAACAAATTAATTACAATTTTACATCTATTAGTTTGGTCAAAAGAACCAGGAAAAAAGTGCCTACATTCACTGAATTAAAAATTCTTCCTTAAAAAAATAAATAAATCCAAAACTGAATGGTTACTGTGAAACATTCAGTTTTTGGGCAAAATCTTCTATCTGATTTAGCAAGTAAACAAAAAAAGACTGTAAAGCCAGGAGATTTGAACCAATTACTTCAAAAGATTTCACCATTAAATTTCTGGAAATTTGTCTCAAAACAAAAAAATAATCATCTGTGTCACTCTCAAGAGACAACTGAAAAATAATAGAGATAACTTTCTATGGGCCAATTGTAGAAATTAGTGGTTTTGGCTAATGCATTTATCGAAACCATTAATGATACAAAATACATTTTGCATTTCCAGTGATCTAGTTCACTTAGGAGGCCTACACTGATTGCAGAGAGAATTTTGTCAAATTGAAATGAAATTGGATGCTGGCTTCCCAAACAATTTTCATAAGAAAAAAGACACTTGGATATTCAGTGAATTTGAGTTTTCTGCAAAGTCTTTTTTGTCTTTCCTCTGTCTAAGTATGTTATCAGCCCTGGGAAGCAAATGAAACTAAGAAGCTGGTAAGAACTAGCAAAAAAATGTGTTTCAGGTGTCAATCCTATTTATCCTAGTAAAAACACATTTGTTCTCCTGAGTCTCAGTCAAATCTTTCAACACTGTAAGTCTCCCACACAGACAGGCACGTATTTAAAATGCAGAATACAGTTTGGATGGCTTGTAGCACTAAATATACTGATGTTCTGGACTGGCTCTGCATCAATATTTAAAGAAAACAGAAAAATACACCCCAAACAACATTAGGTTAGAAAGAGCAGTCACCCCAAAGGAACTTTGACAAATCAGATGATCCATTTTTCACACATTAAATTTAAAGTCCAAAAGGGACATAAGAACTTACATCTCACCAAAAGAGGTTCCTATTTAAGCTGGTAGGTTGCATTTAAAAGCTGTGTTACATTTGAATAAGAATTTTCCCATATTTGTGGGAAAAAGAATATTCCACTGTTTAACATTACAAACAGAAAGTGCAATTTACTGCAAGGTTTATGAGACTAATTTATAGCCCAGTACTTCACTCCCACAGATCCCACATCTTTGTCTGTGAGAGATTACTTCTTATGTGCTCCACAGTGGCTTCAGAAAGGTTACTGTGTTTGCTATTTTCTAAATAATTTATTTCACTTCTCTGTTATTGGTTACTACTGCCCAAGGAGGGTTGCCTTAATTTCCCTATGCAAATTATCTGTAGATTAATTAATTTGCTACAATATCCAATTGCAACCCTGTTTTCAGCATAAACTCGTGCTTCGTTTCTCTTGGGTACAGATCAGTAGATGATGCTGTTTTGGGGTTGAATATATATTTTACATCCATTTTATAATGTATTTTATTTCCATCCCTCAATATGTACTGCTTTTCCTATTAAGTTGCCTTTATCTCAACCCACTTTTACCCTTGCAATTCCCACTCCCATCCCACTGTCAAGCATGGTCCTGGATTCCTGGATAGGGTTAATCTGCAACACTCCACATTCTCCATTCCCACCCACCTCGTGGCTGAAGGATTTCCAAAGATCCTCTCACATTAGGCTGAACAAAGGCCATACAATTCGTGGAATGCTGAGAAATTATGGAATAGCAGGAAGTTTGATCTGCATTTATTTTATCACAAGAGCTGTGCCACACACATTTTCTCAAATCTTCTCCAGTGTAAGAGAATGAACTATGGGTTTTACAGGGAGCTCCAGAGCAAACAAAGGGTGGCATGAGGGGCTGATATATTTGATAATCCTGTACAGCTCCACATCAGTGGATGCTGAAGATGCTAACAGATAATACCATGGGTTGAGGGAGAGGTAGGACAGGTTTGCAGAAGGCAAATTTTTTGAGTATTACAGAAGGTACACAATGCACTTCCAGACTAGGACCATCCTGAAGTGGAAACTTTTGGAGATCAGGAAAAGATTATAGGAAAATACCATTCCTCTTTTAGGCCTTTGCCAGGAGCAAATTACTGGGCTGAGTGGTTTGGTTGTGGTTCTGTACAGCTCTTCAGCATTTTGGTTCTGTACAGATCTTCAGCATTTTATGAGAAGAAGAAATATCCAAGATTGAAAATAACAATGTAGTCATGGCAACAAGTCTGTGGGGACAAAGAGATGTAATTGCTTGCAGTGATATGACTTCACAAACACTCAGATTTTAGGGTCTGGAAAAGCCCATGTTCTGAAGTTCATTTATACTATAATTTTATTCCTTTCTTCTACATGCTGCTGCTATGTATTTTCACGGTAAAAAGTTTCCTAGCTTGAAGCCACCATAGTGACACATCTCCAGGTAAAGCAAGATCTTCATCATGCTTAATTCAAACACAGGCCTTAACTCAGCAGTTTTTGCAGTTTTTTAGCCCTGTCACTTCCTTTGAATGTTGCCAAATATAAAACCAAAGTTGTTCAAGTCACCGCTATACAAAACACCCAAGAGCACCATGTGTTCAAAGAGAAAACAACCCTAGCCCATTCATTTCTGACTAACTGCAAACACAGTAAGTCTGCAAAAAGCAGAAAATAACTGACATCCAGACACAAGCCAGGTTTAATCTGATACTCCAGTTACTTCTGAATGGGTGGTAAAAAAAAAAAAATCATGTTTTATGCATTCTAAAATATTTCAGATAAGTTACGCCCGGTTAGTAAAGATGCAAAAAGTATGGAACTGCACAACACATACCTTCTATCATGATGTTAGAGAATAAGACTTAAAAGAAGCCTTCATATCTTAAACTGATGATTATTGCTACCATAAAATCAATGGTGATTCAATTCACAAGGATTGACTAAAGACGACTTAAAAATATAACTTTCATAGTGTCCCAAATAAGAGTTTCCCCATCCTCAGCCAGGAAAAAAGTGGAACTTTTCCAATTTATTTTAAAATTTTGGAACTTTAAAATTCAATACAAATATTGCACTAGCAGAACTTTGGTTTAACCACTGGCACGTATGGCTACAGTTCGTAGAAAAGAATATTGGTATGTATCTTCAGAAGATCTAGTTCCATTTTTTTTCCAAGTGAAACAAACTGGAATCAGTTTCCTCTAGATAGGTGCATTCCCAGAAAAAAATCATGATGTCTTGTTTCCAATCTGATGCATCTGAATCTTGTGCCATTATGTTTTGTTAAGATGGTGCCTCCCAGTGCTAGCCAGCCTCAGTTCTGAAGAGGAGAGGAACATAGTCCAGATAAATTAAAGCCAAAGAAAAATTAAATCTGGTCATTTGGAGACCATTTTAAGGTGGAGCAAAGCTATTCAGTAGGTTCATGCAGGATTATTCCTGCTGAAACAGGACAAGGTACTGCTTCAACGGAAGTAAAAAAAAAAACAGTGGATGTTTTGATGCAATATTACTTAGCATAAGTTGCTCAGTATGGCATTTTTCTCAGTCACCAATATATGGGCAGCAACATTTCTTACAAGAAAAGGGAATTGAAGAACAGAGACCCTACAGGATGTGGACACAAATGTGTTTTCTAGCAAAAAAGCCTGTATTCTCAGTGCCATTTATCCCCAGAATGAAACACAAAGGATATATCTGCACCTTGCTTAAGAGTTTAATTATATGTTCAAAATAAAAGTCTGGTTCTTTAACAAAAATGATTATAAGTAGAAAAAAATCTTTATCACAGTACCTGAAAGACACATTTATGAATCAGAATAAATTACTTGATATATTATAGAATTTCACAGGGAAAAATGGCCTTTTTTCTTTTTTTGCTGCTTTTGCAATCAGTTTAGTCCCAGAATATGGGAATCTCTTCCTCTGCATCCAGTGGCACATCCCATTTTCACCCAGGAGGATGGCTCAGCCACCTTTATTCCCTCTCTCTCGTCCAGCTTCCCTCACCTGGGCTGTATCAGAGCATGGGTACATCAATAAAGCAGAGAGTTGTCCCAGTGATCAGCTCCTGATCAGCTTCCAGCTTCATTTTCTGATAGCACTGAGCACAGAATCTCCCGGGGAGCAAGGTTGGGAGTGGGATAGGAAGTGAGAGAGCAGTGCACTCAAGCTAGAACTTTGTCACTGCTTTCGCTTCCCACGTTAACCTCAATTTATACATTCCCCGGTGCTCCAAAATGAAGTAACTAAATAGTATTGGGCACTGCCTGACCATGCATCAGTTTCCTTTGTTTCTGTCCCCACCACCTTGCTGTGCAGGCTGCCCACCCATTCACTCCTTTCTGCTGCATCTCTATTTCCCTTTGCTTTTTGTTTCACTGCTATAGATTTGAAAGTGATTAAAATCTCAGCTAGCAATACATAAACATAAGTTACAGGGAGTCACTTGGGACAGTATCAGCGGGTGGAAATCAGCCTAATTACGTCAATTTAATTGAAACACTCCCAAATTCATCTCTGTGGAGCATCTGGCCACGTGAATTTGGGATAACAACATTCAGCTACTGTCTGGCACTGTGTAAAACTGACAGTCCACAAAGAACAGCTTTGGTTTGAGCTCCCACAAATCACCCCATCTGAGTCCCACTGCTCTTCACACTAGCAATTCACCTGATGTTTTACCAAATCAGTGTTTATTTGCAGTAATCTAACATAATGCTAATGGCTTGCTCATTGAAACCTGGCTGGCATTCTCCCCACTGTGGGGATTTGGCAAGGGCAGGTTCCATCCTCAGTTGCCTGTGTTCCCCATGCCAGCTGCTTTCCTATCAGCCAATTCCCACCCACCCTACATTCCTGCTTTTCCTTGCTCCCCCCATCTCTCTCCTTTTTTGATTTAGGCATAATTGTGTGATTGAGTAAGCTCAGAGGGCGATGTGCTGCCACATCCAAAGAGGAGGCAATAGGGGTGGTGGATTTTCATTTATTGCCTGCTCCAGGGGTGGCACGCAGCAGCACACTGCACAAAACACCCTGTTGGGGGGGAGGAAGAGGAGAGTTTTGAGGCAAAATCTTCACCGTTTAAAATGAGAGATCCTACCAAAAATCCTGGTGGGACTATATGGGCCCCCACAGCTGGAGGGGTGATGAGGAATCCTGATTTATGAAAAGCTGCCTTAATTGCAACAGAACAGATCTTGCAGGAGGTGCGCCAGCAAGCATTGCAGAACTTTAATTCGCTTTTAGACACTTTGATTTCCTTGGATGGAAGGCAGTGCATAGGGATCCTGCTATTAAGCAGTTTGCTGCTATCTGGCAGAATGTGAGCCCAGAATTGGGGTAAAGCCCAGTATTGGTAAAACCTGGTGAGCTGCTGCACGTTCCTGAAGGTCAGTGGCAGTGGAAGGATCCCTTGTCCCCAGCACACACAACAGTGGGTGGCCACTGGCAATGAAGCAAATAATCTCATTTGCCTCATGCTCTGTCAAAGCAGTGAAAGGATCAGCAAGAATCTTTGTCCTAAATAGCCTTGAGCCTCTCTGTAACCCCTTAGCAACTGGAGGTCAGACCGAAAGCTTTGTTGCTCTGGCCTTGAGTGATTTTTTAACCTCCTAAAAATGAGAAACCTTTGATTTGACTAAGAGAAGACCATCTAAAAATACAAAATACCAACCCCCAAAGAATTGCCCTTTTTTTTTTTTTTTTATGAAACAGAAAAAATAGAAGTCAGGTGAGATGAAAATTGCAGGAAAAAGATCCATCAAATTAGTAAATGCATGTTAGATTTTAAAAAATAATGTCAGTTTTGAGGCTTTAGAGGAGGTAGAAATTCCCCTTATGGAATCCAGCACTCACTTTTTGAGAATCATGCCTTTATCCTGTCAAAAATCACTCCCTGTTTCTGAAGATGTCCTGTGTGAATTGTGATGTATTCAGATATCCCCAAGTGATATTTTTCACTTGGCTTTGACTGAGGCAATGTTTCCCACATGCATGACTCTATATAAAGCTTACAAGAGGAGATTTGGAACAAAAGAGAGCAAAAGCCAGAAGAGCAACACCTTGTGAACATCCCCCTTTAGCCTGAACACCGAAAGTTTGACATTTTAAACATTGAGGTAGACTCAATGATCATGATGGGTCCCTTCCAACTCAGAATTTTTTGTGATTTTGTATGAAAAGTGCTTGTAACTTTTGGGCATCAGTGCTTTTAGAGAAAGCTCATTTTCCAGACAAGGTGACTTGTTAATGTAAAATCTTTTCCATCACTTTATCTACTGTACTGCAACTTAGCAATTAGTTTAAAGTAGTTTATCTTTATTCTCAGAAAGAAACAATTCTCTTCAAAGTGTTGTTCTTGCCTGTGGCACATGACAACAAGAAAAGAGTAGATGTAATACCTACTGGTAACCATCTTTCTCCTGATAATTCCAAGATATTTTTTGAACAAAAGAGTTGCACCTTCAAACATCTGGACTAATTAAATTCTCAATGCTTTTGACTCGAAGTGTTAATTTTAATCAGAGAGAGGCTTACAGAACAGAATGTTTTCCAGGCTTCTGAATTCCTGACATCACTTACAGTTTTGTCATGTAAGACTTCTCTTTCTCTGTTGGTGTGATATGAAGGGACAGTGCATAAAATGTCCCACCACAGGCTAGCCTAGAGGAGAATTTAAGTCTATATATTGCAATGGAATGGGTTGGACTGTAGCTTCAAAGAGAAAATGCTTCCCCTGGAGGAATAAAGCAGAATTGGAGTTGGGTGAGCCTCAAAGGAATTGCAAATTCACAAGCCATTGCTTATGTTTGGATTTGGAATTGAAATTGACTCTGGTGGCTCAGATCCTCACCACAGACTGTGAATGGTGCAAGCTACAGAGAGATGATACTTGAAGGAAGAAGACTGAAATGGGGAATAAAATTTTTGCAGAAATTAAGGTGCACAATAATATGATTTTAAACCTATTCTGTGTTTTATTTGCTATTTTTTTTTCTAATGTAACAAAATCTCCCTCCTACCCTTTCATATGTCCTCTTGAATTATTTGTTTTGGAAATTGCTTTCCCCTTGTCATTCTCACACATCTCTTTTCCCTTTTTTTTTTTTCTTCTTTTTTTTTTGGTTGTTGTTGTTGTTTTGTTTTCATTGTATTTTCCTTTTAAATTCCATCTTAAACTCTTTCCTACTTGGGAGGTCCTACATCCCTGAAGGAAGTGTGGCCTACCCCAAGTCCTGAGTGCTCTTTCCCCGCTTCCAGTGACAGGCTAGTGAGAACAAAAGCTGAAAATCTTGTTTTCCATCATTGTTACATATTCCCCCAAGGACATTACCCGAGCAGTGCAAGGCAGAAACAACAGGGGACAAGTCTGCTGGCAAGAAAATCTGTCTCACTAAATTAATCCAAAGCTGGGAAACTTCTGTGGGTGGTGGCACTCAGTGGAAGAACCAGGCATGAAAATCTGGTGATGTTTGGCTCTCTGCACCTGTCTGGGCTACTTTCCTGAGCCAGTTATTTGTCTATTTATCTATTATTTGTTATTTTTATTTGTATTACACGCAAACATAAAGTGTCTTGCTTCTCTTTGAAAGAGTTTCCCTCCCCTTACCAGTTTCTCCCAGTCTTTCCTAAATGGTCTGTTTATGAATTTTGGAAAATCAGTTCTTTCTCTGCTGATGAAGTTATAGCAGGGACATTGTGTTACTAATCAGAATTTTCTTTCCTTCTTTCTTTCGTGTTTTTCTCAGAATTTTTGTAAGGTTGAGTTTCACCTTACAGATATCTTTAAGAAAACTGACAGGACAAAACGACCTAAATGGAAGAACTGTCTATCCCATGACCCTTGCAGGATCAGTTTGAATAAAATTGATTGGTATTTTTGTCTTTTCTTTTTTTTCCCTAAGATTCAATTACCCTTTGGAACAAGCATTAAAGTCACAACGGTGCAAATGACAACAGTATCCTTGAAGGAATAAAACAGCATAAATGAGGTCCAAGTAGAGAGCACATTCAGATCATGAGAGTGCCAGCAACAAGGAGATATTTGGACTGGACAGAAGCAAACAGTATGTAATACAAAGCAGCAAAAAAAAAAAAAACCAAACCAAAAAACAAAAAAAGGTTGTGGAGTTAAATTATCATGCCCACAAATCCAAACCAAACATTGCCTCTGTATGGGCAATTTATTTCCACACCAAAAATGCACAGATTTTGATATCCAGGCTTGCACATTTCACTTGCAGTTCCCTCATGATAGCACAAAATGCATATTGCTAAATGGAGGTAAACTGCACAACTACAAATTTATCTCTGGAGTACCTGTAACATCTGCAGGTGACAGCCCTCAGTTCTGTCTAGAGAGCTATTTTGAACGGGTGAAAACACTCAGGGATTGATTCTCACATCACTGAAAGCCTCTCCATAGCCTGAAGGGTGAATTGACCTCCATCTCTGGGTCAGTCAATTTTTTTTCCTGTCACTGTTTGTGCTGTTACAGCCTGATTTGTGCTTTGTGGAGGCAGCACTGCCAGTATAAAATCTAATTCTTCTTTCCTGTGTACATTTCCTCCTGAAGAAAAGGTGGAAGTTCTCCTGCACTCTCATGCATTTTCCTTTCTATGCTGGGAGATGTAATTACAGCTTTCTCTTACTTTCCATTTTGTAATGAACAGCTTTTTAATCTTACACCTCAATACAAGTAAAATATTGCCTAAATTCTCCTTTCTTGAGATTTACTTACATTAACTCCTGTTCTGTAACATCCTTTGGATTTCCACTTGTCCTAGTGCATCCCAGATTTTCCACCACCACTTCTTTCCAGCTGCCTTGCCCTTCCACTCACATGATATTGTCATGATTATTTTGGGCTGAAAGGACTTTGTTTATGCTATGAAGAGCAAAGAGAGTAGACAACCCCCTCATAAGCATCATGTCCCAGATCACGTGCTTGTAATCAGGGTTCTAGAGCTGAAAACCTTGCAGGATGAAAAACCACAGTGACACCACATGATTTTGGTTTATCATTAGCACCAGCTGTGGGACAGAGATGTGGGGACATGTGTTGCAGCAAACTTTGTAAGGCCAGTGCAGGATCAGGAAAAGTGAGGAAGAGTTTTAATATCAAAGAGTTTGATCCTCTAAGACAGTTGTTAAATTATTTATGTTGGGTTGGAACCAGAGCCTGCTTGTTGCGGTAGCAGCGACAGGATGGCCAAGAACAGGACCAGAGGAGTATGAGAGGGTACAAGAACAGGGCATAACACTGGGATATTTCCTTTGGTGGGGACAATTCCTGTATTTAAAAGGTACATCTGTCACTTACACAACTGTCTGAACATTTTGTAGGTCTAGGTCATGATAATTTAAGTTTGAGCTTCTTCTAGGAAAAGAAAACTGATAAACAAGATGAGGCAGCTGAGGGATGTGTCGTTATTCACACCTTTTTACAAAGACACCATTCTACTCCCCACTAAATTTACTCAGATTACATGAAAAACTCCATATAAAAAAACCACCAAAAAATCAAAAACCAAAAACACCCAAAATTTAATTTTCATCATGAAAAGAAAGCCTCTAGGCCAAGACAGCCACACACGTACAGAGAGGAAGACCATCATCTCTCAGTTTGCAGGGTTTAGCACTAGTGGCAATGGAATTGGAAAAAATAGTACAATGTGGAAAACTCCTTCCCCACATTTTTATTCTGTTACCAGCATGACGAGACAAGAACCACACTTGTAAGCAAAACTGGGAGAAAATCTGCATGCAAGTCATATAAACATTTATTAACTTTTGAGGAGCACCTATTCTCAGATTTAAGTTCACAGCTGAAGCTCGGCTAGCATACCTGCTTTGGCTAATTAAGGATTTTCAGGTAATTTAGCTTGAGTAAAATTTAAGGTTTAAAGAATAAAGGGAATACATGATACAGACTAACCATAATTAAATGCTTCCATGGCTTCAGATGGGATTAAGCTTTAATTTGAGCTAGAAATGCTGAATTAATAGGAGGCTTGTGAATTTGCTCTAAACTTCAATGCTGTGCTCTTCCTGTTGAACCTCCTTCTGCTTCTAAATGTTTCTCCAAACCTACCACGTTAATTTAAAACTGTCCTAAGTCAGGGAGTGAAAATCATCCCAAGACATGCTGTGACCTCTTCTCCAGTAATGTTTTAATGAACCAGAAAAGAAGACATTTGTGTTTGGAAATTGGTGCCATATCCAATCACTCCATGGTTGGAACATTCCAGCTCAGAGGCAACACTAAGGGGAATGGAATGAGAAACTTAAAAACTGGGCCATGAGCAACCTGGGGAGGAAGAGTGTGGTTTTGTCCTGTAGGATTTTGTTGGAGGTGACTCCATTGGGATTTCACACACAGTGACCTTTGCCTGTATTTCTTGAATTTTTCTACTCTTGAAAACAAAATTACTCAAAGCAGAGTTTAGAAGTAAGTAAATAGTTCCAAAGCTGTAGTGATGTCAGAAGTAGTCTAGGTCTTCTGTCTACAATATACAATCTATATTACAATATAGATACAATATATTTGTTCCCTTCATGTACAATAACTCCAAGTTTCAAACCCTTTGTCTCCAGTACCTCCAAAGCCTCCATTTGCCTAATCCAGTTATGAGGAAATAATAGCGAAAACCTTGGCTTTATTGGAATAAAACCAGATTCTGATAAATAAATAAATAAATAAATAAATAATAATTAAAAAAAAATTAAAAAATTCCAGCCTGAGTCCTGATGATCTAAGAACTTAGCTGACATAACTCCCAACTAAGCGGATCATCTACTGTCCTAGACAGATTCCCAATATTGCCAAAAAGCAATGAGCATCTTCCATGGAGTTATTTTTCATTTATTTTCAGCATATTTTACAGCATTTCTGTACTGCCATGGCTCTGTTTTCACATTGGTACAGCTGAATGAACTCCCAGCATTCTAACTTACCCTAATTTGTCAGCCTAAAGGCAAGAGCATAAAGTCAGCAATAGATAACTTGTCCGGTGTCTTGGGACAAATTAACTGCATCTTAATTCTGCAGAGAATGGATTAATGTGCAGAGAAAGGATTTCCAGAGCACTGCTGAGAGCCAGGCTTCCAAAGCAGCAGTTCCAGCTCCTGTGTTTCTGTCACAAGTCTCTGTGGGTTTGTTTATGCTCCTGCTGCTCCATTTGTTTTTTTCTTATTATAGATTCCTGCAAGTCTTCTGAATGGGACTTTTTAGGCTTGCCAAGCAATGCTGAGAACAAAATTTTGAAATCAGAATTTTGAGAGCTGTGACCTTAGGCTGCATGATTTAACACTGCTATTAATTTTTGAAAGACAGAGATGTCTATTTCTTTATTTCTTCACAGTGGATTATTCTTACAGCTCTAATCCATCAGTTTGCTAAGCTTGAAAGAAAGCACTGAAAACCCAAAGAAAATACAAATGTTACATCATCACAGCATTAAGTTCCATTAAGTTCTTAATTATGTCATTATTCTTAAGTTCTTAATTATGTCAAATAATTAAAGTTCTCTTGCCATTCTCTTGTACTTTTCATCAGTAAATCAAAGTGCTTTATAAAGGAGGTCAGATCTTTATAGCATAGAACTGGCATGGAGCAAAAATAAGTTCAAATTCCATTTTGTCCACTGCATTCTGGTTAGTCTCCCTTAAAAATATTTTTCTATATTTTAAAATTATTTCCCCTGCTGGGAAATTTGGCCTAAACTAATCTTCATTTCTGTAAAACAGCAGTATAGATCCCCTCAAAAATGAGTTCTAGGATATGCTTCTTAATGCTTTCAGCTGAAAGTTTAAAAAGATCTATTTATGGCTATGAAGATTTGAGGAAAACAAAGCTGTAAACATTAAATAACCTTCTTTAAGGAGCCAACAAATGGTTGCTGTATCCTGCTTGTGCTTTTTCTTTGCAAATCGTTTTTACAGTAGGTACGTCTGCATCCAGGATTACTGCTGGAGCTGAAATCACTGTATAAAAGTTCATATCTTCTATGACAAAGCCATAATATAGATATTATTGAAGAAAATGCAAAGCCAGAGGTGGAATGAGGGGAGTATCCCAGTGGTGCAAGTTCCCAGATGTTCAGGGGAAATGTCAGAGGCTACATGTGGCTTTCCCTACATTTTTTATCCTGGTTATACCCACTAGCAAGCAGCAGGATTTGGTTGTTCTGTCTTCCTTAACCCTTCTCCTGTAGAGAGCCTTGAGCCTGCAGTTCCTCCCAGCAGCAGCTACTGCTCACAACAGGTAAAATAATAAAAAATAAAAAACCTTTTTTAATTCAGAATTTATCCTTGGTTTTACCCAAACACAGGGAAGTTCACAATGCCATGGACAAAGTTATATCAGGACTTCCTGACAGAGCTAAGAATATTCATTCTTCAGCTGTAAATGTAAATAAATGCTGGAGGACAATCACAAATGAGCTTTTCCCTCGCTGGAAAGTAAATGCACAAATTTCTCCAAGGTTCTGTGGCTCCTCTCTGAACCTCATGGAAACTCCCACACTCCACTGAAAAAATACAGAACCTGCAGCAGATGTGACTGAAAGCTCCCAGAGAAGAGCATTTTTATTAGCTCTTAGATCCTTCACCAAACTTTGTAATTAAGGCGGCAATCTCTTCTGCACACGAAGGAGGGAAAGGGAATTCTGCTGGATGTCTTGACCTCATAGAAACTGATTGCTGTGCCAGAAGATAGCACAAGGGTTCTTTTAGCCAGGCTTTTTAAATCAAATACCTGGCTTATGTTACTTCCAGAGCAGTCAAGGCATTGTGAAGTAAAACCTAAATTACAGAACAATTTGCAAAGGTGCAGCACAAAGGGCAACTGAAAGATGCAGCTGTCTAAGAGAGAAAAAACTTTGGATAAATGGAATGCATGAAACATAATAATTTTGACAAGTTGCTGTAATTCTGCAGCAAAGCCATTCTTCAGAACTTAATTTTTCTTTCAATTTTTTTTTTTTTATTGTTTGAAAGATATGGACAAAGTAAATTTTTCTTTAGAGGACCACACAATCAAATATTGACTAGTGGCTTTGATTCGAGGCACAGAAAAGATTTCTGATCTAGTTGCAGTTTCCATTTAAAGCAATATTTCAGCCAGAGTTTTGATTTCCATCTCAGAAGAGGGAAAACTACAAACAAATAAATTATTATTTTTGGCCTATAAAAATAAAAGTGTATTATAAATAAGCAGTGACAAAAAAGAGCACACTAAAGTTAAGTCCTGCATATTTTCAGTAACACTTAATTTTATTATTATTGTTTAATCCATTTGCCTGGTTTGATAAGATATTTTGGACAGAGGCTGTAAATAATGAACTACTCTTTCTCTCACGATTTTTGATCATAGTTTCCTTCAAGGTAATTATTGATTTTAGCATTCATATGCGTCCTGTTGTTTTCCTAATTGAATGTGATACATATCCAGATTATATCTTACTCAGTCAATCGTGAATCATAAATAATAAATATAGATATTATTTAATAATTATCTTTAAATCACTTTATGTATAAAAGTCATATAATAGGTCATTCTTTTTTCCTAGAAAGTCAGATAGTCATGCCTAGGAAATTGAGAACATACCTTAAGAATTTAAGCTGGAACCCAGATCTCAAGTTAAGAATATATGCTCAAAATACATATATAAGAATTTGTGTAAAAAAATACATATATTAGGAATATGTGTAAAAAATACATATATTAGGAATATATGTAAGATTAACATATTCTTAATACTTCTGTTTGTGCGTAGAAACTTCTGCAGCTTGCATGAACACATTTTTTTTTATTTTGTGGAAATATTGTAACATTAGCAGGATTTTTTCAAAAGAGCTGATGGCCAAAGGGGACATAATTTATCTCTGAATTACATATCTCCCGTTCATGTTATTTTCCTGCATGCCTAAATGCTTTGAGATGTGATGTTGATGAGATAAAAATATTCTCACACATTATTAAAATAAATTTTCAGATAAATCTCCTCCTGATTTTTCTTTTTCACTGTGTATATTGGACAAGGATGAGCAAAACATTGGCTCTTAAAAGAGTGAAGACCTAAAATGTGGCACAAGTGATATATTTGTTCCTGCCACCCTGTAATTTAAAAGCATACTGAAATAATTTGGGGATTTAAACAGAAGAGGTACACTAGAAATCAGTATGCAAAATCCACCCACAGGCTATGTGGTATTACAGCTGGAAATATATATATAATAATATATATATGTGAGAGAGTGTGTGTGTATGTGCATTGCTAAAATGAACTTTACAGTATTTCTGGATATATATGCAAAAAAGAGATGGTGAGCATGTTGAGCAGCATTTGGTATTAAAAAGTCAAAAAACAAGTTCTTAAGAGGCCTGAGAAGCCCAAGCTTTAATTCAAGATATGTGCTGTGATGTAAGGGAAACATTAAGGAAACCAGTGCTGAGGTCAGCTAATTGCTTACCTCATTATTTTTATTAGTGAGGACCAAGATTCCTATTCTGGAGTTTGAAAGTGTGTGTTACACACAGATTTTTTGGAAAAGAAGCAATCACGCCCCCCTCCCCCCTCCCCCAAAACTCCCAAAACTTGTAAAAGAAATTTTTGTATTGTAAAGAAATTTTTGTAAAAGAATTTTGTAAAAGAAATTTCTAGATACAAATGTTTAGGACCAAGTATTTGATTTTAAAAAAGCCACAAAAACCCAATAAAAATTACCAACAGAAAGAAGCAAACTACAACCATCCACAAAAATCCTGGTGTATCCTATTTTAGTCTCTGCTGTTCTACCACAAAAAAAGCAGTCAAGTGTAATGGGAGTGACATATACCAAATTTTATGTCTGCAAAAATATTTCAGGAAATATTTTTTTCTTATTTCCCCCCTACAATGCCATTATTCTGATGATACCAGAGAAGGGTAACTTCTAATGATTACTTAATCCATTTTTTTTACTTTCATGTTTTCCTGTGCAAATATCATCATCTCTGATTTCAATGCAAAATAGTTTTCTACTGATTTTACAATAATAACTATTTGATATTGCATTAATTCTCTAAATGCTTTAAGATGTAGAGGCATACACATGGAATTAAGAAGGTTAAAAGCTCAGGGATTATTTAAGAGATAGAATCTTGACTCATTCTTAAATAACACTCTTCATTACATTTTGGAAATTAGTATGGTTAAAAAGAAGTTGTGAACCTCTGAAAGTAGCCAGTTTTCACTATTATTTTTATACAGCACACTATAATATTCTGCAATGGAATATTTTTCTCCCAACTCCAAGAGGGCTAGAAAAAAACGATTTTGGCAAGTAGCCACATCCAGTTGGAGACTGTGCTATTTCATCTGAGTAGGCAGTATTTTCCTACTTGTCTTGCATACAATGCAAAAACCTGACAACCATTAGAGTACAAGATTTATTTTGTAGCTTTAAAAATCAAGAAAAGGCAATATTTCATTGCAAGCATGGGCATTTACAAAGATAAAGTGAAGCTGCAAATGTTCAGAAAATAAAAACACACATTGAGTGTTCATAAGGAAAAACAAATAAATAAATCAACATCTATTCAGATAAAAAAATTCAAAGTTCTTTTTTACTTCTATCTTTCTCCTTATCTCTCCTCACAGCAAGAGGATATCTCCTAAAATTTTAAATCGTGACAATCAAAGCAGGATAATTAGTATTAAGAATTCTTTATTAATAATGACTGTTAGTTACTAGTGTCATTATTTTAAAAGCTTGTGAATAACTCCAAAATGCTAATAATTCTGGGAAGCATGGGCATTAGTGTTGTTACACTCTCAGAGGTTCTGTGCTATTACTCCAAAAGCTCTGAAGGGATTAAAGAATCCACAACCGCAGTTTAATAAAATATGTTATTTTGATTTTGATTTTTTGGTTTGAGGTGTTTTGTTAGTTTTTGATATGACACTGTGAGTTATAAACTTCTGAAAGTTGACTGCTGATACTCAGTTTATGGCTAAGAACTAACTTGTTAGAGGAACATAAATATGCTCAAGAATAAAGCCATGGTGAACATTTGCTTCATCACTTGGACCTCAGGTAACTCCCTTATTAATGAAGAAACTCCTTAATGAGGGAGCCCAGCATTTCATGCTGGTTCTGAAGCCAACCTGTTTTTAATTCAGATGCATGTTTTGTGGTGCTTCAGTTATGTTCAACAAAGTCTTTTTTCTTCCTGGCTTTCCATCATAGTTGCAGGAGCCCATCTGGCGCTGCCTGACAATTTCGAGCTGTCTCTGTCTGACATGGAAGGGCCTGGTTGCTCTACAATGCTCTTAATTTCTAAAAATGAAACATATCACAGCAGCCACTCAACAACTGTGACTCCACATTAACTTATAAAATACCTATTCCATTTCAGACTATGATTGGTCACAAGACCCTCATTCCTGGACCCCACATTGCAATTTTCAGACAAAATTTGCACATGCGAAGACAGCACAAGGGAGCTGCTTGAGCACTGCTATGCTTTTATTTTTAATTCCCGAAAAAGAATTCAGTTTCTCTCAATGTTTATTTCTCAAGTTAAATGAAGTGTCCAAATTGTTTCTAAGTAATTCAAGCTTAGGCAATGACAAGATAAAGGTTGGACTTCATGATCTTAGAGGTCTTTTCCAAACTAAATGTTTCTGTGTAACAATAACAATAACAATAACAATAATATAAACAACAACAAGAACAACAACATAATAATGTAATGAAGATATTTTTTGATGAACTTGGGAATAGAACATCATCCCTCTGAACTACCATGCCTACAGTACATAGCAGTAAGAAAAAATCTCTCTTTTGCTTGCCTACCCACCCTTACCTGTGCTACCACCTAGCCAGGGCTTCAGAAGATGTGCTGGCTGCCACTCTCACAGGTAGGGTTCTTTCTACAGCACCTCTGCTTTCTCTGATAGCTGGCATCACCAGAGGGTGTGACATTTCAGGCCACCAGCAAGATAATTCCCAACAAATCTCAATAATTTGAGATTTATCAGGAACTGATTGCATGAACGACCTCTTAGAAATTTGTGTTCAGCACTAATCCTGAAATCTTGTTGAGATGCAAAAGGTGCCAGCAGCTAAGACATGAGCTTTGACCTTGGTGCCTGGGTCCTGCACCAGAGATGCAGCCTGAGATGCTCTGGGGAAGGGGAAAGTGAGGCAGCAGAGGAAACTGGAGGGCAGGTTTGTCTTGGCAGGGCTGCCCAGCGGATGATTTGGTGTGACTCACCTAAATCTCAGCACCTTCAGGTGCTGACTCAGCCCTGACTCAGAGGGCAGAGGCGCATCTCTGAGTCACCACCACCAATAAATGCTTTCCCTTGAGTTCCCCAAACAGTTCCCCGTGTGTGCCTATTCCTCCCCTGGGAAATCTGATATCAGACCTCAGCCGGAACGGCACACCTATTTAGAGAGGGCTTTTCCCTCAAGTAACCTTGCTCAATAAAAAATTCTCTCTGGAGAAGCATCTGGGTTGAGATCTTTCTATTACACTGAGGAACTGTGTGTGTGACTCCATTATAGGACTGGTTTATTCTCAACTGAAACTTTAAAATGAAAAATTGCTTTTCTACAGGAAAAAAGAAAAAATCTGTACTGAACTCCAGAAGAAAGATGGTATAGAATATGATTCTTCTGATTTTGCCATCCATCTGGAGTAATATTTGTGAGATCTCATTTATCAGACTGTTTCTACAACACTGGAAGTACATGATAGCCATGATTTTTCTGTCTGTGCTTACAAACAATTGTATTTCATCACACTTGAGACAGAATTACTATCTCTCCAAAATCACAGCCTTACAGATTGTCCATAAATTTAATCTGGCAGTTTTCAAAGGATTGTGTGTGCAGGCAGCTTGTGTTGTGTGCACATACACACACACATTCACAATCCAAAATTACACACGTATACACACATATTTATATACACATAATATAAATAAAGCAGGGAACATAGGAGCAAATTTCCTGTTACTTAATAAAATTGTATCCTACAGCATTAAAGGAGGCTAAATACATAAATATAAAATGAGTATAAAGGTGAGGGAGAGTGTTTATAATTACACACATACTAGTATGAAGTTCAAAGGAAGAGCAAAGAGCCAAATAATATCACTGGCATGGAATTCAAAATACCTAAACTTATCATTTAGTTATGCCAAAGCAAGAGTTAGTAGTATATGGAGCTGTAATTGGAAAGGACTATCCATGGAAGATAATAACAGTTTATAAATAACTTGAAATAGGCTTATAAACCTTGTGTTAAATAACTACAGGTACAGGTAACGTGGTCAGGTGAAAAAGACTTCCTAATCTGAAGACTGAAAGAATATGGAAGTCATTAATTGTAAGACTGAAAAAAAAGACACCCCTTGCAAATATGAAAGACAGCAGCAAGTATTTAGTCCTTCAGCAGGTCTTCAGAACATTAGAAAAAGTCAATGTATATGAAGAAGCCCTTGGAACTATACAAAGCTCACTCGGTGTTCACATTGACCTATTGCAAGCTCTTGCCCAAGGCTGCTCTGAATCATCCCCAGACATTTTTTCAATACTCATAAATAACACAGCCAAACAACAGAAAGTATAACCTGGGGAGTAGAAGCTGTAACTGGTGATGCCATTGGCACAACAGAGCAGAGACCACCCCAAAAATTGGCACCTTCGGTTTTC
This sequence comes from Luscinia megarhynchos, assembly GCA_034336665.1. Lineage (NCBI taxonomy): Eukaryota > Metazoa > Chordata > Aves > Passeriformes > Muscicapidae > Luscinia > Luscinia megarhynchos. The sequence continues at coordinate 59,144,451 of CM067592.1, forward strand.
TCTGTGTAGCAGAGCACCACTCTGAGCTGCTGGATGAGTTTTGGCTCCATTATAGCTACATGGCAGGGACACAGCCTTCTTCCTCCTCTGTGGCTTCAGTGCCCTGGAAGATTGAGAGTTCCAGCTATTCCCAGGATTGAGCCTGAGGACCAGTGGACCTGGAGAGAAACTGCAGATGAAGCCTTTCCAGTGCACAAATGGGAAAGCCAAGGGCAGGAAACCTTTGCAGGAGACTGGGAAGGGAAGGGCACTACTCTTGTGCATGGAGAAACCTGGTGGGGAACCAGAGAGGTGTGAAGATCAGTGCCTGACATTGTGCTGGCTGCTCCCAGGCACCACCAGCCATCAGCCCAGCAGCTCTCATGGGCCACAACTGCTTCACAGGGCCATTTCCAAGCCAAACTGGATGGCCAGTTTGCCAGGAAGTGACCCTGCAGCTCTCTTTCCTCTGACTCAGTGGTGGAGCTGTCAGGCACCTCACAGCAGGGCCTGCCGCAGGAGATGTTAAGTCATTTGTGGTCAATTAGCAACCATGTGCCTTTTCCAGCCTACAGCTCTGGCTGGGCTCCAGAAGATGTCATTCTTACACCTAGTGCTTGCCCTAAAGACTTGATGCATTTTCTGTCTCATTTCTCTGTCCTGAAGCCTTCTCTGCTCCAGGACTCCAGCCACAGATGTAAATGCAAGGGTGTAGTCATGATTTATGCCAGAAACACATACCCTGCTGTAAACACAGCTACACCCAAGTGAAATAAAGAGTTGTTCCACAATACAAGCAGTGCTCTTTGCTATTCCACAGCTATTGTGGCAGGATGGGAGATAAGGATGGATTTTCCTTCCCACTTATCACTGAATGAATGAATGAGACAGTTTTGAAGTTACTGCAGCTCCAATGCCCTGTGGATGGAGGAGAGAAGGAATCCCACACATAAATCACTGACCCTGAGCCCATCCCAGATCTGATTCAGAAAATGTGAGAGTCTTCTGCAGGTTGCTTAAACCCTGAATGCTTCAGAGCCTTGAAACACTAAAACGGAGCAGGTAGAGGAGTGGAAAAGCTATAAAGAGGTCTTTTAAAGAAATATCAGGTTTGTATAAAGAAAATAGTAGATGTTGCAGTAATTACTCACTATTGCAACTTGAGGGTTTCCTTGGATTAGAACAAATTCATATATTTTTAACATTCAGTTGTTAATTTAATTTAAGGCAGAGCATATGCAAGAGACAAGAGCTGCACTTAATGTTTAAGTTTTCCCTTCCAAACAAGGGGCTTAAAAACTATCAGCCATGTGTTATTCACAGCCTTGGCTTGAGCAAGATGCACTTTCTTTCTAATTCATCATATGAAAGTGCTGTGGCAATCTCAGATTGACATTAAACCCTTTGGAACTGTAATGACTTGGATTCAGTAAATATTCTTGTGCTCAGGATGACAGCCAAGGAAAAACTAAAAAAAACTAAAAAAAACTAAAACAACAGAAAAATTGGTGGCTACTACACCATGAACTGGTACATTCTATTTTAGTGCAATTTTGCATCTTCAGTAATATTTTGCATTTTGTGGCTTAAAAGTCCTCACAACAAACACATCACAGTTCACCATACTATACAGGGTCTGGGGATAATTAGACCACCATCTTTGTTATCTCATAATCAGTCTTAAAAAAAAAGTCAGCACTGCAAATTGCCACAGGGGAAAAAAATTAAAAAAAAAAGGAGAAAGTCTCTCTTGGAATGTGCAGCTACAAATGCTTTATAAATAAAGGGTGACACAGTTTCCCTTTATGTTGCTTTAGAAACTCAAGTATTCACCCCTCAAATTCAAGTCCCCCTTCCAAAAGTTCTGCTTATCAAGCTGCATCTTATAACACTTGCATTCCTTGCCCTGTTCTGAGCACCTTTCCAGATCTCCACTCTTTGGGTGGTTAGAACACTTCTCTTAAAATTCCAGTCTAAGCTCAAACACAACAAATATACAACTATCTGATGTGCTGCCAGTATTGGTTTAAGATAAATTTCCCCCTCTCTTGGTGTGTAGCCAGCTTGAACATATTTAGAAGAATTATATTTATAAGAAGATACTGTGTTGCCTTTTTTTAGCACATTGAACCGAGCCACACTTTCTAATTTGTTCTCTAATGCAGAGACTGCACTTTTGTCATAATCTGAGTAACCTTACCTGACATTCACTGCAGATCAAGGTCAAAATCTTTCTCAAAGGGCACAAGAATAGAAAATAAGCAGTTTAGAGTAAAGTTATTGACAAGTGGCACAGATCTCTCTCTCCATTTTATATCAAATGACAGGACCCCATTTATAAATAATTAACTGAATGGCTTTGCTGTCTTTATATTACTCGAGGTAGACTTCAGGCAGAGGTTTTATCTATTTTTTTATCATCTAATCTTTAATTGGGAACCTATCTATTCGTTACTCTAACAATTAATACCAATAAAAATGTTTGTAAACCAAGAGTTCTTTTCCTCACTTTCATTTAACAAGAACAGCTCCCCCTTATCTCTGAAAGTGAAAGATTCTTTGTCTTTGGTCAGCAAATCCACTAACATTTCTGCTAGCTTAAATCTGTCCCATAATGCCAAGGAAAAAAAACAACAAAAATCTTTACTCTTGCGAGGAATGACCTTGGAAATTTTCATAATTTGTTTGAGCTGGACTTCTCTGAAGCTGCCATTTTCTCCATCTCCATTCCCCTTAATCCAACCATGGGCCAGCTGTCCTTGCCTTGAACAGTCAACTCTGCTTCACGTTGAGATTAAAGCTCAGCTGTTTTTAATTTTAAAATTAATTTTTAATTTTAAAAGAATTAGCCAATTATTAATACTTAATTCTGTTCCATAAAATTGGCTATCAGAAAATTTCACAAGTACTCAGGGAAAATTGAACAAGAACCATAGTTCCACTGGATTGAGCAAGGGACACCTGGTAGTGAGGGATAATTGTGTTTTTAGAAAGAACAATTGTGCCAATGAATCCTAACTTTTTTTTTGTTTCAAAAATAAATATTATTTCTCTCTCTTCTTAAGAGAAAGCAGGAATTTAGTTCAATTTTTGTCTTCTAGTAGAAATTACTACAAAATACACATTTTTTTGTCTTTATGTTGCTTATAAATTGCCTCCAAGGGTCAGTCTATTCTTTACACCGGGTTTTGCACAAGGGAACTATTTAAACTAAGACCCATGAACCTGATAGGCAAAGACAAAAAATGAATTCTGCAGAGATTTCTACCTTTGGCCATCACTTCAACTCTCTTCTGAGAGTTTTGTGGAGACATCTTTCCTGGTAGGTATCTGGATAAATAATATTCCTTTCAGCTTGGATCTCCAAATAGGTGCAAATACCATTTGGCTCATACACTGAAACACAGAACAAAGGGAATTTATTGAATTAATTTATGTCTTTTCCCTCTAGGAAATAAATTGGTTCACCTAGAGAATATAACAAGAGTCTGCAACAAGATTAGGTGGGAGGAGAGTTAGGGCAGTATTTTGTTGTTAAGAACAGGCTAGAAAATGAATGCAGGTGAACAGAAACCACAACAAGGAGATAGGACTGAAATAAAATATTTATATTTCTACTGAGATTAAGACATTGTGAAATAACCTCATGGACACTTCCTTGAAGATGCTTTCTTTTTGACCAGCAATGGATTGGCAAACTGGGGGAGTGTAGCATAGCCAGCCACAAACCCCAGCACTAGAGTCCTCAACAGGACAAAATTATAAACTAACAAGTCATGGATATTCCAGTGAGCCAGCCTCCAGAACCTGTGAGCACCACAGACCTTCCTCAGAGGCTGAAGTTTGCAAGAGCTGTCCTTTGGCCTATTCCACTTTTACTTTTTTCAGTATTAACTGTAAAATAGCTTCACAACAGCTGAACTCCATGGATTATGCAGCTCACAGTCAAGTAAAGACTTTTTTTATCACATAGAAGAAAATTTGATGGCACACAAAATGTAGCTTCCACAGGCTGCTGCTGTGAAATCTATGCCACCTGCTGCTACACAACATCATTTATCATGCTGCAACTCTTCTAACAAGAGGAGAAGAAAATATGAAGAAACTAAGCAATTACTTGCAGTTAAATACAAATTCAGATCCAAAGGCAGGCTGCTCTTTTCACTCCCTCTTCACAGTGCTCTTATCCAGTCCACAGCAACTTCAAAATAGGAAAATAAATGAAACATTCACTTGGCTGCGGACAAGAAGAAAACATCCACAAGGACTGAGGACTCAGATAAATGGAATGAAATCCAAACTTACATAATTCACTTGGAGCTAGAAACTGCCCACCCTTACCAGCTGTGCCCCTTTCTGCTCCTGCCTGTTTTAATCACCTTTTCCTTTTTGACAACTGGAGAGCAATCAACTTCCCAAAGAAAACACTGGGCCAAAGACAGGGATGCTCTGTGTGGAGATTTTGAGTGTTTCTCGTGTCAGGTGCCTGATTCTGGTTCCAATTAGTCTCCCCATACTAAGCATCAAGTGAGAAATTTTCTGCCTCTGCAGAACTAGATAATTTCTCCCTCAAGTTCTTACATCAGCTGAACATCAGAGTGCCCTGGGAAAGTTTGGTCTCACCTTTATAAGAGGTGGGGGAGTACAGGAAAGCATCAGGGCTGTGCAATTGGTGAAATCACTACCTGTAGGGAATGTGTTAATCCATTCTCTTTGGTACTGAATCCTAAATTCTGGTGGCATGAGTGGTTTAGTCCCCATAAAGCATTCTTCATGCAACTGTGTACGAGGAGCATAAGACACTTTTCAGAGAGGAATTTAGTATGTTTCTGTATGGTCAGGCATGCTGAACTTTGGCTTTTCTCTTTCATGTGAAAAAGTAATAATGAATGAACATTAATGCTATAACTTCTTTACTTTACAGATAATCTCTGTGGGTGCAACAAACCAACTCTGTTACCTTTCGAACAGAGAGAATAAGGGGTTAATGATTTTCATCCTCTCTACCTGTTTTTTACGCCTTTCTAAAATACATTTAAATACATTTTTATGCTTCTGAATCTGAAGACTGTAGCACCCAAGATCACTGTGTTCTGTGGGCAGAGATTCTATTTATACTCTCAGTGCCTAAATCTGAGTTTTGTTTTTGCTGTTGCACAATGCTTCGGTCAATGCACCTGACACAGCTGTGCCTTTGTTGAGGAACGTGTTGCACCCCCTTTTCAGCTCCACTTTAGCAGCAGCAGGACACTCCTCTGTGAGACCTGAGCTGCCTGTGCACAGCTGGCTCCCTGCCCAAGCCACGTCCTAGGATCCTTGCTCCAGAATGTTTTTTACCTTGCTCTCTTTTTCTGCTCGAGGTGGCTTTGAGTCATTGTGCTCACATCCTTCCTCTCTCAAATCTTTGTGTCCTTCAGTCCAAGAGCAGCCTGATGGATCTTGTTGCTCCCTCTTCCCTTCTACCAGACTTTTGTCAAGGCTGGATGAGAGAAATAAGCCAAATGATCTTTTTTTTTTTTCTTTGGGAAATGAGGGCGAAAATATTAAACACAATGGGATTCCTTATGGAGAGTCTGAGTGCTCCAGCACATCCTCTCACATGGTCCCTGGCACAATGCTACTCTGAGAAGAGAGAATAAGTCTGCAGAGAGCAAGGATGGGTAGTCAGATCACAAAAACAAAGATCTTATTCATCTCCATTAGTCAAGGAGTCACTGTGTAACCTCATAGATAGAATTTTTTGTTCACTGTTCTATTTTTAAGATGCATACTTTGTGAATTGTGTGTATTCTTGGTTTGGGGATTGGTTTTTTGTTGTTTGTTTGTTTGTTTTTGTCTTGGAAAGACACCTCTATGCCCTGTATTTGATATCTACCACCTTTAATTAGAGCCATTTCATCATCTACTTTCAATGTGCTGCTTTTTGAAATAGAAGAGGTAGTACTGAGCAAATTCTTGAATTTTGGTAATGACACACATCTATTCTCTATTTATGTGCTCTGAAATACAGTAGAAATTGAGTTGCTGGGTTCAAATCTGCTCCTCATCTATCCAAAATACCATTGTCATTTATGCAGACCCTCTTCTGCCCTGCTGTTTGCATTTTTTTTAACATATGCTGCCCCAGGGAAAAATGACATTTGCAAATCACAATGCCCCAATTATCTTGTTGGCAGACATTTTCTCTTGAGCAATGCATAGATTTAATAAGAAGAGCATGCCTTCAAATCCCAATACATTTCAGAAGTTCATCTGATGGGAGGGCACACATCACAGCTCTTTGGAAAATTGTTCAGCTTTTTCTGTAAAAGAAGTAAACATTTATTTTGCAAGCAGTTCTTTTTTTTTTTTCCCAGAGGAATGAGGAAAGCCCACAGTGTTTAACAAGCTTGTGAAACATTGAATGAAGCCACATTATGCTCATTGAAATACCTGCCTGTCCCAAAACTTTGGTTGTTGGGGCAAAACAGTGCCAGAGCTCCCATCTGAAAGTCAGCGAATGGGGAGAGAGGAACTTCAGTGCCAATGAACAGCAGTGAATTGAATTAAAAGCTTCCCCCTCTGATGGAAAAATTAGAGTTTAACTAAACATAAATCCTCAAGGGAAAGCTCCTCAAATTTAAATTAGTGGTGAAAAATAGTCCTGGCATTTTTTCAGCCCCAAAGGAAAAGTTTCAATTGTTTTGAGCTTGTTGCTCTTCTTTTTTAGTTCCTAACCTTGGCAATTTACAAGACATAATCTCTGCCAAAATCTCAATACTTTGAAACTAAAATATTTCCTGTGGAAAAGCCTCCTTTTTGGGATTGTTCCATTTGTATGTGTTCTTTCCTTCTTTGCCTTTCCCTCTGCTTCAGAAATTTTAGTTTCTGAATTCTTGTCTGTGTGAGACACTGTCACTTCAAAGGCATCAAATCACAGAAAAAGGTGATTATCTAAAACAGCAGGGCTTTTTCTTGAAATGCTACAAATACACCGAAATATCTCCAGTATCTCAGATATTCAGTGTTGGTACCATTTTTCTTTTGAAATTAATTTTTTTTATGTGTGGAACACCCTGAATTAAACCCCCTTAGCACTGAGTCTGGCCAGCTGAAGATAATGTGAATGGTTAACAGACTTAGAAGCTTCCCAATCCATGGCTCTGTTAGATGGAAAAGAAAAAAGCCAAGAATGAAACCAAACACAAAAAGAACCAGCAGCAGTCTAAATGCAACACAAAAGCTAAAATCGAGATTAAATTTAATTATTCATTTTAAACAAAGGGCAAAGTCCTTCTGAGAATGCACTGAATAATCCTCTCTCTCAGGAATTCTGCAGCAGCTCTGGATCTTCCACAGATTATTCTTATTAAATCAACTTGATTAAAGCTTCAGTTATATTGCATGAAGACAAAAGTAAGAGTGAGTTGCATTCTGTAGTTAGAGGGCACAGGTGTTCTCCACTTGGGATCATCATCCTTTCCCAGTGAATTAGTGCTTTGTACAACCTTGAACATTGGGATGGGCATCCAAGAACAAACATTAGCAAGGAAATCTCCGACCTGACCAATATCCATGATTAAGCAATCAGCTTACTTATGGTCCATAAAGTCCTTTTTCTGTTTCTTAATTGAGGTCTTTGTTCCTCCTTCGGAATCAAGTAGCAGGAGAAAAGGCTTCCACTGTGGTGTACTGATCTGCTTGTATCCAGCCCCAAATTCCCCTGTATCTTCCTCTTGAAGAGGGCAATTTCAGATTTAGCAAAAGTCCACTTGGGTTTCTTTCTCAGCAAACTTCATAAATAAATTTAAACCACTAGACAGGAAAACTGAAATTTACTACTCCAACCATTTGGAGGTACATCTGCAATATCAAAAGGGCATGTGAATTATCACAGATCAAATCCCTTTTGGGAATGTTGTTGCTCTTATTTTTATTTCAATGATTTTGGGTATTACTGATAAAGTAGACTAGAGGTTATGTTTTAAATATTCAGCTATGAAATACAAGGATCTTTTACAACAATTTCTAACCACGAAAATAAAGAAAACAGAGTAATGCCTGTTAGTACTGACCAGGAAAAAAAGAAAATGTTCCTTGCGAACAGTTCTTTTAACTTGTGATTTTCTCTTGGCTGATTCAGGACCAAGACTTTTATCCAGTAGCTATCCAAAATTATCTCTGGAGTTATTTCTCTTTAGAATTAATTGTGAGGGGGGTTTTTGTGATGTTATTTTCCTGGTAATTTCATCACTAGAAATTATTCTTCCTCAAAGATATTCTAGAGGAAAAGGCACATTTATTAAATATGGATTATTTGAACAAAGCTAATTGTTAGAGGGACTAATGCTCAAGAAAATTTTTCAGCCTTAAAAACAAGTCTTTTTCTGGCCAGAAAACCTTGATGTCTTCTTGCATGAAACGGAAAATTTGATAACAAGAAGAGAAATTGAGTTGTTCCAAGTTTACCTGACTCATGCTTAAGGATGGCTCAGGTAATGGTAGCAGAAATTCCAACAGTAATTTCACTGGAAAGAGGATGCTGCCCCAAAAAAATGGCTGCAGGAAAAATCAAACTCACATCTCAGAGACTGAGATGTTGGGATGAATAACGATGTCAGGAAATGAGCCTTTTTTAGCAAGTCCAAAAAGAGAAAGGAAGAAGGGTGTTTTTTGTTTTGTTCTTGCTTTTTGAGGGAGAGAACAATTCTGTGGATGAAGATACAGCTATTTCCAGCTCAGGAACAGAACTGTTGCAGATATTTTGACATCAAAGCCTGAATGACCTCCTGTCCCCTTGAGGATCTTAATCATGCACACCAAACTGGTCGAAGAAGAGAAATATGATTCTTCAATTAACCACCTAAAGAAAGGGATGATAAGAAAACTTGCAAGACATAAATTTTTTTTTGTGGAACAACTTGTGGATCTTGTCTGCGTATTTTTTTGGGATCTGTTGCCTTGGAGGTTGAAGAAATGTTGATGATTGGGCCTTTTCCTATTGAATAAGTGTATTTAAATCCAAAGGATTATGTACATGTTATGTTATATTGCATGAGGGTTGTTTATATAGTGCTTATCTTATATAGTGGAAATATTTCGGATGAAGAGAAAGATTAATGAGTAGGACTTTTATTTATGTCATTGAGTTATGCTGGAAAAGTAAACAAAATTTCTGACTTTTGTCTTTCTTTATGCTTTTTTCAGTGGGTCTGCCACTCAAAAAGGCAACTGTGCTCCCTTGCAATGCAAGAAAAGGCAGGTAATAAATACATTTCCAGAGACAGAAAAGTTAAAAAGAGTGACATGTGGTCCTGTAGTGAGATTTAGGTTCAGGAGGATGTCAGGAAATCTCTTTGTAGCCCTGAATAACAAATAACAAATAACAGATAACAGATAACAAATCTGCTTCTACCAAAGACTACCAGGTAGCTCAGGTATCAGCCCTTCAGCATCACCCATGGCCACAGCTTGACCAAAGCCTACAACTGTTCTAGTGTCGTTTTTTGAAGACCAAATGCCTTTGAGACATAAATAATTAACGCAGAAAAGGCAAAAGTAGAAATAAAACACAGCCATGGCAATTCAGAAGCATTTTACCAAAACCTGTTTTTGTTGCTGTCATAACACAATTCTTTTCATTTCTTTCAAATTTAAGTGCCTTCAGTAAAACTCATAAACCTGAAGCTGATGATAAATTATCCAAGAATGCACAGCTGCACCAAGAGAAAAAGGTCCCAAAATAAATACACTGTTTATTTTGTAGCTGTTACTCGTTCCTAAGCTCTTTCAAAAAAAAAAAAAAAAAATCACACAAATTGCCCAGCCAGCAGAATTTACCAGATTCTGCAGTAGTCACAAGGCAGAGAGAAAAGGAAACTGCCTTCTTTCTCAAGGTAAAGACAACAGGACATTCTCTGAGCACCTTGGCTTCAACAGGATAATATTCAAATCTTTATCAGCCCATAACACATTTTATCATAAGAGAAAAAAAAAAGAAAAAAAGTGATTGAGCTGGACAAATCAAACTGTCTCCATTATTTCATAACTATATGGCAGCTAATTCTAGAAACATTCCTGTGGGCATACAGGTACCTAGTCTGAATTTCAGAAAAATTCTGACCAAGATTTCTCTTTAACCCAGGCCACCACATCAATTAGGAAGAATTCTCTGTGTAGGACTGAACTTCCAATTGCTCATTTTCATTGCTTCCAGAAATTTCAGCCAAATGGTTTTGTTGCTCTCCTGGTGGCAAAACATGAGCCCTTCCTGAAGAGTGTGGTTTGTTAATTTACAGCTAGTTCTGAACATGGTTTCCAAAGTTCTTGAAAATGAGAATTTTCAAATGATAATAATTATGTAGCTAATTTTACTCCTCTGAGCTCCTTTTTCATGCATATAAGTTTTACTGCTAAAAAATTTCTTAAAATGACATGATACATTTCTTATTTTTATTCAAACCCATATTTTGCCCTCCATAAAGATGAAGGCAAGAAATGATGTTGAATTTCAGAACAAAGTGCACATTTGAAAATTACCATTTATCCAGATAGATATGTAGAAAATTTAGATGAACTACAGTTTAATTATGTCTTATGTATGACCCCTTATGTATGAATAGAAACAATCATGGTTTAATAATCTACTTCCAAAATCCTCAATTTGGTTTCCTGGAATGGGAACTGCCTATGAAAGTAGCATAATTTAGTATTTAATGCGAAAATAATATTTAATTCTACCTGTAAGGAAGCTTTAAATAGTATCATTGTAATGAGAGAAATGATGGTAAATCACATCAGCTTCACTAGATGCTGATAAATTCAGTCTGAGCAGTTCAAAGGTTCTGGAAAGGCTGAGCTGTGAGGTGGTGGAGGAGAAGGAAGTGTGGAAGGAAAGGCAAACAAAGGAGAAGGTGCTGCCTGGCTAATGCAATTTAAAATATCATCAGTTATGTCTCAGAGAAACAGCTTTTCCCCCTCTCTAAGCAAGGATGGCATCTTTTCTATGCTACACTGACTGCTGAGGTCTTCTTAAAGAAAAATTCTGAAAGGTCAGAATTTCATTAAATGAGATCCTAGTTATTAAAACGAGATGATTCAGCGTGCAGCTGTGAGGTTTGGACTGCTGTGCTCTCTAAGTCACAGCATTTTGTTCCTCCCTCTCTCTCTTGGTGCAAAACTGCCCAAAAGGCAGCTGTGGCTGGCCACTCATCCACACTCCTGCTGCAGCCAAGCATCCCTGGGGGCTAGCTCTACGATGCCAGAGCAGGCACTAAGGAGGGGGAAGACCTTTCCAGGCAGAATTAACCTGCTGGGAATGCATCTTGGCACACAGCTTGGTGAAGAGATTAGACCTACACACAGCCACAAAATCTCACCTGTGCACATCCTTCACGTGCACTCCTCAAACCCGATCTGCCTGCTTGCCTTGGGCTATCATTCTTCTGACTTTAGGAATTCTAAAAAGTGGGTAGCAGCATTTTTGGAAGCAAAAATGAGAGGATATTTTTCTCAGAAAGGTACTTCTCTTCATCTCTATTAGTTCTGGGGGGAGCTTCTATTGTATTTGGGTGCTTGAACTCGTATGAGGAATCCCTGACATGACAGGGGTCAGGCTGGGAAAGCATGGAAGTTTTTGCAGTGTCCTGGGATCCCTGGACTACCTCCTGTGCTGTCCTTGTCTGACATGAGCACACTCTGCCACCAGCTGAACAGAAGGAATCCAAAGAGAAAAGGCTCCATCTGAACTGTTTGCAACCCTGTCCTTCAAACTGGAAAGGAACCACCTCCAGCTTTTCTGTAAATCCATTTCTCTGGAGAAAGCAGATGACAAATCCTCCCATTTATCTGAGAGCCCTGAAAGGAGCAAGGATCTTTCACAAAGCTGTGGTGAAACAGGTCTCATCATGACACACACCTGTACATTTCCAGATTATCCTGTGCATCTACTGGAATGGAATCAGACATTAAGGACTCAGTCAGCATGTTTACCTGGACTTCATGGGAAACTTGTCGTGACAAGAGAAGCCATTATCAACCATTATTAGAGAAAAGCCTTCCATGCCTGGGTAGTTGGGGTTTTTGTGTTAACTCCTCCTTGCTGGGTATTCTTAGTAACAGGATTTAAATCAGCAAGTGAACATCATCACACAGAGCAAGGGCCAGATCATACACAGGTTTAAGTCAGATTAGTGTCACTGAACTCCAAATTTCTGGAGTTTCTCCAAGTGCCACTGGCTGAAACAGCAATGAGTAAGCACTTAAGGAGTCAGTGATGGGCTTTCCTGCAGAATGAAAAGCAGGAAAATGAAAAGCCTTTACATCTTCCTTTGTCCTTTCTCTTGTTCCTCCTTTGGAAGTGACAGAAGGTGTCTTTTTACCTTTGGTGAAATCAGCAATGTGCTTCCATTATGGCTGGTGAGGATTTAATAGGTGTAATTCCTATGTTTTGTATAAACCCTAACACAGTCTCTGAAAGCTACCATCTCCATTTCCAGCTGCTAATATTGATGAAAGTAGTAAAATATATTGACCACTGGGTCCTTTGTTACATTATAAATATCATAACCCTATTTCAGGAAAATGCACATAGCACAGCCCAAAGTCTGCCTGATCCCCTGGCAGTGAGGACAGGGAATGATGTGTCTGGTGGGGGCCAACCCCAGATCCCTGTGGCATGCAGGAACCTACATATCCCATATATTCCAGGCACAGTGCACTTTTTGCCTGGTGAAATTGTGGTTTTAATGTAATGTAATTTAATTTAATTTAATAATGACAGACATTTTTGTCTTTCTGTCAGCAGCTGGGCAGGCACAACTTTAGACCAGGCTCTGGTCCACATCATAATGGGAAAAGGCAAAAATTCCTTACATTTTGTATCAAGTCTGAGCCATTATTTTTGTTCTGAGAATGCCCACAATAAAAGTCATACAAAGAATATTTGAAAGATTGCTTTAAATTAAAATTACTTTCAGTTTAAAGCATAAATATCATAAAGTTGGTGTTATTTTTATTATTCAAAACAAGAAGGGCAACAGAACTAAAGTTTGCTGAAGCTTCTGGCTTTGAAAGAGATATTTTCTTCTAATGGGAGCCCTAGTTGATAGCAGCATTGTTAATATAGCAAAAATTACTGAACCAAAAAAGCCTCATGTCTTTTCTTAGTAACAATGTAGAGTAGATCTAAACAATCAGTTCAAAACAAATGGTCCTAAACTTCTAAAATTAGAAGTGACTGTATTTTTCAGATACGTTTTTTTTTTTTCTCCTCTGTTTCTATAGATTGAGAGTACATCCCACTTCAACATACTCCTTTAAGTGTCTCCATTTTTATGGGAATATCTTAATCCCCAAAGGATGTGAAGGTTTAAGTTAAACACTTCATAATTTTTGTTTTCACAGTCAGCTTTTTGGAGCAGGGGCTGTGTTCCTGTGTATTTTATCCCATTTTAGCAGGGTGGAGGCAGGCGTGTGATGAATATTACAGCAGTATTATCATATATAATAATAGATATATAATAGACTCATGTACAGGAAAGTAAGCATGTCTTGCAAAAACTTTTGATATCCAAAGGATGAGGGACATTCAGGGGACAAGACAGAACTACTCATCCTGTAGCAGGCACTGCTTAGGGTTGGAGTTTCTGTTTCTCCAGTTTGGGTGCCTGTCTAGCCTAATTTAAACCCAGCCTCTGTGGGAAGTTCAGGGCCAAGTATAATTACATCTGTTTCATGTTGGCCTTTAAATTTTTGAGAGCAATGAGAGAGTTCCCTTTCAAAGTGTTTACCGTGTTCTCTTGTCTGCAGTTTCCTGGCTTTTGACCTGGAGGTATTATGGAATGTTATTTGGCCTGCTTTGTGGGTGTTTATTTACAGATACCTGCCCTTATGATTTATCTTCCATCAAATTATAATTGCTGGTCAGAGTGTTAGCTGTCATCTCAACCACCTTTCAATTACCTCTGTGCTTTTATGAGGTAAGGCCTTCGAGTTTGGAGTTAAATTGGGCTGCCCAGGTGGTTTTCCACTTGGGTGTTAATCTTCATGTGTGCTGTCCAAAACTGGTAGGTTTCTTTGTGTGAGAAGAGAGCTGTACTTCTTATTGTCAGATTTAATTTATAGGCCACCATTACAGGGAATTTGTGGTGATCCTGTGGATCTCAGGAGGGTAGCACTATGGACACAAAGCATAAGTCTTTTCCCTTCTGGTATATACAGGCTGTGTATATATACAAATGTATATATATGTATATATACAAAGGCTCACAAATATTAACTCAAACTAGATTTGAATGCAGTTCTCAGGTATCTTAGGAGGCTTCAGTCTTAAATAAATGTGTTCCTGTGCTCCTCAGGAGCTACAAGGATGCTCAGACTCACAAAAAAGGGAGAAAGAGACACCTGGAATTTGTGGCATCCACACAATTCCTGGGAGGGGGAAAAAAGAAAATAAAAGTTTTATTCATGCTTATGTTCATGAATTCTTTGTGGACCTGTAAACCCAGTCTCCCTTTTGGTTTTTTTATCATATACTGCTGTGGTGCAAGGTATTCAACTTTTCATTCCTATCTATTCTTAGATAAATTACATTAAATCACACATTTTTCAATGGTAGCTTCTACGTTGTTTCATTGTTACTAGAGCAGGCTCAGAGAAGAAAAGTTGGCATACCTCGCTGAAGTGGACAGCTAAACACTTCAAAAATGCTTTTCTTCCTGTCTTTATCACAATTGCCTTGTTATAATGAACTTGTGGAAAAAGAATTACTATGGAAACATTTTAGACATTATTTTTTAAAAAAAGATATTCCCTTCTTTGCTCTTCCACTGAAAGGCAACAGGTTTATTTGATAGGATCATATCTATCAGATGCATGCTCTGATAGAAAAAAAAACAATTGCTAAAGGGAAAAAATATTTCTCCCTTCTTTCTTGCAAGAAGAAAATATCCTTCTTCATGACCATATGATTAGAGTGTCTTCCAGATACCTAATGAAAGAGTGAAAATCTCCTTTGCCTGTCTTATGGGAAAAGAAAGAAAATAACATTTAGTAGTCTCTTTAGTGCAAACAGAGACAAATTTCATCATCTGTTTTGCCCATCAATCTATGAGAGGATTTCCCTGCTTCCTGCATAGGATGAAAAATTTTCCAATTTTATTAATTTGTGCTACAGGGACAGAGCTCTTCCAAATGCCAGCCCACGAACAAAAGTCTCCTTATCAAGAAAGTGAAAGGCAAGTGACAAGGCAGAATTGTGCTTAAACTTAGGAAAAAACCCACCTTGTCCTTTGTCATGATGGATTAACATACATGTGTGTCTAAATGAAAAATGTGGTGTGGGAGGAAAAAAAAGAAAATCCCTTCTGCCCTTCTTTGCAACACTTTTAGTGAGGAACTTTTGTCTTGGGGGGGATTCAGTTTTTGACAACTTTTCTACATTGTGGATGCAGAAAATAAATGGCCATCTTCACTCAGGCTGAGTAGTTGGACTTGAGCACAGAGATCCAGGCAGGAAACTTGGAAACTTCGTAAATCTCCTGCCCTTTTGTGGAGAAAAGGAAGGGCAAAATCCCACTTTCACTTTGTAAGGAAAAGAGAAACATAGAGGACAAAAATAACAAACCTAATTTGTTATTGAAACTTAAATTTTCTATAAAGACATATGAGAAGTCTATTAAAAAACTTCCACATTTTCACATCTCAAGTTCCATGTATTTTTGTTGCTTGATAACAGGCATCTGTTACCTTTCATGTTTTATTTTCCTCTTTATCCCTGCTTGCAAGTTATTTTTAACTGTTACACCAGAATCCCATCAATGAATACACGTAATGTAGTCTGTCTCAGAAATAAGCACTCTTTTACAATCTCAACATCTCTGAAAGTAGATAAATATTTGATTTGTACTCAAAAATATCAGGATGTGGGAATCTCTTCTGAAAATCCTCCTTATCTCCCAGGGGTGCAGACACACCTGAGAACTCTGTAAGGAAAATCAAAACCATGGAGAGAAAGATGGGGAAACAAAGAAAGCAGGCCGTGCTGGAGTCAGAGTTAGGGGATTCTCTGAATCCTTCAGGGAGGAATCAAGGTGCAGAGATTGAATTGGAGCCTTTGGATGGACTGAAGTGTATCAAGCCACTCACACATAAAGTAGACATTGAAGTAGAAGTAAGTCAGTAGTTTTAGGGTGAGTTCTAATGCTTGTAGTAAGTGAAAGGTTTCAAATGCCAGGGTAGCAGAGCAAGTTCTAGTGAAGGTTGAAACATACTGATATCTTCAATAGAGGCTCCAGGCCCACAGTGGTAGACAGGACTTGGACATAATAGAGCTATAGTAAGAATATTGCTTACATTTTTCAGATAGAACAAGATAGGTTGTATGAGTAGTTGCATATGTAGCCTAGCATACTAAGAAATAGAATTCTAATAGGTTAAGGAGTGGGAGTCTGAGCTTGCATCTGAGCTTTTTGGGAAAATTCTGTGTAAGAGTATGTATTGGGGAGAGTTAGTGCTTTTAGCCTTTGGCTTTTGCCAGGGCTTTTAGCCATTTGCTTATTGCCACTGCCCTTGCCATTGCTACTGCTTTGCCATTGCTTGTCTGCTTGCCTTTTGAGACTGATGTGCTTTGTAATAGGATGTGTTTTGTAATAAATAACCTTTTAACTATTAGCTGCTTTGCTTATTTAGGATAACCCGATGAAGTAGGGGCCAAGAGAGTAGGAGTCTAAGAGCTCCAGAGTTGGTACCTTAGGTACCTCACAGGGACACAAAACCAGAGAAAACCTCATCTCAAAAACTGACAAATGTTCTTTGCAAACGGCGTCACATTGAAAACTTAGGTTTAAAAAGTAAAAAGAAAATGCATTTTGTATTTGCATTGAGGAAACCAAATGGCTTTTTGGAAAAGACTTCTTGCCTGAAATGCCCTCTCTGTGTCCTGCCAGACTCAAAAAAAAGTCAAGCTTGCAGCAACAGCACTTTCATGTGTCCTGGTTCTAATGTTTCTTCTGAGTTGCTGTGAAAGGAATCTGGAAAAATCTTCTAGTTTGGTTGGAAAAAATGCTGATCCTAAACACAGAGACTGCCAGTTGTAAAAATGTATTTTAAAAAGTTGTTGCTAAACATCTGGTGAATAAAAAAGCCTTTGCTGTTCATTTATTTTAGCTTTTCAAACAAATGTCATCACTTGCTGTGGACCTTCATGTTTCCTGCAACTTACAGTCTGCAAAGAGCAGCATCAAGTTGTGACTCGGGGCAGGAGGAGGGATTTGGTCAATTTTGACAAACATATCATAAACCAAGTATTGTGGTGCCTGTGATTCAACTGAAAAATTATTTAGTGGAAACTGGCTTGTTCCTCCTTAATCTTACTGTGGATGCCTTGCTAAACATTTTTGCTGCCAACAGCACTGCCAAATTTATGGATTCTATGTTTTACATAATCTTTTATTAAAACAATAACACTGGACATTTCCCACTGCTGCACTTGATGAGTAGGATGAACCAGGGTCAGGCTGCACAGGACCACGTCCAGCAGGGTTTTGAATATCTCTGAGGATGGAGCCTCCACAACCTCTTTGGGCAGCTTGGTCCTGTAGCTGACCAATCTACAAACACAACAGGAGCTTGGAAATTTTTCTGAAAACATTGGTAAGAAGAAGGCAGGGATGACAATGCAAATCCAGAGTCTTCTTAGGATTTCTTACATCAGTAGGAGCCAAGCTGTCAGTAATCTGACTCACCATATGTCAACAATGCCATTTTTCCTTGTATAACCTGGATTTCATCTGTGCTGCTGAACGCATAAAGTGCATACGTTAGAAATCTGCATGTAAGCTAGAGGTTCCAGGCAAAAATGTCAGACTCCCAACCCTTAATATCAGCCACCTTCCCCTTCAACAGTCACTAAATTAGCCTTTTGAGCTGTGTACCTCCTTCTGAAAAAAGACCCCAAAGGGCACACATGCAAGTGTTGAAAGAAAAGATAAATAATAAGAGAAATGTTTCAAGAATGCAGGATTTTTCAACAAGTGTTGTTGAGTAGAGAGTTGAGTGGAGAATTTGGGATTTCATCTACAGTCTTTGTCTCCCTGGCAACAAAAGTTTTGTGTAACAGTACTTTTAAAATGTGATGTATTTTGTTTCCTCCATGCCTTAACGAGAGACATTAAGTAAAAAGAATCATGCTGGAATGGTGACTTCAATGAAAGTAATTTGAAAACCATATCCTTTAAATCTCTAGACTCACTCAGCTTTCAAAAAATTTTACAAGAAATTTCACATTGCAAAAAAGTGCTTATTATGTGTATGGTATATGTATGAAACCTATGAAAAGAGGATTAGGATATATAAAATTTTTACAAAAGAATACATTTTGGAGTTGATATCTGTCTTCTAGAAAAAGAAACCAAAGCAAAAAAACCCCACATTTGAACGAAACATCAGAGCTATAGTTAAGTTTCTAGGTTAGGATTTCCAGTTATAACTTTTACAGCAACACTGAAATCAGTCTGCTTTTCTGACTTCCACTTGCCAGCCATCTGTTGTTTTGCCTGTTAAAATGCCTTTCTGGAATTTTATCAGACTTCCTCCTCCATATAGGCATGGAAAAGACAAATACCTTCCCTGGATTTGCAGAGCACGGGCAGAGAAAGGGCGCAGATGTGGTTATTAGGTAAAAGCATGTGGAAGCATTAAATGTAACAATACTGTTAAACTCTCTTGAAAACCATGGAGTTATAGCAGGTATTTTTTGAATTAACTGGCCACAAAATCATATCGTGCTATCCACACACAAACTTCGCTGTTTAAAAATTACAAGGTCATTACATATATGTTGTCACCATGATAACCTCCTTCTTTTTTAATATCAGCATGTGTACAGCACAGATCTGTTTCAGAAGAGCAAAGGTCAACCGTGTCCAAAAAATCAAATCTCAGGAGTTTAGTTTGATTCCTAAAGTATCATGGACGTGAAAAAGCAAGAATGGAATCTGTCTCTAATCATCACATCTGGAGTTCCCCTTTTACCTTCCTCTCCTGTAAGACTTTGTGTCAGGCATATGTAAAATATGAGTTATTCTCATGTGTTTGGTGTCCTCATCGAGCCCCACAGCCACTAAGGAATTAAGCAGAGATGGATATTGACATTTCCAGACATGTTTTACACACAAATCACACCCAGTGCTCTGACAAACTTCAGTCTGGAGATTTACACTCAGTTTCACCACAGTCTCACTGAAGACTGCATGAGGTATCTCAAACCTTTCCTCTTTTCCATTTCAGCAGCTTAGTAGTCAGATTTTTTTGTCCACTCAGATTTCCTTACAAAAAAGCTGCAAAAGGGGATGTCAGCCTAACTCAGCGATACAGACTCTAGCTGGAGAGATGGGCACACAAAGGCTAAGTCTAGAATCTGGTCTGACAGGCTCTGCAAGCAGCCCTGCTGAATGAGTTGATTCCTCTTGCACAAAACGACAGAGAGACTGCAGAACTCTCAAAATCTGGTCTATTTTCTATTCACACATCCCCAAAGAGTTGCTAGACTACACTGCCCCAGCCTCTGATGCCTCCAACAGCTCGTGCAAGGCCTGTCTGTGCTGGACTCCCAGATAGGGGAATATGAGGCGATGGGTGAATATCATTTTTTCAGAATACATCTCCCTTGAACTGTAATGATTAAGAAAGAAATCAAGTGTTAATAAGCAGCGAATGAAGAAACGAGTAGGAACATGGGGATGGAAAGGGGGTCTGATAAATTCTGGGAGCAGCCTTTTCTTCCATAAAAGCAGCAAATCTGTCCCCCAGAATGTCCTAGCTGGAAAAAAAAAAAAGGGAAATGGTGGAGTCTGTGTGGTACAGGACAGGCATAAAATTCATTCAGTCACTCCAGGTTCTTTTTACATTGAGCTAGAGGACATCACATGAAATCCATGTACTTTAGCCTCCAAAACACGGAAAAGGTGCTCAACACCACAGAGTTAACCTGTGAAACCTCTTGCTGCAGTGCACGTGCAGTGACAACAGGTTCAAAAGGAGAGTCCTTAAATTAACAGGAGAAAAATCTTTTAAGGGCTGTTGAACACAGGTGAACAGCCTCTGGTCCAGGGGCATCCCTGAACTCCAGTTTCACAGCCCAGCTGTTTTGGGGTGTCCACCCCATGCTCCTTCTGCTCCGTGTTCTCCTATAGGCACCTGCTGCTGATCACTGCAAACCAGAAGGTCCCAAGGCTGAACCTCATGACTCATTCCCATCCTTATGAAACTTTTTGAAATCACAGCACTTGGACCAGGTTGGAAATTCTTCAGTCTCTGTGGAGAAAATCTGTCAGCGTCCTAGGATCATGAATAATAGTACTTGCTGCCTAATTGCTGTGAATGGCCTGGTTGTTTTCCTGCCAAAAACTTGTCAAGGTGAATTATTATGTATAAGGAATATACTCTCGTCCTGGTTTTGTCTAGGATTGGGCAAGATGCTGTGAGATTTTGAAACCAATCTAGTGTAGATCTAGTGTAGATGAACACTGCCAAATTAATCTCAAAGGATGGAGATAGCTGAAGATTATTTTTATCAGCAAAGAATAATATTTTATGTCATATCCTAAGAGGAAAAAACCCAAACCTAATGTTGCACAATCTTTACTTTCCAACCAACCTGGCCAAATAATTTTCTTATCTATAACATTGCATTTACTAGCTTGATAGATTGTTCATGTTCTTTGCATCAATAAATACATTTAAAAATATATATAAAACATCTTACAATATCCAGGCTTTGGTAAGACTCAACATGTTGCTGTGGAAATGCAGAAGTTCAGCTGAAAAATATTTGGGTTTCTTTATTTGCAGGTGATTTTTTTTCTCTGCCTTCATTCATACTGTACTTGGGGACATTTATATTTCTTACTTGAATGGATCAGGATGTGAGAAAAGTTTTGTTTGTCCCTGATAATTCTGAATCAGCTTTCCTTTAAACATCTTAGCCATGTTAATACTTCATTCTCTGTGCAACACTTCATTTTTTGTGTGGAAACACTATGCAGATCACTTGGATGTGTCTGCACTTTCTCAGATTCAACATACTTTTTAGTCACAAATTACTTGAGGACTGAAAAAATAATTTTCTATGCTTATTTACTTTTGCAGGAAAAGAAATTCCAGATGCTACAATATTTGAAACTTCACAAGACTTAAATCCACTTAAATCATGTTTATCATTGCTACCCTTAAAGTTGGTGACTGCAGAAATGAACAAGACGCTTAAAAAAATTCAAAATTATGTTGCATTCTCCTTATTTTCCTCGCCTGCATGTTGTCTGGATTCCTGATTCTTCCATTCCCTTCCTGCCAGGAGGTTCACAGAACCTTGCAGCTCAAGGTAAAAGCACAGGATTGCCTCCACACAAATGAAGAATAGTGATATAAACAATAACTGCCATATGGCATTACATTGCTGTGCTAATGTGGCACTGTGTTTCCACTCAGGGAAAAACCAGAAATATTTAGGTCAGCCCTACAGGAGCAAAACTGCCATCAGGCTTACCCCAAGGATAAATAATGAGACTAACCAAAAGGAAAAATCACAGGTTAGAAAGAGCTGCACGTGGCTGTTGTTGAAGAAAAAGAAGCCTTTGAGACAAGACCTGTTTCCACGCCTGCTATGAAACTCCATCATTTAGGAAATAATTGTTTCCATGTTTGGAGTTTGAAAGTTTGAGGCTCAGCACAGTCGTTACCTGCTGGGATGGAGCCCAGAGTGCCTGTTCACTTGATTTTATTTTCAAGTGGGTGTTTTAAAATTCATCTCCTCTCCTCTCCTCTCCTCTCCTCTCCTCTCCTCTCCTCTCCTCTCCTCTCCTCTCCTCTCCTCTCCTCTCCTCTCCTCCTCCTCTCCTCTCCTCTCCTCTCCTCTCCTCTCCTCTCCTCTCCTCTCCTCTCCTCTCCTCTCCTCTCCTCTCCTCTCCTCCTCCCTCTCCTCTCCCTCCTCCTCTCCTCTCCCTCCTCCTCCTCCCTCCTCCTCCTCTCCTCCTCCTCTCCTCTCCTCTCCTCTCCTCTCCTCTCCTCTCCTCTCCTCTCCTCTCCCTCCTCTCCTCTCTCCCTCTCCTCTCCTCTCCTCTCCTCTCCCTCTCCTCTCCTCTCCCTCTCCTCTCCTCTCCTCTCCCCACCCCCTCATGAGTCTGATTTAATTGAATTTTTTGTTTATTTCTTTTTACAAACTTTAGTGTTTGTGTAGATCCTGAAGCTTAGCAAAAAACCAAACCAAACCAAACCAAAACAAAAGAAAACAAAACAAATGAAAAAAACCCTAAAGAAACCAAAGAAAAAAAAAATTAGGTGTTTTTGTGTGTATATGTCTTCAACACTTCTTGGCAATGCTAAATTCTTGGTAATATGATAGTCCAAACCTTGGTCTCTTCCCTTAGAAAAATAAAAGACTTTATTGAATAAAAATAATAATCTTCTTTAAATATATTTTTCATGTGTTTTTTTTTAAAAAGTGCAACCATTTGGTATAATTAGAGAAATAAATGTCCAAATTTCTAAAAATCATGTATTTTTAAAAGATCCTTCAAATTTCTTGAGTATTTTTTCCTTCTTCTTTCACATTAATAATAATTGCTTGTAAAGACATGAAAGGTGAAATTCTGTGTCTGTTGTGATCCACAGGCATGCAGAAGCTAAGCATCCCTCAGTTGACATTTTTACTGCTCAGGTATCCTCAATATCAACAATTTTAGAAAGGAGTTGAAAAAGAATGGTGACATTTGTTTTTCATCTCATCAAGTTGTGTCTTCATACAACAACATTTTAGTTTATAACTATTACTTGAAGAGGACACAATATTTATCCAGTTTTTGCTACAACTGCTAGGATATTCCTAGAAGGATTTCTCCTTCCTTTTCACATTTTGTAATTTTTTCCATTTTCATAATCCCAAGAGAACATGATCTATTCATAAAAAATAGTTTCTCTTTTATCTTATTCTATTTTTTCCCATTTAAAGCACAGCTTATTTTCAGAAGAGATATTAGGAACCAATTTAAAAAAAAATTCTCCAAATCATGTCTATTTTTCTTTTTTGTGGTCTCCCAAATATCTGATGCATCTTGACAATTTGAAAAAGTCCATCTTTTTATTTTATGCTTTGCCCATCTTTCATCAGTTACTTTTTATTCTCTGTAGCTGCTTAATGCTACCATAACACATCTGAATTTTATAAAGGTTTTATTCCCTGAGCTGTACTTCAGGCTTGAATCATCTTCTGGAGGATTTAAAAAATAGTCCTGGCAGTGCCCCTCTTCTTCTTGCCCTGTTGAGACACTTAAGGGAGCCAACACTGAGACTTGAAATTTTTGTGAAATCAGAGTGAATTCTCCCAGCAAAACCAGATTTTGTGTTGATCCTCTCTGCATAAGATCAGTGTTTATAAGGCCCTGCTGCAAATTGACAAATTCTACAGTAGGCTACAGAGGCATCAGTCCTTAAATAACAAGGACTATAAATAACAAGGATTATAAAGAAAATTTTAACGTTATTATTGTTATTGTATTATTATTTTAGTTGGTGTAAACACCTGGGTTTGACAAGCAGCCAAATAAAAACACACATTTACCCTGGATGCAAATGTCAAACAGCTGAGGTGACTAAAACTGAGAGAAGAACAGCAGCAGTCAGAGGTCCACACCTTTCACAAACATCAGGGGCATGCAACATGGGTTAAAACAATAATTTCACCATGTCCAAAAAGTCTTGAGGCCACGAGATTATTATATAGAAGCAGAATCTATAGGTTTATCTATAGGAGCACAATTGGGTGAATGCATATCTTTCACTTCAGCACCTTTGAATTTTTTTTGTATCACCAAAGGCACTTCCTAATTGAACAGTAACATTAAGCTTGTTACTTAAAACTGCTTTAATAGGAAAAAAGGTTGTTAATGGCCTTCTGAAGAAATGAAACTTTTGAGGGTTTGGCCAAGAAGTGAGGGCCAGCCTCGGATGAATGGGAAGGCACATCCAGGCTCAGCTGCAGGCAAAACTGGGAACAAAAAACCTCGTTTAGCATCATAAAAACTTCTTCTTAATTTCAGCTTCAAGAACTTGTCCCTCTCTCAACTCCTCCAACATGAAAACACACAAATCCTGTTCTGGGGCAGTGTCTTTCCAGACTGAGGGTGGAAAATAGAGAACAAGGGAGGCAGGAATGGAATGTGTGTGTGCTCCAGAGGTGACGGATTAACAGCTCTCATTTCCAGACTGGCTCTTTAAAGCAGGGCCACAAAGCAGGAAAAAACATGCTTTCTCAGTAGTGTAATCAGAAAAACAAACAGAGTGTACGCAAAAGTTGTTTTAACATACTAAAGTTTTATTTAACCCTTTTATTCAGGCTTCAAAAAAAAATTTAAAACTTTTTAGGAATGAGAAAACACATAGTTTGTGATGAAGGAAATAATTTTCCAAAGGCCCAAATTAATCCCTTCCATCAACCTGGAATCACATCTTTGAAAGTGCTTGTGTGGTATGGGGATGGATGATGTCTCCCAAAAAATATAAAATTACTGGCGTATCTTATTTTCTTATTGATGATGGAAAAAAAGAGCTGAAACACCCCCCCCCCAAAAAAAATGGAAAAAATAAAAATATGGAAAAAATAAAAATATGGAAAAAAATTCTGATGAGTTCTAGCAGCTCAGAGTCCTGACACATTGCAGGGAGCTAAAGTGTAACATCAGAATTAAAATTAACGTATTAAAAAAAAAATACCCATATTCCTTTTGAATCCAGTCCAATCAAATTCAATCAAGCCAACACAGAAAAGGTTAAGTCTGAGCTTACCATAATTTGATATATATTAAACTATATTATATATTTAAATATTAATTATATAAAAACAGATAAAACACAATATTTAATTGTATTAATATATGTTGCATAAGTATACCATATATTGTGTATAATGTCAGAAATAATATATAATAGAAAATTTAAATATATATATTTTATACATTTAATTGATTGTAATTATTTAATTATTGCGACATATATTGAAATTCAACAAGAAGCTTAAACCCATTTTCCAAACCTGACGCTTACATTTTGTCTATTATACAAAATTATTTGCATATTTTGTTAAGCATACCTATTATATAAAATTGTTATAGATTTACACAATATATGTAAACCATTTATTATAATATTATTATATAATAATATTAAAAGCTACAATTCCTCCAGAGAGGGGTTGAGAGATGAACATGTAACTGCAGTTTGGGGGCTGAAAGGTTTGGTCTAACACAGCCTCGTGTTCCTCAAGAGCTTCCAGCTCCAAAACCATCTCTGCAGAAGGCGAGTGACAAATACGAATTATACCTGCCAAAAAACTGAGATCTCAGAGGGAAGACAAACCAAGCAGCCACCAAACCCAGCCTTTTATTGGTGGTACCACTAGATGGTATCCATTCTCTAACTTTCCCCATTTTTTAAATTTTTTTTTCCATTTTTTTTCCCTGTCAGATGCTTTGTCAACCTCCACTGGCACAAAATTGTTTATATTGAGTAAACTTAAACAAATGCTTAGGGACTGCGAGCAAGTGAATGATTTATTGTTTTTTAGTAATTTTTTTTTTTGCTTTTGTTAGACTTCATCCTCACTGTCATTGACACAAGAGGAGTTGAATGAACACATCCACCACCTCTATTTCACCTGCTTGGAAGAGAAATGTTGTTTTTTAGTCAGGCAATGAGGAGTTATCACTCAGCTGGTTTTGATCACACTGCCTAGCTTTGTGCTTTTTTGGCTGATCTAGCAACAGGTGGAATATGTTTATTTTTACATTCTTTAAGGGGAGATGCTGTTTGAAATTAACTGCAAATTGCATTAATGCAATCTCTGGCTTTAATGATTTTACTTGGAGAGCAGCTCTTCAAAGCCCCTCACCACGAGCAGCACAAGGAAAAACTTTGTGTTTCTCAGAGATTACAGATGTCTGTTTCCACTCACAGTGTTTCTACAGAACCATATCACACAAGAGCACTTGCCCACAAAATTATAGAGCACACATTTTCTGCAAAATGCTAACCCCAAGTTTCAGTAGCTCTTTTATCTTCTTGTCGCTGTGTTTTTGATCTTTCTCTTCCCTAAGCCAGGGAGCAATTTTTAACCCTGCTTTGCTTTTCCTTCTTTAATGGAAACTCTGCAGTCAGACAATAATTTGGTTCAGAAATGCATGTTCCTCATCACAAGCACAATGGAAGGAGTTAATCTGTTAGGTATTCTGGCAAAAAAATACAGGTTTATTACATCTTCACTGTGTCTTTTGCTCTGTCACTCCCATCTGAGCTTTAGCAAGGAAAAAGGGAAAGTAACTTTGCTAGAAAAATATTGGTACAGCATTGCTACAGCCTCCTAAAACTGAGCAGTCAACCACACTTCAATCTGCTTAATTTTTTTTTCTGTTTTCTTTCAAATTCAGTTGCTCAGTGGAAGCATTTTTTTAATTCCTGAGAGCCAGTGTCACAGCCTACACAGCATTTTTCTTGATCTCACTTGCTTGCCAGCTGATTATTCCCTCCCGAATAATCAGCTTTTCCCAATGGATCTGTAAAGTGATTTATGAAGCCAAGGTCACTTTCAGTGTTCTAGCATAACCAGGCCTATGGGAGGCGTGCAAACAGGCACAGATTTTTTTAAACCTTCTGTTGATGGGAGAGAAAATGAGTATTAAAACAATTCATTTTTAGTATCAAAAAGTAGGCGTCAGTTAAAAAGAGGTTTTGCAAATAACTTGTACCAGAAGAGGTTTTTCACATCTCATGAAGAGTACTATAAACTATCAGAAATCCAATTTTTCTGTGAGGTGTCCAGGACACGTGGATCCATTATTTACCAGATGAAATCATCCTTTGGACTCCTTTGGAGGACATATACACCTCGTCTCATCCTGGGACTTACAGGAGGGAAAAACAAGCAAAAATTAAACTGAAACCAATCAATATAAGGTAACATCTTCTAAGCACTTCTGATGAAATCTTTCTTTCTCTGTGGCTGTAACCTCATCTGATTTCCCATTGTCTAATAGCGTGCAGCTAGACCTTTTCCTGCAGATGTAGGGCATATGGAAAATGTTTCCTTGGACTTTTTTCTTTTTTTCTGACACCTAAGAAGTGCAAGTGCTTATTTGTGGAGGTAATATTTGTCACACTTGATTGCTCCCTCCAGCTGGCCAGCTTCATAAAATTTCAAGTACTCTGCATCTGCAAGACTTTTTTCTCTTCTTGTCAAGTTGGCCTGAAAGTGGCTGGTGGGTCCTGACAGTCATAAGGGTGTAAACTGACACACAGCAAGACAGACAGACAGACACATGCAGCACATTACAATTTCTCCACTGGCTTCTGGATGAAATGCTGAGGTCAGGCGGCAATTAGAGAGAAAATTATGAGAAAACCCCGTTTTTAAAAAATGTTGAGGTTAGCTATGACCCCGAAAGAGCAGAGAACTGCATGGTTATAGTGGCTTGGAGCTGGCTGCTGGGCAGGTGTAAACATTTCCTTGGCATATGGGGCCAGGCTTTGGTGAAAATGTGACCCAGATGATGCAGAGTCAGATTTAATAAATTGCAGTTGATGCAAGGCAAGGAACAGTCCTGCCAAAAAAAATTTTTCTTACAGGAAGAGAGGAACAAGCAGGAAGTTAGAAATTCCTTTTCTACTGGATAGGACAGCTATGTCTACATCTTTGTGTTTAACTGCAGTTGGTCTCCTTTTGTTTCCCTAAGCTCTGGTTACCAATATACCTCAGCTTCTACAAAAATCATATTCATCTGGACAGGTGAGGATTTTAAGCTCTGAATTCAATGCAAGTCCCTCCAGAAATTATCTGAGCAACTTCTACGGAACACCTATGGAAATCACAGGATTTAGGAAAAGGTGATATACAAGATTCTGCAATTTGGGATTCATTTTAGAGACCATTGAAAAAAAATAAATTTAGAGAACTCTTCATTACTTAAAGTGGGGTTTGGCTAAGCTATACTTCAAAGTAAGTAATTTTCATGCATCTGTAGGAGCTGAATTTATTCATTTGGCATGAATCTGACCTGTAGATTGCAGGCTTTCATACAGTAAATTTGATTGAACCCAGTAGAAAGAACAAAAGCTATGATACCTGCTCCTGCTCAGACTCTTCTCTTAGCTCCTTTCCCACCAGTAAGATATGGCTAAAGAAAATGGAATTATATACAACAAAAATGAACTATGCAGCTAATTTCTGATTCTTTAGTCCATATTTGCTTTGTGTGAAGATTCACTGACTTGCTCCAGAATTACAGGTTCCAGTAACATTTTATGGATTTCTGAAAGTTTTTGCTCAAAGCCAAAAGATCAAAGTGCCCAGAGCATGTCCTTGGCCACTTACCACTTGCATTTCTTGAGGATAAATAATACTGCTGAGTGATCCAGGGCTTCCAACATGGAGACAATTTGTATGTTGTGCTTCATAAGGGAGCTGAGTGCATGCCAGAAACAAATAATCTTTACCTATCTGATGTGCTACTTCTCCAATGAATAACCTGACACAGCTCAAAAAAAAATGGACCACACAGGCTTCAAAAAGTCAGTCTATACTCTTCTCTCTGAACAAAGATGGGATATCTCACCTCAATGTGCTTCAGCCCTGTGCCAAAATGTTTTACTTGGCCATGTTTGCCCTGAACAAGTTGGGGTTGTCACCCTGTAGCTCTTAACTGGGAATATTCTCCCAGTGCTCACTTGGGTTGTTCATTATTTCTGGGATGGAATGTCTAATCTGAGCACAGCCAGGATTAGAGGCCAAGCAGCATGGAAAAGGCACAGTTTGAAAAGCTGCTAATGGCAGAGCAGTGTCAATTCCAAACTCCAGTCGTGGTGCATGACACAGCCTACATGAAAATCTGGAAGAGATCTGAAATGTGCAAACCAATAAAAAAGAAGATAGAGAGGTAATTTGGACCAGCTTTGTAAAAGAGGACATTACTTCTGTTCCTGCTCTACTTTGTTCAGAAACTGGTCAAGGCCTGATTTTATCTGACTTCTGTGGTGTTGCTGAACCCATACAAATGTATGTAAGTCAAGTCTGTGTTCTGTTCACCCACATTTGTATACCTGCCCACTCAAGTTTTCCTGAAGCTTCAGCATCTCGTTGTTTTAGGCACTTTTGGCGCCATTAGATTTTAATTTTGTGTCAGGAAACATAAAGCTCACTGGAATGCTTCATGAAGCCCGATGACCTAAGTGGTAATGTAAGATACTGGTACCAAAATGAACTTGGGTTTAGTGCTTGATATACCCTGGGCCATGGTGGCCTGCCTTGGGCATGTGACACAATCCACCTTTCTCTTAATTCTCCTTCCATTTTCATGTTCAGGTGCTTATGAACATTGCAAATATGCTCTTTTCAGTAGATGTGACAGTTTAAAATAGGAAAAAAACCCAACAGAAACCCACAAAAAGCCAAGTCCACAAAGTCTGCAAAAGTAGTGGTATCTTTCACTTGCCAGCTTCTGTCACTGGAAGCAAATAAGTGAATTTTCAGGCACAGAAATCTTTCACCTCCCATATGTAAACAATATAAGTGACACCATTTGTCAGCACTGAAAGAGATCTAGAAATGAAGTCTCACACAAAATCCCTCCTGAATACTTTTTCTGAAGACCATAAAAAGGTTGGGAAAATAATTTTGTATGGATATAGTGGACTTAGAAAGGATCAGACCCCCAATTAGCCATACCCTCATCCTTAGCTTTTGTTACCAATAACTTATTATTTCCAATAACTGGATCCAATGTATTTTCTCAGAGCTGTTTCATCAGGCCTTCCTGCACTGCTGGATGCACGTGGAGGTGTTTACATAACACTGTTCTCATCTCTCCATGGGAATATTCCAAATTAACTGCATAGACTTGTCCTAAAAGAGCCTTTAAAAACTCCAGGAAAGGCTTCCTGAAGAGGCACCACACAGTACTTTAGGCAGGTAAATTTTAATTCTGTTAGAGGTGCTTTTTTTGGACAAAGTTTTCCATTTTCAGACTCTGAGCATTGTTGGAATTATGTCTTTAAATGTCATATTTATAAGCTTGATTTTCATGGAGACAACAGAACTTCTCTGTGGATTAAACTTCCCATTCAAAGAACTACCACACTAGAAGAGAAGCCTAAAAACTGAAATAAACACCTTTCATCACTGTTACAATGCAAGAACAGAGGTGATAGAATTTCTGTGGGCTGTGTGCTGGTTCTTCATGCATAGAAGGGAGAAGACAGAAAAATGAAAAAAAAAACAAAATTCACTTTTTCTTTTCTTTTGTGTTATTTACTGTATCACTTCCTGAGTATTTTGTGGGTGTCCAACCTAGCCTGTACTCCAAAGAACTGAAGTGTCTCAGTAGCATTGGGTCATGTGATTTTGTAATTTTTCCCTGTGGAGAGCTCATCCTTAATTTTTCCTAATGGGATTTGCCCTGCAGCATGACATGTGCTTGTTTTGAAGGAATGAATTTCCTTCCAAGAAGAACCTGAATTCATTCATTTATGCTTTTCTTGCTAGATTTCATGCATCCACTTCCAGTATCCTCTAAATGCAATGCTGTGTGGGTGAATTTCTACACTTGTGTCCCATTAAGATGAATCATCACCACGGGGATAAGTGAAGCTCTGGGGGAGAACCATGATTTTCTACCCACTTTGTAATAGCATGTGATGGTGTCTCACTAAACAGCTGGGCTGAGCAGGATGGTCCGTGCAGAACCTGAGCAAAAGGGCTCAAAATGCTCAGAGCTTGCATCTGGGTCCATAAAAGGGTGACTCAAAACTCAAAAATCACCCAATTGATTATTTTATCTCATTTTCCCCATCACACCAGATACTTACTTTCATCTGGCATTGCTCTTGATTGGCATTGCAGCAATTGTGGCAGATTTCTGCTGCAAATTTAAGACTGGTCCTACCCTCCCTGGAATTCCCCTGTCCTTAAAACTCTTAGTAAAACTCTCTACTACTACATTTATCCTTGGCTTTCTCTCCAACCCTGCTTTCTTCCTCATGACTTAAGGGCCCACTGCTTTTTTCCAAAATCTATGGGCAACCATCAAAGAGAAAACCCCAATATGCAAAACTTAAACTATTTTTTGCGGGACAATTTCAGGAAATAAAATAGTTTTTAAAAATTTCAGTATTTGAATTCTTTTGCTGGAGAATTTCAGTAAATTATTTCCTCCTGGAGCTCCTCCTCTCTTTGTTCTCCTTTCAAACACTGACCCCACAACAGCAGGAGTGAAGGTTCTTGCTCTTATCTCCATGCTGCACCACACCCTCCCTCAGCTCTGGGTGTTTCAAACAGCTCAGTAACATCCCATCTTCCAAGCACTGCTACAAGAACAAACAGAGCCTCAGGGTCACAAAGGTGAGGTTTGTGCTCTGCTCCCCAGCCCTGGAAAGGCTTTTGATTTCCTTATTGCTGAAACTCTTTCAAAAGGAGGGATGGAATTGGGAGTGGCTGCAGATCTCAGCCTGAATTCTCTGTTACACAACTAGAAGATGATTCCCTTGACATTTTTCTTCTGTCTTCCCTTCCTATTCAGAGGTGTGTATTCCAGGAATGGAGCTAGCCTTGGTGGCAGCCAAGACAGCAGCACTTTAATGTGTGTTTCTCCAGCCAAGCTTACCTGGTTCAAAACACCCTGCCTGGATCTGTGCTTCACATGTGCACCCTAAATGTTCTCAGGACATGCTGAGCACTTACCACTGCTCCATAAAATAAAGGTTTTTTACTGAAAGCACTGAAGAAAGACTATTTTCCACATTTTTTTCTTCCTTATCAGAAGGAGCTCTACCATCTTCCCAGTGAGCATCCTTTCCTGTCAGATGCTCTCCAGTAAAGAGAGTTTGTTTTTTGTTGAGTTGGTTTTGGTTTTTTGTTAGTGTTTTTTGGCTATTGTGTTGCTTTTAAAAATAAAAAACAAACAAAGAAACAAACAACTATTAAATGCATTCCTCTTTCACTTAAACCAGTTAATCATTAAGCACTGGCAAAAAATTTCCAATATATTACTCCATTCTTTCTTTTACTTTTTACCGCAAGTATGAGCTCCTCCAGAGACTCAGAGTATTATTTTACCTGTCTTTTACCTGTCTGGAAGACATGGATATGGGAATTAAGGCCAGCTCCAGAGCCTGGTGGAGAAGAGAAATGACTCACCTGTGTATCTTAATGTAAACCTAAACTTTTGGTTTTGCATTTGGGTAGATAGAGCCTAGCCCACCCACAGATAATTTTTCAGCTTGTCTCTAGAAGAATGCAAATTCTTTTTTCGGGAAAAATAGGTGAAAATGTTAAATGAAATTTGTGGGGTGGAGGATTTCTCTGGGGACTCCAGGCAACACAGGAGCTTGTATGTGCTTCTATCCACTTTATTTGCCACCTCGGGCAACACTCAGAGTGCCTTGCAGTGGCTGCTCTGGCCCCTCACTGCTTTTCCTGATGTTTCCTCTTTTAATTTAGTACTTATTTTTTTTTATTTTATGTAGGTTTGTGTCATGAGTAGAAGTATGGGGGGAGAAGGGGCAATATGTGTGCCAGGAATAAGTGTGGCAGGAATTTATCAGCCTTGAACCATCAGTGCACTCCTGCTGCTGTTGGGATACATGGAGGAAGTCAAATCTAAGACACAGCAGGGGATGCTCTGGCTCCTGAGAGAAATAAAGAGAATACATATGGAGCTACACATCGTTTTTCTACTGTTGGAATTCCTCATAGTTTCCTAATGGTGCACAAAATAGAGAGGTGTGGGACCAGCATCAGCTACTCTGAAGCACAGTCTGTCAAGTCTCCACACCGAATCAAATTATTTTTTCAAAACTAGGACTTTAACTTCAAAGAAATCTAAGATCTTACACTCATTTCCAGTTCACGCAATTCCAAATAAATCAATGATTTGAGACTGAGACTTTAAATCCTAACCCTAGCACAGAAAAGGAGCAAGAAGAGCAAGGTTTGTTCCTTCTTCTGGTATCAAAAGCAGGCTGCCTATATCCCATCAATTACAGCTCAGCTTAGAAAGCTCTGGAAAACTCACTCTTGCACAAAACACAAAACAGAGCCTCAAGTGTTATTTCTTACAATGGTAAAATACAGTTTCTAGGCTTTTTTTTCCCTTTTTTTTATTTTATCTTCATAGCGTTCCACTGTTTCAGAAATAGTCATAAATAAGTCATGCCCCCAAAACCATGCCTGTGGCTGATTTCAGCCACAGAACATGAAAGCCCACTTCTCCAAGTGCTGTGGTTTCTCAGGAATGCTGGTCTTCTACTGGTCAATGATGGCTGTAACGAAGAGCAAAAACCAAAAACCAAAACACTCCCACACCCCCGTCCAGCAGCAGCAACAAAACACACACCCTCCCACCCCCCACCACCACCAACCAAAAAACAAACCCAACAAAAAAAAAAAAAAACCAAACCAAAAACCCACCAACAAACCAAACCAAGACAAACCAACAAAAAAGAGACAAATTATAACCTAGAAGGACCCAGGCCTGGAAAAGCTAAATCTTTCACTCTTTCAAGCAAACAAATTATTTCCTTCCATGACGTTGACTTGTGTTGATTGCAACAGCCACCCAGATCATCCCCAAATATTTTTGAAGAAATTATACTTGGTAATGATGAAACAGTTTAGTGATAGAATTAGCTCCCCTGGGATACAGTCTTAATTATTTCTGCTCATATGGATATTGCAAAACTATATCTAATGTTAAAAATATACTTTGGATAAAAGACATGATGATAGCTAAAACACATAATATAGCAGGAAGGAAACATGAGTGCATTGGCAAGTGTAAGAACATCATCTATCACAGGATTCACATCTTAGCCAAGATATTTGTGCCAGCTATTCTTCTGATTTATAATTAGCAAAGGAACAAATAGATTGAGGGTTTGGCTCAAAGCTATCTTTCATATGTTAACAATTTCAGGGATTCCTTATTTTTTTTCTTCTGCTCTTTAAGAGATGGAGAGGGAATGGGTGCTAGAGCATGGAGAAAGAAGCAGTCTTCTCTGGACCAGCTCTGACCTCTGGAATCCATCCCAAAAATGCGAGTTTGGATCAGTGGGTGCCGACAGAATTTGGCAGGAACAAAAGTGTTCAGCAAAGAACTTCTGGAGCATGTTGCCAGTCCATCCTTGACACCTAAGCATTGTCACAGAGAAATGCCAAATAATGGCAAAGTGTGCATGGCCACTAAGACTGGCTGATGGCACTTGGGAACATCCTGGGCAAGAGCACAGCTTTGCATCCTCATGGTCACAGAAGGAATTTCACAATACATTACGTTGATTTTTCTAAAAATTATTTTGTGAACACTAAAGAAAAGTGCATCTAAGTCCTCAGGGGCCAATAAGGTGTTCAGAGCATGCTTGTCTTTAAGTACAAGTCACAAAAATTTCTTTAAAATGACTAGTTGATAACAATGATTTCCTGAGAAGGAGCCTATATTTTCTGAAATTTCAGATCTCTGGGCAAGGTAAAGTTTTCATAAAGTTTGTTAGCAAAATTTATCTAGGAAATACAAGTCTCTGTATCAAGTAAGTGTCCAGTTTGCTCAAATATAACATCCCCCTAAAAGTGCCTAACCCACAGAATATAGTGAATTATAAGATACACTGAATGTTCTTATCATCCTAACAAACAAGATGTTTAAGTTTAGTAACCATTTCCAAAGAAAACTAAAAGAAAAACAGGATTAGTTTGTGGACAGTTAACACAGCTATTCTATTTCATACATAAACTGAGGATAATTTTTTCACTGATATCTGTTCTGTAAAATAATGAGATTTTAAAAGATATAATTCCCCCTTTACCTACATAAACTAGAGTAGTCTCAAAATTCAAATCCATGTGATCTCCCTGATCCCTGCTGCCTCACAATCTCATGGATTTACTGCCACAATGCTACATGCACAGCAGAAGAAAGAATTTCAGTTTTCATTGAAAGGGGGAAATCTTAATGAGGACTTTGTACAGAAAAATATTTGTGTACATTTGTGTTGATATGCATGCATTCAATTTTGTTCCCTACTGTAGTTATTCCTGAAGAACTCAAAAAAGCCTGTGTTGTTTTCTGCCTGGTGTGCATAATTTCCTGTGGTGATAAATACCTGGAATTTGAGGTCTAATTCAAAAATGGCTGTGGTTAAGTTTCTGTCCACTTTCTAAAGATTTTTGAAGACAAGCTTTATCTAAAGTTCTTCAATTAGTCTTTGTATATATTTTTATCAGCTAGTTTCTGAAAATCAGTTACATTAAGCAACATCAGAAGAGGAAACAGATACATTTAAAAAAAAGAGGAAAATACAATGGTATCAAAATTTGCAAGTTTTGCAAAATGTAAAAGAGAATCTTGATTTTATTACATGCTAACATTTTATCACATTTACTCCTCTGATTTACTCTACAAAATTTGGCTACAGTTAAAACATGGGATTAGCATTGGGGAATATAAGGAAAAAAAAAAAAAGAAACCAAAACCAGGTAAATTTGAAAACAGCAGTGCACAGAGCACAAGGAAATCTCAGTAAAATGGATGAGAGCCATGAAATTTTGTGTATCTTGCTTGTGTCTTCTGTTAAAGAGCACATTATGGCTTTGTGTTCCTGGTTTTGCTATACAGATTTAAGTTAGATTGCATTTATGTCAACTGGCCTGATTTATGCTTATGACATTACTTGGGAGTAATCTTGCTTGTATCAGTGATTGTTCCAATGATCATTTGAATTATTGCAGGGAGATAAAGATAATTTCCTTCCAGCTGGGTCTGTAAGGAGCAGCTCACAGGTCTTGGGAATTGTATTAGCGAAATGAAGTAATTCACATGTGCCTCACACAGATTAGGAGCCTGGCTTTTGGATTTTAAAGGAATTTGGCCCATTTTATTAGCTTGCATAGCAAAACAATTACAGATTTATAACAATAATGTTGACAAAAATGCATTTCAGCCTCTTAAATTTTTTTTTTAGTATAAAACTTGTAGACAAATCATAGCTGATCATGAGAATAAAAACATTATTTAAAGTTTAGGGGGAAGAGCCACCTTTTTGACTGCAGAGCCAGGAATGATTCCCCTAAAATTCCAAAGCTGTGTCATAAATCCACTCCTCCGAGATACAAAACTTGTGCTGACACTGCTGCCCTGGATGGATATCCCTACCAGGAATATTTTGACGTCCCTCTTGATGGAGTGATGGCTGTCATGTCCCTGTGGAAAAAAGGGCAGAAAAAAAACAGCAAAAAGGCAAATCTCCATTAGAGAACCAGAGGCTGATCCTGAGAGGCCAGAGAATTAATAATTATTTTAATAATTAATTAATTTATTAGAGGGAATAGTTTAATTATTTTATTGCTTTCTGTAGTGTTAGAGGGGCCTGAAGGTGGCTACTTGATTTAAAAAAGTCAGGATATTTGGGGAATCTTACAATAGTTTGAAAAAGGTCTCTCCCTAGCTTTGTGCTCTGGTTGTTAGCTCTGGTTCTTTGGCTCTCCCACACAGACAGGGGCTATAGATACCTTCAATAAACTAAGAATTATGTCTGCACTTGCTGAAAATTTAATATTTCTGCAGAATAACACCAGTAGGCTGAGCTGCACTCAAAATTACAACAAGAATGCCTGCACCTACCAGCTTTATAAAACAGTTTTCCCTCCATCAGCTTGGTCACTTCGAGTGGCTCTGTAAAACTACTGAAATTTTAACAGTCAGAAACATGAGAGGCATCTGCAATTCATGTTGAGTTACTTCCAGAAATGACCAGAGCTGTGTGGGGTAGTGGTGAATATAAAAATAACTTAAAATTTACTCCAAAGCTTCAAATGCAGGTATGTTTCTCTAAAACTTTACCAGCATTACTTGCCACTTGTGCTTCTGGTGTTATTTGGCTCCATGTTCTGTGGACATTGCTTTCATTTTGGTTGGAAAAGAAGGCTTGTGGTTAAGATGGTTAAATTAAAAGACATGAAAACTCAGTTTATTTCCCACAATTACCATCCACTGCCTTGGTGGATGTCCAAGTTCCCCTAAACTCATTTATCCCATGCTGTATCTTCATTCTTTATCTCACCTGACAAAGACTGCCTTTCATCTCCAAGGTCCCTGCCTCTGTGGGACAAAATAACTGCAATTTCCTTTCCACCTTCTTCAGAGGGTTTTGCAAGCAGTGTATGAACATGTGCCCTTGTACACCAATGGTGGTTTGAGAGGGTCACCCTTTGCCTGACCTGCAGAGAGGAGGAGTCTGTGGCACTCCTGCAAAGGGATCTCTTCTCTCACAATCAATACCCCATTAAATTTTTGGTTTTGAGGTCCCCTGTTGAGTCATCAATGATAACTGGGGAAGGCAGCTATTTCACATTTATTTTACAGCTATTTTGCCTGTGCACATCTTTTTCCTCCTGCCATCTCTTCATTCCTAGGGATATTTTTGGTTACTCATCTTGGGAACAAACACATCAATTCTTTATACATTTCCTAGAGGTTTTTTTTTTTTTTTTCCTTTTAAGAAAATTGATTTTCTTTTTTAAAAGCATTGTTAAGGTTGTGTCAGGCTGCTATCATGTACTTGTTATTTCACAAAATACAATCTCTGGGCCACAAAATAGTCTAAAAGCTTCCTGGTAGCTGGAAAATGGGAACATTCTGAGTGGTTTTTCCAAAATCATTCTACTAATGGCACTGTTAGGTCTAGAAAATATTATCCATTTCCCTTTCCAGGGAATATGTGCTTACATAAATGCCTTGTTTACTGCTTTTTTTTTTCCCCTCTTCTTCTTTGTTGTTTTTTGGGGTTCTTTTGCCCCAGAGGAAAACCAGAGTTTCTGGGTTTTTTACAGTGAGACCTCCTTGTACTCCTTGAACAATGCAGCAGAGATTTTTATGATGCGAGTGAGCACAAAGTACTCACCTGCATCCCAGCTTCATACTAAGAAATTTATTACCTTGAGAATTTACTGGCATAAAGTCTCTTTCCTTTTGAAATGACTGTAAAATGTAGGAAAAGAAAAAATAATAACTCCACGTTGAGAAAGACGTGGGCAGTAAATCTTTTTGCTTACGTGCATGACAAATTCTACAGGAATAGATGTCTTCCTCCTCTTTCACCCTTCGGAGGTGAAACAAACAAACGTGAATAGGAATTACCTCATCCTCTGACATTTGAAGCTGGACACTGTTTCACAAGAGGAGACATCCCCTGTGCCAGAGTGTGAGCTCAGCTGTGTGTAACACGAGCACAGGGACTCAGTGGTCACTGAGTCAGGAGGGCTGGCTGGGACAGGCACAAACAGCAGTGCCACGCGCTGCCTTCGTGAGGATTTGGGCATCTGTGCCCTCGCAAGCAACATTTTACTTGGGCACCCGGTGACCCAGCAATGCTTTCTCCTCTCCTGCCTGCGTCTCCCCCCCGAAAACACAGATCGTGTCACTGACCCACTGACACCCTCTGCTGAAGCTGACAGTGCACACTCTTGGGATTCAGCAGCTCAGGATCAGCCCTCCCTCGCTCACCCCTCAAACACCTGAACCCAGCAGAGATGTTTGGGGTGTTGTTTTTGGCTTGTTTTTATTTTTCTTCTGTGTTTGATCTACAGTGAGAGCCAACGCTGCAGGTGTGATGGACAAAAAAACTCACTGGCTGCTTCACAGGCTTGGATTGTGGAGGGGAGAGGGGAGAACCTGCACTACCACGTTGATGAAAATGGAAACAAATGGCATATGAAATTCACCCATTCCGTGCAGGCAAGGTGAGGCCAGAATCAATATTGGCATTGGGAAACCCAACCAGATGTTCCTCGTGGAACTCTGTTGGTTGAGGACTGGTAATGTCAAAATGCACCTGAACCTGTAAGCACACTAGTGTACTGGAATCTGGTTTATTGTGACACACTCCTGCATACCTGGAGAGGATATCCTTGGGCTTCCAGCAGCAGGAAAAAGAGTTCCACAGTATTTCCCGCCCTCCTCTCCTGAGGGGTGCAAAAACTTTCCCTTCACTGTGATTTATTGTGTCCCAAAATGTCCCCAAAAGCCCGATGTGGCTTCTGTTAATTTGATGGTGATAGAACTGTGAGGAAAGGAAACAGCACCATCAGCCTTCAGCAGGGCATCAGAGAGGAAACAAGGAGCAAATATATTGTAAATATATTGTGGAACTATTTGAACCATCAGTGGCACCAAGGTCAGTACATTTCTACTACACCAGCACCAGTCTGAAGTTCAGCCTACCTACTTCTTCTCCCAAAATCTCACAGCTTAGGTGGGGTGTTACTGTGTGTTACAGGGACTTGGGCTGACTGACGTTTAGATGAGAATGGGAAACAGCTTCAATAAGGCATTTAACAAGCACTTAGCTCTTCACATGAAGAGAAAAAATTGGGCTATTTTTGCAGGAGAGGATGCAAAGCTCACTGTAGTAGTTTTCCCGAAATTTAGGTCTGAGTAACCCCACAAACTTTATTTGAATTTTAATTTTTTTTCCTTAGAGTCAGCCTTCTGTCACACAATGAAAGCCTTAGATGGGTGTTGCAACTCTTCTAGTCCCTTTCCAGCAGGATTAAGTGTTCTCTTCATACAAAACTCAAACTGGGGCCAAAAACAAATGAGGAACACCACCCCTAGAGCTACCCATGCAGCAATTCTACTCGTTGTATTGTGATCTCAGAAATCTCTTTCTTTCAGATACAGCAGGTCAACAGTCTTTCTTCAGGAGATGGATGCCACACCAGCTTCATCCACTGACCTTGTCAGGGGTGAAGAAAGCATCTCTGAAGCTAAAACTCATAACTGATCTTGAGTTCAGCCAGTGGGCAAAGATTTGGCTGTAGATTGGTCATTGTTTTAAATCTGCTTTAATTTGGCTTTAGTTGGGTAAAAACACCCTCTAGAATTTTCCATTTTCTTGTTCTACAAACCCTTTCCAAGAGCTTGGCCCAAAGCCTGGTGAAACCCACAGAATTTCCCTGACAGATCTGAGTTCAGTCAGGTTTCTGCCCTGGGCAGGGTGAATTTTAGGATCACTCTGCTCACCCCAGGCCTGTGCAAAGGGTTTAAGGATGAGTTAAGCCCAAGGGGCAGCTCCTAACCAGCACACACCATGGAATACTGATCCAAGTTCTGGGAAGAAGTTGTGCTGCTGTGGCACTCACCAGCACATCACATCTGCCAGCCCTCTGAACTCGCCCTTCATCCCTGCTCTGGGTGTTGCAATTGTGTCTGTCATTTGTTCTTTCAGCTAATTAGCATTGGTTAACTTCAGGTCTAATGACCTTTCCCAAGCTGTTGCAACCAGTAGTAGAAAACTCATTAAACCCAGTTGTCATTTTTACCACACACAGATTTATACACACGCTGGTGTGCCTTCACGCAATAAAGCTTTTTGTTGCTGTTTGAATTAATTAATCCTTTTGTTTTTCCTTTATTATCATGTAGATAGAAACTACCATGTTATCTTCCCTCTGATTTAATTCAACCCATGACTAAAACATGAAACTAAGGGCAGAATAATCCATTCTGGCAACAGAAGGCCATGTTTGGCTTCCTTTCTCCCTTTGAAATTGGAGCAGTGGTTTCAAGTAACCCTCAAAGGATGTAATCTTTTAGAGGGAGACATTCTTCCATCAAAATATTTCATTTTTGAAACCAAAATATATTAAGGAAAAAGAGAGTAATTTCAATAAAACCCTCTGTAAACCCTGTAAATGTATCTTCTGTTTAGGTGCATGGAAACAGCTTTTCTTCAACAACACAGTTCCTTTTTCTGTTGCTTTACCTTTGATTTTACAAGTATATATCTTGATTTTTAGAGTGTAATAATATAAACAGAGTCCAGCAATTAAATAAAATTAATTTATTAATTCAAGAAAAATAAAGTTATGTGATGAGATTTCAGAAACAAATAAAACCTCAATCCAGATGCAGTTGCTCTGATTCTTCATTTGAAGAAATGTGCTGTGCTTTAAAACCATATTAAAGCCTCAGGGCCAGGCCCTGGAGAGCTTCCAGAGATATTGGATGTGTTTTTAAGATTTGTTTCTTCCTTCTATATCCAAATGGTTTTTCACAGAGCACTTACACATTGATCTGAGCCCTGTAAATATTTGATGAGAAATAGCACAACTTTCAAGAAAACCACACCCCTAGACAAAAAGCTGTTTCCTAGATATTCATTACTCTTGTGCTCAAGCAGGACATTGAAGAGTTTTAAGACTCAGCACTTTATCTTCTTCCCCCTACAACACAGCAAAAGAATTTTTATAGTATCGGGTTGCAAAACAGATTTTGTTTGTTCCTATGTGAACTCTGAATAATTCTACAAATTGAGGGAGTCATAGTCTTCTGAATACACTTGTATTGTGTTGAGGGATTATGGTAGAAATGTCCCAAAAGTTCAAACAAATATGCATGTCAAGCCTCAGAGCCCTAGGAAAATAGATTTTATTATATATATCACCAAATATTTAATCAGTAAGGCAATATAAACACATAGCTCATTTTCTCAAATTTGCACTGCAGCATTTTTGTTTTGTTTTACACTTTGGAGAAGTGCAAACAGAAACCCTGTTTACTACTGTACCTTATCACAATATCATCATTCATGGGAGAAACCACTCAGGGCAACTGTTAAAAATACATGAGACATCCACCCCCCACCCACTCCCATGCCATGGCCTGATTTTAATCTCTCCAGCAGAATTATTCACCTGCTCACCCCTGTTTTCACAGAAATCCAGTGTCTGATTCTGCCAAAGAGATCTGGGAGTTGAATCAGGGGAACCTGGAAAAGCTTTCTTTAGTCTCCTCTGCCCTTAAGCTGTAACTATCTCAGTGAGGAAAAAGCAATAATTTCCCAGGATTCAGGACCTCAGGTACACAACGCTGCTATATAGAGGCTGCAGCTTCATCAGAGACACCAAAACCTGTACAGAAGTCCCAGCAGATCTTTCCAAGAAGCACAACTCAACCGTGAGGATGGAAGGGCTGCTGAAAATGCTGGTGCTGTTCCAGGCTTAGCTTCTGCTCCCCTGAGAGCCCTCTGCCCCTCCACAGCACATCCCATGCACAGCCTCAGCCACCAAAGTTGTACCCAAAGCTGAATTGCTTTTATGAAGCTCAAAGGATGAAGGAGAATAAACACAGGATTTTTTTTTTTCCAAAGTGTTCAGCTGGGATTTAACAAGTTATTTCTCTCACAGGGCATGACACTCATGAGAAAATTAAAGAAACAACATTCAATAGGCTTTGTATGTCACATTTTTTTTTTGCTTCATGTGAAGATCTGCTCCTATTCCTGCATGCTGGATGCACTAAACCATCTATCCTCTTCCATGAACTGAAAATGAATCTGTCACCCAGGCTGCTGCTACAGAACAAGAAGGCTGCTTGTGCCTGGTTAAAGAGACATCAGCTTCAAGCTTGCACCTTAGGAATTCTTTATCACTGCTGCTGCAAACACCTCTTGTGGTTATTTTAGCATCATGGCCAGTTAGAAAGCAGTGGCATTTATACTTGTTCATCCTGTGTTGGGTTTATGAATGGAAACAGGTTAATAAACAGAATTAGCTTTACTAACAAAGGAACTGCAGTGCTTGGGACAACATTGCTTTTCCCTAAGGTATTTAGATCACCTGTTTTCTGTGGGGTTTTTTGTGGCTTTTATTTGCTTGTGTGGGGTTTTTTGGTTTTTTGGGTTTTTTTAAATGGTTTTTGGTTTTTTTGTAGTTTTTTTGGGTGGGTTTTTTTTTGGTTTTTTTGTTTGTGGGTTTTTTTGTTTGGTTTTTGAGTGGAGGATTGTGGGGTTTTGGTTTGGGTTTTTTTGTTTGTTTTTTGGTTTTTTGGTTTTTTTTTTGTTTTTTTGTTTTTTGGGTTTTTTTTAAATATTGGTTTAAACATTAAGCTACTGTTACATCCTGGTAAGGAAAGAAAAAAGAAAGAATAAACATACTGAAACTTTAAACTGCTCTTGATTGTAAGCCAAAGAGAGCCCTGGTGAGATGGACTGCTGCACCTCTGCAGAGAAATTTTTTAGGAGGAAGACCTGGTGTCTGCAGCAGGGTGCTGCTCACCTGTGCTGACTGTGGATCCCAGCAGGTGTGTGCACACACCCTCCACAGGCAGCTGGCACCTCCAGAAAACACTTTGCGGCGGCGCACGAATGCAGAGACGACCACAAGAATGCACTGCATGCACTGTGCCGAGATCTGCTTTAACTCTCTGAGGCCAAGGGAAGCTCCACAGAGCCTGCTGAGGATGGGCAGGGCATGAAAAATCCTTTGACTCCTCCATGACTCAGAGGAAAGCCCAGGACATCCGCTACAAACCGTGGAAAGGTCACTTCTAAAAACGGATTTCCACATTCCATCTCTCACTTTTCTTTGTTGGCCAGCCTGCTGCAAGCTCTTCCTCTAATCTCAGCAAAGATCCTTCCTCCACCCCAGCCCCATGTGATGTTGTCACCCCGGAGTGCCTGGCCAGCCCCACTGGTAGTGTTCATGGCTCTGACAGGAAGGTGATGCACTGACAGCAATTGTACAGTGTCCCAAAATGTCACAAAATGTCCCAAAATTAGCAGCCCAGCTGTGGTTTCCATGCTGAGGCCATCCCCATGACAGAGCTGGAGTAGGGACTGCTCTGTATATCTGAGCAGCATCTGCAAGGAAAAATGCTAAATGTGTACAAACCAAGATTCAGAGGCATGCCTGGGCCTTTTCCAATTGCCAGTTCACTTATTCTACACAGGATCTCTATGATAACAGGAAAACATACTAAGGTATGCATTTTGGAGCTCCTGCCCTGTGAATGTTTGGGTATAAATCTATATAATTAAGAAGCTGGCTGCATTT
This sequence comes from Luscinia megarhynchos, assembly GCA_034336665.1. Taxonomy (NCBI): domain Eukaryota; kingdom Metazoa; phylum Chordata; class Aves; order Passeriformes; family Muscicapidae; genus Luscinia; species Luscinia megarhynchos. The sequence goes on from CM067592.1 coordinate 59,188,327, forward strand.
TTGCCTAATCCTGAACTACCTTCTTTGGTTTGTGCACGTAAAAGGAAGAAGCAACCAGATCTGGATTAGTCTTACTATCTGCTCCTCCATTTTTCCCTTATTCCCACTAAACCCACGTCCTCTGCACAGTTTTCAGAGTTCTCTCTGGCACAGTCAAGCTCAAGGCATCCAGGGCAATTTGTGTGACAGCAATTCCATGCCAAGGAATTCCATCTGAGGAACTGAGGCAGGCAGCGTCCAAGCAGGTGCTCTGCAAGGGAGGGATTTGTAACCAGGACCAAAAGTGTGCTTTTGATGAACCCTCTTCTCATGCCTGTGCTGAAAGAGGAGCTGTGGGTGTGCTCCAGACACTTCCCCTAGGCACAGCTGCTCTGTGCTCTCTTCTCACACAGGTTTTTGCTGCAGAGGTCTCCTTGTGGCAGGTGAATTTGGGCTCCAGGCTCTCGTGGATGAGTACAGAAACAGCAGCAGGACATTAGGGGGTGTCACTGGAACCTGACCTCAAACCTGAGTGCTGATCTCCTGTTCATCTCCTGGATGGCAGTGGCCTCAGTCCTGTTCTTTATTTGGCTTTTTGAGCCCTCTTGTCATTATCTGAGCTGGTTTTGGGCTCTGCTGCTGTTGAATCCTATATTCAGACTTGACTGCCCAGCAGAATTGGGGGTGAAGTACAAAACTGAGCTGACTCTTAATATCCAGATATGCTTGTGCTTTGTGATTAAAGAGAAACTGCAAGAATCAGTGAATTTAAGCCAGTGATAAGGGTAACTTTGTTCCCCTCATACACACCTTGAATAAAACATTCCCAGACATCTCTCACCATCAAAGATATCATCCCTGAAGAAAATGACCTACAAATTAAGGCTGAGGAGTAAAACACACCAGCTGTGGGGAGCCTTGTAGTCCAAGGGACTGTGCATTATTTTTCTCAAGGAAGCAAACATGAAGAAGTTTGTAACTTGAAGAAAGAGTTCCTCATTCCTCTCTTTTAAAACACACAGTAAAAGCAGTATATAGTCACAATACATCGATTTCTTGGCTATATCTCAGATATTGTTTGCTTTTTTCCTCAGAAGGCCATCAGATCATAGTAATGATATATTTTAAAGGTCTGTTTTGCTTAACATGCTCACAGTATCCCTCCAACTTTGTTTTTAGTAGAAGACAGGAAAGAGATTTCTATATATCACTTATAGGTAGGCTGTGGGTTTTTGCCACCTCTACCAGAATAATTTTCAGACCACAACCACCAAGCCTAGTGCACCATTTTAGATAGACCCTCCAAATCCATAAAAAATGGTAGATCAGATTGCAAATTCCATGGAGTTTCACCAGCTGAATTCTACCTGTTTAACAACCTGTTTATTTGTCTAAGATAGGTTACAGATTGAAATAACCCTGCCAAGATGGTGAAGTGATGGAATCTAAATATTTTGACCATGATGACAGGACCACTAACATATCCTTGCTTTCTAATAGTTTCTTGAATTTCATTATCTTAAATATATGTTGCAGGGAGTAATACTGCATTGCTAATGAAAGTTACATGAGGAACTATTTCTTTAGGACCCGCTTCATCTTATATTTCTAATATTCCAAATGGACATTGTTTTAATCTTTTGGAGACTCCTGTTCTTTATAATAGTAAACCTTGTGTTATTTTTTTCATGGGGCCAAAAATCAAACAAAATTCTTCCCAATTTTATTTTACAACTTAGTTCTAAATCTTTTGGGGGAAAAAGATAAATGAAAAGAGAAAGAAAAATGTTTATGAAGTAGACAGTAAAAGCCTCCATATGGGAGCAATGTTGCTGCAAAAGGACATTGCTTTACATAATCAATCACTCTTGTTAAACACAACAGAAATGTTGGCTCTGTGTAATTGAAAACTAGCAGTTGCTTAGCTCATCACTGCATATTTTCCTAGTGTACAGTAAATGTACTAGTTTGCCCTTCCAAATTTCTAGATCTGTGGTAATGCATGAACCAGAAGGAGAGAGGAACCACCACGAATTCAGTGCCTGCTCTACCTGATAAGTGCAGGTTTTGAAATAGATCTGTGGGAAGCACCGTTTTTCCAATGGTCCTAAATGTTTATACCTCTATAGTTAGGTTTTAAAAGCAGGAGTTTTCAATTTCATGTCTTAATTTTCTTGTAAATCAGTGACATTCTGGCCATTTTGGCCAATGGGATCTTGTAGCTACAGACTCACTTGGCTCAGCTCAGTATTTACCCTCAAATAAGTATTTCTCACTATCAATGAACATTTCCTCATGGCTAACAGCCATCTCAAGATGTGAATTTACTTCCCAGGAGCAACTTTTTCCAAGCCAGAAGTGTAATTACAGCTGCAGAATTCAAAGTGGTCCTTCATTCATCTTGTATAGGCAAGTGGAGGAAGAATTTGGCCAAAGCCTGCAATTACTGGCTAATTATTATTTCATTATTATATGGATGGTTCTGATGGTTGTTGGCTGTTTTTTGGTTTTTGTTTGTTTGGTTGGTTTTTTTGGTGGGTTTTTTATTTCTTTTTTTTAATTTAATCCTGTCATTGTGTAGAATGCAAATTTATTTACTGGTTATGAACTCTAAAAGTGTTGGCAGCAGACACTACATACTGGGATTTCCTGGAAGAAGAAGGAATACATAGCATTTCCTCAGAGCTGCAATTTGTTTCACTTGGTACACAGCTAAACTTTACTGCAAATGAGAATCACCATCTATCCCTTAAAAGTGTCTTGTTGTTTAGAGGAGGCGTTGTTTGATTTCACATTTCTTTATCTAGGAGGAATGTTTATCCATTGTTAGGAAAGCAGGAATAAATATTTCCCATAGGATGTATAAGTTACCAAGTAATGGGGATGATTCAAGATTCTGAACTAACAGATGTTAACAGTGGAGAAAAACTAAAGAATGGCTGTTGAGCACTGAAAATGCCACTTGACAGACAGGAAGATAGTCTTGATTCATATTTTCCTGTAGGGAATTTCTAAAAGTTCTCCATCATGTAATTCCAAACTCTTTTAATTTAATTACTTATTGCCATACAATTTTCCTGTAAAACTGTTAATAAAAAGCAGAGATGTGAAGCTTCATGTATGATGACATTTGAAAACTAGAAATATTGACATTTTCACATTTCAGAAGTGACAATGGGGAGAAAAAAGCTGAACCTGTCCTACCATGTCTATCAACGCATATGAAACATGCATTTAATACCATTTTATTATTTTTAACTAGTTGTTTAACTAGTGGTTAAGCAGGTGTGGCCCAGAGCAAAGTGAAACACAGAAAGTTGTTGGCCTTGGCAAGCAGTGATTTTGTGTTGACAATGATGAGATTAACAGCAAGAGAATCAGAGGTGGAGCTTTTAGAAAGCTTGTCAGATTTTTGCTTCACATAAGCAAAACAATGTGTGGGTGGCAAAAAAACCATCCCTTGCTACGGGCGAGCTTGAGAAATTCACCTCTGGAGTTAGAGATCAGTCACGGCACTTTTTTTTTTGTTGCATGTGTAGTGTTGTGATTGACTAAACAAGAGCAAGAGACAGATAATCTGTTTGTGGACAAAGGAGCCACTTGTGGATTAAATCAACAAGGAAATCCCAGGATATTACACTGGCTTACACTGACTGCCTACAAGCCCATCAGCTCTTCCACAGCTTAGCTCCCCAGGTTCTGTCACAACACTGGGAAGGTCGTGACATCACTGGTGTTCATGACATCACTAATGCTTGCTTAATTACAGAGAAATAATCCTACCTTTAGACTGTACTTTATTTCAATTAATTTTTGTAATTCACAGGGGGAATGCTGGGAGTACTTGCTAATGCCGTGTTTCCTCGCTGGAAATACTGATGGTTTCCCAAACTGTTAATAGTGATTAATGGGATTGACACAGCTAATTATAAGCTTAACCAAATTTCTCTAAAGCCAGTGACTTAATATTTGTTCGAAGCTGGTGATTTTTATTTCTTCTGAAATTAATGACCCAACTTTAATTCATTTTTTTTCAGCAGCTTTGCTAGAGGTTTGATATCTTTAGTTCAGTTGTAGATGCTGCTGGTTCCTGAGGGTTCTTTCAAGTCCCTACACTTCAATAATTCACTGGAAATCAGCAGCAACACTAGTGGGTCTTAACCTTGGCAAGAATTATTCCTGAGACACCTTAATAATAAGCCAAATGATTTTGTAAAGAGCCTAAAAACTGGTGGTTATGGTACACTTCAGCAAGACGGTGTTAAAAAGACAGACATTGCCCCAAACATCCCTTAAAAAAAGAATGAATCTCCAAACCCTCAAACTGCCTGCAGAGTGGCAGCTGTTCCTTGCACAGCTGAGACTTGGGACTTTATCTCTGCTGTATTGAATCTCCACCCAGTATTGAATAGTTAATTTAATGGGGATGCACCTACCAGTGAACTCACAGTAGCAGCTCAGTTTCTGTCCTTTAATCTTGTATCTCTGTTTCCTTGGGTGCAACACAGGTACCAGGAAAAAGCAAACTCATCCAGATCTGGTTTTTAGGCAGCAGAACCAGATTTAAATCTGATTTAAATCAGAGCCATCACAATGCCCATCAACAACCCTGCACATAACAAACCTGAATTACCTTACACGTGGCACTTCTGTGTAGAATTTGCCCAGGCTGTTCCATTCAATATAGCAAAATGCTAATCAACACATTTAATTAATTAGCATCTATACTTAGGGCCTGAAGCCTTAATTAACATTCCTCTCTGATTAAATTGTTACTGAGGATTCCAAGTCTCAGGTGAAACTGAGTGTCGGAAGTTTTAGAGCTCGATCTTCCACCCCCCTGTCTCTCAGGACTTCAAAGTGAACATGAGGTCAATTTCTCAAATTCAGTGGAGCTTTGCCACGCCCTTTTTCTTCCCTGGCAGCATCTCCTGCAGCAAAAATCACACACTTAGAAGTTTTGTCTGTTTCCCCTTGATGTCACCAGGCCACTGTGAGTTAGTTTCATAAGAGACCTAGGATGCTAAACCATTACTTTTAAATTATAAAATGTCACTGGATTTATATCAGTTCTGTTTCACAAACAAAGATAAGGAAAGAAAGCCTCATACCAACTTGAACAAACAATATTCACTGTAACTTTTTGCTGTCCTGTCTGTAAAAGTAATTTTCCTTGTCTTAAAAATGTCATTGCTGTCATAGACTTTGTATCTCTTGTTCTATTTTTGTAACTTATCTTCCAAATGGCTCAAAGTCTGAGGAGATAACTAGGTATAAATCCACCTAAATATGTATTTCTAACAGGCTGTTTCCTCAAAATCTAAATGGTTTTTACACAGCCAAAAATGAAAAAACCTTCTAAATTATGACAGAAAGCCACATTATATGCAGTATACTGCATCTTGCTAAAATCTGGACAATTCTTTTCAAAAAGGAAGTTAGATAAAATCCTGCCCAGCCACCTCATGTGATAAAAATTGTGTTGAAGTATTGGATGAACTGGAAAATTCCCAGGCTGAGATGATTTCTAGTGAGGAAAGGAGTTTTCACTCCTTTGTTTTCAGACAAACTTCTTTCTGTCTAAAAGAACATGAGGGCTTGATATCTCACCTCAAGCACTGAAGTCCATAAATTGATTTTGTTGTGTAATTACCTTCTCCAAGGGGACCAGCTTAGGGTAAATCTCAATACAGTGGGTCCCTAACATCAAACTATCAGAGATGCTGAAGTGACAAAAACAATCCAGAGTTTTCTCATTTTTATGAGGCCATATACAACATAAAAGTCTAATTTCAGCTACTCAAGATGAAAAGATTTCCAGTACTGAAATTTTGTCTTCTACAAAATTAAAACAATGGCATATCTTTATCACCTAGATAAAATATATCTTGAGAAATATGACTGGGTACTCACAGACAATTAGTTGCAGATATGCAAAGGTTTTTGTACAATAATGTATATTGACTTAGTAAATGATATATCATATAAAGAAAACTAATTTGTTATAGATATTAACTTCTGCTGATTTGCAAGTTGCAAATACTGAGATTTTGATTCTAGTCTTTGAAACTGTAAAAAAAGTTTCAAGATCTTGTAAATTTGCATAAGGTGTGGAGACAAATTTCCTTCTCAACTGCTTTGCTTATCTCTATCTCCAAGTGGATTGTCATTCACATTTTAGCTCATCTGTGTTCTACATGTATTCCTTTTTCATCTTTTTATATGTCTTTACTGATATCAAGCTTAATAAATTTCATCACAGCTTGCAATGGCAGCTCTGTATCAGAAGGAAAAACAAGTATATAGGTTTAGTAATTAGTAGATTGCATCAGAGAGAGGGAAAGTAGCAACTTATTGCAAAAACTGGCTGATAAACAAGACCATACCTCCCACTTGATAGGGTATCAGTGCAACTTACAATTGGAAAATAACTTCATAAAGGGTTTATTTTATCAGAAAATGGTTGTTTGGGGGTTGGTTGTTTGCTTTTTTCTGGAAGAAGAAGGATTAAAAAAAAAAAAAACAAACCAAGAACTTCTAGGAAAGGCAGGAGACTAAGTATGTTTTGTACATTGGTTTAAATCTCCCTGAGGGATAAAAATAGCCTTCAAGCAAGCACTCTTCTCCACCCCTGGGTGGACCATAAGGAGCACTTTCCACTGCTCACCTCCTGATTATGTTCTAGCATAAAAATATTGCTTGGGAAACAAATGTGGCAAAGGGGAGAGGGTGTAAAGTAGTTTCTTGAGGCAGGAAGGACAATGTGTGAAATGGATGAATGGCCCCTCATCACCGGGAAATTCTAATACTGTTTTGTGGTCTGAATTTGGCTAAGGATTCTGGCGTGAGGAGCAGATGGAAACATCCATCCCCTGTTTTTTACCCATGACCTGCCACACACAGCCAGAAGCTACTGCTGCCACTCAGCAAACAAAGACAAGCCTGGATGTTGTTGCCTCCTTCATACAGACTTAGGTGTTTGACATTTGATATGAAAAAAATGCTGGGCTAAAGAGAGTCAAATGAGCTTTCCCCAGTTGGTTTGGACTGATTAACCCCTGGTTTACAAGAGGGCTCTGCTGCTTTGCCTGCTCTGTTTGGATAATTCCCATGTATCAAGCACTCATGACTGATTTTTTAGAACAGTTAGAGCTATTTGTCACGGTTATCCACCAATCTCTGGGGCAGAATGCAGTGAATCACCTTTTACAGTAAATATTTCTTTAAGAGGCTTGGGGTGCATACTGGGACCTGTTTGACACACTAAGGTTAAGCCTCTGTGTTGGTGAGGCTGATAGATGAGTCCTTAAAGAAGGGCACAGATGCCTGCCCCTCCTTTAGGAGCACTGCCTACGAGATTGATAATTGAGCCAGTGTTATGCTGAAGAGTTGCCTTAGCTACAGACCTTGGCTCAGAGAGGTCATCCATCACTGGCCAGGAGCATTTTGCTATCTGTCCATGGGTGTTTGAATGCAAAATACTCTTGCTTCATTGCCCTAGTTAATTCTGACTGCAGCCCAGGGCAGGTAGTAACTCTTATCATCAGAAATTGATTTATGCTTGCCTAACAGAGAGTCACAGCTGGGTTAGGGAAGTGCTGGAACACTTCCTAATGAGAAAGCACCTAAAGAGCAGTGTCAAGAAGACACAGGCAGGATCAGCAGTTAAAGCAGGTGACTGAAATCAACAGAAGAATTTTTCAGCCACTTGTGGCTGAGAAGAAACTCGAAAGAAAGCAAAAAATGGTCAGGCTCCATGATTGGCAGTACTCAAGTCACAGCACGTCATGATCTGGTGGGTCACATCCCTGTCCATGGCTGGAACTGGGTCATCTCTATGGTCCCTTCCAAATCAAGGTGCTCTGTGATTCCGTGATAAGACCACATATTTTTAATCCTCCTGTCTTGCTGTGAGGGACGATGCCTCAGTGCACACCTGCCAAACATCAGGTAACCTCATGTTATGCCAAAGTCACCGTGGGCAAGGTGGATACCCTCAAGGAAAAGGAAAGGGAAAAAAAAAAACCCTCTGATCCTCTGCTCTGCATCTTCCTGCTGAGGTTGGTGGTCAAAGGCTACACCTTTTCTATGGAATGGGCTAAGGGATTTTTTTTAAAAAAAGAAAATTATTGGTCTGTCCTGCTCATTGGCAAGCACCTTGGTTTGACAGAAGCAGGCACTGATGAGATGCTGAAACACATCCACAAATGCCATCTTAGCTCAGAGTAAATATTTCTTTTGGACACTGTGATGCAACAATAGGATGGGTCCCATCTGTGACACCATCCTTGCCTGTACATGGGCACGTATGAGTTTAATCCAAGTAATCCAAGGCTTTGAACAGGGACTCAGTCTTTTCAAGTTCACACAGTGTGTGAAAACAAGGAAACTCACATGCCAGACCAACCAATCCAGACTTTTCTGGCAGTCCCCAGGTTCTAGCCCTGAAAAGTTAATTTCCTTTTGCCCCTTAAGTCTCTCTTCCATGTTGCAACACGACCTGCGTGAATATTCCCTCTGTTTTACCCTTTTATTTCTCTGTTCCTTTGCCATGTATCTCAGATATTCCCCAGTTTATTACCAGGAACCCAACAGGTGTTTGACAGACAGCAATTTGCCTGGTATTAATTGTTGGGAAACTGCTCACTCAGAGATTTTATCCCCTCATATTCTACTCCTTATACTAATTGGCATTCTTGATAGGTGATAAGGGAAGAATAATAATTAGATATAGACAGAGCATTCTACTGATGCAATCTGCACAGCAAATACCAGAAGGGCAGCAATCACAACTGCTCAGGAGCTGGCTGGAAGCTCTTCAAAGAGGTTGGTGCATCATGCTCAGAGAGGCAGAGTGCTGGTGAGTTACTGTCTGTCCTCCCAGAGCTTGGGTATCCATGAGAGCTACCAATTTGAAAGGTGTTAATTAATCCATTCTCCAGCACCTTTGGGAGAGGGAAGCCTTCAAAGGCCTTGGAGCAATTTAAGCATTCCTGGAGGCAGGTGAGGAGCTTTCAGCAGCACGGGATCACTGCTCCCAGCACTTTTCTCTGGAGAGGAGCAGCCTCTGACATGCCCTGGGTGCTGTTTTGGCACCAGCTCTGCATGGGCTCTGCAGGTGCCAGCCCCTGGGACCTGTTCTGGGCTGTGCCTGGCAATCCCCAGTGCTGTTTCCATCAGCAGTGACCAATTTCACAATCCCTGGTGCATATCTGCTCTGCTCACCACAGGAGAGCCCAGCCAGGCAGGGCAACAGGAAAGGAACGGATGGGCTGTTCAGGAAAAGGAATGTTTCCCAACAAGAGCCATCAGAAATATTTATTTTATGAGCAAAGATTAATATCTTTAATTTGTTATGGAAAAAAAAAAAAAACCAGAGAAATATTGTTGTGCTGGGTAACTGTTTCAGACTTGTCTGCTGTGATAAATGTGTGATGAATAAATATCTGAAACTAGGTTGGCCTGACAAGAGAAGGTTCCTGAGCGCTGACCATTGGGATTTTAATGAAAATGGAAACAGCATGTACTTAAAGGTAACAACAATGTGGAAATGGAATTGCCTCCAGGTCTGCAGGCCGAGAGATCTACCTCAGGTTTGCTCATTCACACTTCCAATCAGCATCGTTTTTGTATATTCACACCTCTTTTGTTTCGACTTTTTCTGACTCATTGAGCAGTACTGCTGACAGCAGCACCAACTCCAAAAAATCCCAAGCCAGTTGTGTCGAGATTGCTGTTCCAGTCCACATCCAGAAATACTCTCCCAGGAAGGCTGGAAGCATGGCTCAGCTCATTTAAAAACAGAAATATATGGTGTTATACACAGCTTCCCATCAAAGCATTCCCAGCTGACATGGTACAGGCTAGATACCAAATATCAGACACGTTTACAAACAAATTACAAAAGAACTGAATAAAAAAAAAAAAGAAGGAAAAAAGAAAAAAACAGCAAGAAAAACATATCAGAAGAAATACATGACCATTTGAAAGCAAATGAAAAGACAAAGCTCTTCTAGCTATTGATCTCCAGAAAAACCACTTAGGGATGATAACAACCCTTCACCTTTTTTCTTTGGCTGTTTTTTTTCTTTACCTTCCCCTTTCTAGACTTGAATCTGATGTGAAGAGCTGATCTAAATTCTGTAGTCATGGGCTCACTGCCAAAACAAGCACGCAGTATGTTCACAAGATGTTATAGTCAGCTGCAAGAAGCAAGCAATTTTTCTTGCAGCAATTGGACCTAACAGAGGGTGAGAATATGAGGATATGGCTTACTTTCTTCCTCCTTGTATGTTTTTAGTGGTCTTTTTTCTTCCTTTGTTTCTTTCCACAAAAATATATTCCATGCACTGATAAAAACTGAATATTCCTTACCCCAAAACTGATTTATATATAAGGACAGTTTAGAAAAAAATGCTTATGCTTCTTGAGACCACATGCTACAGAAATTTCTGCTTGGATCTGGCCTGTGCAGAAGTCCTTATGAGATGAGGACTTTTCTACTTGATAAATCCTAACTTTGGGTCATATTTCATGTAGTAGCCTCTGGAGGACTCATTGACTCTCAAAGGTGATGACAGAAGTCAGGTGGCTACTGCTGAAAAACAAAAGAAAATGTAAACAAAACCAAAGTTTGAAAATAATTTAATAGTCCACCAGATAATGAAGTCCTCCATCTGTGTTTGATCTTGTGCTATGGAAGAGCCCAAAGTTTGACCTCTGTTATCTTAAAGGATTTAAAATTAAAACAGGCAGAAGAGAGATTCACAGTGCAGCAGGTAGACATGGAGATAAGCAGCTTCTTTCAGGGGAAATAAATCTGTTTGCTCAACTTCTTGTGGCACCTACATTTGGTCTCAGAATTTTTTTCCTTCTTCTTGCTTACATCCAGAATTCAACCTCATGTCCTCTGAGGAGATACATCTAAACTGGAGAGGAGCCACTGCTAGAAATACTGAGAGGTGCATCTCCCTCAGTGGCATTGGGAGTGCTGCAGCTTTTGAAGCTTCTGATCTGAGTGCTCTTCCACCTTTTTTGTGGGCCCCTTATTCCCATCCTTCACAACAGCTTCATCTTGCCTGCTTCATGTGAACATTCCAGCCAAATATTTGCACTTGGCCTTCCTGAATTCCTTCTTTCCAGGAAAAAGAAGGCCACAGGAAAAGAGAAAAACCTTCTTATCCAGGTCTCTGCTGCTCAGGATGCAGCTCTGTGCCTCAAGGAAAGTCAGTTTTTTCCCTTCCTGCTCCTTCTTTATTGAATTCACTTGTTTGCCTGGACAGGAAAGAGCCATTGATCTCTTCTGTGTGCAATAGTACGAGGACTTGATTTTATTCCAGACCTCAAGCTACAGAAAAATCTAAACACTGAGAGTGCCCAAGACTTTACAGAGTGAAGATTTATACATAACCCTATATTTACTATTTCAGACACACACTGCTTCAGAGTTGGTTTCTTCTCCAGCTCGGTTCAGTCTTTAACTTAAACAGAGTTTTCAAAGAGCCTGGCTCCTGGCCTAATGCTAGTCCAGGGGAAATGAGATGATCACAGTGGTAATAATTTGTATGTTGGGCTTTAAGTCAGATGTGGTTGTTCTATTCTCAGTTTATCTGTCCATATGGACTTTCAAAGGGGAGAAAGCAGTGTGGCAACAATCTGCTTGAAAAGACTTCTGATTTCTTAGTCAGAAGGTTTAAGGGGATTATTCAACTTTCATTTAAAAGTAAAAAAGAAAAAAAAATGCCATCCAGTGTAATATTAATCACCTCTGATGGGACATTGTATTGGTGCTGTAGCCAGGCACATGCTTGCATTGCCAGGTCCAGTTTTCTTTCAGTTCCCTTTTGATTGCATAAGCCAGGACCAGTCCTCCTACTGGCAGCAGCAGTCTTTTCAGGGAAATCCTCCATTCTGTGACTGAGGATTATGACGTGGAAATACTTTTGCCAGATGAATATTCACACAACCCTCGCCCATCCTGTGCCCAGCTCAGAGTGCAGGTGCTGGGGATGATGAGCCAGGATGTGGGATGGGGCTGGGACAGCGCAAGGAGATGCAGATTCATTCCTCCTCCCTCACAAGTTCTTCAGGGAGGACTTAATCTGCTTTTGAAGGAGAAGGGACTTGGTGCTGCATGGTTGGGATTTGCCAGACTCAATTCTTTGTAGTGATGACGTGGTTCCAGTGCAGTGGGATGTACTTGTGTTGGCTCTTTCAACACAAAAAGTCACTGTGTTTCTCCCCTTCAGTCTCTGAATCAGAGCAAGTTCTGGCTTGGAAGTTGAAAGGGGCCCAGAAGGATCATCAAGTCAAATCCCAAGCGAATGGCCCACACCATGCTGTGACCAGCTTAGCAATCTGAAAGACTTGGAAGGGAAACCAAGAGTAACCGATCAGACGAGACACAGCAATTCAATCCTTTGATTTTCAGCTATGAAAACACATTTAACTGACAGAATTGACCAAAATTCCTTTTATTTCCCTGAGCAAGAAATTTTATAAAAGGGTAATTCTGATTTTCTTCCCCCCAAATTTGCTTCATTCCCATATCTTCTATGTTCACTTTCCACATGCACTCATGCCAATCAGCTTTACAGTCACAAAAGCAAGCATGGAAGTTTGTGCAAGGTCTAAGCCTGCAAGAAGTTTAACAATATTTAAAAAAATATCCTAATCACAAACCTGCTTTCATCTTTTTATGGATAATCATTGTTTCTAGAAGCATTTCACCTCAGTCTTGGAAAATATTTCATATCTGGAAGAAATTTCCTCATTTTGTAATTATGTTTCCAGAGGAATTCTTGAGAATCCATCAAAATTAATATTTTTTTTTAATTTGTTTATTCCTAATAATAAAATTTAGGAAGCAATTTTAAAATGTACTCAGTATACTACTTTTTCTTTCTCACATGGATTTTCTATGGAACAGAAATTGCTGCTCTGCAAAGATCTCTGCTGACTACTGTGATTATTTGCTACCATATTGATGAGATAAAAATATAAGCACGCTTAGGCAATATAAAAATGATTCTGAAGAAGTTTGGTGATGATTTTGCCCCATGTTGTGGTTTCAATGGCATTTGCACACTTCACTGAACAGCTGCACTGAGGTCCTCTTAAATGAGAGAGTTTTTTCCTGCATTTTAGTGAAGCTGAAAGTACAAGCCCAAAAATCAGATTCCCTGTGAAGAAGCACCTGAAATGGCTTTGGGAATCCCTTCCTTTAGCATCAGAAGCACAGTCCTGACCCAGCAAGTACTAGCAGCCACAGAAGCTCATTAGGACAGGCAATTAATGCAAGACATCTTTGCTTTCCATGCACGAAACAAAATCACATCCATGGGTTTAATACTTTAAAGTACTAAAAAGAGTGATGGCTTTATTTCTGCTTTTTGGTGGATAGCATAATGTTCTTATTTAGTCAGGGAAAAACCTATATATTAAATGCAAATGTACAGAATATGAAGGAGAGTGGATCAAACCCAAGCTGCTTCTAAAGCTCAATTATAGGTGCATAAAAACATATATATTTTATGCATGTACTTCATAAAAATGTCCTTCCTCCTCTCTTTGGCTTAGTTTTCCATACCTTTGTCTCAAAGTCTTCAAAGTTTAGTCCAGATTAAAGCAAATGCGAGATTAAACAGACCTTGTGCTGCAAGAACCTTGGATGTTGGATTGTTTCATTATAAAATATAATCATTAGGAGGTTCAACCCTTGAGCAATCCACTGATCTATCACAAGCCAAACTCATTTCAGCCAATCTAGCTGCGCTCTGAGCTTCACTGTTTTTTCACCTCTTTCAGTGAAAAAGAAAAGAAAAAATGGGAGGAATATATTTTCCTCTACATATCAACTGAGAAAGAAGATGATTGTACCTACCTCTAAAGTTCATGGATAGCTCCTTTTTCTGACTGAATCCTATAATTTTAAAAAAATTGACTATCCCCTTTAATGGCTTGTCTTCCAAAACCTTTTCTTCTCTTGTAGTAGTTAAGAAACCTGACAGAACAATATAACATAGAAGTGAGGCTGATGCTGATAATTTATAGGCAGTAACTGAACTAAAATTCAGAAACAGAAAGATTTTTCCACCCCCCACTACCTGACATTCTCTGACAAAATCCTATCAAGAAAGCAGCTGCCAATTTCTTAAACACTACCTCAGATTTAGTTCAGTATTTTGCCTGAATAATTTCAGCATAAGACTAGATTTTGCACCTTGCACCTAATTTATTTCATGTTTGTCACCGGTGACATGTAACTGATCATGTGGGGATGACTCAAATGAGTATTTCTTCAGTGGATCAAATTACTACCCATTTTCATTCCATTTACAAATTTCAGTGGAAGTTGTGAAAGATATTAATTTTGGAGGAACCCTGGGGATTCTTTTAAGATTTTGCAGAACAGCTGCACCTTTGCACTAGCAGCAGGAGATGGGGGCAGGACAAGGCTTCTGCCACTTTCTGTGAAAAGGTGCAAGTGACTCAAGGCTGGTTCTTTCCATTCTATCATTAGTGGGTACTGCCTCCCTCATTAAAATATCAAGATTGTTTTAGAATTAAGGAGGAGCTCAAAAAATTTAGCAAATTTCTTTCATTTGTGGACTCAACTCAGAACCTCTCCTTTAAACCCAGAAGATTGGGAGTCTTCCTCAGTGTGGAGACACCAATGACTCAGAATATTGCTTTGATCCCAAAGCACAGGAAACAAAGGTGATAGGAAGTATTTTGTTCCTGTACCTCTTGTTTCCTAACCTGCCCAGGACTAGGAAGTATGAAAAGAGCCGTAGTGACAACAGATGCTGCAACAAGTCTGCAAAAGCTACTCCCTCCTTTCAGGAGTTTTCCCCTCCCTCCCTCCATCTCCTGACTCTTTATGCACGTGGCAAGCTATTCCATCTCTCCCCAGGCCCATTAAGCATTGTAATACCTGAAATTCATCACACTTGGCCAGCTCACGGAATTATCTGATGAAATAACCTCTACGTGCTGAAATGCGATGGGAAGAGGCTTCCAGTTTGAGGCTTAGCAATATAAGATCATGAAAAAAGGAAAACACATTTATTGGCAAGAATCAAGTGGCTGTGACATAGGAAAGGAATGAAGCATTGTAGCTGTCCAGTTTTGTACTGTTTACCATAATGATAGTCTCTGGACAGACACTTAGCTTTACTGAAAGCTCTGGCACGTTTTATCAAGTGACCACAATCTGAATAATGTCTTCTCGCTGCAATCACATGCAGAACTCACAGCTAATGCCTGTGATTTGTTATCATACGGGTGGATCTGGAAGTTTCTAAGGCTTGTCCTATCTACAATTAATTTTTCCCCTTGCGACAATCTTAATCCTCCCAAACACAAACAGTTTTGCACATAATTAATTTCAAGCCCTGGAGTTTACAGGCATCTCACTGTGCATGAAGTGAAACACAAATGTAATTGCAGGGCTGGACCTGGGCCACTGA
Source organism: Luscinia megarhynchos (assembly GCA_034336665.1). Lineage (NCBI taxonomy): Eukaryota > Metazoa > Chordata > Aves > Passeriformes > Muscicapidae > Luscinia > Luscinia megarhynchos. The sequence goes on from CM067592.1 coordinate 59,203,776, forward strand.
TTCTTTGCCTAAAAAAATCTCTGACTTGCTGCAGAGGAGCCCAGAGTGTGATCACTTTGGCCAAAGCACAAATATTTTTGGTTGGGAATGTGGTTGTGATGTCCCCAGCCTTCTCCTGTTCCCTTCTGCACTGCAGCCAGGATTGGGGACTTCCATGTGTGACCTGCTAGGAAAGGGTGAGAGAAGATTAGTTTTGGTGGAATCACTCCTGAATAACTGGACAAGAAATTCCAGCCCTGCTGGAAAAGTGGCAGGACCGGGGGAAGGCAAACAACTACTAAATCGTGGCAATAGGACCAAGGGGAAAAAAGCAGTTACATTTTAATAACTTATTTTATTTACTTATTCAAATCCTTGATTCAGGCCAAAAATCTCCAAAACAGGCACAACCCCCCCACAAAACCCCACTAGAAATTATATTTCTTTGTCTAGGGGCATGATTGTGATGCTGATTCTTAAAACAGCAATGAACCCCCCCATTTTGTTAAAACACTGTGCTCAGTCCAAAAGCCACAATGAAACCACATCTCAGAACTCAGCTTGAGCATGATTTCTTTTCTAGGCTTGCTAGTTACTACTGTTTGCACTCCAGTTATTTACCTCGTGTCACTAATCAGATAATCACATTATTTCATAAGAACAAGAAACGAGTCCTTGGCCCCACCTAATCCAGACAGGTGATGTCAGTGGATGTGGCAATCTCAGGGCATCCTCCACCATCCATCTGATAATTCAATTGCCTAAGCCTACTACTTTGTCAGCTGGGTTTGTGCAACTCATATCAAAACCGACTTGGAAAACAGAATACATTTGTGATTCAGGGCTGGAGTGTGGAAAATTGGGGGTGCGGAAGGTGGGTGGAGAAAGGAGGTAGAGGATAAATGTGGAAGAGGGTGGGAGGGTAGTTGTGCTTGTGTTTGGGCTCCAGTAAAGGTTTAGAGGTTTCTCTCTGTCTGGAAAGTCAGGCAGAGATTTCTGCCAAGGGTGCCATCACTCTCAAAGACAAGTTGTTTTCTCGTTTTCAACAATGACAACGTTACTAGAAGAAATTCCAATTAACCAGTCCTTATTTGTTATTTCTTAAAAGGAATGCAGGTTTACACGTCCAGGGAAGTCCACATTGCATCTACTTAAATTTAGCTTATGACTCCTCCCATCTCTTTTTTTAAGCAATGATGTTATTTCATTTGCTTATATAAAAAAGTCTACATGGTAGAGCACAAGCATGAGGCCAATCCTGAATCCTCCTGTTGTGCAGTCGTAGGACATGAGAGGTCCAGCCAAAGAAGTTGACTGCAAATGAGAAAACAGTGTGAACACTTCAGCTGGGATTTTTAAGTGAGGTAAAGAAAGTAGCAAGAGAAATTGTGGAATTTGATTTACAATGATTTTTAAGCACCAAATTATTTGAAGAATAAGGAATAATAATAATTTAAATAAATTGTGATTTACATTAAATAAATAAAGTGATTTACATTACCATAATATGGAGCAGAAGGAATAGCACTAGCACTGTCATTGTTTGCCCTGTCTTTAACTGACCCACTTTTCATTGCTGTAGAAGGGACGTGGAAATGAGCAACAGGGACTCCTCAATCTTTTCAGGTTTGGGGCAGTCCTCCCAAAGTTAATGGAAATAGAAACTGCGCATCAGTTAATGCTCCAGCTCACAGGGACCAGACCTGTGCTCTTCCAGCACTGCACAGCTCTGAGAAATTTGCAAAAAGGCTCTGAGGGACTTGCCAGAAAGCAGTGATTTCCCAATGTGCTCAGGATTACAGCCTGGGAGTTGCATATTCCCCGTCCATTATCAAAGCTTTAGCTCTGGGGTTTGCTTAGTATAGAAATTCTGAAATGAAGAAAACCTGAACCACTTCCCAGCAATAAATCAGGTTAGATTTATACATTTTAGATGATTAATAGCCAAAAAAGAATTTCAGTCCAGCCAAAACTATAATCATTTCTGTTGCACTGATAAAGCTGACTTGAGCCTTCTAGCAAAGGAATATTTCTTAGCACTTCTCTACAGGAAATATAATAACCCCCCCAAACATTCCACCTAATTTCCAGCAGACACACAAACAAAAAAGGGCTGAGTTTTTCCTAACACTGGAATGATCCACTGTAAAGAAATTATTGATCCCATTGAAGGCTGCCTGTGCAAGGGTGAGATCAGACATCTCCCCTTCCCCTTGGTGCTCTGTGGGTAGGGAATCCATCCTTCCAAGACTGCCCTGACACCGCCTGTCTGTGAGTGAGTCAGCTCATCCTGAAGCATTTTTAAACTTGGTAAGATGCTGCTCTCCCTGTAAGTCTTAGGTGCATGTCAAACGACTTGTGAGAGCAGGCGGGTGGGAAACGTTTGAGAAATCCAACAACACGGTATCCTGATAAGAGCATCTACTGCTCTGATGCAGGAGGACATACTTAACACGTGAAATCTAGTAGATACCTGTCCATGTTGAAATCATTTGTATTGAAACCGGCTTCAGTGCCTTACAAAACACCTACAGTAGGTTTTGTCTCAGCCGAAACAAAGTTGCTGAGATAACAGTACATATTTTCAGATGCTTATACATGTTTCAAACAGTTCAAACCTGGGCTTTCTGTCAGTTATTGCCTCTGCAGCTGTACCTTTCAAAATTGTAAATATTGGTAGAAACAAAAAAAACGAAAAAAAAAGGATAAATATGGCAATAGCATTTGGATTTTATTTGCTTAGACTAGTGCTATTTCTTCACCTCTTGTTAGCATTTTCCTCTTCTAACAGGTGAAATTCACAGAAGAAACTAGGTATGTATCCAGATTATTAATACACATTGTAAACTGCCATTCATAGTTTCTTTAAATAATAAATAGTTACATGAAAATGGAACGCTATCCAAAAAATTCCAATGATATATTGATGTTTGATTTTTTTCTCTCTAACCTAACAAATATTTTGTTTATTTTGTGGTATTTCTATTCAAGCTGCCTTTGGAAAAAAAAGGAAAAAGAAAAAAGAAAAAAGAAAAAGAAAAAGAAAAAGAAAAAGAAAAAGAAAAAGAAAAAGAAAAAGAAAAAGAAAAAGAAAAAGAAAAAGAAAAAGAAAAAGAAAAAGAAAAAGAAAAAGAAAAAGAAAAAGAAAAAGAAAAAGAAAAAGAAGAAGAAAGGGAGGAGAAGGCTACAGAAGAATACTTTTGCTAAACAAGGTGTTACTAAAATAGTAATAATAATAACACATATTAATGCATTCCACAGTTATGATTGCTATGCCTGCATTGTTAAATCTTGACATTTTCAGAAAGGAGAAGGAATGCAAATGCAGTTTCTGGTGGGGCACAGTGTGATTCTGGCACTGAAAGCATCTGGACTAACCTGAAATCTGAAGACAACTTGTTTAGAAACAGAAAAGGAACTGCAGGTTACAGCTCAGTTTCAGAGACCCAGAAACGAGTTGCAAACAGCACAATTTCTGCTGCTTTCAGAGAGGTGTAGAGCACTCAAAACACAGTCCTGGGATCCTGTAAATTCTATAGAGGCATTGCGTGGCTGAGGCTGGAGGGAACCTCTGGATGTGGCAATATCAGGCTGTTATCCACACCCCAAAGTCCCACGAGGGCCATGCTCAGGTGGGTTTTAGATGAGAATCTCCACGGATGGAGCTGGAGGCTCCAGAGTCCAGTTGGGTGGTCAGGTGTTTTTGCACTTGTGTGGAATTTTCTGCATTCCAGTTTGTGTCCACTGCCTGCTGTCCTTCTCTGGACACCGAGAAGGATCTGAGTGGCTCTGCTCTGCACCCTCCCACCACCTACTTTCACGCAATTACACGTGCAAGCTTACATTTTATGCCAACACACAAAAACACTCGTTGCTGCTCCTTCAACAAACCACCACCAAAGGAGCAATATATGATTTTGCTGAGTGCACCCAGTGAAGGAACACTTGCAGGAACAGATGTTTTTTATCATCCTGCTCCTGGCAGGCTTTCATAGCGGGGGTTTTATCTCATGCACATGCTGGAATACCCCTGTGGATTGGTTTCTGTGGGCACAGCCAGCTGCCAACTCAAACAGCGTGCAGCAGAAATGCAGAGGTCTTTTTCCTAGGAATGATGAGGAACATCCTGTGGAAGTCTGTCTGGCTTCATCCCAACATGATGTCTCCACTCACAGAGTTTACTGGAAATTAAAAAATCATGTAATCGTATTGTGAGAACAAAGATGATCCAGGTGCTTTAAAGTGCAGTTCTGGCAGAGGATATGGTTCTAATAAAGAGATGTGGTTTTGTCCAATCATCTTTTTTTTTTTCTTTTTATTTTTTTATCCTCTTTTCTTTTATTTTTCTTTTTTTTTAATTCACGTTGTTTTTCTTCACACACACACACACGCACACGCACACACACACACAGAAAAGTATAGTTAAGGAAATGTTTCCCCTTCCTTTCTCTTTCTAGCTTTTTTAATTTTTTTTTTAAATTTGGTGTATTGTTTTTTTTTCCTTCTGTTTGTTTAGTTTGGTTTTTCCTAGTAGATCTTTCTGGAAAACCTGATTCAGATCTAAGAAAAACTGAGTCTATGGAGAACAGCAGTGAACAGCTCAGCTCTAACAGGTGACCTCTTTATTCTTCCTTCCTAGAGGAAGGATCACCTATATCTAAGAACATATTAATTCCCTGAACTGATACTCAAGGTCTCCAATACCAGAGAAATTACAGGTTTTTCTTGTATTTAGTATAAACTGGTTTTTGGTAGTAGCAAAGCTGATGCCTGGTTCTGTGCACACAGTCACCCCGGCTATTTTTGGAAGAGGTCCTGCCTGGTTCCACAGCACTTCTCTGATCCTTCTGTGGTCTTCATGAGCAGATCATGTAAATGTTTGTAAAATTTAAAATTTTAAAAATTACAGTTGGAAAAATTCCAGCTTGAGGCCTGGTTAATGTTTTAAATGAAAGATTGAATGCATGTTAAAGGAGAAGATACTGCGTGAACATTCTTAAACCATTCCAGGGGTCACAGCTTCTTCCTTCTCCACCCTCAATCTCAGGTTTCCCATAGAAATCTCAGGCAGCAGATCTGCCAAAATAAATAGTTTAATAGAGTGGTACAGCAGCAAGTCTTTGACTAATCTGTGCTAAACAACCAATATTTCTCAAAAGCTGAACATCTCCCAGCTCTGAATTTCTCCTTTCCTTTAATTTGCTGTGAATTCTAAATTGTATTTGCCTGTGTCATCTTAACATCTTTATATTCCTTTTGCCTGTTGCAAGCCAAGCACAGCAACACTAACAAATGTTTTTCTCTTCAGCTTGGATGCCCAAATTCTGCTTATTCTTGGGCATCACAAAAATGCTTTGATCCCATTATGAAGTAAACAGTCAAAATATCTGGATTTAAACCATCAACACAAAAAATGTCAGCGTCACAAACCACTCTCACCCCGAAGGATGCTCACTGAGTACCCCTCACACTTCCAGTCAATTATCAACTGAAAGCACCAGTTGTGGCCTTGTTCATGGCTACCAATGGCAGCCTGCAGGTCACAAATACATAAATTAAAATTTGGAACTACCTCAAGCTTTAATTGCTGCTTCTGTTTTTACATCCACATTACGCAAAACACAACCAACACGTGGCATTTGCAGTTCACAGCCAAACTGGGCACAGTTTTAAAAAAGCACATATTTGTTCAGAACTGACCTGCTTTTAGTACAGTTGAACAAAAGATTGGGTTTTTGGTCTTTGTTGTTTAATGGATTTATTGAGAACATATTTCCATAGTTAAAAAAAAACTAAAAAAACCCAAACAGACAAAAAAAAGCAAACCAAAATCCCCAAAACCGAACCCATGAGAAATAATTTTCTTATCTGAGCTTTTGCAGAAGATATGATCATGAAAATCACGTCTTTACCAAACAGATTTAAAACAAACAAAAAAAACCAAACAAACAAAATAAATAAAACCACTCATGGGATTTTTGATCTCTTCAGTAAGGTATTTTCAGTTATACAGAACAAAATGGCATATATTAGAGGAGTAATCACAGCTAAACAGAGATCCTATTGTAAAATCAGGTGTCCCAATATGCTCATTGTATGCTTATAGGCTTATTATTAAAAGTAATAGTCATTATTATAGTGCAGATAGTGGTGTATATGGCTCCTGGTTCAGGCTTAAGAATACATGTCTTCAAGAAAAATTAACAGATCTGTTGCTTTAACATGTCCCTTTTTTCCCCCCATTTTCTCCAATGATGAAAAAAATTGCATCTTATTTAAAAAAAGCAACAATGTATGAGATTTTTCAGAAGCATTAATTTCTGGCTTTTCTGAGTACTCAGAGCAGTTAATACCTTCCAGGGAAGGATCAAATAGAACATGAATAAGCGATTTCTTATTGTTTGCCTTGTCCTAGTGGCAATTTTTAGGTGCAAGGATGCACCAAAGCACTCAGGGAAGGGAAAAACCCTATTTTGGGTGCATTAATTATACAGGGCAAAGAGACATGAGCTTTCTGCTCCTGCACAAACAAGCAAAAAATTCAGGAAGAATTCTTCAGAATGATCTGAAGCACTGACAAAAATGCAGGACAATTTGTGAAGGGCTTCAGAGATCAAAATGTTCTAGCAGAGGTTAGAACATTCTAGCAAACATTCAAAGTTGAGCAGGACTTTACTTTTCAAGCAAAAAATTTTACTGCCAAAGTAGCAGAATGACTGACATCAAAACAGTTCATTATATCTGGACACTGTGTTTAAAGTAGCAATAGAAATTGGGTATTTAGCTTATTTCTGTTTTTAAACTTGAGGTTTTTTTCTTTTTTAAGTGACACTTATATAGAATTAATAGCAGAAAAAAAAATACTTGAAAAAATAGTGATATGCAAAAGCTAGGTGTAGGTAAAATATAATTTAAAAGAAAAAAGTCAATCAATGTCTTTACAAATGAGACAGAATAAATTTAAGCAGCAATAATCCAGTTACCTGAGAAATTCAATGTTCTTAATGAAATAGGAAAAAATAAGTTAATTCCTTAACTTGAAGAAAAATAAATATTTTGCCTAGGTGCAGTAAAAAAGTTTCCCTTTCTCAGTGCCGCTACCACACAATCACTGGTCCACAGATATCATCCAATCCTGCAATCATGGTCCAAGAGCTTAAATTGGCACTCGAATGGGAGCAGCCAGAAAGTCAGAAATAAATCCAAATGAAACATCTGAGCATTCATCAAATGCTGTAGCTTTTCACAGGTCTTTCAAATCAGTTGAAGTGATTTTTTTGACCATGTGTCTTCCCTTCCTGTCTGCCACTCTGCAGTGTGTGTGTGTCCCCGTTTCCTCCCCCCCACCCCCGCTCAAAATGTATCTCTCTTTTACTTTGGCTAAGAAAAGCATTTTTAGACCTCAAAATGAAACTGTTTAGTTCCTCTGAGCTGGAAAGGACCCAGCCAACATCAGCATCTGAAGTCCCCACAGCACGACGGAATATAATAAGTAACATTAACATTAATACTCATACACAACAGAGCAAATACCAGTTTGGGGTGGTTTTGTTTTGTTTTGTTTTTTTTCCCCCACAGCAAAGTGGTTAATGTATACTTTATAGGAATTTTTTGATGGTTTTATGTTTGAGAAAATAAAGAGACTTTTGACCAATGTCTGACTGTGTCTCTGCAGAGAGCCGAGAATGTGGTTGCATGACTTAGTAGAACACTAACTCTATTTTTGTATTATGTTTTCCTTATTAGCTTTTTTGTTTTAATAGAAAAATTGAAGGGAGCAATAAAAGTAACTTCCCTGTGATGTTTCATATTTGTTCTACTACTTTAAAATTCAGCTGATGAGGTGCTACTGCAACTTGCCCAGTCACTTGGCTTAGACCTCAGATGCATGAAATTGAACTTTAAGTTTTGTGTCTACCACTGAGGGCTTTTTTTTTTTTTTTTCCCCCACAGCCAGGCATACTTTGGGTTTAGTATCTTAATAAACAAGATTCATTTCAAATTAGTCTCACCATTTTTTACAGTGCGGGAGAAATGGAGTGGGGAGGAGTCGTTTGAGTTTGATGTAATGTTTTGAGTCAACACAAAACATTTTTTGTTGTTTTGCCAAAAAAAAATCATATTCAGCTCTGAGTCAAGGCAAGCCAGAACCTCCCAACTATTTTATTCTGGCTGTTACACTGAAAAAAGTTCATTAATCACTTAGAGGTATGTTGCTATACCACAGAATGAGTGGCCATTTGTTTTTGTGCTCTTTTGGGTACAGTGAGAGAGTTCATTGCTCCTCTATGTAATTTTCTCCCTTTTTTGTTTGTTTATTTGTTTGTCTGTTTTTGTTTTTGTAAGCACACTGTTACTGATACCAAACCAGAGGTGTCAGGATCACTGCCAAAAGCATTTTTCTACATCCTGCCCTTCATTCCCTATTCAACCTAAATTAACAAAGGAAATGTTGTTCAAGGTATTTGCTGTTGTAGTTCAGGGCTCCTGCTTTTCTGTGCTTGACACTCAAATATTTAACACAAATTCTCAACCACTCATGAAAATTTCTGAAGTCTTACAGTGTTGTAGAAATTACACTTAAAAACCTCAATTTTTTTTCCAAAATTCACTTTATGGCCTCAGAGCAGCACTGATAATTTCCAGTGCTGTGAAGTGGTTTTAACTCCATAGTTCTATGATTTTATGCCTGTTTTTCCCAGTGAAACTGATGATACTGAACATGCAGTAGTGGAAAACCAAATCTGATGAATTCTGCATCATCTTCATAAAAGATGAATGCAGAAAACTAAGATAGGAACCTTAATTTTTGGGTTAGCAGACCTGAAAGAGCTCAGTCACATTCTGATTTTTGGTATGACAGTGTGAAGTAAAAGGGGTCACACAGTAAAAACAGTATCACGGCATTTATAGCAGGTCAAATTCACAATTCTTTATGGTGAAGTTAGGCATACAGGGAAAATTCATTAAATCCATTATCTCCCTGCAGCTTCAAATACCACTAGAATCAAACTGAATATTGTACCTCAGTTAGAAATGGAAAACAATATTTTTAATGAATAATCATACAATTTGTTAAACTGCTGTGACATTGCTAACCTTTACATTCATTTAGATTGCACTCATTTTCTTGAAAATATTTCCTTGCCTTTTCTGACTTGATTTCATGTTCTGGAACCTGATGCAAGAATAAGACATCCCAAAAATCAGAAATCAAACAAAACCTGAGGAAGAAGTAACCTTTTCCATCTGTAGGTCTCAACTAAGAGCTGCTATGATATCTCCTATGATATATTCCCAGTGAGGTCAGCTTGGTGTGGCCAGCCGAGAGACAAATTCTAAAGACTATAATTGTCATAGCTTGCTTTCTTTTTTGACTAATCTAGAGGCTGAACATTGTAGTTGATTAAAAAGTGAAATGCAAAGAATTAAGAGCTTGATGGATTTAATATTCTCTACAATTACTGAGTGAAGAAAAAGCAAAATAAAACTTTTAAAAAGCCAGAAATTTAGATTAAGTAGAAACATCTAAGGCAGCAAACATTCACCATTCCTTTGGATGATCATACAATTAGCTTTCTGTGGATTTTGGGCTGGTTTTTGTTTGTTTGTTTGTCTGTTTTTATTTTGTTTACTTTTGTTTTTTGTTTGTTTGGAGTTTTTATTATTGTTTTGGAATTTTTGGTTGGTTGTTTGGTTCATTGACTTTGATTTTTTGTTATCAACTTTTGACTTTCCAGAAAACATTCCACATGCATCTATGCTTTCCACTCCACTCCACTCCACTCCACTCCACTCCACTCCACTCCACTCCACTCCACTCCACTCCACTCCACTCCACTCCACTCCACTCCACTCCACTCCACTCCACTCCACTCCACTCCACTCCACTCCACTCATTTTTCTGGACAACTATTTCCTTGTACTTTTCCTCATCCTTGTGCTTGCATTTATTTATCATTCCCTCCTATTTCCCAAGCTTTAGTTTCCTGCAGGATGGTTCCTTTGTTGTATGATGAAACGTTTCTGGATCTTGATGGTGACTCTGTCATAGAAGAAAAAGCTCTGTGGGCCAAGTAGGGCACAGGGACAGCTTTTCAGCGGGATGGATCTGCAGCAACTCTCACTTTAGGGACCAGCTGCTTTCCCTGAAGAGTGGAAAAAATGCTGAAGAGATAGACTTGAAACCTTTTAGATGTCAAGAATTGTTCCCCGTCTCTTTTTAGCTTTTCACATTGTTTCCTAGCACCATTTCCCTCCAGCATCCACACATTTTGCAGTGGGCTTTGCTCAGGCCAACAAGAAATTTAAAACTTGACTTTGACACACAGACACACAACTTGACCTCTTGTCACTTTCAGATGTTACCATACCTTTTTCCTTTTTGGGAAAATCAGATGAATTGCCATCTCTTACACGATCCTATTAGATGGTGCTCTCATTCCCAGTCTTGTTGCCCCCACATGGTTTCCAGTTTCAGAAAAAAAACCTTCCTGTCAGAGTTCCTGAGAGATGGCAATGTTGTTTCTGCTGTTCCTCCACACTTTGCCCACACTGATATTCACCAGCTTGCTTTAGCTGCTGCAGGGAAGACAAGATCAATCCTCCTGGTGTGTATTTTGCCATTTTGTAGCTCTCACTAAATTCTTCAAATGTAGTTTTCCCAACTAAAGATGCGCCATGGTGTCCACATGTCAAACATACACAGGGATATGGGGTTCTCCCATCATCACCCCCAGGAGGGGCTCAAGAATAGAAGATTTGATCACCATACCATACCATACCAATTCCATAAACAGAAGGCTTCACTTGATGCTGTTTTAAACCCATGTCTTTTCTAGAGCAAGTGTTTTTGAGCAAAATAAAACCAAACCCAAAAGAGAGCCCAGAAAAATAAATAAACAAACGAAAAAAGAAGAAGAAGAAGAAGAAGAAGAAGAAGAAGAAGAAGAAGAAGAAGGAGAAGATGAAGAAGACGAAGAAGACGAAGAAGAAGAAACATTATCTCACTTGGTTTTGAGCCAGACTCTCCAGAGCCCTCAGGGAGCAGAAGAGCAAACAAGACTATGTTCAGAATGTTCCCGTTCATGAGCTAGGCTCAAACAAATGCACTGGAACAAATACAAACACACTCCAAACAAATCCAAAAGCAAATCTATCCAGGACACTGACTGGGGCTACAAGGGAATCAGGAAAAAACAGGAGAAGGTATTCTGGGGTGGAGGACACCCATGCTATGATGCGGACACCAGGAGGAAAAGAACTTTGACCCACACCACTAGATTAACTGGAAAACTGTAAGAAAATTGTAAGAAAATTGCAAGAAAATTGCAAGAAAATTGTAACAAAATTGTAAGAAAACAAACCAACTGACTCCTTTGCAAATTCTGGGGCTGACTCAAAAATATTTTTCTTTGTGCAGGGGAAGCTAACCAGGCATGTTCTCTGTCTGGTATTTCAGTATTTCACACAATGGACTTGCAGTCAGCTTGTTCAGCTCTCACCCATCTCTGGAGAGGCTTCTAGGTCATGTTGGAAGTTTCAGACAGGCTGAAAGAGCTGTTTTTGACATGCACTAGCTAAGGATATCGCATGGCTCAACAGGAAGGAAGAAGGTGTGGGATATGATGCTCAGAGTTTAGTCTCCACAATCATAGCAGTCGTAGTAAATCTTTAACTACATTCCCTTCCACCACTTAATCCGCTTTCATCTAATTTTATGAAATATCAGTAAGTGATAATTAATTTTAAAAGGCGTTTTGCTTTCCTCGGGATCATGGCATGCATGCAAACACAGAAAATGGACTGCAACAGCCCTCCTGAACACAACATGGTTTGTTATGGAAAAACAATTAACAAGAAGCAATGAAATCTGATTTCTTTAATCTGTGCTATGATGAAAGCTCCCCTGATGTGTACTTGTCTTTCTGGAAGCACTCAGGCCTGTCACTAATCCTTTGCATTCTTTAGAGAATGCTCATTGATTTAACTACCATCAAATGTAATTATGTTGTCCACAGGTATGTTTGTCATGCACTCACACTGACGTACCTTTGAGGCCATTGAGTAATTTCTTCTGAACATAGAAGGGTAAGAAAGGATCATTTAAAGCTGTGTTTCTGCAGCCTCCTAGATGCCTTTGACCTCACTTTCTGCTGCCTAGGTTTTGTAATCACATGGAGGCAGGTCAAAACAAACCACTCTTTAGACACCTTCTAGGCCCCACATCTAAATTTAAAAATAAACACAATTTCACTAAAGTGCTGAGGATTTGAAATTTTAATCTTAATTCTGATTAATTAGACACAAACTAGATGCTGGTAATGTGTATCTGCCATCTAGTTTGTTCATGGGTGTTAGAATAGAATGAATTAAAGTATCATAGAATGATTTGATTTGGAACCAACCTTAAACATCCTCCTTTGCCATGGGCAAGAACACTTCCACTAGACCAGGCTGATCCAGGGCCCCATCCAAACTGCCCTGGAACACTTCCAGGGATGGGGCATCCCCCAGCTCCTCTGGGCAATCTCTTCCAGTGCCTCACCACCCTCATAGTAAAGAAACTCTTCCTAACAATCTAATCTAAACCTCCTCTCTTTGGTTTAAAACCATTTTGTCTCATCCTGACACTATCTGGCTGATAAAATGTCCATCTCCTTCTTCTTTTTAAGTGGCCTTGAGGTACTGGAGGTCTCCCTGCAGCATTTTTTCTGCAGGCTCAACCTCAGCTGTCTCAGCCTGTTTTCATGGAAGAGGGGTGCCAGCTCTTTGGCTCGTGCCCATCTTTATATCCCCCAGAAGAACTCCAAAGTCTTTCTCCACAGGTAGAAATGTCTGTCGCATGTCTGCGATTGACCTGACCCAGGTGCAGCATTTACACTTAAACTTCCTGATGTTCTCATTCACAGCTTCTATCTTGCAACCAATTCACGGATAAATCTTGAGAGCCACCTCAATGTAAGGGTGAGAAAGAAAAAAGTCCTTTTTCTTCCTAAATTAACTACCAAAGGTGACTGGATTTCAAAGAATATTAAAAAATATCTGCCCCTAGCAGCCTGGACAATCCTCCTTCCGTAGGTAACCCCACAGCAATCCCCACAGATGGCTTCGCACAGAGGAGGAGCACAGAAACACAGCAGGGCTGTTTCCTCTCTCAGCTGCGGGGACCAATCGGAGGGCTGACTCGGTGCTTGACAGCTCGGGTAACCAATTAAAAAGTTAATTTGCTTCCATAAATTACACTGGTAAAGGCAGTCCGGCTCTTTTGCCTTCTGTGGAAGAAGCAGGTAACAATGGGCCTGGCTGGGCAGAGGTGGGGGAGCCACCAGGGCCCTCCCCCGGATTTCGGCTGGGAGCCCTGGGGGCCGGGGGAAAGGGAGACCTTTGCCGGGGTCCTGGTCCATCCCCAGTGTGGCCACAGCTCAGCCAGGGCTCTGCCACCCTTTTGGAAGCAGCTAGGGGGAGGAGAAGCCCCCCAGTTGCCCATGCAGCGTGGGTAAGTGCAGCTGGGCTTTGCAGTTTCATCTCCTCTTCCACACAGCCCGTGCGGCCCGAAAAGCCTTGGCACGTTTTCCAGCATGGCCTGACCCAGCTCCTTCACCTTCTCGGTGACATTTTAACCCTTCTAATACCCGGATAAGACTGCAGATCTCCTGAGCTCCTCTGAACGAGAGGAATAAAGCAGGGCGTATACTGAAGTCAGTGAAGTGAAAGCTAAGTTTCTAGATGGGAAGAGATTGAAGAGATGCTACTGATAAGTTGGCTGAAAAACCATTTTTGTGGGCTATGAGGGGACTGGACTACACTGAAATTCCTTTAAATTGTGGAAAACTACTTGGAGGGGGGTGGAAGTGTTTGAGAAAAAGGTCTTTTGCCCCGAGGGAATGGGGCGCTCTGTTCTGGAGACTGGAAAGATGGACAGAGACATTTGATGGAAAAAGTGATGAAGGGAATTTTTGTCTTTGACCAGCTTGCCCTTAAAAGTAAAACCCCATGTGTGTGGCATAACCCATTCCACAGCTCTGAAAAAACTGTGAAGATGGGAAGAATTTCCACAATTTGCAATTTTTCCCTGGGCGGATGCAAATTGTGAAAGTGAAGACACCCCCTATGCCTAAACCAAAAAAGGAACTTTTCTTTCTAGAGTGAACTGAAATGATTATTTAAGTGGAAAACTGACTGAAGTCTTCTCTGTTATTGTTAAGAAATACAGAAGGTGGGGTGGGGGGAGGAGGGAATGATCTGGAAAACTTATTCCGAATTTCTTTTTTTTTTCTGTGTCATTAATAAATTTCTTTTATATACCCTTTTAAGTTTTAGGCCTGCCTTGTCTTTGCTCCTAAATCCTATCTCTAAAAAGAAATTAATTAAAATTGGCAAACCCAAATCAAACCAAGACATTGTGCATTTCCCTCACTATCAGCAACTCAGGAAGAGATGGAATTGAATTCCAGCTTCTTGATAAAAGGAGAGTCTGGTCCCGCTCTCTCCACAATTTATCCTGGTGCAAGGAAGTGAAAACTTGTTGCTACCATTGTTTACCTGACAACTTAAGTCGTGTTTCTAGACTCTTTGGGGCTATTTTGCACCTGCAAAGGACAGCTCTGTGTCTCTGAGCCTGGCAGGCAAATAATCTCTCCACTCAGACATTACGCAGAGTGGATAATTGCAATATTGAAACCAAGGCTGGAGATTCAGGATGTCCTGCAGTGACCAGCCAGGAAGGACTTTCACCCTACTGGCTGCAAAGTATTTTTTCTGTGCTTTTTAGGACGAATCAACAATTGTGTTCAACCGCTGACACATCCAGCAGGCAAATCCTACAGTGGTCATGTGAAGACACCTCTTCAGGTCTTTTGCACAGTGCCTAGGACTAAGGATGGCTACCTAAAATATTTTCATAAATCCAACCACACAGCTTTACATATCATGAATAACATGAATGTTGCAGCTCTGGAGCCTGCTTTTTTATTTTATTCTTTTCTAAAAACAGAGCAGGTGCTGCCTGTAAGATGAGGGTACTCCAGTTTGAAACTGAAATCCATGTAAATCTGAGTGTTCACAGCTCTTCCAAAAGCTCCTTGGGAGGTCAGGATGGTGTGTATTTTCAAGGCAACTGAAGCATGTTTACTAGTTTACAGCATGATGTACCTGTTTTGCAGGTATATAAATGATTTTAATAACTGGCCCTGCTACTTCCCTGTACATTAAAGGAAGGAGTAAAATTTATTTTTTAATTAAGTCCATCATCATATAAAGACAGCTTTGACCTATTTCCATGTGGACATAAAAATCTGCTTTTTAGCATACACTCATCCTATGCTGTTTGTTCTGACATAAACGTGTCCTTCCCACACTGAAAAGCCATTTAATTCTCACACTAGGGTCAAAAGAAAGCAAAATGATCTGCAAACCCAGAAGTGATGAATTGTTGTTGTGTACTAAGCCATCTTCTTTATCAGCAAAGTAGAAACTAATGCAAAAATTGCACAAATTATTCTGATATTTCATTCCTTCCAACAGCAGCTTTTTGCTTTGCAATTATTCACCTGCCCAGCCGTCACTGACACAAATTATTTAAGTTTTCTAAAACGTCATTTGGATTTCACATCCACCCCTCCTCCATCTAGCCTTTTCAAAAGCGCTCTTAAGTAAAGCAATATTTTGCCAAAATGGGAACCATATGATTTTTCTCTGCAATGCAACCAGTAAAAATTGCAGGGATGGTGTATGTGGTCAGTGAAACAGCAAACAAGAAGGAGGAGGAATGTATGGAAAGAGAGAAACTGCAGGGAAGAGAAGTGACAAGGACTGTGCTGTTGTACTTGTTTGCCCTTTGCCAAGCAGAACCAGGAGGATGCCGGCACAGCTCAAGCATACAGCCTGGGAAGGCCCTCTGAAATTCCTGGCCATGCAATTTTCTGGTGCCTTCACAATTACTTTGTGGGACAGAGACTGCTGGGACATCACAACAAGTCACAACATCTTTGAGCAACCCATAATTTGCAACATTATAATGGTAATGCAGCTGTATGATGAAAAAGCTTTGTGGGCCCACTGGTAAGAACTGATTCACTGCTGAAGTCAGACATTTTCATTAAAGTTTAGATCAGGAAAACAATGCGTGGGTAACTGCTCCACTCAACAGGAGTAAGAGCTGAAACTATTGCTGCAGAGAAATTTCATTGCTGAGTTACTGCCCAAAGCCTTTCATTCAAGAAATAACCAAATTATTTTCTCTTTACTGTAAAGCTCTGCTTTCTGTTGGAAGAAATTAACTGTCCCCACAGAACTGGAAAAATTAAAGTAGGGAGCATGTTGTCAGATGAGTCTAAAGCTGTAAACTGACCTAACTGCCAGGAAGGTGCCTGTTGGCACCTAAGCTTTACATAAAAGGAAAAATGCTAATTCAAAGTGTTTTCAGAGATGCATTTTAGAGCCATACTCTGGCCCTACTGTAGCTCCTGTGAGACACCCCACTAATACCTCCAACTCTGAAGACTTCAGGCAAAATTTTACAGCATTGGGATTTTCACAAAGATTACACAAAAATTAAATTCACCCCAAAAAAACCTCAAAAAACCCAAACAAACCCAACATATAACACTATGTGATGTTTAAAATTGTTCAGGGGCCCACAGCATACAAAGAGAAACATGTCTGTGAGATCTGATCTGTGCCTCGTTCCGCTCCCATGTTGCCTGAGGATGCAGAGAGAATTATGAACCTTGATGTTTCATTAAAAGATTAGCAGCAGCATCAGCTGGCTGCACTCGGGAGCAAATGAAAGCTGAGACATTCCACGATGCTAAGAGCAGGACTCTCCTGCATGCCATGTGCAGCTCCACAGCCTCTTACACCAGGAGGGAATTTTTGCAGCGCAAACCCAGTGCCTGATCAGTACCTGACACTAATGATTCCTTACCATTTCAGCTTTTATATTTTTTCATGTATTTTTGTAAGTGTACAGTTTTTTAGTTTATAACTCTAAATTCCATATAGAGTGTTGGATGCTGCTTTCCCATTCTGGAGAGACACAACAATTTCTCTCCAGGCTGGGAATCAAGGACACCTCACTGTCTCAGGCCCTGAGAGATGGAAACAAAAGAGAGTTATAGGGAGCAAACTTGGGGTAAATTACTTCATTACCTGAAGCTGTAATTGGAAGATTAACCCCCAACTTGCAAATGGACCAAATTTATAGAAGGGTAAAAACTTGTGACCCTTTGTCCATTTTTTGTCTGCCCGAAGTGTACCTGAAGGCCCTTCAATAAATATAACATATTATATTTCTATTAGTTATATCTATTTTTACATTTTATATCTATAATATTTCTATTTCTATTTCTATTTCTATTTCTATTTCTATTTCTATTTCTATTTCTATTTCTATTTCTATTTCTATTTCTATTTCTATTTCTATTTCTATTTCTTCTCTTAATTCTGTCTGGCCTCTGCTTTTAGGTAGTCCCACCAGGGCATCACTAACACCCCAATGAGGTCACACAGGGGTTCATAGCTGCCTGAATTCTGAGTTTCTGCCACGCTGCTAGCAGGGGAGGAGAAGAGGAGCTGCCCCAGCAGAGAAGGAGACCCTGAAGGATGTGGAG
Source organism: Luscinia megarhynchos (assembly GCA_034336665.1). NCBI lineage: Eukaryota > Metazoa > Chordata > Aves > Passeriformes > Muscicapidae > Luscinia > Luscinia megarhynchos. Next base: position 59,221,367 of record CM067592.1, read on the forward strand.
CTGTGGCTGGACGAGCTGCACGTTGAGAAGCCAGAGCTGTCCTGCAGGAGTCCTTCCAGCTGGCACCAGATAATGCAGCCCTGTAGCTATTCTGGTTTTCACTGGGGAGGTGGCTCTGAGCCAGGAGTTGGGTCTGAAGAGACATGAACCCAACAAGTTGAGTGTCAAGCCTGTAATGCTAAAGAGGAAAGCAAAGCAAAGATACATATCCAAGTTTAACTCAGAATACTGGGCCACAAAATGAGCTCTGTATAGCACTTAGCTCAAACAGAATACCTGAGGGATTATAACTCTTTTCCCTTGAACTGCAGCATGTTGGCATGGACAGCAAATGCTGTTGTGGAAGAGTTATTTCATTGCATGACAATTGAAATGAATGTTGTGGAAGCATTTACACATGTTTCTTTGAATATTACCATTCCCTTTGCTTTGATAAGATGCAGGCAAAATAACTTTCATAACTTTAAGAATCCTTTTCGCTCGTATTTTATAAAATTGAAAGTACAATATGTTTCCTCACTGAAATCAATCTCTCTTATACATGGCTATGGATAGAAAAACACAGACACACCTGGCTTGTTATTCTGGGATCTCACATTTAGGCTGATATCTTGCCACCATTTTCTATCAGATAATTTTTTTTTTTAAAACACATACACATGTATACATACGTTAGTATAAATATACTTAAATATATAAAATTGCTGGAAATTCCAGTATCAATTTGGAATAAAATAAAATACATACGATACCTCTTTTTTGGTTTTGTTTACCTACATCATGTTTTGCTGCAAGAAACAATAAGCATCATAAAATATTTTTAGGAGTAAACCATTACTAGAATTAGTATATACATTTGTTTTGGGCATTCAGGAACTAATTTAGCACCTTATTTGCTAATAAAACTGTGAATTTTATACATTTTATGGATGAATGGCAAAATGGGTTTCATAAATGAGCTGGGAGCCTCTCTCCTTCTGGCTGTGTTGATTGAAATTTATCTTAAAGAATTTAACCACACTATAAATAGAACTAGTCAAACTCCTTCTGCTGAATAGTTTCCCTGATGGAAGACAGCCTTTTTGGTTGATCTTTTTTTTTTTTTAAAGAAAAGATTTTAATAAATATGTTTACATTTTAAAAAATGAAGATAGGGAGTGATTTGGTTAGCAAAAAGTATGTTGGAAGGAAAGAATGAAAACGTACTTGCTTTCATCTCCATTCTTCATGCTGAAGAGATGATCCTCTCCCACCTAATTCTAATCACAGTATGAAGCACAGTCAGAGCCTCCAAGCATTAGTTCATTCCCAAAGCTCAGAAAAACCCACCAAAAATTAGGTAAACAGCAGGACCTATCCACCTTGTCCTTCTATTTTGTCAGGCCACACAATTAGAAACAAAAAATTGCTGATGTATGATTTCCCATGGAGCTGGGAAACAAACCCTTTCTCTGCTTCTCATATATACAGTGTGCATTTTTTAGTAACCCGTTTTTTAGCCCATGGACTCTCAGGAAAGCAGAAAAAATTTCAGTCAGTATTACAGAATCGATTTTTCTTTTTCATTTTCTTCATAAGAAAAGATGACATGGTCAGTACTCTTCATTAATGCATTATTTTAGAAATTTGTCTTCCCTCTTTGAAGGAGCTCAAGACAGCAAATTCATATAAGCAGCAGGGTTTTGTATAATCCAGAAAATTAAAGTAAAATGAAAAAAAAAAAAAAACCACCCAAACCAAAAGAAAAGAAAAACCAGCTTCTGAGCTATTTTGAACATAAAAAGTCATCTATACATTTAAAGATGAAAGAATATGACTTAGGACTAATTGAGCTTTGAAAACCAGAGTTTTCAGGTTAAAAAATAAACTTATAATAAAATTCTTCTGCAATTAGGCATAAATAAGTAAATAAATGGTAATTTTGAGACTGCCAAAACTCCAGAATACTCAGCAGGTCATGGATCATAATTTTTCTCTGGTTGCCATCAACATTCTGCTGGAGAAACAATGTTAAAGACATAATAACTCATCAAGTACTTCTTGTTCGAGAGAAGCAAAATGTCCTCACCTGTGTTTGACTTTCATTTGGAGGTACAAGTTCTCCCTGAGAACTGGCAAACTCAATGTCCTAAAATCATGCCAGCAAATCCCATACATGTCAGATCTCAAGATAAATGCAGTGGGAGAGTTTCTTTAACTTCTGAGGCTTGGTGGCACTGGGAAGTTAAATACCAAACCCAGTTTCTGAACTAACCTAATATCTTGGCTGAGCACAGTGTGGAGGATAAGCCCATAATTTATATGGTACTTTAGCCTGTGGGAAGGATGCTCAAGTCAGTCTCCATTTTAACAAATGCATTGATAATTTTGAATTTTTTCAAAGATGGGGTGCGCTTGGTGCCTGATTGCAAGATATTAATTCCAGCAGACTTCCATTCTTCCCCAGTCCTTCCTGAGGTCAGCTGGTCATGTAGTATTTCTGCTTCTATACCATAGCAAGAATTTCACAAAAATGAGATCAAAAACCTTCCTAGAGGAACAGGTGCCTTTAAAAAAGTGTGAAGAGGTAGCCTGTGATGGGATCTGTGGAGCTTGATGGGATGTAGGGTTCAGTCAAGAAGAGAAAAATGGAAGGATGGAGCAACCTAGGCAAAAATCCCATCCCTAACAAAAAACCTCCAAGATCCAATTTGCTTCTCTATCATGATAATTCATCCCTAGACTGAAGAGTTAAAAAAATTATATCTTATTTTTAAAAATTATATCAAGGACAAAGCTCTTTTTTTTAAAGTTTGGGTTGTTTTGTTTTTTTTTTTTAAATAATTTTTGTCTGCTCAAAGAGCATTAAAAAATAGTGCTCCATGAAGTTTCCTTTCAGTGTCCAAAGTAAAAAAGAGCAGAAAACCAAAGGTCAGCTTAATTAAAAAAAAATCCTTTCTTGCAATGAATACTTGCCAAAAATCATTCTTTACCTAATAAACATTTTGTTAAATTCCAAGAAATAAAAAAGTACATTTGGCAAATCCAGCCTCACCTTCTTAGAATTTAAAAACCCCACTTTATTTCCTGTAACAACATCTTCCTGTAAACCTGAAGAGTTTTATCATGGAATTATCGAAGGAAAGATTTTTATCTTCCTGCTGAACCTTCCTCCCACATCAACTCTCCACTCACAAACCCTTTCCCTCAGTTTCATCCAATATCATAAATATTATTATTGGGAAATTATTTTGGAGAATAAGAAAGAAGCTACGGGAAGAAAAGATAGAAAAAGCAATTAATAACAGAAATATTTATATAATTTACAATATTTTATGAACCCGCCCAGTGACATTTTGCACTGCCCATGAAAGCTAGCTACTTAAGAGAAAATGAACATTAAGATGATTCTCCAAAGTTCTCTTGAAATTAACTTAAAGACTCCAAACGACTTCACTAAGCACTGGATCAGGCTCTCTGGCATCTACAGTTGGAAAGATTCATTGCTCTTTTTGCCAGTTCTGACAAAAGTCATTTTAATCAAATGTTGTACATCCAAGTTGACAGCAAATACCTGATCACGGAAAAAGAAAAGGAAAGGATGGGTTTTCATTTAAATTGTATTGCTTAGGTCATCTCTACAGATTTTATAGGGTTTTAAAAAATATTTAGAAATTTGCAAATCCAAAGACATCACCAGTTACCTCAACTCTCTGTAGTTTTTCTCTATTTCCTGTAACACTGTCAATAATGACAAACATGAGTCTGCCACAATCTCTGCTAAAGCTCAGAACAAGATCGTAGGACTGAACCACAGCAGAGAAAACAGTTACCTGATCTCCAGGGCATCATGGGCAGTTTTCTCACTTTTTGAAGAATGAAAGTGACTACTTTTGTTTATATTAAACACACTGAGCCCGGTGAGAAAAAGGTAGCAGGCATCTGCTTTCATTTCAAGGACAACAAATAGTTTTTGCAGTGGAAGAGTCTCAGTGCCCTTGGGGGTGAAGCCAAAATCTGGACTTCACTGACGTCCATGCCCCATCTGTGATCACACCAAGGATGCATGTGCTGCCCATCAAAGCCAGAAACACTTTAACAAGTGTCGCTGCACCAATTCAACATTCTTGCTGTCCTAAGCTCTCTGCTCATGGCTTTGCTGACTGTCAGCCATGTGAAAGTTGCTCCCAAAGGATGGGTGAGCACTGCTCCAAGCTCTCTGAGGTACCCTAATGTGATGGGAAGTCTCTGGAGGGGGACAGCAGGGGCAGAGCTGACACCCACAGCACAAACACGGGGTCAGCTCCTGCCATGGCACAGAGATGCTGAGCAGTTTGCTCCAGCTTTGTGTGCTTTGTGTACTCCCAAAACACAGTCCTTCAGGGCTGCAGGTGCTCCTTCCCTCTCGCAATGGTTATTTCCTTATCCTTCACACCTTGGAGGATTAAATGTGCTCCAAGGCACCGTGAGCCCCTACCTGCCTTCTGCAGAGCACCCTCAGCGCAGCTGCTCATGAGTAACTCAGCTTCCTCACTGTCATCTTCCTTCCACCTCCTGGTGGGCTGGTGAAATTCCAGGAGCACTTGAACTGGAAATGGGAACTGACGGGATGGCCTGAATGAGCAGGGCTTGGACTCCTGCCAGGAGGTGGAGCAGCGCCAGCACCCAAAAGCGTAAAATCAACAGTCAAGTTCTGTCTGTTGCCTGCCTGGCTCCCAGTTTTCCCTGGCTGCATCAGGAGGAGAAGGGCTGGGACCCCCGTTTGAGCTGAGTGGAGCTGCAGCCCTCTCCTGCCGTACCGTGAGACCTGGCTTTGCGTCTTTGGTGGAAAAATGCCAGTGTTCCCTCACCACTGCCTGCCGCCCAGGAGCTTCCCGGGGGGAACCCCTGCAACCATGTCAGCACCTGCTGGGACTGGAAAATTCTCTTAATCACAAGCTCTAGGGTCTGACAGTAAGTCACCCAAATAAACAGGAGAAGGGAGCATGTCAGAAAACCAGCGTGCACTGGGGCAAAAAAAAATTTGGAAAGGATTTGGGGCAGGTTTAGCAGCAGGGTTGGTGAATCATGGTACACTTTCCATGCCAGAGCATGTTTAAACTTTTGATAAATTTTGCCAGTAGTGCACATGCCAGTTGCTGTTCAGTGCAGTGGGGTGGGGAAGTGGCAACTTCACAGCACCAACCAGGGAACTGATCCTGCCTCTCTTTCTCATGCAGAACCCTGTCATGCAAGAAGTCTCTGTGCTGGCACAAAGGCTGCCCTGAACTGGCACCTAGAGAAGCACCGTGGTGCTGAGCTAGTGAAAAACTGACTCAGGGTTATTGTGTCCTGCTGTCAGGGCACAAGGAAAAGATTTCCCAGGCAGAGATGAGAGAGCTGCAGAGCTGTAGCAGAGGTAGTTCACTCAGAACTGGATGCTCAGACTGGATTCATACACACTTGCTGGCTCCTTTTCTTTTTTTTTTTTTTTCTTTCCAGCTCTGTAGGTTTGAGGAAGGGAAGCCAGAGTAAGGGAAGGAGAGGTCAAAGAAGATCCCAGCAATGGTGAGTCACCAAGGCCTGATACTTATTTAGTAAAGAGCATGAATGTAATTACTGCAGAGGCAATAGCTGGTGTGAAACACTGTGAGACGGCGTGCTTTTCATCGAGCTCAGCAGGGTGAGCAGTAAAAGCCCAGCTGGGGAATATGGTTATATGCTGGCCTGCTCCCATCCTTTTTCTTCATGCTGCAGAGGAGAAGAAGCACAGCCTGGCACCCACAAAATAGTTGGATTTGTCTTTCTGCTCATCTGCCTCCCAAAATCCTGACAGGCTGTCATGGCAAGACTCAAAAAAAACCAAAAAAAATGCTGCTCACTGCTTGTAATCCAGTCCTATTTAATAACCAAGATAGAAGCTACTTCTCTTTTCCTTTGACCTGACTTGCTCAGAATCCAGTTGCTCTTCTCCTGAAAGCAGATGCCATCAGCCAGTGCCAGCACAGTTTCCTGATGAGCCTGTTGCTCTTTCTCCCAGGGCTGGCAGCCTGACGTTGTTGGGAGCCACATGGTAACATGAACACCAGTGAAACAGCTTTTGGGGCCCACAGGTGTAAAAACCTCACACATACACAAATCCACAAGACATAGAAACACCGTGTTCTGTCAGCAGTGGTTAACACTGTTGCCTAGAGCCTGGTTTTCAAATAAACAGAACATTTGTTTTCGTAGCTGGAAGTGTAAAATGAGCCATAAAAGGATCAGGTGTAAGACTCCCTTTCTTGCTGGGTCACCAAAAATCTGTGCTCTTTGTGAGTTTGGCAGCAGATGCTGACATAGTGACTATCAAATACAGATACATCAAAGAAGGTGGCACGAACACATGACCCCCTCAAGAGAAAACAAGAGAAAACCCTCCACCTCCCTTCTGCTTCACTCACATCTGTCTGCAGGCACCAAATAGGCTTCCAGCCCCTGAGAATGCCTGTGTCAGCATTGTTCTGTAAATTATGAGCGCCACCACCTCTCCAGTCAACGCCAAGACCTGTCAATCTTAGAAATAAAACTGCTCTGTGAAAGAGCTTGCTGTTTTATTACCTCTTTGCTTGCTGTGACAAAATTTCGCTTCCCATTTGCAGTTTCTTATAAGCAGGCTGTAAAGGTGAGGTGCTGCCCAGCAGCAGTTCCTCTGCTCTCTGCACTTTTCACGTTCTGCATCTCAAATCATGTCTCAAATATGGATCAGTGAGAGAACCACTCTCTGAAGAGTCATGCAAATGATGTTGGGAAGACTTGAGAGGGTGCAAACAAAATGGATACTGCACAAGTACACTTAGACAGTTCTCCTCAATTCTGTCCTGCATTCACAGCAATAAGATTTGATCCTTGTGTGTTCAGGTAACTCAAAGAAGTGTCTCCTGAGGCTCCTCCTAGGTTAACAAAGCCTAGGTTAACTACATTAACTTGCCTTTAGCAATTCTGTTCTAGCTGAAGTAACTCCAGATGTTTAGACTAAGCCCAACATTTGATTTAGAGTGTGATCCAAGGGCTGATGCTTTCAAAATGCTCTTAGGTTTGTATTAGTACCCTATAAAGAGAAAAACCCAATCATCAACTCCTTAGAAATCTGTGCTATAGTGTAGGATATATATGCTGACTGCATGCAGACATTAAAATTTTTAGCAACCTCCAAAGAGATCTCCAGGATCCTCTTGCCTTGCCAAGAGCCTCACCCAGCCATTTCTGCATGAAGCATGTATCTTCTACGTGAGCTATACTGTATCTTATTTTAAAAGATACTGATCTTGATTTAAAGATTGCCTCTAAGGTAAGTTATTCTAATAATTAATTACGCTTTCCAAAAATAAAAAACAAGAAAAATAATTCCAATGATAAAACGCATACAAAACTAAACCAAACCAAACCAACCAACCAAACAAACAAAAATCTCTTTATTACTTTTTTAAATCTGGCTAGCTTCAGCTTTCAAATGTTGTCTTGCATTCTGCCATTTACTGGTTTAAGACTATTTTGTGTCAGAAATCTCTTCCCCATGTAGGTACTTGCATGATATAATTACATCAGCTCTTCATGTTTCTGGATTAAGGAAGTAGATTTAGCTCCTTAAAGTTTCTCACTGTAATTCAGATTTTTTCCCAGCCTCAAATAGTTCCTGAAACTTTTTCCTGCATCCACTCAGATTTTCCAAAATCCACTGGGCTATAGGATTAGGAACAGTACTTTGGTGCTAGTCTTGTTTTACAGTCCTTATCCCGCCTCCCCACACCTATTGGATGCTGGGACCATATTTTTTGTCTTGATTACAGCATCACTCTGGGAACACTTGTTCACATGGGTTACCTGCCATACCTCAGCTCTGTCAGGGGTCAATCAGTTCCAGGTTCCAGAAGTCCCTATTAAAATTCCACACATCATTTTTCCCATTTAATTTTTTGGCTGTGTGGAAAGATTCTCTGATTGTGAGTGTCTGTCAACCCAAAGAAGTCACATGGATCTCCACAGTTTAATTATCTCACCAGTTCTTGTCACCTGAAGGTTATTGAAGGAGTTATTTTGCTTTTAATTTTGTTGTTGTTGTTGTTTTTATCTAACTACATTTATCAGCATCTGTTTTCTGTTAAATATGTATTTCCTTGCCATACTTATTATTAGCACTTGTAAACATGGAATAGAGCAGCAAGTAAATTCAAGGAAGGATGATATATTTAATATAAAGCTTCTAACAGTTTTTACTTGTTCATTTTTTTTGTTTCTTTGTTTGTTTGTTTTCCTCTATCAATTATGTAGTGATTGCTGTTTAAAAACATAACAATATTTTACCAAATATTGTCACATTCTTGAACTCAAACAGGAATTCAAAATTTTTGCCTGGCAAGTAACAAATAAGCAGATTTCAAAAAGATATATGAAAGAAGGACTGATCTTCCTTCTTTATTTTCTTACCACAACAGGACTGACTAGCACATTGACTACATTTGTGAGCACGAGAAAGTATGACAGAAAACCAGCTACAATCCTTCTTACCAATTCTAATGCCATGTGTTTGAAACCTCTAAGCCTCTTTTTAGCCTGTCTCTGTGCTTTATACCTAGACTTAATGGCAGTAACAATGAGAGTTCTAGCACACACTATCATTGCTTTTTCTCATATTGCTAATTTCAGAGTTAAGATTGAACTCAACAACAATAGAGCTTCAACAAGACACTGAAACCCACTGTCATGTGGAATTATGTTCCATGAAAAGTAATAGGGGAGCATTGCAATTCACAGAACTCAGCACTGCTTGTCCATCCAATGCCACGGGCCTTCACAGGGACATCAACTACAATGATTTTGTAACATTTATCCTCACGATCTCCCCTGACGTCAAGGATTTAGTTCTCACCTACATGGAAAGAGCAGAAAATATTTGAAGCCCCAAATTTAAGGCATCTAAGGATGTGGATACTCAATATCCTTGAGGTGAAAACAAAGCAAAATGGGGTCACTTTGTTTTTGCACATATCTTCTGGGTTTAATGCCTCTATTTCCACAGAGTTGTGGAAAATTGCTTCTCCAACTTCACACCAGTAAGAGCTGGTGAAGACACATCCTCACCCATGAACAGCTTTCCTGCTTTGTAGTGCCCAGAAGTTTCCATCCCAGAACTCCTGTGCAAAAGGCCTTTCATGGAAGAGAGAGTGATCCAAAACTGCAGCATCTGCTCTCAGCAGGCTTCCAAAATAATGTTCTCCTGGCTGACATCCTATGAGACTGGAAAGACATAATTTCAGAAATCTGGAGGAACAGTGCTAACACATTTCAAAAATCAGTGTGGCAAGAAGAAGAGTTGATCACAGCAAAGCAGTCCCCCCACTTCACCAAAATATGTTGGGTGCCAAGTCTCAGTAACATTTCTGCCCATTTTCATTATTGAAACAGCAATTCTGGACCTGGGAAAGACTTATTGGGTTGCTGTCTTGGAAACCAGAGCAGTCATGAATGCTGTGTAGCTTTATCTGCAAGATCACATGTGGAAAATGACCAGATGATGACCTTTCTTCATGGAGCAGTTTTCAGAGTGGTCGAGCCTATCAAAATAGGAGGAAACTTTTGGACCTTCTGCACAAAACCCTAAGGAATAAATTGCTTGGCATCCTTGGAAACATGCATCTCCATGGGATTTGGCAGGGATGACCCTGTTCTATATACACAGGCATAACCACCTCTTCTGCAAATATGTTTCACACAATTAAATCATGGTATAGCTTTAGCAGTTTCTTTTTGTGTTTGTTGGAGAAGAAATTTTGTTTGCAGGCATGTGGAATTTTGAAACATTCCAGACCATCAAGACTTCAGTCTCCATAAATGCACATCACATCTCTGGCAGCATTTGCAATATATGAGATAGAGCAGGTTTTTTAAAATAGTCATCTTGAAATGAAACTTAAAAGTGGGATATAAAATGTAGAACTCTATTGAGGAAGGACTTGGAAACCAAGCTTGTCTCTGTTCAAATATTTATAAAATTGGAAGCAATAAATTCTATCTTCCCTCTCCTACTAATAGTGTGATTAAAGCAAGAAAAAAATCTCCCATTAAATAATAACTTCAAGGTTGTTTTTCAAGGTTCACTCAGCCTTTCAGAAGTGAAAAGCTTTGCAATACATAAAGAATTTTTCGGGGGCTGTCTCTGGAACACTAGACAATCAGAATGGTTCGTCCATACATCACAAATTTCTGTAAGGTACAGAGCAAAATAAGTAGTCCTGACAAAGATACTATAAACCCTACACAGTTCATGATGTTATGTGTTCATTTTCTTACACATTTTGAGTGAAAAAAAAATAAAATTATGCGAAGACCCAGCACATGTTCACCCTTAGAGAACATTCTTCATGGATGCAATTGAATTATGGCTAATTCCATTAGGACTGTACTTGCTGTTCACACATCTCTCTTGTTCCAGCAATTTCTCTTTATGACTCTTCTTTGTCATAAAAAGTGAGGCCCCACAACCTAATTTGATTCTCGAACCAGCAGATGGCCATCCCATCCCATCCCATCCCATCCCATCCCATCCCATCCCATCCCATCCCATCCCATCCCATCCCATCCCATCCCATCCCATCCCATCCCATCCCATCCCATCCCATCCCATCCCATCCCATCCCATCCCATCCCATCCCATCCCATCCCATCCCATCCCATCCCATCCCATCCCATCCCATCCCATCCCATCCCATCCCATCCCCATAAGTCAAAATACCAGTCTGTCAAAATACCTTTCCTTTTCTTCAGAACTCTTGAGAGGTTCATCAGTGACTCTCAAGGCAGAAAATAAATGAGTTAAGACCAGAGTGTGTGCAGACATCTCAGCATGGAGATCACCCATGCATGGTGGTAATAAACATGGTGAATGTTGAAGGATCATTGAAAACCTCCCAGGCAGATGGAACAAGGGATGGAACACAAAGAGCCTAGCACCACCCAATCCATCCAGAAATTCCCTGTTTTCCTGCTATTTTTTCTTATCAAAGAATGTTTGCCTTTAACTTAGGTGGGTCTGAAGGCAGCCTCTTGATTTGCTCCTGTGAAATAACCTCGTTCTTGTGCACAATTTTGGGGGAACAAGATCAAGACAAAGCGTTGAATAAAAACATTGGCCACATTTGGCTCAATTTAATTTTATCAAAAGATGTGGCTTCAGCATGTTAATGCAAACAGAAACCTGACATAAACAAAATGATGGGTCTTGTATGAAGATTAGGGTACCTGAGGGAAGACGGAATTACTTGTGTTCAAGGAAGAGCTGTTTGAGCAGGTGATCCTTGAGATATAATGGTTTCAAGCATCATCTACTCCCTCTGCCAGAGGATTTGACAACTGTGCTGTGGCCTGTGCCAGACAGTTAGTCCAAAGACTAACGCCCAAAGTTTCCCAGGGAAAAAATATCAACAGGCTTTCATTCCAAGGTGAACTAATGGTGCAGATAACCAGTGTGGGTGACTTGCAAAGTACAAAAGAGAAAAACTAGCCCAGTTTCATGCAGCTGTCCATCCAAACAGCTTGCAAAACCATGATTTTAATCCAATGCTGATCCATGACTTTACAGTCCCATAAATCAATCACCACCAAGGCTCATTAGTAGCAGTGAGAATATGGCAGGTATTTATGCAAGGTGCACTAAAACTTAGTATTTTCCTAACGCTGCATTTGAAGCCATAGACACAGCTACTCAAACTTTCCACCAAGAAAATTTTTCACCTTAAAAATATTTTGAAGATGTGAACATTCTAAAGTTTAAAGATTTCAAATGGAATATGATCATGCAAATATAGTGGAAAAACTATTTCAGGGAAAAACAAAAAGATGGTATCAGAGTTTTGATATTTTTTTTTAATTTAAATTATATTTGTATTGCATTTTTTCTTTATTTACACATATGAAATGTTTGTGCACATAAATAAACGCATGCATAAATTAATATTTAAACATGTCTGTTGTGTGCTTATATTTGTACATATACACATCATACAAGCATACCTCCATTAAATCATAGCAATGAAATATTATTATTTTCATTGTTTTATCCTGATTTTAGAACACTGAATGCATTCCAATGCTTTTTTTATTTTTTAAAATAAAAGCATAAGAACTGCAAAGTGTAGTGAAAGTCTGGTGAGGAATGCACAAGCAATTAAATCTGGTCTAGCTTTTATTGCAGTTCTCATGGCAGAGACAGGATTAAGCAGTTATCATTTACATACATCCTTTGCAGCCAATAAACCTTAGGAATGTTTATTATTTCATATAGCAATAGCTCTGTGTTGTCTCGCAGCCAGCATGTTGCCATTCTGCTTTTCCTAGAGGTTTTCCTCAAAGTCTACAAATAGCTGAAGTCCTTTAACCCCAAAACACACAGAGAGTGTTTAGTTTCAGCTGAAGGGAACATGAGGGAAGGAAGTCATAGAGCTCGGGTGGCAATCTTTCCCTGATCCGCCCAAACACCCAAACAGCCATATGTTGTGCAAGAAATGGGAATAACTCCATAGATATCAGAAATACTTACTGTCAAGGACTTCCCTTCAGCTGAGGCACCGCTGGGACCATCTTCAGTGTATTTTGGAAATTATTAAACAGGAGAAAAAGAGGCATGGAAAAGAAAAAAAAAAAAAAAGCTAAAATTATACCTCAGTACATCCAAGTACTGAAACTTCATCTACTTCATCTAAAACTTCATCTGAAACTTCATCTGAAACTTCATATAAAAATCATTACATTGCATAAAGATGGGATCTTTTTGAGCATAAATTTAAACATAGGCAGAACTGCCTGTTGGGCTTAGGATCATAAACCATAAACATCTAATTTCAAGACTATTTTTTTCTATGTGGATTTAAATAAGAGAATACATACTTGTTTCATACAACGTTTTGTTTGGTCTCAGATTATTGCCAATTATCTGCTCTGATATCAAATCTGGACTAGCACACTTAATTTCAGGAATGCAATTTTCCCAGGAATTTTCATGGAAACCAAATATGTGGTGCATGTGTGTGGGATCCTCATTAGACCATTCATGGCGATTTGTGTTTCAGCTGTCATTGTTTCACTCAAAATGAGAAAAGTCGGTTGTCTTCTCTTTGCCAAAATTTAATTATTTGGTGTGCTTCAGAAATATAATTTCTCAGAAGCAGAAACAAACTTGTAACAGCAGAAAGGTCTAGCTGGTCCAATGGAATTTACATTGTCCTTTACCTAAAGAAGACTCTATCTGTCATATCAGTCAGTGTCTGTAGTAAAGCAGGTGAACTTTATTTTCCTGTGCTTGGCCATTGACTCAAGTGAACTTTTTCAGAGTTTTTTTTTCCCAGGAGGACTAGAAAAGTTTGTTGCCACACGTCAAGTCGGAGTAAAATGACTGGTGCAGAGATATTTTCATTTTATTTTTTCCAGCTCAGGACAAAAATAACTAGATACAATCCCCCCAAATAAACATTTATCCATTGATTTTTAAATGCATGATGCTAACAATTTCTATTCCATTTCAATAATATTTGTTTACTAAAAAGAACTGAATATCGAAAAAAGAATTCAGGTAGATCATCTAAATTTTACAACAAGAGGGAGAGGTACAGAGATGTTATCCAAAATCTATTGTCTGTATTATTTTACTTTTCATATTTTTATTTTAATAGGTATTTATGTTCTTGATGGTTGGCATTTGGTTTTATTGAACATCCAGTTTACATGCTTCCTTACCTTAATACTGCTGCACATTTACCACTAAAAAAATCATCTTGTGGCAAAGTAACTTTTGTATTCAAAAATTGTAAGTGGTTTTATTTGGGTATTAACCCAGAGAAAGCATTGGGAAAGGAACTCTTCTAGTTTTGCTTCTATCCAATGAAAAGGAATGGGTTGAAGTTTTACAGATTAGGCAGAGACAAAAGTCTTTAATTCATGTCTTTACTGCCTCATGTTTCATGATAAATTGGATCTCAACAGCTGCCTAACACCGTATCAGCACCAAGAGTTAAAATCTTTGGTATGGAAAGGCCTCAGACATATTGGGCTAATAAATTTCTATCCTGGACAGAAATGCTACTTTTCCACAAGAAAACAAGAATGTGTAACATCCTATTTTCTGGACTACCTCATGCCATTTGACAACAAGTATTATATTAAACTCTCATATCTTCCAAAATAGAGCAGACCCCTTGGAAGATGTTGATTGGCTTCAGATAACTCTGCAAATTCTTTGAAATCTGGTCCTGACTAAAAATATGGAGGGGGCTGCTGACACATTTAAACTATACAGATAACATTCTTCCTCCACCTGGGTACAACCCCTGGTGCTGCTCAGCCTTTGGTTGGAGCCATCTCAGACTCTTAAACTACATGTTTTTGAAGTTCTTGCTCCATGCTGCCTTCCAGAGTAGTTTGACCACCTTACTCAGGAACACATCATTCCTTTTTTTCCCATCAAAAAAGAGCAAAAGAACTGAAAACAGAATATACAAATCTTATCTCAAAATAGCCTGGAGGGTCTAAATGAGAATTTACTTAGATGAAAGGCCCACAGGGTTAAATTTTATGCTTTAAAAAAAAACCAAACCAAACCCAAAAAACCAAACTAAGAGCAAAACCCCCCCCAAAAAAACCTCCCAAAAAAACCTGTGACAAATAATAGAGCAATATACATGAATTCCTGGAAGAAACCAAGGAAACGAGTAAATAGCAAACATGGGTTTGTCAACAGAAATCATTGTAGATAATCAAATTTCTTTTGATGATTAAATAATAGCGTTGGTGCATTGGGGAGAATAATAATTATGAAGTGTCCTGTACCCAAAGAATATTGCTGACATGGTTTTATGCAATTATTTTTTTATATTCTCCAGGACTGGAACAGGAATGGTGGAATGGGGTAAAATAGCTTAGGAAGACCACCCAGACATCCATTAACACCTTTGACTGGAATAATTTGAAGCATGAGAAAACATTCTTCAGGTGGCCACATCATTCTTAATCCTGTCCAATGTGTCCAGAAACAATGAGGGTGGAACAGTGGTGGTGGAAGAGCATGAAGTTTATAAAATTTGAAGGTGACAAAGAACGAATTAAATGAAACAAATTTGAAAACCAGCACAATGTTCTGAAATGGTCTGATAAGCAAAAGTGTGGTACTCTTTCCTCAGACAGGGGCAATCAGCAGGGCAAAATGGGGAGCAAATGGCACAGCAGCAGCTCTTCAGCTGGCTGATTTGAAAAGCTGGACACAAACCAGAATTGTCAGAGCTTTGTGTAAAAAAAAGACGCTGAGAGATTTAAATGCGACTTGATTCCATAAGATGTGGAAAGTAACATGCCCTCTGTTTTACCCAGCACATTCCTCACCAGTATGTGTTTGAAAAAAATATGTATACTAAGTGTTAAAAATGCAGAAGAGGACCATGGAATGGGAGAAAAAAAATCACAACCAGAAAAATAAACCTATAGGGAAAGATTCAAAACCTGGCATGGTTCAGCCTGAAAAAAAGAAGTTAAAAGAACGAGTTATGAGAAAGCATACATGAGGATCCTCTTTCAGGAAACAAGGAGAATGCATCTCATAGGTAATGTATGCAGTCTCTATCCCCTGTGGTCTTAAAAACCAGATTAAACAAATAACTTTCTGAAATGACACAGTTATGGACGATTTGTCTTTGACATAGGGGTTGGACTACTTTACATCTAGAAGTGCTTTCCAGACCTATTTTTCAAAGACTATATGAAGTATTTGAGCACTATCCAAGAGAAATAGTGGATTGTTTACAAAGTCATCCTTATTCTGTACAAGCTGATGAAACTCTATAACTGGAAGAATTAATGCACTCATAATGATTTTTGTGTGTGAAATCAGTGAGGGGGAAAGTATGCATTTCAAATCAGAGCTGTGTATGCCTTCAACATTGAGCCTTTCACTAAATAGTTTTCTAGAAGGATACAAGTTGTCCTGGAAAAAATTTATGTAGAATTTCCTGACTCTAAATCTAATCCAAGTTTGTCTTCATTGCCTGCACTAATCCATGTGTTTTTACTCCATCCCTCTAACGTAATTTCAGACTCAAGGTTATACCAATCCTCTAAAGCTATTAATCAGTTCCCAACTGCACTAAATCCATGCCAAACAAAAACATAACTACGTACCTACAATAATTTTTAGAACCCTACCCCTTCCGTTTTATTCAAAAGATTTTTACAAAGAAATTAATGGAGACTTCTAACTCAAACATCTTCTCAAGCATGAAAAAAGCTACAGGGAAATCTGTGCAAAACATTTCCAAATCCATAGAAATAGTTCTTTCCATGCTATCAAAAAAATTTTAAATAGTCTTCCAGCTGTAAAGTAGGTAAGATTTATAGGTGAAAATGAAAATATAAAGACAGCAGCTACTAACAAATTTATAACAAGGAATTAAAAGTAATATCAAGTAGCAGAAAGACCCTACCAGATGCAAAGGTGTCCTCAGGAATTTATTTAGAAACCAGCTTTTACTTTTTAAGTACAAAACTTTAGTCCCTTTTAATGGGTTCAGGTGTCACTTTGAATTGTGTGAAATGTTAGTCAATAATTTTTATGCAGATCTGAAGAAAATGTTGAAAGCTCTACATGTCAAAAAAGCAATACCTGCACTGAAACACTAGAAAAAATAATGAAGTCCCATGCAAAGGCTCATCCCATATACTTTGGAGGGCTGAATGTATTTTACTTCAGCAGAAAAATTAAAAGCAACCTGAAAAACTGCAAAAATAAGAGGCCAAGTGACGAATGAATATAATTTTGCAAAAACAGAGCTAAGGAAAGTTGCAAATTAATACTCCTCTTGATTTCTTCAGAAGCAGAATTCTCTACATGTGCATAACCCAGAGTAGGTTCTATTTTCCATACCTTTACCATCTCTAGAATTGAAATCTGCAAGAAGGCAACTTACTAGGCACCACAGTGCAAATTTGAAACTAATGAATGATAACTTACAATAAATGTTAATGGAAATAAATCAAAATAAAACTGGATCTTAAACACTAATATTCCTCAAAAAGGACAGATTATATCTCAGGTGAAGCCCACATACAATTCCTATTTTCCTACATAATTTCTTGAAAAAATCCATAAAATGAAGCATAATATCTTACAAAATTACTTTTGCCAGTCACATCTGTGGCTAACTTTAAACTATTCTTAATCCTTCATGATGTATTTACAGATGAAAACAAAGCAATACCTCCTTTGGACAAATCTATTATAAGAATGACACGAAAAATATAATCTGAATGACTCTGAGTAGTTTTACAGGAAAATAAATTTCAATTTACATGGGTTATAAGAGAGCATGAAAATGTGCAACCCTTCTTTAATTCTGTCGTATTTTATGAGAAACAGTAGATAGGCAAACAGGCAGGCAGACAGAGAGACTCTTTGCTGTTGTGAAAAGAGTGGCCATTACCACCGACCCACAATATCATTTCCACCTTTGCCAGGTAGACATTGCTCCGTTTATGTCAGGAAAATTGCTGCCACGCCAGGGATACAATACACAACAACACAACACTGTCACTCTGTCAAAGACAGCCACACCTAGCAGGCTTTTAATCTAGCCATCACCACCAAATGTGGCAATGAAAATCTGCTTACAACAGGACTCTTAATCTCCCCATGATCTCCTGTTTGGGGATGGATTGTTCATTAACACCAACAGTTACGCTGGCAGTTATTTTATTTCATGTGTGCCAGCTTGATTAAATCTGAGGGGTTTTTACTGACTTTAACCAAAATCCCATTTGGTTATTCACAAATATTTTGTGGACCACCATCATCTGGTGCATGTTCAGAGCATTCAAAGCAGCTGAGCTTTTGTTAGCAAAAGTTCCTTGTTTTGCACTCAGACTTTGGGATTAGCTGAAGGATTCATAGGAGTGAAGCTGGACATCTGCTCTCTGTCAGTCACACATATGAGAGAGGGAACAACCATAAATTAATCTATCCAGAATTTATGATTCCTCAATTCTCCAACCATTTCAAAAGGCAACATGTGACTGATTTATGATTTCTTTAATTTTCTTTGTCCTTCTCCCTAACAATATCCATTCTTCTTCCAACTGCAGACCATCATCTGTCTTGTGGGAGACCTGCCCTTGCTGATATGGTGAGGCTCCTGGTGGTATGTGCAGAAAAGTAATCTAGTTAGAGCTTAAAACCTCACTTAATCTGAAGACTTTTCTCATTTGCAAGTCTTTCCTCCAAAGCATTTAAAATCTTTTCAGGTGCTTCCTCTCTGCTGTCACCAGAAGGTAGATTGCCATGTGCATAAATGCACTTGAGGGAGGTTTTTACCAGAAGAGCTCAGATAGGTAAAACCAGAACACCACTAAGGCACAGGTTTGAGAACTTGGCCTTTTTCATCCACTTCAAATGTTTTCTGCTAATTTATCTGAAATAATTTCACATCTAGGCCTTAGCCGTATATTCTTGAAACTGTAGATGCTACCTTATTTATTCCAGAAAAAGCATTTGTGAGTAGAAAACTTTTCATGCTTTCACATCACATTCCCAAATATATGCTATAACCTAATGAAACTGATGCCCAGCTCAGCGATTCTAGAAGTCTCGTCCACAAAGAAGTCTTTAAAAATGCATATGTGACTGCTACCACCATCAGAAATTTCTAAAGAGTGACAGAATATCATCCAACTACTGTAGTTATGGAGCTTGCTGCTAAACTTTTCAGAATTTTTTATCAGTACACAAGTGTATGTGCAGAAATAAAGATATTTATATATTAATATATATGGGACTAACTAACTGGGAATGTGGAGTGTGTGGCAAACTTGGAGACAGGACTGGTCTCTTGTAGCTCCAGTTTGTGCTGTAAATCAGACCACAGGTGGATTTATTCCCTAAGTCTGAACAGAAGGATTTACAGACAGTGTGAAAGTTGACTCTATCACACAGCACCTTTCACTCTAAAGCAGGTTCCTTAATCTTGATTAAACCTCTCCACCCACAGCAGGACAAATAACACAGGAATTGTCCCTTGCAATGTTTCTGCTGATAGCAGGGGTGGCTCATTTCCCTAAGTGGAGAAGACTGATGCCTTATTCCTGGAAAAAAGCTCAGCAAAGGGAAAAGAAGCTCAAGTGGATGCTTTAAACATGAACGAGAGCTTGGTCTCTGGCCTCCTCAACCTTCCCTCAGGCTGGGCTAAACTATCCTTCTTTCTTTATTTGACGACTTAATTCCCAAAGTGAAATTTCCAGCCCCTCAACTCCATCAGTACTTGGACTTACACTAGTGCAAGGTGGACCAGCATATGTGTCTCTCCTGCCTCTCTCCACCCAGACCCACCCTCCAACTGCAGTGGAAAACTGGACTTCCATTCAAATCTTTGTCCACTTGTTGATACTGACCAAGGAGAAGGGAGTGAACTGTCTCCTCTTCCAAGCAGCTGTAAGCCTTAATTGGGGTCAGCAAGCAATAATTCACATAGTTTGCCTGTTTAAATTGCAAAAAAAAAATTCTGTCGCTCCATCCAATAGCAAGGGAGGCAAGGGAGAGGGAATGTCTACTAAACAAATCACAGTGTAGTGCAAGAATGATTTTTTTGAGACCTGTTTGGAAAGAGTGCTAATAACCACACATTCAAAAATGTGTTGACATCACTCACAGCAATGGGCAGTGGCCCAAGGTTTACCCCAAGGACAGCAGCTTGTTCCAATCAAGAGCAGAACAGCAGTGCAGAAAACAATGAAAAACATTCTCTCCTGTGGGATACAGTTCCAAGCTGACTTGTGAACCATAACCACTGTGCAGGAATATTCTCTGTGAGAGGAACTGTTGTGCAGTGACCTACAGAGAAGGCATTTTGTGCAGAGAACAAAGCAGCACAAAATGCCGTGGTGAGTAGCTCTAACGGGGTTTATTTCGCTTGCAGCTCTCTGCTCCACAAGCAGGTTGACTCCAGGCCTGCTGCATGTACTGTACAAATAGCCTGCAAAGCATTTTTTGCATAGGGATTTTCTTTTATTTCCCCTGTATTTTTACAATGTGTGCCATGATGGAGCCATTTGATTTGGAGTTATTGCTGTGCAAAATGCAGGCTACAGGGTAAACACTCACTCAGGTCCTGGAAAGACACTTGTGGGCAGACCTCAAATTCATCTGCTAAGTGAACTTTCTCTGTGCATCACATTTCAGTGTATCACACAAAATAATAATCCATTTTTACTTCAGAAATTAACTGTGTATGTAATCTCAGATGTTAAAAATGGATCAGTGTAAATGGCGAAGAGCCCTTAAAGTTCATCAGAAGATATAGAAAGACAAAGGGTTTAAAAAACACCAAAATTGGAGGATATGGTGAAAAACCTGAAAAAAAAGACGTTTTGCATTATAATGAGGGGATGGGAAGAGAAAGACATGCTGATTGACCGATAAGGTGCCAGCACTGCATAAATAATGGGAGATGGAGAATTTCTCGTGTGGGCCATTCAAAGTCATCAGTCTGTTTTCCCGTTTTAAACTTCTAACTGAAAAAAATTCCCTTTCTATTTTTGGACTAATACCATTGGTGTGGACCAACACCAATGTTTTACTTAGCTTAAGAGGGATTTCCTTGATTTCTAGAAATAGCCATGGCTCTTTATTGCAAAACAATAAAACACAGCTCAGCGTGTGCTGAGACCACAGGTTGAGTCAGTCGGATCCCAGTGTGGAAACTCACCCTGGAATGAAATACAGCCATCCACTCCTCCCTCAGCAGCATTACTGAGGGGCTAAACCAGTCTCAGACCATTCAAAAAGCTCTGAGAGCTCTGAAACAAAACAAAACAAAACAAAACAAAATAAAACAAAACAAAACAAAAAACAGAACAAACAAACAAAAAGCTAAAAATAGGAAAGACACCTGAAGCCTCCCAAAGGAAGTACTGAAATTCAGCTGCTTCCAAAAAAAGGCAAGCATTTTTAATTTAAAGGAAAAAAAACTAGACGCAATAAAATACTTTTCACTTTTAGAAACACTGATTTGGAACAGAACATCTTGCTTTCCATTATTAAGTCAAAACATTTAGTTTCTCAGATCAATATGCCGAAGAAGGAAAAAGCTCTACAAATCTTTAAATTAACATTTCTGCTACAAGTAAAAGTGATCTTTTTCTTTCAGCGAGGTTTTGCCAAAAATACAAATTGACTCATCCATGAGTCTTCTGTAAGGGGTTCAATACAGATTTGGAAAAGTCTGAAGCTGTTTGTTACAGTGTTCATACTGCCTCATCTAGATTGTGATGGCCATTCACAAAAAAATATTCCTAGAATAAGCATTTTCTTCAAGTTCTCTTGTCTCCACCTCATTTTTTAAATTACAGGTTTTGCTATGCCAGCCTCCTCAAAGTATTATTTGAATGCATTAATAGGCAAAAAAGAATTTAATTTCACAAATGAAAGTTAAGGCAAATCCAGCTAATTCAGAGGCATCAGGGTGAAATGTTCCCATATTTATCCATCCAGTTTACAAAATGAAAACTCCTAGTTGTCATCCTGAAAAACATTGGTGTTGTCTCTCTTTCAAAGCTGTGAGGTAAAGAAGGTAGGAGCTTATTCGTCTTCGTATTATACTAAAAAGTGTTTAACCATGTTTGTCTGATAAAATAAATGTAAAAATTCTCCCTTCATTAGCAGAGTATTATGCTTTTTGCTAGAGAGTGTAGCCAAGCCCTGCAGCCACAACATCATGTATGTAAGTCACTACACATTAATTTGACAGCTATTTGTTTCTTTTACAGGTTTTTTATGCAGCCTTATAGGAAGCAATGAGTACTTAGAGCAGTTCCTGACCTGCACCTGTATAGCATCTGTTAGAAATTAATCAGGGCCGAAGCCTTTTTTAGAAACAGCTCTTTTATTAAATGGGAGCTCGGAGGGAAGGCCGCCTGCCGCTGTAAGGGGTCAGGATCCAAGGTCAGGTTTTTGGGGTGGAGAGTCCCAGCCTCAAGGCGGCACTCCACAGATCCTCGCTTGGCTCCCTCGGTTTAGGTGTGTCCATGCTGTCCGTCACTTCTCAGGTGGTGGTTACTGCAGGGAGGCTTTTTTCCCAGTCGCTTAGGATGTTCCTCGTGACTTGGAGGTCAGCTGTTCTGCAGTCTATGGCTTAGTTTTCTTAGTTATTCGATGTTTATTCTTGGCCGGGACTTCTACTCTCACGATGCCTTTCTGGAAGTGTCACTGTTTTGCATAGGGGCGTGGCCTTCTCAGCAGCAGCAGGCGGTCGGAAATGACAAGGGAGAGGGGCGAAGTAGGAACCAGGAAGTACAAAAACCATAAGGGAACTGAGGGGTACAAACATTGGGTACAGAACATGGGTTTCAATACAACAAGGTAAGTCAACAATTTTCAGAACATTAACTTAGCTAGGCTATAATAACCAACAACTTCCTTCTTTATGAACTTTAGCTAAATATTTCCAACAATATCCCCCTCTTAATTTTTTGATCGGGACATAGTCCCGCGATCAAGATGCTGCTTCAGACTCTTCTGGGTAGAGCCTTCAAGCTTTTGAAATTGTTGGTATAGGCTTCTTGCAGTCTGTACCTCTCTAGGGCTCACTACGGTTGTTTTGCTAGGCTTTTCTTCTGGGGTCTCTAACTTTAACATAGTTGCTTGTTTGGGGCTTCCGGCAGGGTCTATCTGGAGGGTAGACTGGACAGTTGATGTAATAAGCTTAATTAGGCAGGGGAGTAGGCACGGAAGGACCAGGAAACCGGTGAGGGACGTTAAGATTATAAACACTATCTTCTTCCACCAGGCTCCTTTGAATGACCAAAAATTATCCCACCAGTCGGTGTTTACAAGTGGGTTCCATTTTTGTTCTCCTACATAAGCAATTTTTCTGATTTCTTTCGAGATATTTCGGATTACTTGGCTTTTGTCATTGATCTCAAGACAGCATTCCGAAGTGTTAAATTTACCACAAATGCCACCTTCATTTGCTAGGAGGTAGTCTACCGCTAGCCGAATTTGGTAGACTGCCGTTCTGGTTTGAGCTAATTGTTCACTGATATAATCCAGTGCTAAAGCCGTTTTGTTGGATATTACCTCTAGTACTGCCTGGAGCCGAATTATTCTATTTAACATGTATATGGGGGTGCGGTAACCCCAGGATCCATCTTGGGCCCAGGTGGCTGGCCCATAGGTTTTTATGATCCTTTCTGGTGTCCAAAGGTTACCTTTCCACTTCTGAGTGCTCCCAAGATCGATGATATGCCTTCGCTTACGGATGTTCTTTTTCATGTGGTCATACAAGGGAACTCCTAAATGATGTCCCGATTCCTTTTCTAGGAGGAAAAAGGCCGGTTTGATGATCCCCACTGTGCATATTCCTGTCCAGTCATCTGGGAGGAGGGTGTAGGCTTGGTCGCCGCATATCCAGAATAGATATGACGGGGCTTTCCAGTAACCTACCTGGGTTTCTAAGGGGTTTTCCCAGTATTTGGATATGGTTGGTATCCCTCGAAAGGGATTCCACCCTCTATTGGGACACTCGTATAGACCATATTCATCATGGTACAAACAACTACTCTCCTTCTTTTCATTTGCCCAATATGTTTCTGTTTCTTTGGGTATCCACCCTTTTTTTCCTCCTTTTATAAACATAGTTTGTTTGCATGGCATGGCCCCTACAAAGGTTTTGTATTTTCTTCCTTTCCTCTGTATGCATACTTCTCCAATAGCTTTTGTTTTTAATTTCCATTTTTCGGCCCTACGCCCACCTTCCTGCGGAAGGTTTGTGTTCATTTGTAACCATTTTAAGATCTTTAATGGGGTTAGGCTCATGCCTTTTCAGGGCCATACGTCTGCCATTTGGGTACTGCCACAGACGAAGCAATTTGTTATATTTAATTCATGACTTATCTTTTCCATTAATTCTATGAACAGATTTTCACTATGAGCCTCGTTTAATTCAATATTTCTTGGAGGTATGAACTTTTCTTTAATTAGATCTTCAGCCCCTGGGATATTATTTAGATTTTCAACGCAGAACCACTCCCTGATAGGACATTCTCCTGTCAGGCGCTGCCCAAAAGGGGCAATGTTTTTGGCCAGCCAATATTTTTGTCCACTTTCTTCACATACAGCCAATTGTGCCTTATTAAAACAAGAAGGGTGTATTTGAGTATGGACCTGAAAGAGAGCTTGCAAGTCTTCCCCTTCATAGACTGGACTATAGCACCGTGGGCATCCTCCTTCTGCCAGGCTCGCGGCAATTAGGACTACCAGTAACTTGACCAAGAGTCCGGTATGGATCTCTTTTCTTGATACCACCCGGGCTTGCCTCTTGGTAACCGGTCCTATTCTTGGAGGGTTTGCACTTTCCTCTCTTCCTACTTCCCCTTCCCTTTTATCTAATAATTTAGTTGGCGCCTTACTGGGAAAATGTTCCATGAGGGGATGAATTAATTTTGGGTTTTGTATGAATGGTACTATGGGAGGAGTATTGCTTTTCGGCACTATTTTTTTTCACAGGTTGCTTTAACACCACAACTTACTCGTTCTATAGAGCTATACAACTGTAACTTTATAGCTTAGTGATATAACTGTAACTTTTTAACTTATAGCTTAGTGATTTAACTGTAACTTTTTAACTTACTTATACTATAAAGTACTACAACGGCAACTAGTAACAATGTCAGCAACTGAACTTGCAACTTTGACCAGCTTTTCAGGCTTTCCAGTCTTCAGTCTTTTTTTGGTTCTTTTCTCAATGTTACTTTCAGGGTCTTAGGGTCACGTCTAGAAGTCCACTGGTGGGGAGTAGTTGCAGAGTCAGAAGGGGTGCACGGTGGGGGTAGGGGTCCTTTTATTCGAGATATGTGTGTCCACCCTTTTTCCTGGGTTTTGATGGCCGCGTGGGAGGTTAGGAGAACTTGATACGGTCCTTCAAATTTGGGAGACAGAGAGGTGTTGGCCCAGGTTTTTACTAGTACCCAATCCCCAGGTTTTATGTCATGAATGTTAGCATCTAAGGGAGAGGCTTGAGGGAGATACCCTTTCTTTCTTAACTCTTCTAAAGTATTGCCAATTGTCTCCAGATATTTTTGAGCAGCTGCCTCTCCTTCTAAATATCCTTCGGAACTAAAGGGGGATAAGAGGAAGGGGAGTCCAAACAACATTTCAGAGGGTGACGCCTCCAATGTCTGATCTAGGTTTTGTTCTAATTCTTAACAATGCCAATGGGGAGACATTTTAGCCAATTTAATCCCGCTTCCTGAATTAATTTTGTCAGTATATTTTTAAAGGATTTATTCGCCCTTTTCAACTCTCCCCTGAGCTCTGGGGGTGCCAGGGGTATGTAATCTCCACTTGATGCCTAAGGCCTTTATTATATCTTGCAAGACTTTTAGCAGTGAAGTGGGAGCCTCGATCTGAATCGATCGTGTTTATAATTCCGTGACGAGGGATTATTTGCTCGAGTAAGATTTTAGTCACCACATCTGCTGTTTCACGCTTAGTGGGGAAGGCCTCTACCCAACGTGTTAGATGGTCTATTATTACTAAAAAGATATTTATACCCTTGGACTGAGGGCATTTCTGTGAAATCAATTTGTATGTTTTGAAAGGGCCGGAGGGCCAATTTCCCTTCCCCCCCTAATAATCGGCTTTTTAATTTGTTTTTGGTTTGTCTTTTGGCATATGAGGCATCCATCTGTTACTGCCTTAGCCATTGCATGTATCCCTATGCAGAAATATTCCCTCAGAAAGTGATTAGCGATCGCGGGTGCTCCCCAATGAGTTAGCTCATGGATCTCTTTTAGCATTTTGTGCGCTAAAGCTCGGTTCAGGTATTTTCTTCCATCAGGTGTTAACCATTCACCCTTATCCCCTTGATGTAATCCTATCTTTTTCATCTCCTCCCATTCCTGTTTACTATGAGCTTGCTCGAGTCCTTTTTCTGGGATGGGCGTAGTGTTCCCTATTTTTAAGATCTTGGTAGGTTCTCCTGCTGTTCTTGCTGCTAATTTTGCTGCCTGGTCTGCCGCCTGGTTTCCTCTCTGTTCTACTGTATCGCCTTTTTGGTGCCCTTTAATATGTACAATAGCTATTCCTTTTGGTTTCATCAGGGACTTTAATACCATTTTAATTAGATCTTTATGTATTAGTTCTTTTCCTTTCGAGTTAAGAAAACCTCTTTCTTCCCAAATTTTACCAAAGATGTGGGCTATTCCATATGCATATTTTGAATCAGTATAAATTGTCCCTTCTTTTTCTAATAAATCTAATCCCCGTTTCAAAGCATAAACCTCACAGCATTGTGCAGACCAATGCTTAGGTAATTTTCCCTGTTCAATCACTTCTAGCTGATGTTTTCCTTTTTGTTCCACCACCGCATACCCTGACATTCGCATCCCTTCAACTACCCTCGAGGAGCCATCGGTGTACAGTATTCGACCGTATGACAGAGGCCAGTCCTCGAGATCATCTCTTACTTTGGTCTGTAGGCTAACGGTTTCTAAACACTCATGCTCCAATTCTCCTGGGGCTTCCCCCATTAGAAATTGGGCTGGATTGATGTTGGCTGTCTTTTCCCACTCTAGGTCATTATTCACTATTAATGTAGCCTCATACTTTAACATTCGAGAATCCGATAACCATTGCTGAGCTTTTTGACTGAGGATGGTTCTGAGGTCGTGCGGTGTAAGTATTTTGATTTTTCCATGGAAAGTTAATTTTTGGGTCTCTTTCTAGCAAAGTTGCCGCGAGCTGCCACCGTGACTGGAGACAGGTAGGCCACCCCCGGGCAACTGGATCAAGCAACTTGGAAAGGAACGCGAATGGGTTTTCGATGTCCTCCCCATTTTTGAGTGATGACACCATAGGCTATTCCTTCATTTGCGTTGACAAATAGATCGAACTCCTTTCTTAGGTTGGGTAAGCCTAAAACTGGCGCAGATTTCAATTTGGATTTCAAATTTTCTAGGTGTTGGTCATCTTCATTTGTCCATTTAATTGGTTCAGGCTGAATTAATTTTTCATACAGGAACTTTACATTTTTTGTATATTCATCTATCCAGAATTTACAGTAGCCAAATAGCCCTAATAGTTTCCGAACATCTCCTTTTGTTTTAGGGGCTGGCAGAGCCAATATGCCAGACACCCTTTCTGGGCTTAACTTTTTGCATCCTTTTTCCAATATATGTCCTAAATATGTAACTTTTGGTTCAACAAATTGTAATTTATGTTTTGAAACTTTTAGACCTTTCCTGCCTAAGAAATTTAGAAGTTCGATACTGGTTTTTTTGACTTGCTCTTGATCCTCCCCTGACACTAATAAATCGTCAACATACTGCAAGATTTGTGTATTGGTCTGCGGTTGAAATGTTTGTAGTAATTTTTCTAACTCTTGCTCAAATAGGTTTGGTGATTCTGTAAAACCTTGAGGGAGCCGGGTCCATCTTAGTTGTTGTTTCCTCCTATTCTCTGGGTCTTCCCACTCAAATGCGAACCAGTCCCGGCTCTCCTCGGCTAGTGGGCAGGCCCAAAAGGCGTCTTTTAAGTCAATTACCGAGAACCATGCATGCTCCCTAGGCACCTTGCTTAGCAATGTGTACGGATCGGTTACTACCGGGTGCCTGGCTCGAGTTCTGTTGACCTCTCGGAGATCTTGGACTAATCGGTATTTGTCCTCCGTCTTTATTGCCAAGATTGGCGTATTGTGGGGGGACATGCATGGTTCTAATATTCCTGCGGTCAAGAGTTGGTTTATTATTGGGGCTAATCCTGTTCTGCTTTCTACTGATATTGGATATTGTCGTACTCTTACTGGGGAGCCTTCTTTTTGCATCTCTATTTGGATTGTAGGTATTTCTAGGTGTCAGTATTTTCCTTCCTCCGCCCATACCTCAGGTCTTATTTCCTCCAGATCCCGGGAGGATGAGACCATCATTCGGGCTACCATTCTGCCTTCTTTGGGGATTACTGCAATTCCCAATTCTACCTGCAGGTCCCTTCCTAGAAGATTTCCCCCCAGCCAGGGTAAGTAAATAAAATCGGCTGTTCGTTGCCTGAAATTGCCCCCTGACGTTCACCTTTTCCACAATACTGGCTTTTAAACGGTTTTCCACCAGCTCCTACTACTTCACAGGTTTTATCGCTTAAAGACGCTCCTGGTGGAGTTTATAAAAACTGGATCGGTCTGCTCCAGTATCAACAACGAAGGTTACTTCAATACTATGGGGACCCACTGTTAATTTTACTATGGGCTCCTCTAGGTGTTTCATGGGGTCCCCCATTGTGAAGAGCCCGTGACACCCCTAGTCGTCAGGATCTTCTCCCCTTAAGATTTTCTCTAGTGTATCCTGCTCTTTCAACATTGCTTCATCAAAGGCCATTTGTTGACAGTTCCGCTTTGAGATGCCCCCTCCTTCTTACAATAATAGCACTTCGGGTGGTTGGTTGTTTTCCCAAGGACGGCCCCCCAGCTGGCATACCTCCCTGTCTTTCCCTCACTTACATCTACCCCCGATTGCTCCCTTCTCAGTGGTCTCAGTGCATCCGGTTTTATCATCCCTCTCACTCCTTCCCTGGCTACTGCTACCATCACTTTCGCTCTTGACCTATTCTTTTCCTCTTCTCTCCTTAGATAGACTTTCAAAGCTTCCCTTAATAACTCATTGACATCTTTATTCTGCCAGTCCTCAATTTTTTTCCAGCTTCTTTCTGATATCTGGCCAAGACTTTGTCACAAACTGCATTTTCAGAAACCCACTGCCCGTCAGGGGTGTCGGGGGTCAATGCTAGAGTATTGTTGTAGATTTTTTTCAGAACCGATTTAACCAAGTTGCTGGAATTTCGTCCTTTTCTTGGGAATTGTCAAATGCTAGTTTTGCATTACTACACCTTGGCACTGATTCTTTTATGCCTTTCACTATTAAACTTCAATAATCTTCCATACTTCTCCGGTCTCTCTCACAATTAGGTTGCCACCCAGGGTCAATCATCGGTAATTTATAGTCACCGGGTGGTCCCGTCCTATTTTCCCGTTCCCAAATCTTTATTCCGGCCGTCCTGATTAATCGTACCTCCTCTGGGGTAAATAGTATACTTAGAATAGAATTTAGCTTCCTCCACGTATATATGCTGGCCCCTAAGAATTGATCTACCTGCTTTGCTACCCCGATTGGATCCTCTACAAGGTGGCCTAATTCTTTCTTGAAACTTCTCACCTCAGAGGCTGTGAGGGGAGCTTCTACAAAACCAGTTCCTCCGCTTATCCCACCCATAGGGACCTCCCGTAATGGAAAAAGTTTTGCTTTGGACCCGGTGTAATAAGGATGGTTCGGGGGAGGCGAGTCTATTTTAGTATTTCCGAGCTCTGATCCCCAATGGGTAGGAGGTGGGGGAACTACCGATGGTGCGGGAGAATAAGCTCCTGATGGTGTTGAGGGAGGTACCACCAAAGTAGCGGGCGAATGCAGTAGCGGAGCCTGTGGTATGGTAGGGTGTAAGCCCTGCGGGCCTGTAGGAGGGGGCAGAGGGGGTTCAGGCTCGCGTTCCAAAGTAGTATAGCCAGATAAGCTAGGGGAGACCTGGGAGTAAGGTTGGGAGAGACCTCCTGCTGAAGAATCAGACGAGGTCACTTGCGAAAGGGGAGGTCGGGCTGCATCAGCAACTTGGGAAACGGGAGGAGGGATTTGAGGGATTTGAGGGGGAAGGGCAGAGGGCTGGGGCACCGGAAGAGGACTATGGGCCTGGGGTGCCAAGAGAGGGGTGGGGGCCTGAGGTACCGGGAGAGGAGTAGAGGTCTGGGGTACTGGGAGAGGAGTAGAGGGCTGGGGTGCCAAGAGAGGAGTAGAGGTCTGGGGTACCGGAAGAGGACTATGGGCCTGGGGTGCCAAGAGAGGGGTGGGGGCCTGAGGTACCGGGAGAGGAGTAGAGGTCTGGGGTACTGGGAGAGGAGTAGAGGGAGAACATGGTGAAGAGAGGGTAGTGGCCACTACTGGATACTCCGGTGGGAGAGGAGGGGGTAAATGTTCTAAGGGGTCCCATCTATGCGCGCTACGTTCCTCATTTCCTCCTTCAATTTTTTCCTCCTTCTTTTCTAATTTACACACTTTGACTCTTTCAGTTTTTAACCCCTGTTTCTCCCAATAAGTGGCATATTGGAGCTGTTTCGAGTTTGAGCTTCCATGGGCCCGTAGATGTTGCACTAATTGCGTGCACATCCATGGGTCACTGGTCCCCCATCTCGGCCACTTTTCAGAGAAATTTAAGGTGGGCCACACTTCCACACAATAGTGGATCATCATAATCTTATCTAACCCCTTCAGATCTTCATCTAGATCCCATCTTTGTAGCAGTTGCCCTAACGGGCTGTTTAGGGGAATAGGGTCATCTTCCTCTTGGGTCTTCATAAGTTTTCTTATGCACTGTCCCATGCTTACACCTGGAGCGTTTTAAGGCTTACGCCTAAGGCTAACCCCACACCTGGAGCGTTTTAAGGCTTACGCCTAAGGCTAACTCCACACCTCGTGGATTTACAGGCTACCACGACATCTAGGAGGTTTGTGGGTCACTCCCACACCCTGTAGATTTAGGGCCACTACGACACCCAGGAGGTTTGTGGGCCACTCCCACACCCCGTAGATTTAGGGCCACTACGACACCCAGGAGGTTTGTGGGCCACTCCCACACCGCGTAGATTTAGGGCCACTACGACACCCAGGAGGTTTGTGGGCCACTCCCACACCGCGTAGATTTAGGGCCACTACGACACCCAGGAGGTTTGTGGGCCACTCCCACACCGCGTAGATTTAGGGCCACTACGACACCCAGGAGGTTTGTGGGCCACTCCCACACCCACGGAGATTTTCTACCACACTCTCTAGGTACCAACGGGGCCCTCCGCTACCCAGCCTAGCCTAGGGTGTGGGGAGTGTGCTGTGCTGCGCGGGAGGGGGAGGAGCTTGGTTCACCCCGGGGGTGCCTCAATCACACAGGCTTCTTTCGCTTCCCCCTGTTCCCGGCCAGCCCCCTCGCGGGGGTGTGGAACCGCGGTACTAAGGGGCCCCCACTCGCTTCGGTTAGGCCGGCTACCGGCCCCCGTCTCACTCACTCTCTCACTCGCTCACCCCCGTGCCCGCCACTGGCTTTACCTTCCTCCAAGCGTTGTCCTGGTCCCGCGCTGCTCCGGGGTGACCAGCTGACCCAGAGGGCGTCTTCGGGGTGGCGCCTTCCTTTTCAACGTCCTCTTCTGGGCGTGGCCATCTCCCGGACGAGCCCCCAGAATTGTTAGAAATTAATCAGGGCCGAAGCCTTTTTTAGAAACAGCTCTTTTATTAAATGGGAGCTCGGAGGGAAGGCCGCCGCCTGCCGCTGTAAGGGGTCAGGATCCAAGGTCAGGTTTTTGGGGTGGAGAGTCCCAGCCTCGCGTGCACGCACAGATCCTCGCTTGGCTCCCTCGGTTTAGGTGTGTCCATGCTGTCCGTCACTTCTCAGGTGGTGGTTACTGCAGGGAGGCTTTTTTCCAGTCGCTTAGGATGTTCCTCGTACTTGGAGGTCAGCTGTTCTGCAGTCTATGACTTAGTTTTCTTAGTTATTCGATGTTTATTCTTGGCCGGGACTTCTACTCTCACGATGCCTTTCTGGAAGTGTCACTGTTTTGCATAGGGGGCATGGCCTTCTCAGCAGCAGCAGGCGGGCGGAAATGACAAGGGAGAGGGGCGGAAGTAGGAACCAGGAAGTACAAAACCATAAGGGAACTGAGGGGTACAAACATTGGGTACAGAACATGGGTTTCAATACAACAAGGTAAGTCAACAATTTTCAGAACATTAACTTAGCGGCTATAATAACCAACAACTTCCTTCTTTTTTTTTTTAGCTAAATATTTCCAACACATCCTAATAAACTTAAAACTGTATTTGACTTGCCCAGTAGATTAGGAATAGTGCAGATTTTATTCTTCCAGAGTGTATGTCCATTTCTTCTAATTTTTATATCGAAATATATGCAACAAAATACATATCTGAACAGAAAGGAAAAACGATCTGAACTAATGAAACAGATGATTGTGAAATTAAACTAAAACTTACTAAATTAACTAAAATTATGCTGTCTTGGTTTTCCATAAGTGTGTTTTGCAAGACAAAATATTGCCTGTTCACACAACCACTGTCCTTCAGGGCTGATCATATGAAGGTAGTTATTTGAATTAGCTGAACTTTGGATGTGTGGGAGAGATACGGGGGGTTGATTGTGGTTTTTTTCTCTACAAAGTGATATGTAATTTTCTGGGAATACTGGATGGCTGATGATCAAATTTAACGATGGCTAAAAAGATGACATAGAATTGCACTGTGCTGATTTAGCATAACACTCATTTTCACTGGCTTTCACCCGAACTTTGCTGAACCAAAACATGAAGAACAAAATAAAAAGTGAAACGAAACACTTATAATTAAGGTTAGAATATCAGGAAAGCACAAGAGACAGGAGAGACTGGGAAATTTTGGAAAATGTTAACTGTCTTGGTTTGATTTGGGTTTGCCAGTTTTTAATACACTTAATTTTTCTTGGACACAGGATTTAGAAGCATAAACAAGGCAGGCCTAAAACTTAAAAGGGTATAAAGAAGAAATTTATTACTAGCACAGAAAAATTAAGAAATTCGGAATAAGATTTCCAGATCACTCTGTCCTCTCCTCCCACCTTCCATATTGCTTAACAACAACACACAGAGACACTTCAGTCAGTTCTTTACTTAAATAATCCTTTCAGTTCACTCTAGAGAGAGAAGTTCCTTCTTAGTTTAGCCATAGGATTTGTCTTCACTTTCACAATTTGCACCCGCCTTGGAAAATCTGCAAATTGTGGAACTCCTCCCATCTTCACAGTCTTTCCAGAGCTGTGTTATGGGTCATGTCAAAAAACTCCTGGGGTATTTGTTTTAAGGACAAGCTATTCAAAGTCAAAAAGTTCTCCTCATTTCTTTATCCATCAAATGTCTCTGTTCATCCTTCCAGTCTCCAGAACAGAGACTCCCATTCCCTCAGGGCAAAGATCTTTTTTGCAAACACTTCAAACCCCCCCCCCCCCCGCCAAGTAGTTCTCCACGATTTATAGGAATTTTCAGTGTAGTCCAGTTCCCCACAGCTTACGAAAAAGGTTCTCTTCAGCCAATCTTTTCATGGCATCTCCTCAATCTCTTCCCATCTGGAAGCTTGGCTCTTACTTCTCTGACTCTAGTATCCTTCCTGCTTTACTCCTCTCATTCAAGGGAGGTCAGGAGACCCGCAGACTTGTCCGAGCATTGGCAGGGTTAGAATTGCACGCAGAAGGTGAAGGAGCTGGGCCAGGCCGTCATGGAGCTGTGCCAGGGTTTTCAGGCTGTGAGGAGGAGGAGGATGGAGCTGCAGAGCCCCGCGAGTGTGGGGCTGGTTCTGCTGGAGCAGAGCCCGGCTGCGTTTCCCCAAACCGCGGGGGCAGCTGGGGGGCTTTGCCTCCCCACAGCAGCCCCGGGACGGCGGCAGGGCCCTGGCCGAGCTGTGGGGAACTGGATCTCGGCAAAGGTTTCTCTTTCCCCTGCCCCTCAGGGCCCTGGCTGAAAACAGGGGGCTCGGTGGCTCCTCTCCCGTGTCCAGCCGGGCACATGGGGAGGGGCCGGGCCGGGCCGGGCTGGCCTTACCTCAAGCAAGCTGGAAGTCAAAAGAGAAAATTTTCACTTTTACCAATGTGAGTAATGAAAGCAAATTAACTTTTTAGTTGGTTACGCAGGCTGTCAATTATTAAATCAGCCCTCCGGTTGGTCCCAGGAGCTCACAGAGGAAGTTCTCACAGAGGAAATAGCCCCTGTGTGTCTCTGTGGTCTGTGCTCCTCCTCTCAGGTGACTTTTCGTGCAAAAGCAGTGCAAAACCAATTCCCTTTAATGCACATCTTCACCTGGCCTATTCCTTCTTGAAGATGGCGTCTGCTAGAAGTAATATACACCGGACGTGGAGTTTGCATTTAATCTCCACTCATCAGAATATCGAATTACTTGAAATAAGTTCAGGGATCTCGTTGAGGAGAGTTTTGCCGTATCTCCACTCAGGTGGTCTGGGTTAGGGTTTTGCGGAGGGGCTTTGTGGGAGCCTGTCTTGCTGCTGTGACAAACTGCACCCTTATTCTGCAGGAGCTGCATCCTGCCCGACATGAGGAGCTCAGAGCAGATGCTGCCAGTGGAACTGGGACAGTTCTAGCAGGGGATTGCTAGAAATTAATATTGTTCTGCAACCAGAGGAGCCAATTTAGCTCCAGATCAGGGAAAATACTGCAGAAGTATTTGCATGATTTGTGCTGATTAAATCTGCAAGCCTATTTGTATTACTGGAGTTAAATCTATGATAGTGTTTGCATTTCAAAGGGAAAGATGGGCTGGAAGTAGAAAGAAGGAACTGATTCAGCACAGCCTTCAAGCAGCTGCAATTACACAGATCACAAACATTGGGTTAAGCTTGTACCAAGTATTTTGCTGATGGGAGTAGAAGACTCACAAATACTCTTTTATTGTAGAGAAGAGGTTTCCACTTGAATCTCCTGGATCAGATGAGTAAGGAAAATTGTGTGCTGATGTGGTGTCGTGTACTGAAGCACAGACCTTCAGCTGGCAGCAATTGCCATATGGCAATTGTGCCAACGATCTGAATAAAGAGCAGTTTATAACCACCGAAAAACCACCCATAACTTCAACAAAGTATTTGGCTGTCAAAATTTCTACTGTGAGAAACATACAGAAGTATAAAGATGAAAGATGGCAGGCAGAGAAAGATCCAAGCAGATGACAACCAGTGGCAGGATGCCAAAATCCACCATTCCATCTGCATCTTAGCAATGTGTGGAGAAATTCCTGCACTAAGACACTTTACAGGCATTGCAGTGAAAAGTGAGACACAAAAGCGAATTATTTTGGTAGACAGTAAGGTACCAAATTTGGGAACTTCCTCTAAAAGAGCATAGAATGAAACCTGTCTCTTTGGAGCTCTGTGGGCTTGATTTCCATATTTTATTTCTCCACTTACAGTGGGAAACATCTTCTTTCCTCACATGGAATTTTTGACATGAAGAATTCTCCTACTTGTGACACTTGGTGTCTTTTGATTGGTGTGGGAAAATAAAACTTCAGTTTATGATCACTAAAGTCCTTGAAGTCATTTTCTGGTCACTGAGATTTTAATGATTGCATTTAGCTTGTAAATGCTTTTCTTAGACAAATCTGCACAACAGTTCACAAGCTGGGGGATCTCTTCTTAAATCCCACTTCACAAATTAGCAGTCATTGTAATTGCCACTAAAATCATGATTGCTGGACTACCTGTGAATAAAGGCCACAAACTGCACCCCTGCCAGCTTCCCTGCAGCCTGTGGTGCTAAGAAAACAGAGAAGGCAGAGGCAAAACCACAAAGAAGTCATGTAGCAACTTCTATTATTGCATTTTAATTATTTCACTGAGTTTATAGTGATTCTGGCATGAGTGGGAGATACCTGTATCCATCTTTTCAAGAGAAAACAGCTTATGTGTAAGTGTAGTTAGTGGATATTTAGCCACTTTCATTTCAGTGAAGTAAAGCAAAACTGGAGTTGAGACCACTATTAAAGAAATTGGTTAAATAAACACTAAGAAGTGTAAACAGATGTATGGAATTAGTAATCCTGTTTTATTAATAAGTGAGATTAAAATATATAATATAATTGAAACATTTAAAAAATATATAAAAGTGACCCCTCTTCCCCTCTTTTCTTTTTGACAAGTAAAAGGTAAACTCAAGATTTGGAATAGCAGAATCAGCATCAGAGGCACGATGATGAATTAAAGAATTGGTCCATCATCTGTAGGAATGCACAAATTAGGGTTCTCATTTTGCAGTCATTAGCATGCATTATCTATGCACAACAATCAGGTTGGGACTCTGGCTTCAGTTAGATTGACTCACCAGGCACCAAATGCCTGGTGGTGCTTGCTGAAGTAAATGACTTTCCACAAATTTGTTTGATGAAAGAATAACATACTTGTGGCCAAAATGCACGTGGTCCATTAAGACCCTGAGTCATAATTATTTCAAAAGGACAAGAGAGCCTCAGAGTGTCTTACTGTGCCATTTTATCATCTTTGGGTCTGCAATTCATTCAGTACCTTTAACAATGCTGAAAATACGCTCCTGACCTCGTTATCCTTGTTTTATAAAAGCTGGATCATGAAAAGAGAGGTGGGAATATTACAACTCATTGTAATAAATTGAGCCTGTCTAGATCAGTATAGGAAAAATTAGTGACTAAACTGATTTCAGAGTTCAGTATTTCATATTTAGTACATCTGATCCCAGAAGTCTCATCTCCACTAAAAATAAAAATCTGCTAGATGTTAGTATGTCAGTAAGATATCCCATGAATGCATTTACCCATAATCATATATATATATATGTCTGACCAAGGATTGCAGCTTGGTTAATTTTATTTATACAGATTGAGTATTAGCGACCAGAAAATTGGCTATCTTAATTCTCAGAGAACCAAAATTTGCCCAGTCTTCTGGCAAACTAGGAAATGCTGACATGCTGGAGTGAAAACTGGAATTGCATCTGACAGCCAGGCACCACCAAACCTTTTCTTTCTTATGCCATGACACATTTCACAGCCATTTGAAGGCAGTGGTGCCCTGACATCTTCATCACCTCAGTTTCAGAGCAGAAGCAAGGCCAGGGAAACCCAGCTTATCCATTTCAGTGGTGATTTCTCTCTGTGCAGCACCCATCACTCCACTGCACTGTAGCTTGCCTCCAGCTGGCATTGCAGCGCAGCAACAGGAGCACACACGTGCACCAGTGCTTCGCTGAACAGGGCTTGAGCCAAACTCTCATAAATGGGAATTTTTCTGTCCAGTTCATCTCGCCAGCCCCAAGACAGACCTGCTTCAATTTGTTACAATATATTTGGCTATTTTCATTCCCCTGGTGCCTCCAGTAGAGACAGAAATAGGAGCTAACTGATTAGAAAGCACCATGGAGAAAAAGCCCTTCTTTATTCTCGTATACAATAATCTACAGGATCATTGCTTCTGTTGGAGAGGTTCTGAGAATTTCATATGGCCCATACACTTTCAGTAGCTGATCATTCCCTTTGAACAAACTACTGGCATGAATCAAACCGTGGCGCTGAACTCAGTGCTGTAACATGACTTAAGTGAAAAGAAAAAGTCAAAGCTACAGGGAGAGGACGAGGAAGCGCCAGCTGTTGAAGCTGGAAGCCAGGCTCTCTGCATTTGATCTGCATTTGCTCCACTCCAGCCTACTACCTCTAAAACCACAGCTGACCACCAAAAAACCCAAATGGTGAGTGGAGAGCCCTTCCTCCACCCTTTTCTCCACCAGGACCGAGCACAGGGTGAGTGTGTCTGTGGCTGGGGAAGGACTGCAACTGTGTTAATTCTTCTGGTTTGTTGTTCATTTTCGCAGCTGCTCTTGTTTCTGCTTGTCCGGGTAGATACATTAGTAAAGAGCTGTTATTCCTACCTCCTTATCTCTGCCTGAGAGTTCCTGATTCAAAAATTATAATCCTCGGGAGGGAGGGGGCTTACATTCTCTATTTCAGAGAGGACCTTCTGCCTTTATTGGCAGACACCTGTCCTTCAAACCAGGACACGGGTTAGTGAAGGTGTTGTCCTCTAAAAAGTAGAAATCCCTAGCACTGCAAGCCGCGACAGGTGGGCTGCAGACCTTGCCTTGGTGTTCTGAGCAGTGTTTCTTGCCTTGATGTAAAATCTGACATCTATGGACCAAGCTGAAAAAACTAGCAATGGCTTTCAAGGCGCATGGCCCTTTGTCAATAAAAAGGAAAGCCATAGAAATTTTGTGCTGGGGTGGCTGATCCCACAAATTCCAGCGTGCTGAGGTCAGCTGTTGGTGCTGCAGCAATAGTGGATCACCTGCACCGTGGTGATCCAGTCCCACAGAGGTACCACCACCTGGTCCTGCTACCCTCACACCAGCTGATTCACTGAACAAAAGTGTCTCTAAGGGCAAAGTAAAGAGAGTTCAAAGCAGTCAAACACAGGGGGAAAAAGAAAGAAAAAGAAAGAAAAAGAAAAAGACAAAGAAGACTATTGCAAGGTGAGAGACAAGAGGAGAAAGAAATAAAGCAGTTCCCACATTTCTGTTTCAAGTCTTGAGTTGATAGTGATGTCATATAAAAACAGAAGGTAAACAGAAAGCTCTGCATCTTTTTAAAAACTGATGGTCACAAGGAGGAGTTTGCCCCAGTAAGACAGGTGATATAAAGTCTGAGTTATTCACCCAATATATAGAGTAAATTTCAGAGAAGATTAGATATGAAGTTTAAAGAATAAAGTGTGTGTGTCCAGGACTTGTAGTCACAGAGAGGATCTTCAGCTGCGTGTCTGTGTCCCTTACATCTGTCTGAGAGAAATTCCAAGCTGTTTTGGAAGAGATTCTCCATTAAAATGGCATTTCCAGAGGTGTGGAAATCAGGAGAGAACCTGTTACCTTGCCTGACATTGTTATGCAATTAACTGTGTTAAATCATCAAGGTTTGAAAGGCCTACTTCGAGAAACAAACCCTTATTTCCCTCACAAGTACATAAATCTCCATTAATTTATTTATTTGTCCCAGATATTTCTTTTGGGAGGCTCTCCTCCTCTTACATTTCTTTATTCTGCAGGAAAACCTGAGGGCCCCTACCTACCAAGGGAGCCAAGCAGGTGGAGGTCATGCAGTCACACCCAGGCAGAAAGAACTGTTTTTTGCTGCAGCAGAGCTCTCCTGGCTGCTTCCCCACCCTTGCAGAGCTGGGGCCACAGAATAATCGCCATAATCACCCCTCATCCATCCCTACTGTCCTTCCTCTGCCTCTCCTCCTCCATCCCCTGCACCCCTGGCTCAGGCAGGCTCCACCTGGGGCCTGAGTTTCTCTGAGTTTTCTGAGTCCTGTTTCTCCAGCTCTTTGTTAACCTCTGTGTTTCATTGTGAGGGAAAAAAATAGATTCATTTGTAAAACCGCTAGGAAATGCTTGGCACTCACTGAGTCCCTCGCACGCGCTGCTTTTTTTTCTTCATAAAGAGACTTGTGATGCTGCTATGACTTTTCTGCAAGCTGGAAGCAAATGCTTATCTCTAGTCCCAGAAGGAGGGGAAAAACCAAACCTTAGTAGCTTTGGGAGGTTTTAATAAATCCTTTTCCAGAAAGCTCAACTGATTAACAGTGATGCAAACCTGGAAACAGCAGCCCAAGCTGTCCTAGGACCCACTCCAGGCCTGTCAAGGCCTCTGTGTAGCAGGTGGGCACCTGCAGAGATTGCTTGTTTATTTGTGTATTTTTAAAGAAGTATTTGTATATACAGCCTCCTCAGACACCATCCTGAGATGGGGAGGGATTAGTTTTGTTCATCTTTGCTATCTTACAGGTCTCAGTCTTATGCATCCTGTCACCACCTTCTTTCCACAGGCCATGTCTTCCCTATCCTCCCTTCCACCCCTAGAAGGAAATAAAAATGTACAATCCTCTTATTTTTGCCTTATTGAAGTAGAATGCAAGCCTCTGAAAGCTGCTTCACTCTAGTGTAAAAGAGCTCTCAGGGAAATGTAGAAAGTGGGTGGATGAAGCCATTAGCCAAGGAACACAGTGGGCAGGAATCAATAGGTCAATACCTCAATTGTGATGAGCACAATTTGCCTCAAAGAAACCATAGAAACTCCTTCTAAATGTCAGGGGTTTTTGGCTGGGTTTTGGTTCTTGATGGTTGTTTCTTCTTTTTATTTTTTTTTTTTTTTAAGGTTTTGTTTTGGGTTTTGAGGAGTTCGTTTGTTTAGGGGTTTTTTGAATTAACTTTTTGAGATTTTTGGTTGGTTGATTTTTTGGGGTTTTTTTGTTGATATAAAAAATTATTTTGAGGGGAGTTGGTTTGTTTTTCTTGGTGGGTTTTAAAGTTATTTTTTGTTTTTTGTTTTCTTTCTTTGAGTTTTGTTGTTTTGTTTTGGAGTTTTGATGGGTTTTTTGTTAGATTTTTTTTGTGGGTTATGGTTTTGGGGATTTTGTTTGAGGCAAGGGGGTTATTTTTGTTTATTTTGGTGGGCGTTTTTTGTTGTCATTGTGTCTTGATTTTCTTTTAAACTCCATTTCACTGTGATTTGCTGACAGCACAGTGATGCCCCATGTCTCTGCACCTGCCCACCGTTGTGAAACCCAGGCTGTGCAGTAGTGTGATGGCAGTAACTGAAACAGCACTGGCCCTGGGGGCAGTTTCAAAGCAGAAATCTGTTGCAGAAAAGGTAGGGACAAATTACTGCCTGGTTTTATTCTCTTGTTCGTTGCTCTCTGGAAATTCATTCTCCTAGGACAAAGCTGGCATGTTGAACACCAACAGCATAGGAGGGTGTGAATATTCAAAGTCTGGTTCAAAACTGGCTGAAGTCTCCCTGTGACACCAGGATATGTAATGCTGGGCACATGATATGCAGCGCTGCATTTATTTCTGAAGTTAGCAGAAACCTTTTGCTGGAGGCTGAAAATTCACATCTCCTGAACATTTGGGGAAGTATTTGCAAAGCTGAAACTTGAGGCAAGTGCACATAAAATTTGATAACTTGCTGTTTATTACTTCTGGTCAGCATTCAAAGAGACAATAGCAAATAGTTTCAGAACAAAACAATGAAAGCCTGTAAAAAATATAAATATTATAAACATGTAAATAAATATTTAGAATGCTGCAAGCAATTCTGGGATACAAAGAAGTGGTAAAGCACTGGGGTTGCTGAAGTCCCTCATCAGACTGCTCTGATCAGTTGCTCTGAACTTCAAATAAGCCTGAAAATAATCCTCTTCATATTCTGCCAGATGCAAATAAACTGTCCTCTGATTTCTGGTCAGCACCCAGAACACTAAGTCTCAGATTATTTTCTTTCTCCACCCTTTTTTCTTTTTTTTTTTTTCAAAAGGGAGGGTGATGTAAAGAGAGTCATTGGTGAGAGCAGCTTGATGCTCTGCTTTAATTTACACATTTATCTCTTTGTCCTCCATCCCAGCTCTGGAGAATGAGACTTGGCAGATTACGTCCCTTTAATAACAATGATATCACTGCTACCTCCTATCTGGCAGGAACGACTTCCCTTTTCTACCAGAGGATGCTCACAGACGTTTGAACAAGTTCCTGGAGGAAGAAGAAACGCATGGGGAACCAAAGTGGGTTGTGAAGCTCCTAAGCTGTAAACAGGCAGTGGAGGGGGGGCATTCTCGGTATTGCCATGTGTATTCTCCCCTCTGCATCCACCACTGGCCATTGTGAGGTGCAGAATACCAGGTGGAAGGGTCTTTTTTTCCATTTTCAGTACAATCAACTTATCCATCACTTACTGGGAGAGCTGCTCAACCTTCAACCTCTGCCTCCTCCCACTTGGTTTTCTTCTGCTGCCTCAGCTCTTTGGAGGGAAGAATGAATGCAGTTTTTTGATAATTGGGTTCACAGTGCATTTCTTTCATGTTGCCAGGTCTCATATCTGGATTTTTCCTACTACTTTATTGCCATGTTGCTTCATTCTTTCCACGAAAATCAGTATGAATTCCCTAAGGTACTGCTCTTTTTTTTTGCATCTTCTAGAGGCTGCAGATGACAGTTGATGGGTGACAACCTGGTAAAAGGTTAAATTAATGTCTATACTTGGAGCTGCAAGAAAAGCCATCATGAGTCTCCACCCCCACCACTGAGAAAGCCATCACCAATTTAATATTCAGAGGATGTTCTAACGATTGACCTCAGAGCACTGATGTGGAGTATCATATACGGGTGGAGTATCTCCTGTCACTTCAGACAGCCCTGCCATCAGCCACAGAAGGTTCAGTCCAGGCTATGAGTTTGCCCATGTTGGCCCACAGATTTTCTGGAAGGTAGATGTTTTGCTGACTTTAGAGAGAGAAAGAGTAACAAAAAAGGGTTGTTTATATCTCTGATAGTGATCATCAGAATATCTTATTTTGGCACTGTGGTTGCTTT
The DNA here is from genome assembly GCA_034336665.1 of Luscinia megarhynchos. Classification (NCBI taxonomy): domain Eukaryota; kingdom Metazoa; phylum Chordata; class Aves; order Passeriformes; family Muscicapidae; genus Luscinia; species Luscinia megarhynchos. Next base: position 59,263,399 of record CM067592.1, read on the forward strand.
TCATGGGATCACTTGAAAAATAGCTGTTGCAGGAGCATGAAATTCCTTCTGCTTAGTCTTGTGCAGAGGCAACTTGTGAATAGCAGGAGGTAGAAACAAACCAGAAGGGCAGAGCACCTTCAGAAGTGATCACCTCTCCTCTGGCTTTTGGTGGGTTTCACACTCCGTCTGGAAGGTGGCTGTATTGCTGGGGAGCATAAAGGAACATGCAATTGAAATGACAACACTCTGAATAAAAAGATGTTGTATTAGCAACTTGATTTCAACTGGCCTGTCAATGACCCCAGCTTTGGTTTGAAAGAGTTTAGTGGGTTTAGGAGCAAAATCTGATTAATTAGAAGCTTGAGCAGTTTTTTGATTCCCTTCTGTCCTGGTTTGAAGGACAAGTGTTTGCCAATAAAGGCAGAAGCTTCTCTTTGAAATGGAGAATGTAAACCCTTTCTGTCTAAATTATTATAATTTCGAAATTAAGAGCTTCTCGGGCAAAGATATGGGAATTAGGAATAACAGTTCTTTTGTAGGAAAATTAAAATAGAAGTACAGTATTACAAAGAACAATCCCAAAACACTGATAAACTCAGAATAGAACCCGACAGGTCAGGGTGTTGGTAGCAGTCCAATTAAATGGTGGCTGCAGTGCTCCTGTAGAAGGTGCAGTTTTCCTCTGAAAGTCCACGGATGATGTAAAAAAGTCCAGCTTTCCTCTGGAATCCAGTGGAAAGGCTCATTTGGTGTCCAAAATCTCAATTTTTATCTAGGTAGGAAAGGCTTGGCTCCTCCCCCTGGCTGGAGCATCTCCCAATGGGATGATGTAATTTTATCAGTCATACAGTGGGGCTTAATGGGCCAGCAGCAGATGATATCTTCCTGGAGGAAGGATGGGTTGTGGAGAAGATAAAGATGGTTGCTCCACCTAGTCTTAAATGGCCCATGAGCAGATAATATGTGCCACTGAGACAAGGATCACTGCTCCACCCGGCTTCAACAGATAGTGATAGAATACACATTTCTGTATTATTGCAACCAACACACCTTCCTAATCTCTTCTATGCAGAGAATGACCACATTGTCACAGGGCTGTTTATCACACACACTGGTTATCCAGCTAAACCAATTAATGATGAAGAAGACTTTCAGCACAGCGTGTAAGTGGAAGGGGTTGGGTTTCTCTGTGAGAAGAAATCTCTCTTTTTCTTCACAGCTTCTTCACTGAGTGGTATTGATGAGTACCAATAACAGCAGAATAAATAAGGAGCTGTTCCATATAAATGAGACTCAGGTTAATACTTTATTTTCTGCACACCTTTAGCTGTGGCTGTGCCTCCTGTGCTGAGCAGTATGAGGTGAAACCTTTTCTCTGACTAAGAGTCCCCAGGGTTGCTGATCTCTGTGGCTAAAGGCAGAAAGCTCAGAGGCAAAAGAGCTGTGGGCTCTCTGCCTACAACAGGCTCTCATTCTCCACCTAGCAGTATAAACTAAGAACCTTCCTGTTCCTCAATTTCTATGTCTGTCCCTGTAGTTCAGCAACCCCACTGTCATTACCACCAAAGCTTTGAGATCCCTACATAAAAGTTTCCACCAAAAGGCACAATTATGTTTTTAAACAGTAACTGGGCTGCCTAAACTTTTACTAATAACAATAATAATAATAAAATCTATCTCTTGCAAAAGACAGCATTTAAAGCAGCATTTTTGATCTGCTAGATGTAATTACTAAACAAGATCTTTCATGCCCTCATTCCCCCCAAACTGGCCTTCCTCCTGCAATTATGCAATCCAGTTTCAGGCATAATTCCCCTTAAGGGAAGGATGGAGCAGAGGGAGTCAAACCACTGCATGGAGTAAGAGCAGAATTAGCTTTAGAAATCCTGTTGACAAGTACAGGACCACAGTGTCCCATGTTTACTTGTCATCAACCCATCTGGACACAAGCTGAGAACTTCAGTCCAGAGGTCAGGAAAACTCAGTGCTAAACATATATGGAGCAAACACGGAAGTAGCCACAGGGCTAGATTGTCCTCATGTATTCTTGCCTTATTTCCTCGATGAAACAGGGTATTGTAGCTCCCTCAGCTTTCCACTGCTCTTCAGTTCAGAGGTTCTTCCTTTACTCCCAGCCACAGCTGTCATTGCTGTGCTGCAAGCCTGAGCTGTATGTTCTGTTTGGGGCAGTCTGCAGAAGAAGCACTGTTTGTTGGAAGTCAATCCCATCCTGAAACCTGCCTAGAATAAGGAAACAAAGCAGTTTTAATAATGACTGCAACACTTTCCTACACAGAAAAGTCTTGTTAAGATAAATAGGCATGAGGAACATGCTAATCACTGTTTAGCACTGTCTATTTATGAGGGCTTCACAATGCACCATGCTCACACCAATAGCCCTGGCAAAAGTTTGTGTCACAAACCCAGAGCCCCTGAGAATTTATGGTCTTTGGTTATTTGCAAACAAAAAGAAAATGTCTGTCTGCTCTTTGTCTCTTGTTCAAGACACAGGGACTTCTTAGTTGGTCTTGTGCTTTGCAAAATAAAAGAGGTGGAACACAGAAGTCTGTCTTCAGGAGACTGAGTGTATTCCCTGCTCACCAGTACGAGGGTGGCTCTTCCATAACTGAGTAGTGGTAAGAAGATCTAAAGCAGTTGTGTAAAAATCTCCAGTCTGTACTATGTGGGTCAACTCAGGGGCATCTATCTAGAACAAGAAATGCCAGATGTGGTGTCCCTGAGGTCACAGCTTGCCTCTTTGTCCTCAGAGAAGGCAGCTACTTGTGAGTCACAGAATCATAAAAATAGTTAATGTTGGAAAACTCCTCTAAGATCATTGAGTCCACTAACCCAGTGCTGCCATCCTCATTGTTAAACAATGTCCCCAGGTACCTTGTCTACATATTTTCTGAATGCTTCCAAGGATAGTGACTCAACCACTGCCCTGGGCAGCCTCTTGTAATGTCTGACCACCCTTTCAAAAAAGCCATTTTCCCTAATATCCAATCTAAATCTGCCCTGGTGCAACTTGAGGTCGTTTCCTCTCATCTGTCACTTGTTACCTCATGGAGACCAACTCCAGCCTTGCTGCCCTCTCCTGCAAGGGAGTTGTGCAGAGCCAGAAGGGCACCTCTGAGCCTCCTTTTCTCCAGGCTGAGCCCCTTTCCCACCTCCCTCAGCCCTCCTGGGGCTCCAGACCCATCCTCAGCTCAGGTGTCAAATCAAATCCTGGTGAGCACTTCTGGTATGACAAATGAGAATTTTCCAATTTAATACATTCATCCCATGTTTGTACATGAAGCAAAGGTGAGAAATCCTTTTCCTGTAGTGTCACAGACTGGAGAAGACTGCGACTGCAAGGGCAGAATTCAGAGAGGTAAAGATTAGAATGTGAAATGTGGCATTTGATTGCACTGAGGTACTCTGCACCCCCAACCATGGCACGCGACAGAAAAGAATGCAAATTTGGCTATTGTTCTATTCTCTCTCTGATAAATAAGTCAGAGGTGAAGTGAGCTGTATATTTTAAAGAGACCAAGTAACCCAAAAAGCATGTCGGAATTGCAATCTGCGGTATGTTATGCCAGGTCACAATTACCTGTGAAATGAAATCAATTACAAGAACAAAAGCCATCCTTTCATATCCAAAGGTATGTTTATGCAGAAGGGCCAGAATGGAGGCTGGGAAACTTTAAAGCCAGCATAATGTAATCTCTGCTTTATTAAGATAATAATAATAATAATAATAATAATAATAATAATAATAATAATAATAATAATAATAATAATAATAATAATAATAATAATAATAATAATAATAATATAGATTAGCAATAACAAATATTTATAATAATGATAATGATAATGATTGATAATGATAATGATAATGATAATGATAATGATAATGATAATGATAAGAAAAAGAACAGGAAGAAGAAGAGGGAGAAGAAGAAGAAGAAGAAGGAGAAGAAAAAGAAAAAGAAAAAGAGAAAAAAGGAAAATAAAGAACATTTTTCTTTCTTTCATTTTTGTTTCCCTGATTTGAAAGCAGAGGATTTGAAAGCAGAGAGGTGGATAAACATCACAGCTGATCAAATCTCAAAGAGTAACACTTGCCAAACCAGAGATAATTTTTGTGATTTCATTACTATTGCTTTCTCTTCCCTTCCCTCAGAGGCAGAGCAGTCACAATGATATATTTTTACTCTCTAGGGTAAATATCCACATTTTAATATTGGATACAGGTGGGTCCTAAACCCTGCTGTTGAAGTTCTTGCAGAGTAACTCTCCCTGCATGCTCCCTGGAGAAACAGGACTGCCTTATTCTGAGAGCAGCTATCAGGAGCTTGTGACAAGGAGATGGGAGTTGGCACTTCTTAGAGAGCTCTGCAGCACTTAAGGAAAGGAGGTTTACCCTAGAAATGAACTTCATTTACGCTGGCTCGAGAGAGCAAGGTACCGCCAGGGAGATACACAAATGGCAGTTCTGCCTAAAAATTCCTTTTTCATATTGAACGTAAAGCAGGAATAAAGTGCATGCACGAGTAACACGATATGCAAGAGAAGAAGAAAAAAAATGCAGCAGTTACAGCAATCAGAACAAAACACCAGGCTGTGGTTCACTGAGGATGGAGCCAGCATTGTTTCTACGAGCAGCAGGCCCTCCTCGCCCCCTCATCCACTTGCTCCCACCCCAGGTTGCCCCACACTGGCCACCAGCCAAGCCAGCAAAAAACAATGACACGGAGGTTTTGTTTTCAGAAGAAACAACTCCGTGTTTTGGCTGGCCGTGTAAGCACAAAAACATCTGGAATGGCGTCCTTTGGCAGCAGTGCCAATTTAAACTGTGCACGGAATTGCACAGGCTCCCAGAGTGGAGCTCTGGGAAGGAGCAGCAGGAACTCTGCAGTGCCTTGTGTTGTGAGGGGGCTGATTTGGTCACTGGTGTCCAGGCTGCCAAAGCAGATGCTGTTTCCACGCTGAGGGAAGGAATCCCTGTTGGTTTAGACATGGACAGTTTGCACCATGTGCCTCTAGCACGGGAAGGAGGGTGACCTTCCTGACTCTCCTGTGGAGGTATGAGTGGGTTTTCCCATCACTCTCCACATCCAATGGGAAATACATCAGATTGCAAGATGAGTTAATGGAGAGTGAGTCAGGGAGCAGGGCACGGAGCTCCTTTAAGCACAGCACACTGGGTTCTTGCCCAGGGGGTCTGGAGCACACAGAATATGTGCTGCCACACCTTTTGTTCATTTAAGTCCTCTGGCTCTTGTTTCAAGTCCAGCAGAAACTGCTTTGAAACCTTAAATCCAAGCTGCACTCCACCTCAGCACACACCAAACCTCATTCCCTCTCCAGGTTAAGCACTCACAAGTTCTACTCCTGTACCAAGGTTGAGACCCGCAGGGCAGGAACAGCCCTTCCCTTTCCTGGACATCATCCTGGATTGGTGAGGTCAGTTCACTTCTCCACATCCAGGATTCAGAATGCAATTACCCGTCCCACGTGATAGACTCTGCCAGCACTCAGCTCAGAGTCCAGCTCATCCCAGTCTCTGTGGTGCTGAATGCTATTCTGGGTGGAAGTGGGACAGGAAATCTGAGATCATACCTCACTCATCCATTTGGAAGTTGGGGTATTATGAAAACTGATCTGCAATGAAAAGTAATTTGCTTTAGTTTTATCACCCCAGAACTTCCTGTCTGGCTATATGTGTTAGTACGTCAAGATTGTTATTGAAGACTTTGCCATGCTGGGGGAAACGTCTTACCTCTCCCTGGTCTCCCACAAGGCTGTGAGGAAGCTGAAGACAGTGGATGAAGGAATAAAAACAGTGTCCTCAATTGGTTAAAACCAAGGCAACATTTCTCCTACTTACATCCTACCTGAGTAGTGTGAATTCAGTGCTATCAGTGGTTGATTACTGCTGTCATTTGGTGTCTGCAGTTTGGTTTGTTCTGTTGTACTGATTTTGGTTGTTCTCTCAGTCATTCTTCTAAAGGATTTTGCTCAGCAAGTAAAAATGGGGAAATAGGACAAATTTTCACAGGAGTTCTGTTCCCAGTTCTCTTTGTTGCCTTTCGAAAACATTTATAATCTCTCTTTTTTTCTCATCTTACCTCTCCTCTTGACTTTTACTAGCAAGTCTATATAGAGTTATTCTCAGTGGGACTGGTTTTTATTGAATAAGACAATGGAAAACAGTATAATACATCCATTAATAGTAAAATTGAGAGGATTTCCTGCAGCACGATACCACTTTGAAGCTTTCATGACTTTTTTCATTTCTGGATTTTGAATTTTGCTCTAAGAGAATGCATGAAGCTGTGGCACAGAAGTAGTCTGGGAAAACTGAGAGAGAAAGGATTAAAAAGCCCAAGGAAAAAAAAATAATGTGTAGACGTAGCTGCTTCTTTGTAATAATTGTGTTTGTGATTTAAGGTTGCCAAAAATTTTTAATGAATGATTTTTTTTTTCCTCATTTACAACAGATAAGAAACTGGTACTCAAAGTGGATAAAGGGAGAGCAGAACCTGGTGGATTTTTAACAATGGATATACAAGGTTTCCTAATGGAGACTGCTGATTTCAGCTTTATTCACACTGTTGTCAAAGCACTTCCCAGCTTCCACCTGAAGGTCTTCAGAGTCTGGTAGAGATTTGAGTGGAGTTGAGTGTTGAGTGTCAGTGAGCAAACAGCAAGTCTTGCCAAAGTCAAGATAGACAATAACCACTGCTTTCCCTGTTTCCATGAAGCCAGCCATCTCATCCTATAAGGCAATCTTCCGGCCTTGTTTCCTTTTTGTGAATCCATAGATTGATAGTGACTCCTCTCAACCAACTTTTCTTCCTTATTGAGTTTGGGACAGTCTTCCAAGATTGTTGCCTGACCAGCTTGTATTCCTCCTTCTTGTCCGTTTTGCAAACAAGAGGGATGTTTTCTTTCTTCCAGTCTCCATGAACCTAGCTCAGTTTCCAAGACCTTTTGAAGATAACTGTGAGTGATCTCAGATTTACATCAGCCAGCTCCCTCAGCACCCCTGGGTGTGCCCCTCCAGGATTCATGTACTGGGATATCAGAGCATACATATTAGATTCAGATTTTAGTACTTTTTTTTTTTTTTCTGATACATGCAGTTTTTAATCTAGACTGTGTTTGCAGAAGGTGCTGTAATACTCGACTAAGTGAAAACAGAACTGCTTTAATGACATTGACCTTTCAATATACTGAGTCACCATGACTCTTGTGTCAGCCTCAGACATATCCTTTCCAAGTAACTTCCCTGGAACTATGGTGTCAGATGAGGCAAGAGAAATAGGCCAAGAGCTATTGGAAAAAATCTTGCTATTGTGTAAACAGAGGTGTTTGGATAAATGAGGTGTGTGGGTACCAAAGGACAAAAAGAAAGAAAGAAGTAAAAAAGGAGCCCTGCAGGGGCTTACAGGAAAATGTGAATTTCTAATTCTTCCCTGGAATTTTCTTTTCATAATCACTCTCTCTGATAACAGAGTCCCACAGGTGTTGATGGATCTGCTGCTATCACATTCAGCTCTGAGACTTCTGGGGCATCCCGGTGAGGCAGGGGCTGGGATTTCAAAGGAGCCAGGAGCCACGCATTCCAGCTGGGCTGCAGCCAGGATTTCAAAATCAAACTGAGCAGCACAAAGAATAATTCTTAAAAATGAGGAAATGTGGGTGCCTCTTTGAGGGCTTTAAGAAAAGTTGAGCTCTTTTGACACAAATCCAGTATGCAACTACAAAATACCTCATGGAATCAGCTGTCTGCTTAACCCCTTCAGGTCACTCAGAAGAGAGAGGGAGGGAAAATGTTTTAAATGGTGCCCTTCAGTTTGCAAATCATTGGCTTTGTACATTTCTGAGGAGGAGTACAAGGGTTTGTTTATCACTATGGCAAAGAGTTGATAAAGTTTCAGGTGACTACTAATAGATTTCATAAGTTTTTCATGGTTACCAATCTCCATCAGGTCTGTCCCATGTCATCCTGGAATAAAAACAATGCTAACTAGCTGCATTTTGGGTGTTTCTCTCAAATTAACCTGGCCCAGTAGGTCAAAGCACATACGTCCAAATGCTGCTGTGACTACGATTTTCCTAAGCTAGCTACAGTTTATGGGTATTAAACTTCTATCAGGACATGGTTATAACTAAAATAGTCCAGAACTAGAAGGAAGTTGGAAACAAAGATCCACCCAGCTGGGAGCAGTCTGATTGCTTCCTAAAATAAAGATCAAGCAAGAAAAAGAGAATTTCCTCAGTTTTTCTCAGACAAAAAATTTCCAAATCACTTTTCCAGCACTCACTGGGTCAGTAATGGTACACATACAGTTGTAACGACAGTTTCTCAGGATCTGCACTAATAAACAGGATTATTTTATCAGAAGTATTCTGAATTTTCCACGTTTGTTATACCCTCTGACATCCTACAGAGGAAAAATGAATGCAATTTTTATTTTGTGAAAGTGGAAACTTATTCAAAGTGTTAACTCAAAGGTAGTTAAGATTCTGAAATACATATTAAGTCTAAGTAGAGTGGGACAGCTTGAAAAAGGATAAATGTAGGGTAGAAGTTATAGACATCTATAAAATAATGAATGATGCATAGAAGCTGAGAGGGTAAGGATTTAATCTGTAACACAATGGAGGAGCTGTGGGACACATAATGATTTCAGATAGCCCACAAATTGTACAAGGCAGCAATTTTGAAATAAAGACTGAAATAGAAAAAGAAGTGTCCTTTCATCTATGTCCTGTAAGGCAGAAAATGTAGAGTCCATCGCCACACAGTGCAGCAGAGACTGAAGGGATAAAAGACTTCCAAAAGGATTTTTACAAGTGCATAGATGTTAGTACCAGAGTTGGTCTGGAGATTTCTAGATCTGTTAAACCTCCAGACATGGAAGATTACTGCATGCAGCAGGGACAGGACCATGTAGTGTGCTCACAAAAAAACCAGATTAAGTGCTGTAAGAGACAGACCTTCTGTCTGATCCAGCCAAGCAAGCCTGGGAAAAGGAGCAGACACCAAACAGTAATAAGCATTGGCAGCAGCAAGTTTCTCTCCTATAATTCATATTTCCTCAGCCTGGCAGTCCCCAGGCCTGGAGAAGCAGTAATTCTGTCAGAACCACCACTGCCAGCATGTAAGCTGCTCTACTTCTGTTCTGTGTTTGCCTCCACTTCATGCCACGCTGAAAAGGTCTATCCTGGGTTGTGGAGCAAGGGGGAATTTGGCCCTGTGTGCTTTATTGTTTCCTCTGAGGTCTGACATGGACACATAACTGGCACAGAGAGAAAAATCCCAATGTCTCCCTGCCAGGTTTAAATGTCAGGATTGCTCTCAGGGGGCTGATCCAAAACTCAGCAAAGTCAACAGCAAAAACCTCCTTTGCTTTCAAGGGGGCTTGTGATGAGTTTGTGCTAGACAGGAGATCCCAGGAGATGTGTCCCACAGACGGTCGGACAGGGGAGCATGGGATGATTAGTAAGAGCCTTTCAGTTTCCCCGTTAAGCAATGGCTTAATAAAAGCAGTTTTCACAAATATTTCACAATAACCAGTGGATGTTACACTGCTGGTTACACGTTCAAAACAGCTCTGCAGGAATCAGCAGATGAAACTGGCCGAGTGAATGGAGCTACAAACCAAAACAGATCCTGGCTTCCAGCAGCAGCAACAATCTTGCCATTAATTAGTGCTTTTTTCATAATAAAATAACACCATGCAACCCCAGAAAATCCATGTGAAGGCACCTGCCAGCTTCCTCAGCAAATATCCTTGTAGACTGTGATTGCAGGGCTTTTCCTGTGGGACTGTGCAGTGTAAGTGTGGATAACCCAGTGGCTTATCACTTGTGTTCATTCACTGGGGTCCAAGGTATGGGGTGATGCAGGGTTATTGTCCCTTATTTGGGCCCATAGATTTCAAGCATCAAGATATATTGGGGGCACTTCTTGCTTTTCAGAGGTTGTACGTGAGGGAGCCTGTGTCAGAGGCATCCTGGAGGAGTGCAGGGACGCTCGAGACATGTCCCAGCTGAAGAGAAGGTCACTGGCATGCAGCACTTGTCAAGACAGCAGAAAATATGGACAAGAACCAATCCTCACTGCTGGTCCTCACTTCCTGGCGTTAGACATCTTTAGCATCACAAAATGGTCAGAGAAAGTTTGGGACTGGGGGCTGCACCCCTTGCTTCTTAGATGTTACATCTGGAGGTGTCCAGACCTCAAGCATCTATTCTCTCAACTGTTAACTCTCAAAAAAACCAATATGAAATAAATTTCATCTCTCCCAGAAAAATGATGTTTGAGGTTTTTTTGTTCAGTTGGGCTTTGGGGGCTTTTTGTTTTGTTTCATCTGGTTTTTTTTTTCTAAAGCCCAGTACACATTAAATTCTCCAGTAAATTTGCTGTCTGGGTGGCAAGAGGATTTGTTACCAGAGTGACTTTCTTCTTCTTCTTTTCTTTATATCCTTTTTTTTTCCTTTCCGTCTTTTATTTTATTTTTATGAAGTATTCATGTTTATTTTTATGCCCTGGGGGGAAGCTCAAGCCATTTGGCTGTTTAAGATAGCCATGGTCAAACTGAACAGTGCTGCATCTGTGATGGGGAAACATCTATTTACAGTGCTGGGGTGAAAAATTGGAAATACACTTTTTATTTTTATTTTTAACCTGGAATGAGGCTAAGTATGGCTGCAGACATTTCTCCATTTAGGCTGTGGGTCTTTCCAGTAATTATGGCCCAAACCCAATTCCTACTGACGTAAATGGGATTCTGTCCACTGAGTTCAAGAGGAGCTAGAGCAGGCCTAGCCTTGAGGAACAGAGCCAAGGCAAGAGAAAGCCTTCTGCTTTCCCACCCAAGGAAAAACACTCTGAACTTACAGGATTTTAAGAAACACTCTGAACTATTCCTTCTCCTCCTACCTGCTGCTTTGGAATAACTCCCCTTCAAATCCTCTCACCACTCCCTTGGATGCACCTCATCTGTAACATAACACTTCCCAGTCCTCAAAACCTGCTATAAAACCCTTGGTTGCAAAACCCCTGGAGCTGTGCTAAAATTGGGCAGGATGCTGTCTGCCCTTCTGTGGCATCCATGCCTCTGCTGCCTTGTCCTTCCTTTCCAGCTTTTTATGCTAAAAATTTCTGAGGCCAAGCTAAAAAAAGAAAAAAGAATTAAAGGGACCCACTGCTTACCATCTCATTTTCTAGCATTCATATTTTTCACAAGTGTTTGCTCTACTCACAAGAGATTAAGCTTACAGGCAATTGGTACCTAAGCTGGTTTCTTTGTTGATGTCGGGTGAGTTTTCCTCAGAGCCTCAGCAGGGAGGGAGGACCTGCAGCAGGGCAAGGCTGGGTAATAGAAGTCATTCACCTTCCTCTCACTAGTTAGCAGCCCAGCCCAATTAGCCCTGAGGCAGAGCACTAATTACCCTGGGCGAGGTGCCACACCAGCGTGCATCACTGTGTGCTGCTCTGTGAGTACACATCTCGCTGAGACCTCTAACACAGGCTGCCAGAAGAGGCAAGCCTGGGCTCTGGAGGCAAAGGGGTTAATGGGAAGGCTGATCTGCAGGCCTGACACCTCAGTGCAGCTGAGGATTTGGGATGTGAAGTGTCGAGTTATTAATGGGATTAGGTCTTCAAAGAGACAAGAGCAGTTGTTCCTTGCTGTAAAGTTGTTTATTGAGTACATTATTATTGAGCACATCAGTCTCAAAGGCAAAGTCCAGAATATTAAAGTCTGTATTAAAGCTTTCTGGCATAGAGTCCCGAGCAGGAGCAGCAGCAGCAGATCCCTGGTAGTTCTATTCTTCTCTTCTTCTTTTTCCTCTTCTTCTTCTGTATGTGGTGGTACTGATGATGATGAAGGTGGAGGATGGTGGAAGGATAGATTCTCACCCCAGTGCAGGGTTTTTATTTGTAAATCATCCAATGACCTAGAAACACAAACCTAAAATATTCCTTTTAAACCTATTAAAATTATTATTCTATAGTATGAAAGTGGTGTTCATTCTCACACATATAGCTCTATCTATTCACACAAATTATTCTATCTGTTCTATCTAAACAAATGTAAGCAATGTTCTTACTATGTTTTCATTATGTCTAGGGCTAAGTTTTTTAACTTTCAACCAGGCCTAAACTTTACAGTAGATTCTGAGGCTTTTTATTCTCTTAAGGCACTTAAAGAATATCCTTGCTTACTTAAAATTAAAACTTATACTTCTGTTTCGTATCTATGTGACTTAATAATATTTCTACTTACTTAAAACAAAAGCTTGCACTTCTACTTCATGTCTGTGTAATTTCATATATTTTAATTTCTCTAAAAGCTTTAATTCAATCCCTGCATTGTTCTCTCTCTCTGAGGGACTCAAAGATGCTTCTGTTAACTCAGCCCAGCAGTGAAGGAAATGTGTGGTGAGGGAGAAGAGGAAAGCTAGATACATGAGAGAGTTGAGAGCAGTCTTGGTTTTTGTAAGAGTTGTGTCTCCTGGTTGTTGTCTTTTCCCATTGCCACCTGCCAGGAAGTGGGGCACCAGGTAAGAAGATTCCTTCTGGCAAGGCTAGTTGAAGACCTCTGCAGAGTTTTTGGGAGCCATCAAGGCTTCGCTGCTATCTGCTGCCCCCAAGCTCCAAGCACCACTTTCCAGACACAGCAATTAACCTGCACACTGATCAGCCCAGCCAAAGCCAGACAAAGGCACATCCTGTTGTCCTGAGGGCTCTGCTGGTCTTCAAACTTGCTGAGAAGAGGACTTTTGTAAAGAAAAGTCATATCCAGAAAGTGAGCCAGTGGGATTCCAGATTTCTCTTTTGAAATTCTTTACAGAATTGATACAAGCCTGGGAAATCTGCAGTCCATGATAAGCCCATGCAAGCCTTCTCACATTTGAAAGGCTTAGAAGTGGAACCATCATGAGGCAGGCAGTGGTCAATGGACCTTCATCATTCCGCCAAAAATTTAGCAAAAGATAATCCAAAAATGAAAAAAAACTTCATTATTCTAAGCTTTTTTTTCCTTTCTCCTTTATCTGCCTGAGAAAGTCATCATCTACTGAGAAACAAACACACCAATCTGAAAGCAAAAGAGAAAAAACTTACTCTTTACCATTTTTTGGTCCCACTGACTCTTTCAGGACTGAAGAGCGCTGAAGAGCAACTGAGAAGTTCAATGCATAGACAGTGAAATGTGGGGCAGGTGAAATTCCCTAAGAGGCTGTGGAGGGTTGGGGTCAGGAAGGCCAAGGTGAGGCTGGAACTGAACCTGGAAAGGGAGAAAGAGTAGCAGGACACTCTACAGCTTCATTAAACAGAAAATGAAAGTCACATAAAGTGTTTTCCCCACCCCAAACAGCTCTGGCAAACTGGTGACAGGGGATGGGGAAAAGCCTGAGGTGCCCAAAGGCTTTTTTGCCTCAGTCTCCAGTGGCAACCTCTCCTGGCAGCCCTCCCGAGGGGATGGAGAGGGGAAGGGCACTGGGGAGCAAAGGCTCTGCCCCTGGAGAGGAGATCCTGCTCAGCCAGCTGAGGAGCTGGAGGTGCTCAGCTCTGTGGGACCTGCTGGGATGGAGCCCAGAGTGCCAGGGAACTGGCTGCTGGAGCTGCCAAGGCTCTGAAATGACACTGGAACAGTCCTGGCAGCCAGCAGAGATCCCAGGCGACTGAAAAAGGGGAAATACTGCACCTATCTTCAAAAAGGGTGGGGAGGAAGACCCTGGGAACATGCAGCTGTGTCAGCCTCCCCTCTGTGCCTGGGGAGATGATGGGACAGACCCTCTGGAAGCTCTGCTGAGGCTGGCAAAGCTCAGGGAGGTACCACATCCATCATGTGGGAAATCAGGAGACATGGGTTTGCTGACAGTTCTCTGTGAGGCCGGGAGCAGCTTGGTCCATTTCAGAAGCTTTGGTACCTGCAAACACGCTGGTAGAAAATGCTTTCCAAAGAAGGCAGCACAAATCAGTGGACGTGCCTCAAAGAAAATTCCACTCGTGGTGTGGTGTTCAGGAGAGCTGGTTGCAGGCCAAAGCAACAATAGAACACATTCCCACAAAAACAACAAAACAAACAAACAAACAAAACCTCCAAAACCAAGACCAAAACCAAAAACAAACCCCAATCCCCCCAAAAAGAACAAAGAAAACCCAACCCCCCAAAAACCAAAAACAAAACCAAACACACACACACACACACACACACACACACACACACACACACACACACAGACACACACACACACACACACACACACACACACACACACACACACACACACACACACACACACGATTTTACAATATTAGGCTTATTTCTCAAGTTAAAACAATGCAAAATAGTTTGCTGCCAACAAAGTGGTGCCTTCCAAGAGAGAAATATGACATTGAGAATCACCTTGCTCAGTTATGTAAGCCATGAACACCTGGGATTTTTCATCCCTCTGGAGTAGCAGGATTGAAAGAGACTACACCTTGTATATCTGACACAGAGGGGCTGCAGAAGCTGCACCTTTATAAGGTGTGCAATTTGTAAATAGTCAGGTACATACCAAAATCCTTATTCTTATGGTTGTCCACCTTGAGTAAATCCATTAATCAGCCAAGTTTGTAGTAATTCTCCATATATTCTTGTTCTGCTTAGGATTTGCACCTGTTCAGGAGAGATCCAAAGACCTGTGTTCTGTCAGTATAGACTCATGTGCTCATTTGTTGTTTCATTGCCAACAAAGTACTTGCAGAGTGAAGGCCAGGCTGTGTTTTCAATTTTGCCATAACATATCTGAATTATTGCCTCTGCCTTCATGGGCTGCAGAGTAACTCAGGTCAAAATTTGGAGTGAAGTCCCAGAGGTATTTCAGGATAAGGCCTGTTCTTTGCTGGCTTTTAGAGAAAGCAGTAATCAGGCTCTGGGTGGGAGAAGTAAACAAATGTGTACGAACCCACCATTGCTCCTCCAATTCAGAGACTGTCCAGGGAATCCCAAACATCTGGAATTCATTACCATGCTGGCCTCATTGAAATAATTGCTTAATTAACTTCCTTTTCACTTTCTCTCCTCCCTTCTGTTTTCCTCACCACCCAATTCCTGGGTGCTGAACTCAGTTTGAAAAAATCCCCCAGAACTGAGCTTCATCCATGGGAATTTGGTCTGCAGGAAAAAATATTGCTGTTCAGTCTTAAACAAACATTTTCAGTGCTTATAGCATCCTAATCTTCTTCTCCTTACAGAAAACTAAAACCATATTTTTTTTTTTCCCATTAGCTGCTCACAAATTTTGAAGTAAACAAAAAAACCACATCTATTTGGCTTATGAATCCTTATAGTGTGTATGCATATATATGTGTGTGTATATATATATATGTATCAGCACACTTATTTATTTATTTATTTTATATGTATTAATCATTATGTATTATTAGTATGCATTATATATATCATTATTATGTAATATAATTTATTATATTTATTTATTATATTTTATTTATTTATTTGTTTGTTTGTTTGTTTGTTTGTTTGTTTATCTTACAGGAACTTCCAAACTTAAATGCATGGTAAATCTAGGTTCCCATTTGTCTGGGAGCTGAGAGTGCAGGTCTGAAGCTTGTAATCAGCACCTCAATAAGGAACAGAGCACCTTCCTTAAGTGGAGGATGGAGGCCATTCTCAGAAAAGCAGAAACTGAATAATCCTGGGCAGAGGTGAAAGCTGGAACAGTCCAAAATACCACATTAGAACCACCAGGGCTCCAAACAATACATGTCACAGAAACACCAAATAGAACATAACAATTTTTTTTTCTTTTTTGGCTGTACTTCAGAAAAAAAGAAGTATTTATGCATTATGACAAATGCAACAGCTGTAAGGGCGTGATGACACAGCTTCTGTCTGGAGCAGCAGGCCAGAGCAGAGCAAAACCTCAGCAGTGTAAACAGACCTGGTGAAAAGCATATAGTTTCAGACCCAGCAAAGGCAAGCCTCAAACTGCAGCCCTTTTTTGGAGTTTTTGTTTCCATCTGACACCATGGCAGATGGATGGTGTCTGTCTGTACCTCTGCTGGCTCAGGACCCTCAGCTGCCACACAGAAGGTCCCAGGAGCCAAATGTGAATGTGCCTGTGCAGATCCATACCCCTCCCATCACCATCTCCTGGTACTTAGTAGGGATGAAATGCCTGAAATGGGAAAAACGACAGATCTCAGAATTCTTTACATCATTCTCCAGACACACGGGTTTTGCAATCTGTGAATTTGAGGCCCAGAGTAAAATGCAAATGGGTTGTTGCTGTTCGCCATAGGTTTTTAGGTGGAGATAAAGCATTTTACCCATCCTGAATCAAGTTCCCTCAACACAGGGAGGGTGTTGAGAGCTGGTCCAGATCTTTGGAGCAGAACCTAGCACACAGCTCCCTCCTGGGGAGATCCATGACCTGTACTGCTTCCTGCAGATTAACACTGTCTAACCACCCTTCATCCTGCAGAGAAGACAAATTATTTACCAGACCAGGGAGGTTTTCCAGTGTCAGGCCTCAGAGCTGCCCTCAAAACTTGATTTTTTTGTGTACTAAGGAAGAAGGTGTATTAACCATAACAGTTATTGTTGTCATATGGCTGAATACTTAAAGCAAAGCCTGTTTATAGTGAAGAATTAAAGCCCAACCCCTGAGGAGAACAATTGCAATGTAATCAAGAACAGAAGCATCATCCAGCCACCACAATCTGACTTATAAGAGTGCAGGTGAAAAAGTGCTCCTTTTCTTGTTAAGTTTCACTCCTGATAACTTTATTTTGGGCCTCCTCTATCTATAGAAACTTTATTTTGGGCCTCCTCTATCTATAGAAATTGGTATCATTCTAGTTGTTATTACTTTAATTCTGGGAAGGAATTTGAAAGAATTTGGACGAATCCCAAGGGAGTAAAATGCCTGGGCTGCAGACTTGGTGGAAGTTCCCTCAGCAGGAATCAAGACATTTAAACTGACAGGTGGGCAGTCACCTGGTAGCTTCTCTTTGTTTAAGCAGGACAAATAAGCTGAGAAGGGGAAGTTCTTCTGTTGCCTGAGGCATTCACTTCACACATTACATCTTCTCTGACAGCCATGTATCCAGGGTGATGTCCTGTTCAAATGTCTGGCAAGGCATCTCTTACAGGGACAAGCCAGTTTATTCTTCAGCTGACCCAAAAGAGCAAGTAGCAGGTGTGGAAAAACATGACTAGTGTGCAAAGGGTATGTAGAAATTGATGCTTTCTCTCCAAACAGATGGTTTGGAGGTGCCATTGTAAGATGATATTTGTAGGTAACATTGCAAAGAAAAATGGGAGGTATTTCTTCTGCAATACCTCAGAGTAAAATGCTAAACTCTTTGGTGGTAAGTAGTGTAGATATTAAGGATGAAACTGCTGGAGATTAAAAAATAGGAAAGAAAAGAAAATAGCCCAGACAAATCTAGATTAAAAAAAAATTATCAAGAATTAAACAGCACCATAAGCACAGCTATTAGTTTAATATAGATGGTTAGTTTCTTAGGAAAAATAAATCACTGGTAAAGTTGCCTGCAAATCATAACCTGCTTCTTTCATGGTGTCCTAGGCTCACAGGCAGGATATCAGGCTGGACATAGACCCTTGGTGTGCTACATTTGCTGTCAGTTTGAGATGGTTTTTAGCTCTACAATGAAATCAGGCAACAGGCTTGGTAACTGGGCCCACAACTTCCATGTGCAACAAACAACTGTATGCTATACTATGAAGGGAAAAAGTAGTCAATTTTCAGTCTCCCAAAAATTCAGCAGTTAAGCCTTAGCATCCTTGATGATGTAAATATGAATACCTATATTTAACACATTGACAGATGTAGATGCTGAGGAAATTAAGCTTTGCTCTCGTGGGTATAGTGCCAACATTGCAGATCTGAGTTGTGATCTTGTGTCCATTCATGGAACAAACAGCAGCATCAAAGAGCTACTTTTGTATCAAGCATGATGATGTTTCGTTCATTCTTTGGAAGGAGGGTGCAAAGCTAAAGACCTCAGGGTGTTTCTGCATCTCAGATTGATGTTAAGCACATTGAAAACTCAGATATTTGAGAAAATACACTTCTGCTGATGTGTTAATAAAACTTCAATCCAGCAAGGCACACATGCATCTGGCGAGTTAAAGAACATGATTGCTGTCTCTTGATCTTCCAGAGAAGTCATAATTTCTTCCACCCAGACCTTTGCTGTTGGCCACTTTCCATTGCTGGGTGTAACTCTAAGACTCTTGCTAATTTGCATCAAAACTCTTTAAAACAAACATTACCATCCTTTTTATATCTGTAAAATATTACCAAGCTCTGTTCCTAACTAGGGGCCTTAGTCTCTGCTATCATCTTAGGTAAATAAATAATAATGCTATTATGATGATGGGCCAATAAATTGTATGTATTCAAAGTAAATGTTTGAGGCCTTGAAATGTGGGTGTTTCCTACAGTGGAATTCTTGGCTGTGAGGGTATTGCCAGAGAGAGTTCTGATGCATCACTGCCTAGAAATATCTTACTGCTCAAGACTCCTGATTTGGACCTTGGAAGTATTTGCATTTCAGCTGACAGATGAAATATTATGCTTCAGGGTGCTAATTTTGTTTTCTGAGTTTGGTTGCTTTTTTGGCTTTTTTTGTAGTTTTTGTTCTTTTTTTTTATTTTGTTTTGGGTATTTTGTTTGTTTGGGTTTTGCTGTTTTTGTTTTGCTTTTGTTTTTTTATTTCCTTGATTGTCTTGTTTTTTCATTTTTTTGTCTCCTTTTTTTTTTCATTATGCTTCTTTAGTGTACTTATATTTCCTTTTTCCTTTATTTTCCCTCCTTTTAGGTATTGGGCAACACTGTTTTGCAAGTTTTGACTCATTCTGGAAATCTCTTACTAAAAATCATTAAACAAACTATTCATGTTAGTGTGTACAAAATGCATTTTAAATCCACTCCACTGAAGGTATCTGGGTAAAATAATTTTCCTTTTCAGAATTTTGGAGGAACCAATTGCTTTTGGAATTGTCTGGATTACTTATGCAAAAGTATTGGCTGGAATACTGCACAGCTATATCTATAACAGGAATCCATTCTAAAAACAAACAAAGAAAGAAACAACAAACTGCAAATCTGTGTATATTTATGAACAACACGCTTTTCATGGAAATCGCTGGTATTTTGTCAAGGAAGTAAGGATAGCTACTATTTTTTTAATGGAAATCGGAAATGTTTGCATCCAAAATGGCACAAAATCCAGACTTAGATATAGTCTGGCTAAAGGGTCAAGACAAACAAAAAGTAGAGACACAGAGACTTGTGATCCTGTAAGAACTCTGCCCCCTCTTAGCGTGTGAGATGGGATCTGATGCTAAATGTCATTGGGGCTTTACATTTCTGACACCTTTGCTCACTGGAGTCGGAGCTGCTGAGTGCAGCTGAGCAAATGAGGACTGGAATGATACCAAATGTTTATTTTGTATAAATAGGTTATTGCAAGGCAGTCACACAGGGTCCATGCAAATTCATTTTATGATCCTGTCTGTATGTCTGACTTGCTCAAACCATTTGTCCTCCAAACTTTGCTGTCCTGGTTGTAGCTTTTCCACGGATGTACAAGGGAGTTTCAGAAAGCTCTGGAAGAATAGTTACTGACTTTGAAAAGGTTGTGTCCTGCAGAGTGTATGTGTGACAGAGACCAATCTTGTCTTGCCATGATGCAGTGTGATTTACGCTTGGGCATGTAGCACTGCATCTCCAAATTAATTTCTAGCTATACATCCATATTCAAAGTGTATTTCTAAGTCGTTTCAAATCCAGACCTCTCAGAGCAGAGATATACCCCTGATCCTTTAATTCAAGCAGGGAATGCTGCAAATCTGTGAGTGGTCTAGAAATTATTCTTACTGTGATAGGACACTACAATGTTTGTCAATATATACTTTTCTTCTTCTCTGTCAAACTTAAGATCATACCATAAAATTTCAACTTAAATGGGTTTTTTTCATAGTTTCTATGAGTGCACCAGAAATACTTTCTAGCTCAAAACCTTCCCAATCCCTAGGTAGTGCCACATCCTCCCCATGGCAAAAGCTGATCTTTTTTCACCAGAAAGATTGTGCAGCATGGGAACCGTTTATGCAGAGGGGCTGTAAAATATCATTCCAGATGTCTTTCCAGACCCAGTTAGACAAAAGTGGGATGTCCTGAGCTGGCTGTGGTGACAGTCTGATTTCCAGAGCTGGTTTGAAGCTGAGACAGCCAGACCACTCTCTCTTTAGTCCTGTGAAATGGTCATGTGGGAATGGGTGGCAGCAGCTCCTGCAGCAGTGCCAGTGATGCAGACCAAATCACTGGTGGTGTTCAGATACTGAACACTCTTTTGTTCAATGTGCAATCGTTTAAGTGACACGGTGAGTGGATTAATTTCTCTCTGTCTTGCCAAATTGTGATTGTGCTGACACAGCAGATGTATGTCAAATACTCTGTCAATCACTGTAAAAGTTTCCCTTCTCCTCTTCCCCAGCATCCATTTTCTACAGCAGGCTTTGAACTGATGCCACAAACATTGATGCAAACTCTGCAAACCTTCTCCTAGGCAGCTGTTGCAATATCTCTGTTGGATAGCCTCGAATTTAATGCTCTTTTTGGCCTTCTTGCTTTTCCCTGCTGTTGCTATAACTGTCTCCTCCGAGGTTAGTCCCTCCTTTAGGTTTGAATTTGAGAGTATTCCTCTTTTCCCTAAGAATGATGGAGCTGCTGGTGTCACTCAGGAAGGTTGTTTAATTTTCCACAATCTTTCAGCCCTGAGGCTGAAAACTGAGTGTCCTCTCCATTCACAACACACAGGAGAAAGGATTTTGCAGATCTTTGCCTCATCATTCAGCAACAACCCGAGGAAAGTGCTCTCAAGGAGGAGACCATGTACCAGAAGAGCAAAAGAGAAGTAGCCCAGAATATCAAAACCATTTGGGACAGGGCTGACACTTCTGTTCTTAAACAGCTTCTTGTGCATAATGATCTGGATACATGGTTGGACATTGAGATACCTTCACAAGGCAAACAATGACAGATGCTTTTCCTGATGAAAGCAATTTAATAACAGTCCGATTCCTCCAATTTGGTTTTAAGACTAGATAATTCAAATTATTTACCTTCTGGCAACAGAAGGTAATTTAAATGCTTTTCAATGCCTTGCCAGCACTGGAAATTAGGATACCAAACACCTAGCAATAGTGATGCTTAATAATGACAGTTCAACATCAACAGGGCTGTGAATTTTTAAGATAATCAGGAAAGGGTTTCACATTCAGATTCAGCAGAGGAAGCTGCCATGGTGATCAGTGATAAAACACTAAAGAAAAAGGGATATACTTGAGAGAGAATTCCCTCCTTTCTGCAGGGGCTGCTCTCTGAAGGGTATTGGTGCCTATTCTTAGTCTCAAAGTGAGAGTAACATTTTCAGGCAACAAAAATCATTGAAGGCAAACTGTTTATACAGAAAGTAACATTAAAAACAAAAAAAGCCCATTCACACAAAAATGGCTGTGAAAACAGTGAACAGTCAGGGGGGTGCAAAGCTACAGAGATGAGAGGATGAGATTGGAGATGAGATGAGATGAGATGAGATGAGATGAGATGAGATGAGATGAGATGAGATGAGATGAGATGAGATGAGATGAGATGAGATGAGATGAGATGAGATAAAATGAGATGAAAGACTAGATCTCCTGACAAGCAATACAGAGTAGTTTGCAAGTCCTTATGTTTTTTCTGTCTCTACCCAGAAATTTAGTTGAGTAAACCAGAATCTCACCCTCCTTGTCAGCCACTCACGGTGATTGCTTTTGTGTGTTGCCCTTTTTTGGTTAGCAGCACAGAAGGTGACTCTCTTGCTCCATTTAGGGTGCAATCCAGGGCTGTCTCCTCCAGCCAACAAAGCCAAGCTGTCAAAGGCAGTCTGAGTCCCATCTGGCTTCATCTGGACACCACTTGGCACATAGTGGTTTTTGTGGAGGGGATGGGGGAGTAGAAGCCTTGGTTAAGCTTTCTGTAATTACTTTATTCTGAAATGTCTCTTCACTTCCTGTCTTGGAATGGAAAGAAAGCTTATTGAAACAAAAGAAGAATTTCTCTGAGGTGAGTTGCCACAAGAGAAAGGCTGCATTTCTGCTGTTATTTCAGGCTTGGATGCCAAGGAGGGAAAGCTGCAGTTCTGTTTTCCACCTCGTATCTGTTCAGGTTTTCTACCTAAGTCAGCACAGAATGTGAATGTGTCCAAGGCCAGAGGACACTGGGCAAAGCAACACTTGAGCATCACTAAGTTTTCACTGCAGTGATGTTAAAGATCAAGAACTATCAGCCCAACATTCTACAGATATGAATAGTTAGAGTTTACTCAGTCATGTACCTGCTGGTCTGGTAAGATGCCTCTGTTCCAAGCCAAAACCCAAGGTGTTGGACTGTGAATCACTGTAATTTCATCAGCCTTACAGCAAAATGAAAAGTATCAGCATTTGGAACAGAGATCAATTGTATGAAGATGAAATTAGGGAAGTCACACTGAGAGGTGGTGTCTGTGTCACAGAAAGTGACACCTGCAGTCCCCTGACCTCACACAGGACAGCAACAGCATCTGTTTCACTAAAAAAGTCAGCTGGCCCTGTGACCTTGCCACCTTTTCAGCATTAGGCCATCACTGGTGTGACAATACTGCTGTTTAACACTCTCCCTGTGCCTGTCCTCCGTGTTTTTCCTTCCTTTTTAAAGCATATAAAAAGAATTTTCTCATCTAATATATATGGGGCAGTGGTTTCCTATTTATAGATTACAGAACTTTGGCCTGGCTAGTCTGTTGCCAAAACAGTAGTTTATTTCTTTCTCCACAGAGAGGTCTGTAAACATTGATTTCATCTTCTCTGTGCACTCTGTGGGTCTTCAGTAACCCCTGCAGCATTTATCCTCAGAGCCTCAAGGTAAGGCTGGGATGCCAGCAGTCCTAATGTACACCTCCAGCACTGACATATCACCCTGAATCTGTCTGCACAGCAGGCAAGGTTTGGGGGGCAGAAACAAAACTAGTTTTAGCCTGCTACAGGGCAAGATTAAGAAATTAATACTAGATTTGAAAAATGGATAGACAAAGCCATAACACCTTTTTTTTGGAGGGAGGTGGTGTTTAGTTTTAGGGTTTTTTGTTTGGTTGGCTTTTTGTTTTGGTTTTTTTTTAGGATTTTGTTGGGGCTTAGTATTTTTTTGGGTTTGGTTTTTTTTTTGTTTGTTTGTTTGTTTGGTTGGTTGGTTTGGTTTTTGTTTTGGTTTGGGTTTTTGGGTTTTTTAATCTGTCTGTGCCTGGACCTGTTCCACATTTTCAGGTTGTTAGCACAGGGACCTGGTTCCTAAGACAAGGCTTTTCCCTCTGGCAGCTGGAACTGTTCCCCTGGGGCAAAATCTCTCTGCAGACAGGTTTCTCTCCTCCAGCATCCCACTCAGTAACAAGCAGCTCCACGGGGGCTTCCCATAGCCCAGACCCTGAGTTATTGTCTCCTTTTGGGTAACAGCCTCGTGAGAGGGGCGCTGAGGGAAATTCCCAGGCTGTATTTGCTCATGGAATGCAGTCTCCTGCTGGGTGGCCAAGGATGCTATCCTCCTGGCAGTCAGCAGAAGAGCCAGTCACACGCTGCAGACACGTTTCTCTTTGGCAGAGCTGCAGCAGAACAGGAGCTGAAATGCATCCGAGTTGGCATGTGGCATTTTCCACAGCCTGTGGCTCTGAAACCGCTCCAGCAGTGACACTGAACCCACTGTTTCTGTAAGGAACTGTAATAAGACCAACCTGCCTCTTGCTGCTTTTAATTTGTCTCTCTCTGGTCGCATAACCAAGGAGGTTAATTATGTTAACAGTCAGTCCTTGTGAGGAAAACTCAATCACCTTGTCCTGGAGTGTCAGGAGTGGGATGCTCGTCTCCTGTCATCTCAGTACTGATTTGAGAGGTTTCACTGCACCTCTGGAGCTATGTGAAGCTGAAAATGTTTTAAATAAACACTGCCTTCCTCTCAGTCATCTGCCCTGACGTGAATGTGAGGAAGAAAGATGTATCTAAAGAATGAATAGACCTTCTTTTATGAGATTTCTCACATCCTACCTAACTCCTTTCAAAACAAAACTTCCCTGAAACCTCACACATCTCCTCGTGCCTTTGTGGAGCAGGTTTTTGTTCAGCACATGTGAATGTGGTGCAGGTGTCACAAGCTCCTCTTGCCACCTGTGCTGACCCTAGGAATGGGGTCCTGATACTTAAAAATAAAATAAAAGCAACAATAAATGATGGGGACAAACCTGTTGGGCAAGAGCAAATACAACCTCTGGCTCTAGTACATTTCCCTGTGGTCCAGGTGAGCTTGCAATGAGAGATTTGGAGACATAAACCACCTCTTAATCTTTCTGCCAGCGTTCCAGTAGCTTTGCTTGTGACCAGGGAAAGGAAGTGACCACTTGCTGCTGTGAAATCCCTAACAGAGCTACTCAGGGTGCACGTGCAAGCCAGCAAGTTATCCTCAGCAAATTATCATTGCAGGCTTTGTTGTATGACCAAATAAATCATTTATATCCTCTGTAAGCTTGCAATCATTGCTACAAAAATAAAAGCACAATTCTTGGGAAGGTCTTTGTCACAGACAGGTGCTATGCCATTGTTTGGAAATGGGTCCATATTTTCAAAGTGCTTAAAAAGAAACCTCCAAACTCTACTTCCAGGAGGGGGAGGTGCCTGGGAATCAGCTTGCATGAGAAATAAGTCACATCTGGAAGAAAGTCCAAAAAAGCCCACAAAACATGAATAAGCATAGTAATTTTTGCCTGATTTTCTTTTTTCCTTTTCTTTTGTCAATTAATGTAACACAGTGTTGCCACAAGCTCTCTGCCCAAGACCTGCCCTTCCAAGGCAGTCCATAAAATTCCAGTGAAATAATATACTTTTACTACTAGTCCTGCAAAGCTGTGGTTGTGACCACACCATCCAGGTTGGGGAAGCATAGGTATAACCCCTTCCCATTCTGGGACAGATAAAAGAATCTGGGAATGTCAAGGAGTGCAGCTAGAGATTTTAGTGAATTTTTTTATAGCCACCCGTCCTTTAAAAATACATGCTATTGCTTTGGATTTTTATCTCTTGAAATGCTCCAGCTGAGACTTTCTGGGGAAAGAAAAGGAGAAAAAAAAAAAAAAAAAAAAAGAAAAAAAAAAAAAAAAAAAAAAAAAAAGAAGTAAGACATCTGAAGCTGTAATATCCTAAGGAAAGATCCACCAGCCAAATTAAGTAAATAGATTTATTAGCTTTTTTCCATACTCTGGGCTTGTGAGTGTTCCCAGGTTGCAACTTTTAGTATTTCAGTAATCACAGTTAATACAGGGGGAGTGAACAGCACTGCCTGGTTGTTGGGATGTGAGATATTGGGACCTATTTATTCTGCAGGCCTGATGCACCATCCCTACTTGCTAATTTAACAAAAATATAAACCCTTTGATACTTCAGAAAAGTGGGTGTGGATGCCAGATGAAATCATATGCAGCCGCTTTTCCTTGGCTGCACTGAGAGGCAAGGCTTTCTGCTCTAAATGACAGAAACAGATTATCTTCACATTATGGATGGAGAACTGAAGAGGCTGGCAGGATCTGCCTTGCATCACAAAAGCAATTTTTGAAAGCCACCAAAATTTTGTGCCTTTCCAGGGTGTTAGAACATGGTCACTCAGGGGAATTTTGCTCCATGTTGCTGCTGCAATATAAATTCTATCCCTCAGCTCCTTCAAACAGGACATTTTCCACATTTCAGAAAGAAATACTATGTTTCTTACCATTCCTTTTGGTCTTTTGAGATACCTTCACCTGTGGGAGTTATTGTCAGGTGGAAAGTCGTCAGGACAGACTCAGGAGCTCTCTATATTCTGGTCTTGAAGTTTGTAGTTTATTGTTAGGACTGGGTATAGGGTCCTGCTAAGAGCTGCCAGCCTCAACTCAGAGCAGGAGAGAAGTATGAGAGGGAGAGAGTAAGAGAGGATAAGGGAGAGAGGAATAGAGAGTGATTTCCCATTTACAATACAATAAGTATTCTTCTATGTTGAATATTCTATTTTCCACTAACCAATCTACTACAAAATACTTATTTCCTAATATTCGCATGCAACCCATAGGAATTGCTATATTACCATGTTTTATGGCTTTCTTATCCATAAACCTTATCTCTAAACCTTTCCTGCCATACTTGGAACAGGATGTCTGTTGGCTCTTTGGAATTTGTGGCATTTGGCATTATTTAGACAAAGGAAGAGGCCTCAAACCTTCACATGGTTGCTCTCAGTCCCACAGTTGAAAACTGCTATCATTTCTATTTCACTTATGGTTTCAAAGTCTTTTCCTAAGCACTCATATTTATAAGATTTTCCTATTTCCTCATTCCCAACATTCACCTAGCTTCTTCGTGTTGCTGGATGACCTTAATGTCATGAAATAGTCAATGGAGTTTAGTGAAGGATGCCTGCTGTGAGATTTCTTTCTCCTACATTCCTGTTTCCCTGCCCTGACAACAGGAACTTTGGTAGTTGGTTGGAAATACCTGGAGACCGAGTTGGCACATCACTTTAGTCCTTCTTATCTCCTGTCAACATAAGGGTTGAACATACAAGAAATGTAGTTTTGTCTCAGGTTTTTTTATGAGGGTGGTTAGTCTTTCATTTTATGCATTTTGAAACAAACCACTTTAAAAATTCATCCACCAGATCCTTTAAAGGTCATCAGACATGAGAGAGAGAAGTGATCAGTCTGTTAAGATACTTTAAAAAATGTGGGAAGTCTGTGGAAGAAGATAGTAACATCCAATTGTCACTGCAAACCTCACTTTCTCCCTCAGCTTTCACAGCTTTAGCCCTTTATGAAAAAGAGAGCACTAGCAGTCTTAGAGAAAAAAGATGTTTTCTTGTAGAGCATCAACCTGTGTTTTTACAAGATGCAAGTGTAATCTGAAAGCATGCTTCAGCCACAGAATTCTTTTTTAATCTAAGGATCCTGAGTGCAATTTTTAGCTTGTCACTCTTGGTGAAGAAGGCACAGATACCTTTCAATTGCAGTTTATCAGCACTCCAATCTGCACTCAGGAAAAGCAAAAGAGAGTGAGTCTTTACACCACAGCAGAGTCTGCTCACATTGCTCTGGATTACACATCTTCCTTCCATTTCACTGAGGAGAGACAAGGTTTATTGTGACAGCAACACTGTTTATCTTACCAGGATTATGCTGAAGCAAGTTTAATTGTATTAGTGTAAAACATATCAGAGTTGGGAGTGACGCAATGTGTTTAGCATCAATATAAACGTTGCTAAGTTTTATGCTTTCAGCTGGAACTGGAGCAGCAATTGGACACTGGGACATATGGAACGCATTTTGGGTTTTATGTTCACATCTCTTGAGGAGGATTAGAGCATTTGCAAAGATTCTTTATGTGCTGCGCTGCGGGAGCGACAGTTTGTGTGTAATTGTTCCCTCCCTTTTCTCCCTTTTAACCTGAATCCGAGTGTTTGGGAATTCTTCAGAGGCTTGACAGCTAGTCTCAGCTTATAAACATCGTTCCATGTTTGAGTTATAAAAGTAGCATGGTGTACACTGCCCCTCATCTGTGATTATCGATGGGTGTTGGATATGCTGAGGTGAAACCGTGCAAAGAATCTGGATTTTGTATCTGCCTCCTAGGGATCCCTTGATAAGCTACAGCCTTAACTGTTGAAGAGCTGCAAGCACAAGAAGGCAAAAACCTCTTTCTCACTCCCTCCTTTTGCCTTGTTTAGAAAACCTCAAGCCTTTAGTGTCCCTCCCACTGATCAGTGCGCCCTTTTTGTCGCAACCATCAGAAGATAAGAGGTGTCCAGTTCCTGATGATTTGCACCAAGATTTGTGCCTCATTTCCTGTCCAGGCATTTGGAAACCTCCTGCTTTATTAATGGCACATTTTCTTCTGTGAGATCCAGCCCAATCTTTCTCTTTAACTAAGAGAATTACTCTTATATGGAAATTAGTATACTTACAAACCTGAAGCAGACGCTGTGAATCACGCATGTGCAGTGGGATATGTCTCTCACACACTTGAAAAGATGGGTCCCACTATCTGATTATCATAGACCATTTTGAAATTACTTGTCACCAATGTCCTTAAACCTACATTTTCCCTAGTGGCAAGATAGGAATGAAAATCTCTGTCAACCTGAGAGAGAAATGCTGCACTATGGACTTAAATATAAACAGCAGGGGAAGTGCTGTCCATTATGTCATCATACCTATCTATGGTAGCTTTACCATCCTTTTGCAACAATTATTTGAACTTCAACCATTGAAATTACCTTCCATTCTTCCTCCTTGAATGTTCATTTAACTGAAAATTGTGTTCTTTGAATGAGAACACAAGGCACCAGGGTGAGAGAAGGGAAGACTGCAGCAACACCACTGTTGCAGTGGGTTCAGTCCCTTTAGAGAGCAATGGTTCAGCCACCTCCTTTGTCATCTCTGCAACACACTGAATGCTTTTCTGGGCTGTCTTACTCTGGTGCTAATTATTTCACTCAGCTTTGGGGAATGCTAAATGAAATACTATGGAACTGTAAGAAGTCAGACACATATGTTCTCCTTCTGTTCCACTTTAGGTTTTTCGGGCTTTGTGCTTTAAACTCAAGGATGCTTGGAGCATCCAGTTTTCCTTCAAGTGAAGCCTCACAAAACCTGATCTCATTTACTTCCAGGCATGAGGCATCAGCTTCCAGGAGGATCTACTCCTGAGATGAGACTGATTGTAGCTCCCTGAGTCCTCCTTAATTACCTTTTTTAACAAATTGAGGGTTTGGTCCACCTTTTCCTGTTAGTGAGACCTTCACCAGTCTGGCATGGCTTCTCAAATATGATGGAAAGGGGATTAGCCCCTTCATCTGCCAGTATCCTGAGAGCCTATGAGCACTTCTCATCAGTCCCAATACACTTCCAATCATCCTCAGGTTCCTTAAATGGTATCAAACCAGATCTTTTCCTATAGTGGGTGGCTCTTCATCCTCCCAGTTCCTGCCTTTGCCTTCTGAGACTCAGGTGATGTGACTGAAACACTTCCTGGTGAAGACTGAGAAAAAAAAATCACTGAGTACCTCAGACTTTTCCATGTCCCTGATAACCAGCTCTCCCTTTCTATCTGATGAGGGTCCAAATTTTCCCTAGTCTTTCCTTTATCACTGATAAAAGCTTTCCTTGTTGCCCTTGAAGTCCTTGGGCAGCTTTCCCAACCTGATCCCCCCAGACAACTTCTCTGTGTCCCTCCTGGGCTACCTGTCCTTATTTCCATCCTCTGCAGATTTCTTCGTTGTGTTTCAGTTTGGAGCTCCTTGTTCATACACACAGCTCTCCTGGGATTTTTGCCTGCCTTCCTCTTCATGAGGCTGCATTGCTCCTGAGCTCAGAGTAGATCCTTGAATATCCAGTTTTCTTGGGCTGATTTTCCTGCATGGCTTTATCCAAACAGATCCCTGAAGAGGCCACAAGCTGCTGTCCTGAAGTCCAGGGCAGAGAGTTTGCTGCAGACCCTCTGCCCTGCCCTAAGGAATTTGGAGTCTAGCATTTCACAGAATCATAAAATTTCATGGTCACTGCAGCCAATGCTTCTCTTGAGCTTCACATTCCCCACATTTCCTGAGCAAGGTCCAGCATAGCAGCTCTCCTCGTTCCCTCTTTCATTTGAAGAAGAAAGATGTCTTCAGCACACCCCAGGAATCTCCTGGTTAGTTTATGCCCTCTTCTGTTGCCCATCCAACAGGTACCAGGCTGGCTGGAGCTCCCCATGAACGTGAACATGAGGCTCCTGCTTTTAGTCCAGAGTGGGCCTCATCTGGACAAAAGGTGGGGTGGCTTGTGGCAAGCCCCCACTGAGTGTCACCTGCCCCTCTCACCCTCATTTAATCCTGACCCATCAGCTCTGGGTCAGCTCCTCATCCATCCCCAGTCCAGCTGGCTTGACACAGAGGGAGACACCCCCTCCTTGTCCCTCTGTCCAGTCTTCCCTTCCTAAAGATCCCTTATCCTTCCATTCCAGCACTCCAGTCACATGATGCCAATAAGATCATAGCCTGCAGTCTCTAACTCCAGTTTTTGTTCCCTGTGCTGTGTCTGTTTACACAGAGGCATTTCACTTTTGCTCCCCATGAAGTGATCTGCTGTTTGGAATTCCTTTGTGCTGCTCTTCAGGTGCTGTCCTGCTGTCCTGCAATGCTTCTCCAGTCTCTTGGACATCTAGCACATCAAAGTGACAGGAGTCTGATGGATTTAGTTTCCTCTCTCCCAGCAACCTTGGTTTAAAGCCTTTTTCTTGGGTTTGGCATGTTAATATTTCCCTCTGGCATTTACCTCCATGCAGGCAAAGCCTGCACTCTCAAGGCTTTTTCCTGAAAGCATATGGCTAAAGTAGGGAAAGAAAGAAATTTTGGGTTTAAGGATAACAAATGGTCTTACCCCTTAAAGAAGGGGTAGAAAAACAAATGTATACTTTAGCACAAGAGTCAGTCAGAATATTTTCCCCAGTAGAAATGTACAGCTTTGGCAGCTGAAGCTTTGAAGCTGGAAATACCTTATCAGAAAGCCAGAGTATTTCAACAGAGAAATATTACTCATAGATTTCACAATCTATTTACCCCCCCAATAATCCTCCCTGCTCTAGGCTGCAGGGTCACGGTATATCATTGCCATTCCTTATATCAATGTCACCCCTTTTTAAAAAGGTGGTCTTTAAAAATAGCTGCACCATTTCTCAAATAGATTGCAAATTGCAGTGGAGTGACAAGAGGACAAGCTTTTCTTGAGTTTTATTTTAGCTGTGAAGTTCTCCTTTGTTTCACATCTCTCCTATTTTTGTCACATTCAGCTGTAGCTAGAGAAAGCCACTGAGAAAAAGCAGAAGCTGCAGACTCATTCCCAAGTCTGAAAAGTGGTGGAAGTTATTACTTCTGCTCTAGTAAAAGAGTCACATAACTCCTTCTTCTCACAAATCCTGAAAGAACAGGAGGTCAGATATTGGTTTATCCTGCAGAGGAGCTTGCCCATGGACCCCAAGTTCAGAGTCCCAGCCCTTCCCTCTCTTTTACAGATCCCTCTTCACCACTGAATGGCAAGTTCTGTAAAAGCCACAAACTTCCAAGCTATATGTAGCATAAGGCAGCTGCTTGTCCCAAAATCCCAATGAGCTGGCTACAGCAGCACACAAATTACAAGCTTTACCTAGTACCAAATAACCCACCAAGTAATTTCTGGCTTTGAGCTATGAGAGTCAGTGGGGTTCACTCTTGCAGCTGCCTGCACTTGATTGGGTTCTATTTTTGAGCCCTGTTTTAATTTCGGGGCCCTTGGTTTGAAATTGGCTGGGGTGAGAAAAGGCAAAGGAAAACAAGGTGCTCACTTCACCCTTGTGACTTTGTCTTTACAGCTAAGCATCCCAAATACAGCTACATCCCAGCTTATCTTGTTTATGAATTCAAAATTATGCACATGAAGTGCCCTCCTTAAACCCAGAGATGGGGTGAACAAGCAGTGTGGGCTACCATGTAGTTGCATACCCTTTCTTTATTTTTTTTTCCCTGTACTGTGTATTAAGATGTATAAGACCCTTAATATTATTGAAATAACATGACAAAGGCTCCCACATTTCTCCCAATGTTGGAAATTGACTGAGCAACAGAGATCTCACAAGGCAAGGTGGATCAGGTTCTAGACCACCATCAACAAGCTTTGACTGTAGATTCCTATTTGCCTCATTAAAATTTTGGCTCACAAGTGAAGGGTGGCTCCACACCACCCAACAGACTGGGCAGAAATCCCAGTTTGTCTGAGGATCAGCCTATTTGAGCTGATCACTTTACAGTCTTCAATGCCAGACAGATTGAAAAGGCTGGATCCTGAAGCAGTAATGGCCAAACTCTTATGCTGTTATTTATGAGCCAGGAAACTCTCATGGGCCCTGATGTTTCCAAATATTAGACTAGAAAATCTGTTATGGTCAAATGTTTCACTTTAACTGATCTTCAGACATGAATAGTGGATAAGTTTTGATTAAGAGACCCCTTTTAGTAAGACCAAGCTCCTCTCTGTAACTAACCTTCTCTTCTTACACATTAAATGCTGCAAGGACACTCAGAATCCCTCCAGAACTTCCATCACGTTTGCTTCCAGCACAAAAGCCTTCCTGACAAACCTGAGGGGCTGAAGATATGTCTCAAACTTACATTGCTCAGCCTCCTGTTTGGTTTTCTGCACCCTGGGTTTCTTGATATTTAAAAAGACAGAGAGGCAGCAGTGGGAAAACATTTCTGTGGCTGAGCGTGGCTTTTGCTCCCAAAATACACTAAGCAGCTCGATGCCACCAGCATGCAGATGAGCAAGGGCTCAGTTTGCATTTGACACAGAGAAATGCACTTGGTGCAATTTCACCTGTCACCCCACCAAGGCACGACTGTCCCCAGGAACAAAGTCTAGCAAGACAATCATTTGTGCATTGGAGAGATAAACCCTTCTCGTATGCAGTACAACATTGAGAAAGCTGAGCCAATCTAGCTGGAGCAGGCCTGGTGACTGCTGTTTTTTGGGTGCTGGCACTTGTACCAATGTTTTTCAGTGTGCTGGAGGTGTAGCTCAGGAATTTTTACTGCCCCAGACAGTCACCAAGTGGTGCTAAGATGGGTCCTGCAGGAAGAAACACAAGCCACGGACTTCTGCTGCTTCTCTTCTTTGTCACTTGGTCACAAGAAGAACAGAAAATTGTTTTCTTGTCCATTTTGTAGGAACAAGGCCTTGCTTTGCCACTTCCCCACCTTATTTCCCACAGCTGTTTTAAAGTAAAAGACTGAACTCTTTGCTGTAGGGACTGTCTGACATTGAGAATGGTTACAGTTTGGGGTTTTTGGTGTCTATTATACTGCCTCTAAGGAGTTATACATGTATGACATCCTGCATAAACACAGCAGAGCTGGAAAGAGTCATGCAGACACCAGAGCAAGTCCTGTATATCTGGCAGCAAGCACCTGCACCTGCTCCACTTGCATGCCACTGAGACAGGGCTGTTGGGCTTCATGGTGTGAGCAAAGGGTGCAGAATCTGAACAGAAGGGGGAAACCAAATTATTTGCCTGGTTGCACAGAAAAGCTGCAGTAAAGCCAGAACACTCTTGTCTGAGTTCATACTTTGATCATTTTCCCACAGGACCATCCTTCCCCCAGCAAACAGCTTCTACAGAGCTCACACCCTGCACACAAGGACATTCATCACCAAAGAGGATAATAAAACACTCACAGAAAGTCTGAATTCTAGATTCAGTTACAAGGAAAACCAAGGGCTCTTATGAATGTTCTCATGAATGCTGAATATCTCACATTGCTTTGTCACAGGACAGCTTTCCCCTGAAAGGAAAGCTTGTGGCCACACAGGGATTTGAGAAGTGGCAGGAGCACTGTCTCATTATTTATTGTTTTTTTGCTCTCTAGTATTTCTGTGTGACCAGATGTTAAGCATGGTTAGGCTGATCTAAACTCACTGGCCCAAAACTAAATGGACACAAGCCCACCAAGCACTCCCTTTAACCCACCACCCCTGTTTGTTGAGCTTACATCTGGTCAAATCCATAGGTACAAAGGGTACAGCAAGTCCAAGAGTAGATGTGTCATAACCTCTCATATTTCTTTACTGCAGGGAGTTCTGAGATGCAGGCTCCTCAGAGATGCAGCACATTGAGGTGATGGTGCTGGCAGGACATTTTCTTTGTGGAGCAAAGTGATGAAACAGGTGCCACCAGCCTGGAAACAAGGTCATGGTTTTGAGGCACATTAGTCAAGGGTATCAGTACAAGCACTGGCACGCAAGGGAAAGTAAAGTTCAGGGCAGGTATGAGGTCTCACCCCTGCTGAAGTCGATTAATAAAGTCACTGTGTGACAAGGCTGGCTTACAGCAGCCAGAAATCCAGTGTCAGAGTTCCAGGCAAATCTCTACAGTGGGAGAATGTGTGGGGAGAGAGGGGGAAAGAAACAGATCACAAAATTACATTATACAATGTATTTCTTCCAAAAGCTTCAACATGGTAAAAACTGGCAAAGGTTTCCATGAGGTGTTAGTAAATCTTTCAGCGAATAACCAAGGTAGCAGAAGCAAAATTAAAGCATGCCAAGGGCAACCAGCAGGTTTTTAATTGGTTTGGTTCGGTTGGTTTTTCTTCTTTTTAATTCCACTCTCTCATTTCACTCAGTATTAGGCAATTAATTTGTTATCTAATTTAAAGCAGGCACTATACATTAGAGTTTCCTCACTTTGCACATTGCATGTTTAGACCATCTTCATGTGATATCTTTTTTTTTTTTTTTAAATCTGCCTGTATTGTTTTGGCTACCAGAGTAGAAATCCTTTGCCTCTGACTTCCAAAAAAATCTGGATCCCTGTTTCTGCTTGAAGCAGCTGCTGCCTTGACTGCATAAGCAAGAGGGTAGGAGACCTCAGAATCACAGATGGTTTTGTAAGAAGCATCTGAAAATGTTTTAGGTTTGATTTTTAGAGAATCTAAGAAAGTCTTTAAGTTCTCAAGTGGCTTACCTTGAATTTACAGGAAAATATACTTGTATATGCTACAGAATGCCTTCCTCTTCTGAAAATGTGTAGATGTTTCCTCTGGACTGAAAGAGCAGCTGCAAACAGAGTGTGAGCTGGAAATCATGTAAATCCATCTCCCTACACTTGCTCTCTCTTTTAGAATTATTTTAGAATTACCTCCACCTATGGCAGGCATCTGGGGTAGGTGTAACTCACGTGGGACCTGGTCCAGTTCTCATGAAGTCAAGGAGAGTTTTCCACTAATTTTACAGGCATTGGATCCAGTCCACACTGGAGGAGCTGGAAGGTTCAGGTTAAAATATCCCCCTGTGTTCCTTTTACACACACACAGTAATTCTCTCCCCTGTAGCAAGAGTTTTGTGGGGGTTTTATTTTATTTTTATTTTTTTTTAATTCAGACTGTCTTGTGAGAAGGTATTGCCCTAGAGCAAGGCTTTGAAAGTCTACACTTCTGGGGCTTTAGAGCTACTGGTAGGTATGATTTGTCTGATTTTTATCTTGGAGATCTCATTAAATACTGTGCCATCCTCACAGAGTTAGAAACTCTGCTGATTTCAGGGAGGTGAGAGTCCTCTTGACCCAAGCCAAGCTGAAAAACGTAGATGCTGCTCCCAGGAGATGCCTCTGACTCTAAACTAAGGCCTGAGACCCTTAAACCTTATTTTGCCCCTGGCTTCTGCAAAGCTTTCTCTGCTGAGCCCTCACGAGATCCTTCCCTGCACAGAAATTGGCCGTGCTGGTTGGTTTATTTAGGCTTGTGTTTATGGAGTGTGACAGAACTGGGGTAATGATGGTAATTGGGTTTGACACAGCATGAGCAGAAAATGTGCAGAGGAAAGGAGTGTCTTCAGATGAGTTTCATCTTGAGTTTATCTAGAGACAAGGAAACTGCTGTATAAGATTTCCTCTGCCCTATGACCTGCTACAAGCTTGTAATAACTCTCATCACAAAGTGATCTGGACTAAGAGCATTTCTGTTTAGGCACCTGTGGCTGCAGCTTACAAACCATGACACAAACTGCAAAAAAACCCAAGCCATTTGAATGAGAGGGGGCAGCTTTCCAAGAATATGTGGGAGATGCCAGGCACCTGGGAGGTCAAGCCTTACCTCCACATCAGAGGGCATTTTCCAGCTTCTTCCCTGGCACCATCTGCAGGACCAGGCTGGAAATGGCCCTGCCTGGTAAACTCAGCGACCACAACCTGAGAGACAAATAAATCCAGTGAAATGCAGGTTGGTCACTCATGTTTAAGAGCCTGCCTGGTCTTCCAAAGGATGTGCCCTAGGGTAGCTACACAGGAATGCTGCAAGTTCTGCTCCATTGCAAAGTTCTCCTGCTGAAAAAAATAAGTTTAGGTCCCTCTTTTCTAAAAAAATTCTAGTTTAAAAAATGAGTTGGCAGCTTTAAAACTTAACTTTTGGGTTTTTTTTTCGTTGTTTTTTCTGTTGTTGATTTTTTGTTGTTTTTGTTTTATTTGGTTTCTATGTGTGCAAATTGATTGAAGAAATTGACTGAAGAAATTAAGACATCTTTAGAGGGTTCTAGAGCTGTGTGTCTGTTCTGTGGATTCTGCTCTGTATATTCAGCCTTCTTTTCCAGGCTGAACTGCTGACATATTACACAGCAAAGCCTTGATGCTGTGAAGTTGCCAGGTGGTATCGTTTTGGTGACACTGAAACCACTGACAAATTCAGTTTGCAATTAATGAGTGCTTTCTTAGCCCAAAACATTTTCTTCTTGCTGGGAATAATTCCTCTCTCCCTGCCCTGCCCCCCTCAATCCCCAGGACTTTCTAGAATAAAATGTGACATTCTTGGAAAAGCAAATGTTGACACTTGGATATTTTTAAAGAAAATTTGGGAAGTTTGATTTAAGCTTTTTTTTTCCCCAACTCAAGCCACTTTTGGCAGAAAAAAAATGTTGATTTGAAACAGTACAAAACAACAAAAACAAAACTGTTTTGTTCAGCATCACAGAATATTCAAATTAATCCAAATTAATGCACTATTTTTTTACCCCCATTGCTCCTTCAAATGCTAAATAATTTATACACTGATTCAGCTGGAACTTGATTTTCTTCTTGATAACTTTGTCAACTCATTAAAGTGAATAAAATCCCTCATATCAGTCACCTTTCCATATCAGATCAGCATGGAGAGCTGTCTCCTCCACCCTCCTCCCCACCAGTCCCAGTCAAGCTGTTTGACCCCAGCAGCCTAGAGGGAAAGCAAATATTCCAAGATTAACAGAGCAAACACTCAAAAAAGAGCATGGTCAACACACAGCAGAGCCATCATCCCCCCCACAAAAGCAAGAACGTGTACATTTGTGTGCACATCTCTGTAATTTTTATTTTTTTCTGTGATTATATTCTAGCTCAGTGTCAGCTTCCAGAGTGGCCCCTGGCTTTTTGTGGCTCAGCCACACGACCCGGGTGGGTGGAAGGAGGATGTAAAATGTGACAACAGAGAACCAAGGATGGAAGGCAGAGCACCAGCCCTTGGCAGAGGTCCATAGCTCCATCCAAGGTGGGATCACTCAGAAAGGAGAGCAGGAGAAGTTTTGGGAGTCACAAGCAGAAAATAACACGCGTGCGTCACGCAGAAAAAATGTGACCGTGAAAAAAATGTGTGAGGATGGAGCAAAGCCCCCAGAGACCTGCTTGGAAAGGTCAGCTGGATCCAGATCCCAGTGCCAGTGCCTCGATGAGGAAGCACAGAGGAGGATTTGCCAGGTTACACCCCTGGAGTAAAAGGAGGAGAGTGGAGAGAGAGGAAAACCAGGAGCAGGGTGCCAAGAGCCTTGCGAACCAGCAAGCCTCGGTGGAGTTGCGTCAGTGCAGAGACCAGCCCTGCAGCTAACTAGAGACACACGTCCCAGAATAACAGCCCTGCCTCAGACACCAAACTGAGCAAGCCTGCAGAGAGGGACAAATTGCTCAAATCCCACTGCAAATCTGTATAATCAGGTGGTTCCAGACTTTTCCTGTCCGAATCCTCAACAATTTACCTTAAAAATTGTCTTTTTCTTTCTCCTCCATCTCAAAACTTCTCTGTGCTTAGGTGTGCCAGAGCCACCAGGCTTCAGGGGAGAGCTGGGCATGGCACAGGGCCGAGCTTTTTGGAGCAACACAGACACTTCTCATTGTACACCAACTCTTTTCTTCACCCCTGTGGGCTTTCTGCACACATGGGAATGTACAAACTACTCTGGAGCACAGGGATGGCATTTTCTAGCCCAAAGATGTGCCACTTTCTGTTCTGAATCATGCCAAAACAGTGGCAGAAAAGGGATGAGGATTTTGAGGAACTAAATACTTTAAAAGCACATCTTAGCCCCATCACAGAAGCTTTTCCCACTATTTGTCTGTCTGTTTTAAAATTGCACTTCTCCTATCCAGCTCCACTTTTAAAGTCTGAGTTAATAAGAACTTTCAAAGCCCAGTATACATCTAGAAGATATTGAAATTTGCTGTTGGCTTTACAGTTTCATCACTCTTGGTGCATTTCTGCTGAATAGGAATTATCAGCATCAACATGGATCTGTTGGAGTGAGTCCAGAGGCTGACCCTGAGGATAATCAGAATGTTCAGCACCTCTCCTGTGAGGAAAGAATGACAGAATTTGCCTTGTTGGAGAAAACAAAGCTCAATAGAAAGATCAGAGCATCCTTTCAGTAGCTAAAGGGGGCCTACAAGAAAGATGGGAACAAACTTTTTAGCAGAGCCTGTTGTGATAGAACAAGAATAGTTTTAAACTCCAGGAGGTTCAATTTAGACAAATTATAAGAAAGAAGTTTCTTACAAAAACTGGGGCACTGGCACACATTGCCCAGAGAGGTGATAGATGTCCCATCCATGGAAACATTGGGGCTGAGGTTGGATGGTTGGTTTAAAGGTCCCCTCTAACTAAAACTGACCTACAAATACAGAAGCCCTTTCTTGGTTTCCTGGGTGAGGGCTCCCAGTCATGTCCTGCAGAGTAGGAGAGTGATTTCCCACCAAGCTAATTTATAAAACCCTGTAATTACAAAAGTAATCTTTTGATCCTAGACGTTCTCCTCCTATCTTTCATTTCCTTCATTGTTTCCACATCCCTCACACAACCCTTGGGGAAAATCTCTGTCTCAAGGATACTATTGGAAATGTAAAGTTATTTTTTCCCTCCATTCTTCCTCCTTAAAACCTGCTCGACTGGGCGCTTACCCACCACTGAACCAAGCACTTGTTTGACCTCAGTTCTTTGAGAACAGCAGCTCACAAACTTTGAAATCAGTGTGTACATATGACTTTGCTGACCCCAGGACCTCAATGTGTTGCTCTCCCACCGTGCAATTAATTCCTGCAAAAATTGACAGCCATGGGGATCAACTAATTCAGCTGTGCTGTGCATTTCCTGTTGCTCTTGACTGGGGAAGGAAAATATAACTTATGTTCATGACACATGGAGCCTGGAAGATGAGCTTCTGTAGGAATCACTTCTGTGCCAAGAGTTTTTTACAAAGGCTGAGTCTTTTCTCTGCTTGAAAGAAGAACAGCTTTCTCTGCTGTCATCTGCTGACGGTTTCAGTTGGTTTTGGAGTGGCTGTCAAGGAGCAAATGGTCATGAGGTAACCAGATGAGAGAGCTGCATAGTATGAAATGGTAAAATTCAGACCCAGTGATATTATTTTCTGGCTCTGTGGTTGACAATACAGCCTCCAAGAGAGCACTTTTAAATATTGTGTTAACTCTAGTGTGACTACAGAGGCTTTTGCCTTCAGATTAGACTAAGAGCCAGCTGAAAAGATATTTAGAAAATGCCACTCACCAGTGCATTGGCATGAAATCTCTGTTTTACAGACAGTTAAAACAGAGATTAGCAAAATCGCCAAAGGAGGATAAATCAGAATAAACTGGTCACCATTTCCCATTAAAAAGGAGGAACAAATTTATGACTGGAGTTGCCAAGTAGCTGGTTCCAAGCATTCCAGAGACTCTCTTCTCAAACTGCAGTGCCCTTGGCCAAAAATGTTAATGCATTCAAAAGGAAATAGGCAAATTTGTAAGAAATAAGTTCATTAGTGGCTATCAGCCCTAAGTAAACTGGCAGTGACTTTGGAGACTGATGCCTAAACCCAACAGAAAATAAGGCATGGCTGGAAAGGGATGTTTTTAGGATTGTTTCATGGGAGTTTTCACCAAGTTCCGATACTGACAGCTTCAGAACATAAATATCAAATTTGCAAAAAGCTTTTGGTCTGACTTAGTATAGCATTTATTATATAAAAAAGTCACACCATCTGAAGTATATCATCAGGATAATGGCATACACCAGATCCTTTTACCCAGCCATGAAATATCTGAGAATATGCCAAAAATCAAGCAATTGCTCACCACATAACCCTATTCAGGCTTATTCATCTGTCCCATATCCTATATGCACTGGGAATTAAGGCACAAAGACCGCCTGTGAATAGATTTTGTTCCCAGATAGCCATCATAAATGAGTTTGATACTGGTTGTCTCCTCCTTCTGAGACACTCATTCTGTGTCCCAGCTGCTCAGATTGAAATTCCCCAAAAGGATGCAACCTTTACCTTTTGCATGTATTAAAAACAATCTTGTGAGATTTTTCTGTTAAAATAAAATATTTCACTAAAGCTTCAAGGAAAGTTCTGCTTTCCCTTTTGTTCCAGAGAAGGAAAAGTGCATTTTCTCTCTGCCATCTTTCTTCCCCTCTCCTCCAAGTTTTTCTGACACAGAGTTATGGTTCATGACAGCAGAATGACACTGCTGATAATATTGTTCCAAGCATTCTTGTGTTCTTGTTCTGGCTCAGAACACCATGGTACATTGTCCCCTTCAGGTTTGGGGTGTATCTGATAGGCAGACACTGAGCATTTTGCAGGAAGCCTCATAA
The DNA here is from genome assembly GCA_034336665.1 of Luscinia megarhynchos. NCBI lineage: Eukaryota > Metazoa > Chordata > Aves > Passeriformes > Muscicapidae > Luscinia > Luscinia megarhynchos. The sequence continues at coordinate 59,303,974 of CM067592.1, forward strand.
AGGAGGAGGAATTTGCACTGAGATAGTCTCAGCATATTCTGCGTTTGCACCCAAAATATTCTCACCGTGTCATTCAAGCAGTGATGAGTGAAGTGGAGACAAATTATACCCACTCTCAGGTGCCTCAAGTCAGGACACAGGACATTGTGCTCCCTTTAATGTGTCTTTATGACAGGCTTGTGTAAATGTCTCTCTTGGTAAAACAATCACACCTCCAGCTACCGTGGCTCAATGAGCACAAAACTTTGCGTAAGCCGTGTAATTACACATCTCCAGAAAATCCTGTTGGCTTACTCAAACACAGAGAGACACCCAGTCACCTTCTGCAAATGCCTCCTTGTGACAGAAGTGGTTTCCAGTGATCACTGAAAAGGAGTTAAATAACCACTACATTCCTTGGGCTCATGGTGTCCCCGGGTGTTTTTTTCATTCCTGCTGCTTGTGACCTCTGTGAGCTTTACCTGCCTAAAAGTGCATGGAAATGCCATCAACTAAACCTGGGGAGACTCTCACACAATGGGCAGATGAAAAGAAAAATTTTAGACAAAGGAAGTATTTCTTCAGGTGAACAGGCAGATTCACAGACACCTGCATGTGTGCACATCAGAGCATTTCTCACTCCGCCTTTCTCTCCTCCAAGGCTCTGAAGGAAGCTTGTGTAAACAGAAATTCTGAAATCCCAGGAAATGTGAGGTATTTATTTGCTCCTTCTTGCCCCTCCAGATGGTTGTCCCATCACCTGTATAAGTGCAAAGCCTGTTACAGAAAATGTGACAGATGGGTGCATTTCAGGTGTATTCAAGAATTTTCAGTCTTGGAAAACAAAAGAAACTGGAGCTGCCCACTCCTATTTTGTTGGCATTTTTTTGTATGTTTGTTTGTTTGTTTTGTTTATTTTTTGGTTTTGGGGGTTTTGTTTGTTTTGTTTTGTTTGTTTGTTTGTTTTGGTTTTGGTTGTTTGTTTTGGTTTTGTTTGTTTTGCTTTAGTTTTTGGTTTTTGGTTTGTTTTTTTTTTTAGAAAGTAGTTGCTCTTTTTGGACAGAAATTTCTGAAGTTTTTCACCTTTTTTCTTATTAGGAGCCCCATGTTTCATATATAGCTGTACCAATCTCTAAGGTTGAAATAGTGAGTAAGAAATCCAATGCAGGTCAAATGCTAGGGAAAAGGTACTTTGAACCTGTCTGAGAAGTTTTCAACAGAAAATCTGTCAGTTTAATGCCACTTCAACATGAGTCATGCAGCTCTTTGATGCATGTCAATTTCTGTCAGAGAACTGAAATGATTCAAAGAGAAACATAAGTATTTTTCTTTTCCAAACTTTATCTTTTCACGTCTTCCTATGCTGTATCTTGATTACTCTGTTTTGTTTTGAAATGCCATAATATGAGGAAAATACTCAGTTTTGACAAAACAAGACATTTTGATAATTAAAAAGACAAGGCGCAATTCAGTTAGAAAGGAGCTGCTTCCACAAAACAGTAAGATTAAAAATTCATATTAAAATTTCCCAGGTGATAGAAATCATATCTTCTGGCATGCTGTCAGATACTGTTTTCCCTGTCAATCTTTTCCACCTATTTTAGATGTATTCTGGGACAGGAATTGTGATTTTCATTTTCACATTCACTATTTTCCCGTTCTCTTTCCCTTTGCTCCTTGCAGTAACATGTATATGGTTGGAGGACAAGTCCACAGTAAAATGAGGGTTGTGATTACCTGTCTGGCCTGTGATGTCATTTGCCTTTTTCAGAGAATTTTCTGCCCACAAATCAGTTCTTCTAGGTTCAACCAGCAGCATCTAGGCTGCTGAAAAATCTTCTCTTTATTCCTGCCCAGTGGGATCACTGTGGTCATCTCCTTCAGCTGTTGCTTCCTTATTTTCACCATTTCCTTCTTTCCTTGCTGAAAGGAGGTGAGTCAAGTTGAGATCCAAGAGTAAAATCCCAAGGAAAGGGTACCTTAAACTTGCTTCATTACTCATGGCTGTGATTTTTCTGAGGGATTAGGAAGAGAACATCTTGGATGGATACCATCACATCCAAGGGATAGTGAAGGACTTTTTGGGAGCAGGGGAACATTTCCCAGAACCCAAAATCATGCACAAGGTTGGTGAAGAAAAGAGTCAACACAGGCAGGATGAACCAGAATAATCCACTTATTTTCCATGGACTGTTTGTTCACTGCCATGCTGGTGACCTAGACTCTCACCAATATTTGTTCTTCAGACCCCCTCAAATGAGACCTGAACATTGAAACTATTTGATCAGGAGAAAATATATTTTTTTCCTGTCCAGTTGAGCTGCTCTGAGATCAGAAATGTCAATGACAGCAAGAGTACCAGCAGAGCCCTAAAGAAAGTTTCTCTGTTTGATTTATGGAGCCCAGGCAAGCACCAGGTAAGCCAGAGGGAAGTCAGAAGCATGGATTTGTGGTGTCCCTGAGGGCTGAGCAGGATGCTCATGAGGTGGCACAAAGCCCTGGTACCCAGGGCAAGTTCTCCTGGGTACCTTTGTGCTGACCTTCCATTGCACCAGGCAGAGTTTTAAGATGAAGTGGCCAAAGTTTACATCTCCCCTCCACGAACTGAGGACTGCAAACAGACAACACTAAGGGAACAACCAGCTGAATAACAAACACATTATTCTCCTGACTTCACTTGGGAATAAGCAGCCAAAAAGCACGAAGTGGGCAAGGATTTTGTTTCTTTTGCCCTATCTCCAAACAGCAATGCTTGTTCTGTGTGGAGTCCAAGAATAAGAAGACAATCTGGCAGCCCCTTGTCCTGGCTGGCACCCAAAATCAGATTTATTCCGTGTCAAATGAATGGGGGACAGGTGTCTTCTGCAACTCACTCCTCTTTTTGCATCAACACGTGCATGACACATATTTATCCTGGAAGAATGAGTCACACCAGGGATTTCCCAGTGGTGTGACTGTTCCTGAACAGGGATCTGAGATAATGGATATCGACAGCAAGGGCATGGCCACTCCCACCTGTCTTGTCCCGGGTTCTGTGGGCTCAGAAAAACATAACATGATGACAATCAGCTCTTTCATTAGCAGGTCTGAGGCAAGCACAGCCTGAAAGGACAGATTTTGCCCACAAATCAGGCTGGAAAGGTGGCACATCTCCCTGTTCAGCCATATCACAACCTGCAGAGGAGATGTGACTTCCACCTTGTCACCACCTCACTGGAATGACAAGTTATCTCCTAAAAGTCCGTCACAGGGAGGTGCAAGCACAAATACGTATAAGTGGAACTTTGACGGTCGTTATGGCCAGAAAAAGTAACTTTTGAATTATTAAGTGTTATTTAAATATTATAATTATGCATCCCTAAATATGACAGTAAGGTTAATCAAGTACATACCACCACTATGTTCTTCAACTCTCCACCTGGATCATATTATATGTAGGAAGGAGGAGGGGGAATAAATTGGGCTACGTGTAAGGAGTTTAGGAGTTTTACCTAGTTAGGAGAAAGACCCCAAAAGATCAAAAAGTTGACAGGCTGCTCTTCTTTTCTTCCTCCCAAGCGAGGGCACTTTCTTGTTCAGCTTCTGGGTATGGTTGTTATTATGACATATTATTATATAATATTATTTTTATTATTAGAGCTCTATCACAGCTAGTTAATTCATCAATGACAATTCTGAATCTCTTTCTCTTTCTTCAATAAACAGCATTATTTGTGAATCTGTGATCACACAGGTTCTTGTTGAATATGATCAGACTTATGGTGATAAATTTATTATCAGGCATTAGGCCCAGCAGCAACAAGTCCTCTGATCTCTGAAGACCAGCTGGAAAGCAAAGGGATTTATTTTCTGCCAAATCTCTACACCTTTAATGCAGCTGTCTTATGACCCAGCTGAAGGGAGGGACACAGTGAGAGCAGCCCCATATTCTGTCTTATGACACATGCTTCCTTCTACAGCTCCAAAGAAAAGCTTATGGATTATTAGCCACTCTGTCAGGCACTCACACTCTTTGCTCTAGGCATCATGTTTCCAATGTCCCAGGACAAAATATGGCATGCTCAAGACTGGCAGCAGCCCAGAGGCACAGCCTAGATTTTATTAGAGCCTAGTTCCTACAAGAGTCTCATTTCCTCCATAAGTGCTGGCACCTGCCACTACCTTTGACAAAATAAAAGGCCTTTCCTTTCACAGTGAAAAACGCACATTTACAGACAGCTCCTGTTTGCCACCAGGCTTTTTTGAGCATAATCCTCAAACTCCAGCATGAGTGTTCGGTGTGCTGCAAGTTTGGACAATCTCTTAACTTTCCGTGGTGGGTTCAGCACTTGTATGTCTGTGCCCTGAGCTGACCTTTGACAATGTCTGCTCCAAAATGCATTCCTGAGATGTGTCTTGCCTTGTATTTTCACTCTTCTGTGCCCAGAACCCCCACTGGAACTGCTCCACCTCGCTGGAGCCCTGTCACCCGTGTCATTGTCACCAAACCCCAGTGACTGCTTGGTGGAATGTGTTTGGGAATTTGTAGAAGCTTCTGTCTATCTGAATGCAATGAGAGAGAGCTGTGTCTTGCAGGGGTAGAGGCAAGGGCTCTCCTTAGCATGTGAGGTTTGTGGTTCAGGACATGTCCTTCCTGGGAGTGAAGCAGCTGGTCACAGATTGAAAGCAAGCTGACAGGCTCTGCCCAGGAGCCCACAGCTGCAGCAGCTGAAGTGGAGCTGCCTCCCACCATGCTAGGCTAAATGGGTTTATTTCAGCATCCTCCCACTCCACTCATATCACCACTTCTTGCCCTGAAGGGGTTAGTTGTGCCCCAGAGTCTGCTTCTCCACTCCATGCAGCTGTCTAGCTCAGAAAAATGCTTTACTTTGTTCTGCAGGATCTTTCTTAACACAACTTCTTGATCCTTCCAGCCCCTATAGGAAAGGTGTCTTAATTTTCCCTCATTACAATGCCTCCTTCATGACACTGCCCAAAAACTTCTCAAAAACCCATCAGGGAATACCCACTGCCCTTGCTCTCTGGAGAGGCACTCAGCTGAAAAGTGGTGTTACCTAAGTGTGCTTCCCCCAAAATTCCACTGCTCAGAGGATAGTGACTCTCACAAGAGCTTGCCCAAAGACTTGAATTCCACAGCTGGAATTCCAGAAAACTGACATCTCCTCTGGAGAGGGACAGTGTCAGGCAGCTGTGACAAAAAGGAAAACTCAAGGCTCAGAGTGACTCTACTGAAACAAGAGGAAAATGGGAGAGCAGAGAAATTTTAGATTCAGCTTTGCACTTTTCAAACTGAGTGGGAGATTCCAGCTCCAGCCTTGCTTCTCAGGCAGCATAGATGCTGGTGGCTCAAGCCACAAAACTGATAAAACTGAAAATACCATCTAGACCAGATAACACAGATTTTGTAGATTATGCTGCACAGTTTGGCCTTAACTAGATAGGACAGTCAGAGACTGTGCCCAAAGTGTCTTGTGCAGTGTTTTAACCACAACACAACCTTCCTCTCTGATGTAAACCATTTTCTCGTTCCTTTCAACACTCTGACAAAGCTGGAAATCTACAGCAGTGCATACACTGTGCAGTGATTTTAATACAAAAAATTGCATACAGAAACGACTGAGATGTTTCCAACCGATAAGGACAATAAGTGAGGATAAAAGCAAAAAGCAAAGGAAGTTCAATCTGAAAGTGCATGTTTGAATTGGACTGTTTGGACAGTACTAGCCTGCCTTGGAGGGAGCAGGGCAAAGCCGTTTTTCTGCTTATCTGCAGAGCTATTCTTGGCTCCTCCATCTCAGGTTTTAGTTTAAATATCTGCAGTTATTTACCTACAGCATGTACCAATTTTATTTTCCTCTTTCTGAACAATGACTAATTGCCTCATGTGAAGGCAAATATTTAAGTATGTGTGCAGGAAAGTTTTTCCCTCCCAGACAGATAGCAAGCAGCACCGTAAAAGGCCTGGTGTTCATATGTGGGGTTTCACATGTTTTGCTTAATTTTTAAGCTCTGTGAAGTTTAAAAAGCATCAGATTTCTCGTGTTAAGGTTTTAAAACACTGACAGCCTGAGGTGGCCTTTTCAGTACAAAATGCATGCAAACTTCCCTGCTGGTATACAGTTCATACAAAGCCTCAAAGAAGAAATTGAAATAAGAATAGATTTATGTAAAAAGGAAAACAGGAACTGACTAATCAGTCAAATTTCACAATTTTCTTCACCACAGATAAAACATAAGACATTTGCAACACTTGCTGCTTAACAAGCTGCTCAAAATTACCGTATAAAATTATTTTTAAGCATTTTTTTTAAAAAGCTTTCCAAGTTACCTTGCCTTGTACTTTAGTCTTTTGACAAACCAGTCACACTACCTTTTCTGAGCAATACTGCCAAGGGTTTTAGGAGCCTAAGACAGAAGGATGAAACGATTGTTTGATTGTACTTAGTACTGTAAAAATTTAGGCATTTGCTTAGTCTTAAATGAAGAACAATCTCCCCACTATTTGTAGGCAATTCACTAAAATGTATTTTATGTCTCAGAGTTTTTCTGCATCACAGGCAACAACACAAGGTCTTTCCTGTGATCAAGTCTTTTATCCATGCAATACAGGTGCAGACAGAAAATTTGTGTATGCCAAACGACATCCTGAAAAATATATTTATATTTCTAAATAATGGAAATAAAAAATTAAATAGAAATTTTATGGAATAGAAATAAAAATAGAAATTTCATTAAATAGGAATAAAATTAGAGGAGAGAAAAAAAAAGTGACCTCACACTTAAATTGGCACATGCAAAAGCACATAATGTTCAGATGGCAGCTTATTCAGGTAATTTCCCAATATAAACCTGACTACCTGATTTCTAGAGAAGCAAGGCTTGTACAGTATGTTAAGCTCAAAATCACTTTCTCAGTTTTTCCCTAATGAGTATCCAAAGCGTTTGCAAATTCATCAGCCTGAAATCTCCTACTTTGCCACAGAAAAATGTATATTGGTCATCCAGGCACCGTTCCACCTCTTCCAGATGTTGCCTTTCATTTTCATTTTGCATTGCCTTGTCTGAGATAAGTGACATCAGGATAGTAATATAAGCCTGAAGAGCAACATGTCCTGCTGTTGGCTGTAAGTGATGCACAAAAAACCCCCAAAAAATGGAAAAACTCTAGTTTCAGCTGCAGATTCAATATCTGTCAGCACATGGACTTTTTATTTGAAATCAGAAATAAACTTTTAAAAAAAATTTATATTAGAAATAAACATATTTTTCACTTAACCTAAAGCATCTGGGTTTGCAAGAGAAACAAATAGTCATTGTCTTTTTCCTGTAGCACAGGACTTAGTTTTCCCAAAATGTACATGAGCTTTCAGCAGTCTGGACCTCAGTCACATGGCTGAATATTTGGCCCAAAGTTTGATGTGCTTTCCTTTTAGCACTTTTCAGTGCTGCTCCTACAGAGCCTTAAAGATGGAATACAAAGGTTTAAATGCTTGCTAGCTTGGAAAGCTTCCTCCTCACCCACTTTTACACTCCCACAGAATCTGGACAATACACATGTACAAGAGGACTTGCACTTCTTCCACTAATGTTAGAAATTATTGCTGCAATCAGAGATATCTGAAATTATTTCTGCAAACAGGAGACAACAGACATAAATTGTCCTGCCCTTGTTGGCTCAGCACTGACGGGTCCCACCAAGGTCTGCAAAGCATCCAGTGCTCGAGGGAACAACTCACTTGCAGCTGCCTCTTCCCAGCGTGGTGGGATTTAAACTTTAACAGCAATTCCCAGCTCAGGGCCCTTCATACAGAAACCTGGGAAAAAGTGTAGCTGAGATAATCTAGTCCCAAACCCAAACAAATGATAATATATTAATTAAAAGATGCCTTTTACCATGAAAAGTCACTGTTTGCTTCTCACTCCAGGTGGTCACAGCCCTGTCCCTGATATTCCCAAAAACAGATATCATGGCTTTATCTGTCAGGGAGAACCCAAAATGGTTTGTCAAGGTGAGCTCCTCGTTCAGTCTTCATGGGGCACCACGGTGCTGTTCTTTCCTTCAAAGTGCATTCACCTTGAAAACATTTGAGTCCACCATAGAAAGTGTCTCCTAACACAGCTCAGTCTCTTTGTCAAGTCCAGGTGTAAAATTATCCTTGCAGGAGGTTGTGGCCTTGTACTTCACTCCCCTTGAAATTAACAGCAATTTTGTTGCTGACTTCAGTAGACAACTGGCCAGAATAGACAAAATCCAAGGATTTGGGAGAAGAAAACTACTAAGAAAAAAACACAGAACTAAAGCTTGCCCAGTCTGAATATAATTTTTTATACCATGAGTGCCCACTCCAAGACTGTGCTGTGTTTTGGTCACAATAAGTCACTGGTGCCCATGACATCAGCCTTTTTGGGAAGTCAAGACCACAGTTAGGAGCCTGGAGAGTGGCTTTCATTGCTCCTCCAGTGCTGACCCTTCTCCTTGCAAATGCAGGCCACATTCTATAAGATCCAGACCACAATCTGTGCTCAATGGTAATCCAGAAAAAACAGTCTGGAAAGTCTGGAGGGGGATTGAGGTGGAAAACTGCTGCCATGGAGCATTCAGGACCCAAAGGGTTTGCCTGAAAATAAGCTACAGCAGCAGCAGAGGCCCTTGCCAAATACAAATCCTGTGTGTCCCCTCCACCTTTGTCCAGGTAAGATTGCCCTGGTGATCCCTTCTCCATTCACATTTGGCTGTGAGGATTATCTTTACTCCTGAAAGCTTTAATGATCTTTTCTTCTGTTCCTGTCGGGCAACATCATGAGTGCAACATGTCCCTTCCCTCTCCCCAGCCTCTCTCAGGAAGTTTATGGAATACATGTCATCTGCCAAGTCCCTGGTTGGAAAACTTCAACCAAATATAGAAAGTCTGCACAAGAACTGGGCATTTTTTTTCCTCCTCTTCTTCTGCTGCCTGGTTTTAAGTTTGCAGCTGCTGGAGATACAGAGAGCCTTGAAAGAGTGACCACTTTTATTTTTTGACTGGATTGCAAGCCAGGCTCACCACAAAGCCATTTTTTATGGTTTTACAAAAAGCATGTGGCAAACCTTAGAAAAGCTACTTAGTCATCCTGTTAGTGACCGCTGTCTTCTGGTTTTTCCCTCTTCTCTCTCCCGTATTCCTCACAGAGACTTTTCTTCCACTTCCCAGAGCAGAGGCACTCATCAGCTACACAGTATGTTTAAGAAATGTTTCCCTACTGGTTCTGAAGTATTTGTTTTCATAGAGCAATGTTTCCTGGAAGTGAGATTTAAAGCACACTTTTACAGGAAAATTGCAGTTTTACAATGAAAACAACTGAGAGCTGATAACAATTACTTTTATGGATGCATCAAAATTTCAGACGTAGAACTGGACAACAAATTGAGAAAAAAAGAAGAGGGAAAAAACCCCAACTAGGTTTCATGGATAATTAAAAACAATTAAAAAACCCTGAGCTATTGCTTGGTTGATAGGAAGTGAGGGACATCCACGCTGTTGATCAGTTTCAGGTCTAAGTGGAGGCAGAATTTCTCTGCTATAAGACAATGACTGCATGCCACTCACAATCAGACTTCAATCCAATCACTTTGCCCACTTCTCAATTTCTGCTCATTTCAACTCCTGCTAACCCTTGTTATTCCCCACCTAGCCAGCTGCAGGCTGAGGGAAACACTGTTTTTACATCCTGACTGTCTTTTTTCTTGTCACATCCCTTCCAGATCCTGCTCAGTTCCCTATTCCTTGGAAACAACCCGTTTAACAGCAGGACACATCAAGGAGCCTCCAAACCTTTCTGTGAGGCACCAGATGACAAAAATGCCCCCTGGATGGGCAGGATCAATATGCACCCAAGCAGGGACACCTTTAGCAGGACAGATGCTGCCCCTGGAGGACTGGGTTCCCCTAGATGAGTATGAGCCAAGTGGAGCTTGTTTAGCTCAAAAATCAGAGTTCTGTCTTAGAAATGCACTGCACAAGGCAAGATGAAGTGCCATGAAGAGTTTGCAAGAGTTTGGGGGGACTCTGTGCTTGGCTTCTGACAAGGAATGCAAGAATAATCTTGACACCCATCCACCAACCCCACAAAGATTTGCTTTCAGAGCGAGGAATTTGTTCAGTGGTTATTCCTTAGTAGCACTCCAGCCCAAAGGAGAAAGGTGTCACGGGGTTTTGCCTCATCAGGACTAACATATTTTATCCATTGCCTTTTTTGAAGGTGGCTCATCAGAGTCAAGTAGAGGAAAGTTCAGTAAAATCATGATTATTTGTGGGTATAACTCCAGTCAGCCTCCATGAACAGAGCCTCAGTGCATTTAGAAAGGGCTGAGAACACACTTTAAATTGCTTTTCTTTATTATCAGGAGTTTCACTAAACAAATTAAAGGAAGAAAGTCCTCCAAGTGCTTGAGGAAACAGGAAAATATGTTAAAACATTTTTTTAAAAAAATAGGTATTCAAATTGCTTCCCTACTTTCACCTTTTCCAGCTCTTTACCCTTCCCATTTCCTTTTAGGTGGAGGAAAGATCAAAGAGAAGCATCTGGGGGTAACAGTGATAGAAGCAATCAGGGGGAGAAACAACCAAGTTCTAATTGAAGTAAAGAATGGGGAACTGGGATGAGTAAATGAAAACTTGTGTTGCTCATGAAGAACATAGTTTTTGAAGGCTATGCAAGTAATGCTGGGAGCTTAACTTCTGATCAAGCTGTACTAAAGAAATAAACCCATGCCTCAGAATCTGTTCTACATCATTAGGGAGCTGGAAAGAATTTCCAGCTCACTTCCCCCAGATTATGCCACGTGATTTTTTTTGCTCAGGAAAAGAGAGGGGCAAGTGAAAAAAGATGCATTATTAAAGCTGGTGTGGTAGGAGAAGCAGCCTATGCAGGAGGGCATTTCACTCTGTCCCCCCAGTTCTCTGGAAAACTTGTCTGCCAGTATTTACCTTAGGAACATTCCAGTGCCCCACAAACATCAGTCAGTTTGTATTTATTATTCAGATCTTTGCACAGTATCTAATAGTTGATTTTATGTTTCACTAAAGAAATAAATAAGGGGCTGCAAAATGTGTATATTTTGAAATTTAGTTTTCCACAGAACCATGACCCCATTTACCACTGGTACTTTGAAGGGAAATTACTACTTTCAGCCATAGAAAACAATACCATAGACTTCTTTTTAATGAGTGAAAATAGAAAAAAAAAATTTTATTGCGTTCATCTGAATAGTATTTTTCCACGACAAAAAAAAAAAAAAATTGTTTCTTAGGGACATTTTGATTTTGTTTTTGTTTTCAAGAGGCTCAAATCAGTTACTGAAACACAAAACTACACTGGATTCTCCCATCTCTAATTACCCATAAAAACTTATTTGTTCTAAACATAAAGGTCTAAAATTTTCCCTGGAGAACCTATGAACACTGGATTCGATTTTAGCCTTAGATACACACAGCCTTGAGAGTCTATACTTATGACTAACATTCTGGTAATTTTGGTCAGGCTACCCAAAAACCAAAGGCAGCAAAGGTCATTGTTTTCAGAGAGTTCAGATTAGAAATTGCCAATAGTCAGCCTAGCAGAAAAATAAAGGGGACTGAGAAATGTTAAGATTAGCTATATTGCTGTTGATGTGTCTGTCAGAAAAGGCTCCAAACCAGAGGTAAAAAAAAAAAAAACCCACCAAAAAAACCCAACAGTTTTTTGCCCTGTTTACAGGGCATCAACCAGAATATTCAGTGTTATATAGTGGATACCAAGACTCCTATTATAAACATGCTGTCAATATCTGTCTTCTTTAATCTCAGCAAACTGATGGGTGGTAGCAATCATGCAGGATGATTTATTTAAAGTACTGTAGTAGGCCTAAGCTAATCCACGAGCTCTTTTCCCTTGCCCAAGCCGTGTGGAACTCATCCCTAAGTCATATATTACAAGACCACAACTCATTTATCTTTCCATTTCTCAAGGAAATCTGACACAGGGAGACACACAAGTGTTTTTTCCTGCAGAAAGAGCTAGCTCAGATCCAAAGCTGGGTGGAAGTTTGAGGAGGACAACAGAGCACTTCCTATTATTGATCCACATAAGGCCAGGGAGGGGCTTATTTGTATTTCTCTGTGACTAAAATCTCAACCCTGTCTCAGGCCAGGCTTAGCAGTGGTGAAAGTTGCCCAAAATGCCATTTGGTCCTGTGGGACAAGTATCCATTTCACCTTGAGAAGCCTTAAATTAAAGGGAAAATTCCTGAGGGGGAGAGTGCAGGGTGCATTTGGTGAGGTCAAGTGTCAGCAGAACACCCTGGGACACACTGGGGTGACCAAAACCCGCTCCCTTTGGGGAGCTGCACGTTCCAAAGGCTGCTGCACGAGCCTCAGAGGCAGGAATCCAGGCTCACACCCTCCTCCCTCCAGATGCTTGGAGCAGCTCCTGGAGCCTGGCTCCAGAGCTGTGCGGGGAGAGGATCCCTCTGTGCTGGGCGGGGTCCTTGGTTCCAAGCCCTGTCCTCGGCATCTTCCAGCTCTCCCAACACCTGTCTGAGCAAGGGAGAGGTGCCAAGCTCCCAGCCAGAGCAATGTGCTGGCCTCTGGCAAGGGCTCAGCAGTGGAAGCAGGGCTCTGCAGGACCCGTGTCCCGTGGTAACCCAGCCTGAGACTGCAGGATCTGTCTCAGCCTTTCTTAGCATTCTGCCAGGCTCCAAGAAAGCTGCACTGGCTGGCAAAATCTCCTCTCCTCTCTCTTCTCTTTTTGTCTTTCTCCTCTCCTCTCCTCTCCTCCTCTCCTCTCCTCTCCTCTCTCCTCTCCTCTCCTCTCCTCTCCTCTCCTCTCCCTCTCCTCTCCTCTCTCCTCTCCTCTCCTCTCTCCTCTCCCTCTCCTCTCCTCTCCTCTCCTCTCCTCTCCTCTCCTCTCCTCTCCTCTCCTCTCCTCTCCTCTCCTCTCTCCTCCTCTCCCTCTCCTCTCCTCCCTCTCTCCTCTCCTCTCCCTCTCCTCTCCTCTCTCCTCTCCTCTCCTCTCCTCTCCTCTCTCCTCTCCTCTCCTCTCCTCCTCATCTCTGCAGGGAAAGGTGATGAACAAACCCAAAGACACAGGCTGGCACTTGGGATATATGTTGGGATAGAAAGCTCTGACAATTCAGTTTATGGGGAAGCCAGGTGTGATAAATAAAGATGTCCTGGAGAAGCTCATCCCAACATTATTCTTCCCTTGTTTCTGCACCGTTTGCAAAGCCTTTTATATTCATGACCCCTCTGGCTGTTAGCTGATAACAGGCCTGTAGAAGTGCAGAGAACTCTTATTAAGGGTAAAAAGGAATCCATGGAAATATCCCTGCCTGATCCAGAGACTGGGAGGGGCACTGTCACTTGTCCAGCTCCTTGTCGATAGCTCTTCCCCCGGCTCCACTATCCTTGAACTGCTGAAATAAATTAACTACTGAAAGCCCAGAACTTTCCCAAAGATCCAAGAAACCATAAAGAAATAGAAGAACAAAACAAAAAAACCCAAAAACCAAAACAAAAAGCCTACAAACAAACAAACAAAAACAACAAGGGGAAAAAACAACAAAAGAAGGAAAAAAATAATCTTGTTGGTGGAAAATCTGTCTTTAATATTTTCCTCTTTTCAAGCAACTTTTCCTGATTTTACTTACTTTCAGTAAACTTTTTTATCTTGTAGCTGATTGGGTGAAGTGTTGTCTCCCACCCGCATTAATTTGTGGGGTTTTGTCTTTTAATTGTATGTTGGTGCTTTGTGTTTGCACCTCACAGTGAGCATTTTTCTTGTCTTTACATCTCTTTTTTAGCACTGAAATCTTTACAGAGCAGCACAGGTAGGCTGATGTTCAAAAGGTCTTTTCTTATAAGCTTTGATGGGTCCATCAGAGGTCCTGCCAACAAATCTTTCCTTCACTCCTTAGAATTCAACTGAATATCAAAATCAAAAGATTGCATTTTTCTCCCAATGCATCAAATTCTCAGTTATATCTGATTGACATCTCCTGACATTTCCTGATTTTATTTGACAGTAGAGAAATGTATCACCATCAAAACCCTCCTTAAAAATGTAGCTTCCCTAAAGGGGGGGAAAAATATTCTTGAACACGACAAGACTTGAGTAGTGTTTAAAGTTAAGCACGTGTCTCTGAGACCAGAGGTTTCATTTTGGAATCCTTTGGATATTTATGTGAAAAGAGTATAAAGAACCACAGACATGATGAAAGACACCCAGTCCTTCTGATTTACAGATGCTCAGGATCTGGCACCCTGCTAAAAAGCTCCCAGTTTTCAAACCTTTACCTTCAAGGTGCCTTTGGAGCTTAAATCTCTCCCACAAGAGTTTTAAAAAAAAATAAATAATGTAATCCCTTACATTTATTAGTCTCCTTCAAAAAGATTAGTGGCCCATTGCAAATGAAGATTCCCTTCATAGACACTGCTCTCTATTAAAGGGAAAAGGCTGTTTTTTGCAAGTAATTTGTTGATTGTTTCTTTATTTTGACTGTGTCATGAGTATGGATGCTGCTCTGTGGGGCAAAACCAATAACCTGGAGGGACATATATGCCTGTAATTACTGGATGCAGTTCTGGGACATAATGGCACTAAACCTCAATGTGCCACATGAAACCTCACCCATGGGTGGTTTAACCCAAAAAATAATAAAAGAATGCCTGGGCTTTGTTTACACTTAATGTTTCCAGCAGAGAGGAGGCAGTGATAGGTTCTGAATAGTTGTATTGAGCTAGCCAGAATTCCCATCTCCAGCTCCTGTGGATTATTCCTGTGAGTCCTGAAGAATAACTGATACAACATTCCCCTATCTGAGCCAGTCTAATTGTACTGACAGCAGTGGATTAATGTCTGCAAAAATGCTGAGCTGTCCAGTTAAAAACATTCTGGGAAGTGAACAAGAATCCCTTCCAAGAAAGAAATTAGGCTGTCTGATTCCATATAAAAAACCTCTTATTTTCCTATTTGCAATATTACTTAAGCCATGTTTCTGAAAGGAGTCAGATTCAGTAATGCAGCAACTCAATTTTTTAGCATTTTTTTTCACCTCATAGGCTCACAGAGTAGTTTGGGTTGGAAGGGATCCTAAAGACCATCTTGCTCCAAGTCCTTAACATGGGCAGGGACACTTTCCACTATCCCAGGGTGCTCAGAACTCCAATCTGGCCTTGGAAAATTCCAGAGATGGGGCAGCCACAGCTTCTCTGGGCAGCCTGTGCCTCCTCACCCTCACAGTAAAGAATTTTGTTTAGTGACGCCCAGATACTTCATCTCTGTTAGTTTTAGATTTTTAGGGTGTTTCTATCTCTCCATTCTGGGTGATTCCCCAGATATGACAATTCTTGGAATTTTCTTTCTTTCTTTCTTTTTCCATCTTACATTTAACAATTACAGGATGACAAAAAATACTGAAGGAATTTAAAAGTTCTGATGTCAACCTGAAAGTCTCTTAGCCTCCTTTGGGTGGAACACAGCTCTTCTGACTCATTGAGGAAACATTCAGAACATTCACAACAGGCCTGCAAAATGTCAGGGAAAGTCACTGCTGATAACAGAAGGAGTTGACTTCCAAGGGAAGGATGAGGACAGAACCAAAAGTTTTGAGCCAGTGTGCAAACAAACACTGATCAATTTCTAATTCATTTTCTGAAGCTCTTTTATACTTGTTCAATTTCATGCACCTTTTCCCCTTTTTCTTTTTTTTTCTGCTTTTTTTTTTGTTTGTTTGTTTTTTTTGTTTTTTTTTGTGAGACTCATGTAAGATTACTTTGGCCCTTGCTCCATATCCATGGTAGGGCCTGTAGAAAACACATCTGCTTCTCCAGAAAGACCCTTCCATAGTGTTCTCTTCATTACTCTGTTTTCCAGGATGGCAATCTTGATTCCTAGTGACCATTGGTGTCTCGTGAAGCCAGGTCACAAAATCCTCACTTTGTTGCAAAAATGTCTGGCAGGGTTTTGCTGCCATTGATCAATTCTCAGATCCAGGAATCAGACGAAAAATATGCACAGAACAAGACATTTAGTTAGTGTGAAAAGAATAATTGCTGACATTCCAACCCCTCTGCTGCTCTTCCAAAGGCAAAAAATACCCTGTGCTGGAGTGTCTTGATTCATAAAAAGGGCCGTGTGTGGGTATAAAGTACATTTTTTTTCCTGATGTGAAGACATTCTGAGATAAAAATGACTGCAGGATATGTACAAACAATGTTGTCCCCACTCTGGAATAATTCCAGGCTGTGTAGGAGAAGGTAGGTGTTTTATTTCTCTGTTGGAGGAGCAATATTGATATGCCTGTGAGTTGGACATAATTTTTTTTACAGTATTCATGTTACAGTGTTTTTATAGTGTTCATGGCTGTTTTAAGACATTTTCCTCTCCTTATGCTGTGATGCTCGAGTTCTCCCAGGGTGGGGTTAGTTCTTGCTGTGAAACCAGCTGGCTGTGAGCAAATCTGATTTCTTCTGGCTCAGTACCTGCAGCTGCACCTGCCATCTCTGCCTCTTCCACAGTAAGCTCATGGCTACAGTGTGCTTTCATCCTGTCACAGCAGCTGGTTTTTTTGGAATTACTGTGCAGAAGTGTTGTTAATTCCATTGAGTGGATGATCAGTTTAGGCCATGGCAACTCCTGCTGGTTCAGGAAGAGATTGAGATAAGAAATGATTCCTATAATAAGGATGCTGAAACAAAAACAAGTTGATTTACTTCCTTTTATTATTTTTTAAATTAGTTTTTAAAATTTCCTCCCAAAATAAATGTCTCTCTCTATTGCCACCGGACTCCAGAAGTTGGTGCCTTTATAAATCTAACAGAGATAACTTTTACCAATACAATGACAGAATAAATTATCCTATTACTTTGCCAAGTACAACTTGACCCCACAGGTGTGAGGAGCAATGAAAAAACGTTTCTTCAACCTGAGAGCAAGATTTAAAAGCTAAAGCCAATTGTGATCATGCAGAAAAGCCAAAGGCATTGGAGAATATGTATGGATTGCCCAAGAAATATGCAGGCCAGGAGGATGAACTTCCATAGTTACCACCTCCCTGTTCTCATCTTCCTGCCCCACTAACCAAATTAGCAGCCTACCAACTGCAGCAGCAGATTTATGTACAGAAGTCTGCTGTAATTTCCTACTATAACCTGGCAGAAAAAATAAAAAAAAAGCCACTCTAGGCTAAAGCTCCAGCCATGGTGTCCTCAGCTCACCCATTCCTATTCCTCCAATATACAGTTTCTAGTAGCATTATCAGCTTCCATGCAGGAGAAGATTAAGCAGGTAAAGGCTTGTCTTGACTGCTTAAAGAGATGCTAAAAAAAAAAAAAAAAAAAAAGGGAGATAAATAGAGCTTAAAATCTGACTAAAACTTGGCCTTGGTGAAAAGCACTTTAAAGATCATGTCATTGCAACCCTCCTCCTGCCATGGGTAGGGAAACCTTCCTCTAGACCAGGTTGTTCAGGCCCCATCCAGCCTGGCCTGGGACATTTCCAGGGATGGGGAATTCACTGGGAATGTGACAACAACCTGTGCCTCATGAGTCTCACAGTATATAATTTTTCCCTGATATTTAATCTAAATCCACTTTCTTTCAGCTTCTTTGGAATTCCACTATGTCCCAAGAATTCCACTATCCTAAGCAAAGAGTTTGTGCCAAAGTCTTCTGGATTCAGAAACAATATGGACCTGCCCTTAGTAGAGTATAATATTAGAGTCACAGTCAAACAAGAATGAAAATTTAGCTCAGAAAGCCTCTTGTTTTCCTTTGACTAATAGATCTACCAAAATAAACACTTGCTGTGCTGGTAAATGTCACTACCTGGTTTAAATTATTAGTGTAATCCAACCAATATTACCATGCCTGACAGATGCTGTTTAGCAGCCCTGAAATGTCACTGCTGATTTCACAACACCCTTGTCCCACCCTGAACCTGGGCAGACAGAAAAAAGTGTGAGTCCTGAGCCAAGGAAAATATGAGATGAAAAAGTTATTAGGCAGCATGACCAAAAAAATTTATCTTAATGACATAAGGAGTATTGCCTATTTCATAAGTATTTATAAGGTAAGGAAGAAGTCACCCATAAAACTCCTACAATGCCAGGAAAATGCTGAACTACATTTGAAACCAGAGTATTATCTTGAACTGATAAGGTGAAATTTCCTCTGGAATATTTTGAACCTGATCTTCCTCTTATGTAGTTCACTGGCAATAAAAATATTTGGGTTTAGAGTTATGCTAGTGTGAAAATTACATGAGATATAATGCAATAAAAAGGGAATAATTTATTTCCTGATGGGCCATCCAGTCCATTTCTGAGTCTGTCTTAATCACAAGAAAAAAACCAAGTTAATTTAGTCCTATGGTACCTTCTCAAGATGTGAAAGGCTAAGCAAAGATGTTTATTGATGTCTTGGTCTGGCAGCTTACAAATATTTATGCTGGGAATTAAAAAAAAACTGTGTTCAGACAAAGAAAATTATTACATTTATTACATATCTTATCTGATGTTTAACACTTGAGCAGATCACCAGCCTGTGCCATTAATTGTGGAATTTGCCATACAGTCAGAATTCTGAACACAAACATTGGCAAAACCACAAAGAAATGGCAAAAATTATAAAAGAAGAGAAAAGAACAAAAGAGAGAACCGAGGGAAATTAAAAAAAAAGAAGCCTCCTGAAAATATGCAGTTTCTAGAGAGGCATCAACTGCTGTACAGATCCCAAACACAGAAATAAAAACCAGCTCTGCCATCAGTACCAGCTCCTGATGGGATCCCTGGCATGAGATGCCCAAGCATCACTCCACGACTGGAAAATTATCTGGGCACCAAAACACTCCAAGCAGGCAAAAAATGTCATACTTTAACAGAGACCTGAAGTTCCAAGAAATTAAACCATTTCAGGTCAGAGCAGAAAACCTGTATCAGGAATCAATCAAAGGTGGGTGTGAAAGACATCAAGTAAGCAAAATCTGTAAATAAAAAAACCCCAGAACCTTGGGTGCCATAAGGAATCAGACAGGTTTGGGGCACTGAGAGACCTCAAAAACCTCTAGCATGCTCATTTTTATTTTAAAAGAGGAAATGGAGTGGTCAGAGATTCCTTATTGGAGCTCTGTTAAGGGCAGAGAACAAGGAGGTGGCAGTGCTGGGTATTTTCTTTGGGTGATTTGTCCTGGCAGTTCCCTTTTGAAAGGGATTGCTGGGATTCCCAGTTCTTTGGCAGGCAAGGAGGAGAGGAGGTAAAGGCCAATCTTTGCAAATATTTTCTATTACTTTTTCCTTTCACCACTAAATCTTCCACATTTTGAATTAATTCAATTTGTTTGGCATCCTGGTCAAAATCCACTGTGTTTCAAGGAAAATTCATACCAAACCCATGCCAGAATTGCACATTTCAGTGTTTTTGGTACAAATTAGACTAGACTGAGTTGGCCCAACAGATTACCAATAAAAAGAAACTTAAAATATTATGCACTTACAGATTTGCAGTCCACAGGGAATTAAAACCAGATGATTTTCATGTGTGTTTTCTGAGTTATTTCAGTAGAAATGGTTTAAAGAAGAGTTTAATTTATGCTATGAATTGAAAACACATCTTCAAATGCACATTAGTGTGTCAGTATAGGGAAGTTCTTTAACTCATACTTCCTTTGTGAGGATGTTCAGAAGTTGCTCCTAAAGAAAATTGATCTGGGGAGATTTCTTCCTTAATACAGCTTTGAATAAGGTTGAAGTGATATCTCCTGCTCACTTTTGACAACCTTTTAACACACACTTCTGTAGGCACAAATGCTCAGTCCTGGACTCTCAGGGGCACAGTGCAATCTGCCTCACTCTTGCCTGAGGATCCAGTCCACCTCCAAGACAAATAATAATTTAAATGGCAATTAAAATTAATTTCCAGGTGATCAGACACCCTGGAAAAGACCAGAGAGAGGTATTTCCCTCAGCTGATAAGCTTTGTCTCTCTTAAGACAGACATCCAAGCCTTGCTCAGTAACAGAAGGGTTGGCAAGCAAGTGGCCACATGCCTTAAAAAAAAGGTTATGCTGTTCCATCCAGCCAACCCCACTCATACAAATTTTTTTACTCTTTTCTGCTCCCTCAACCCCTTTATTTTAACTGCAAATTTCTCTCTCAGACTTACAAACACTCTTTAAATCACCCCTATCTTCTGGCACGTGGTGTTGCCTGGAAAAGTTCTGCTTTTCTGACAGTTTAAACTAGATCAAGTATTTAGTCAGTGGAGGACACAAAGATGAGGTTGTTGATGCTTCTTATTTCCCCATTTCTTTCCTCCTCTGGATTTTTCCAGCATGTCAGTTGTCTCTCTACAGTCACATTTGTCCTTTTGGTACCTTGGCTGCTCTGTCCAACACGCCTTTTATTGAGCTGTTCTTTGCTTCCACTGCTAAATTCCAGTCGTAATTCCCTGGGCTTTCCCCATCTTCTTCTCGTACAACAAAAAGCCTGCAGAGCCTTCATGACAGAATTTCTGAGCCAGGAGAAAATTTTTGTTTAATTCCCCATAGAGAATGCCACCTCTCTGTTGGATTCCACTCTGCAGAAGCAAAGCATCACTACAGAGCTGGCCCATCACCTCAGGGTCCTGCTGCTCCTCTTCCCCTGAGTTCTCACTGGCAAAACACCCCAGGAGAAAAAACAGAATAGATCAGCACATTCTGCACAGTCCATGGTGGATGTCACCCACTCTGCGTGAGCAGGGATGGTGCATCTCACAGAAAAAAAGAACCTCAGCTACATTCGGAAAAGAAGCAGCTGTCGCAGGTTTAGGCACTATTTCTCTGAGTCCCTGTGCTCTGCTCAAATTTTGTCACAGAGATGGAGCAAAGTGTGTCAAGCAAGGATCCCACACTGCCTGTGGTGACCTCACCCACAGCAAGTACAAGAACACCACATTTTATACAGATAAGCCCAGTACAGAGAGTAGAGGTCTTACTGTCTCCAAGCTGGCTGTGAAAGGAGGCATAACAAGTGATTAGGAATAAAGCTTACAGAATTAAAGATAATATCTCCTCTGGCCTGGAGCTTGCTGGTACAAAGTCATCCTGTCAAAGCAGTTTGTTCCACTTTAATCCAGAAGAGTGAGCTTACACAGAAAAGCAAGAAGGCTGTTTCTTCTGGGATTATGCTATTTCTGACAATGCTCTTGGAAACTCCAAGCCAAATTTATGGTATGGTTATGCCACAGCCTTACTGAAAATAAACATTTTTTTCATACAGGCTTGAGGCCTAGATATAAGTTTTGCCTTCATCCATTAAATATATGATGAAATAACAAATTCAACAAGTCCCCCAGAGCCTTAACCAGCCATGTAGATATTTGCAAATGGCATCAGACATTTCCTTGGCATAGGCTAAATTGTGAAACTGTTGGTGTAAACGACACCAGTAACACAGGAAAAAATAAAAAAAGGTTATGGAGCAAGATACTGTGGTTGAGACAGTCATTGCCCTCAGCCCGTGACCTGGCCTTGCAAACAATTCTACATCCATCAGTGCCTTCAAATCAGTGTGGGCTGTCTGCCAAAAATATATGCACAGTTTGATTTGCTCTGCCTTTCTCAACTACAAGCTGCAGTGCTGAACTGCAGGAAATTTTGCAGCCTGTCTTTATGATGGCTCCTCCTGGACTTAAAGCTCTGTGGATGTTTGAAACACTCAGAAAGGTAATGGAATAATTTTTAAAAAATAGTCCTGCATACTCCTTTGCTGGAGGAAATCTTAATCATCACAAATGCATCAGTATATTGGGAGATTCCAAATTATAAAGGCTTCAACAGGCCACAGCAGTGAAAGAAATTTGGCCCGTAAGGAAAATAAAATGTCAAAAAAATCGCCACAATTTCTGAAATGACATTTTTAGACTAGTCAGTTCTATGTATATTAAATATGCTGCTCCTAGCAACAGGAAAGCAAACATCCTCCAGAGACTGCATGTGCAGTTTGGGTGGGATTTTTTAAAACTGCTTAAGGTACCCTGCAAACCAATTTCCACTGATTTCCAGGTGTGTTAAATTTCCCCACTCATGTCCCACCTTCCCTTCTCAGACTGCAATTTGCCATCCAAAAGAGCAGAGTCTTCAGCACAGCACTGAAACTAATTCTGAAGGAGGATTTCAGTACAAGAAAGTTTAGGCAGCTTGTGTATATTGAAAATGTCAATAAGGCAGGATTCATCAGCTGAATATCTCCACCAACAAAAAGAACACAGTGACAGGTTTCTCGAGCTCAAACTGGTGCTGTTTCACACGAAATGTTGGCTTATTTTTCAGTAAAGTGACTTTCAACCTGACCTGTAACTCTGCCAGATAACCACAGAGATGCAAATATTCAGTTCATGATGCTTCTGCATATCAAATGGCAAGATGAAATTGTACTCCTGTAATAAATCTGTGCAAAATAAGTGTTTTTTACATAGATTGCATAAAAGGCATTTCAACAACACTTCCAACACCACTACCTTTGAAATTTTGTGACATGGACACATTATACTTTTTGTACATATGGCAGAAAATTGCTCCACCACAAAAAGTTTCATGACAAATTTTAATGGGCAAACAAACAGACAAAGGAAGCCAAGAGGACAAATATGCATTGAAAACCAGCTTCTCAGTGCAAATGTCAATGCTTGGAAGCCACAGGAGCAGATAAAATAATGTGCAAGCTAAAGCTACATCTGACATTGAAATTCTGGAAGAAAATGCCTCTGAAAACAATGAGACAACATTTTAAAACTGGACATAAATTGCAGGAAAATTTTTCAACCTTGTTTCCTTGCCTTATTTAGGAGAAAGTCCATAAAATTAGCATCCAGAGCCTGTAACCACCAGGCTGCACTGAGAAGCAGAAAGGTTTTGGCATCTTTCACACAAAGGATGTTCTGTG
This sequence comes from Luscinia megarhynchos, assembly GCA_034336665.1. Lineage (NCBI taxonomy): Eukaryota > Metazoa > Chordata > Aves > Passeriformes > Muscicapidae > Luscinia > Luscinia megarhynchos. The sequence goes on from CM067592.1 coordinate 59,326,892, forward strand.
GTACTATTTAATGTTAGAGCTAAAAGTAAGTAAGCAGTGGAATCTCTCTGGCCTTCACAGGAATTTTTACTTTCACATAAAATGAAACAATCCTGTATTTTAGAGCTTTTCTGGGTGACCATCTTCCCAGAAGAACAAAATATTTGACAAAAGCAGAAATGGTATAATGAAAACTTCAGGTGATCTCACCTGCCACACTTTCTTAAAGTGAAAAGGAATATTAAATCAACAACAATGAAACCCAAACTAACAAACAAACAAAAAAAAAACCCCTTGCCATAATGTTTTTCTTACATGTTAAATTACTGAAATGAAAACTCTTAATCTTTGACATTACACATTTTGCAATTTGGCATACTTATATATTTTTTCAAACTCCCCACTTTTCAGCTAGTTTAATTAATTTTTCTTTTCCTTGTGATTCTACTAAGGAAGACAGAAAGAATAGACACATATGGGAAAAAAGCAAAAGTTACCTATTTCATTCTTCCTGCCTGAAGCTGCAGAAAATTTCGGTGCAGTGATCTACTGATTAAAAAAAACCACCACATACCACTTTTGAAAGAAAAATACAAGTTTTCTGTGCAATGTGCCTGCTTTAGTCTTCCTTCTGAATGCTATTTGAAGACTGCAGAACACTGGCTCTCCCCCCTCCCCAGGATCTATTTCTGCCTGTCACAGCAGTGTGAGCTGGGGGTCAGAACTGGATAAGAGCTTGCTCAAAGGAGAGTAAGGATACTTGGTCAGGCTGCTCAGGCTTACCAAGGGTTTCAGACACCAGAGGAAGGGCTGCTGGCAGAAAATTGTTGCTGTAACAAGTGATTGATGCTATCAAGGCGAGGAAGGAAACAGGTTGTTCTCTCCCGGTAACATCACGCTTGGCAGCCTCAGGAGCACTGACCAGGATCTCCTGAGCACACACCTGTATCAGCCCAGCTGCTGCTGGCTGTCCAAAAAACCTCCTTCTCATAGCCTCCCCGAGGTACAGGTTTTGCTGTAGGCTTTGGTTTCTGGTGGTTTTTTTGTTTTGTTTTTTTTAAAATTTTTTATTTTTTATATATTTGTTTGTTTTTCTTAGAAAAACAGGCTGAATCTTTAGGAGTAGAAGGGTGTCCAAAACTGATCAGGGCAGGATGAGGGCAGGGTTTGTGCTGTGCCTGGTCCAAAAACCTCAAATCAAGGTCAGTCTGAGCAGTTATCTTCAAAACACAGGAGTCAGGATGGAGGTGCTGCTAGCAGACTTTTCTGAGAGGCATTTGACATTTGTTTTTCAAAGTTTCTGCTTTGGCAAGCAATGTCCCAAGAATTAATGAAAACAAAGAATTAGATTTTTTTTTTTTTTTAATTGCAAGCTTACTATGGCCATTTATACTTGGCCTTGAGCCAAGACCATATTCCAGCTTTACTTTACATTTTAAGGGGAGACCTGGATCTCTCCTGGATTTCTGTTCTTGCTTTATGTGTGCTGAGGCTTGAGTTTCCATGAACTGCTCTCAGAGCAGGGAAAAACTTTTAGGTTTTGCATTCATATTAAAAAAACCCAATAAATTACTTGGAGATATCACAAGGGCAATCTTAGGAGTCACCTGTGTCAGCCTTTCATAAAACCCCCTCTCCAGACAGAGATACAAAAGATTTATGAATGCGGGACGAGGGGCAGAAAGAAAAATCACATATATGAAACATTCCTGTGCCTCTTGCTGTAGACCCAAACTGATCTCGTGGTCCAGTTCTTTTTCTACAAATAACTCTGCACTTGTGCAGACCAGACTTCTGTGAGACAGAAAAATAGATTCAAAAGGCCACTGGGGTGCAAGGTCAGATTCTTTTAAATGGTTCTGCATCCCCAAAAAAAAGTTCCCAAGACAAAAAATCATTTATATTGTAAAACTTTGGCACAGGAGCATAAAACATAGCAAGGAAAAGAAATCAATCAACCAACAAAACTCGTAAGATTTCTGGTCACTAAAATAAGTCTAATAGTAATAATAATAATAAGTACCCAATGTATAGGAACTAAAAGGATAACATCCACTTTTCATTAAAGTAGTTAAACATGCACAAAAATACACTGATTTGAATATCTATCATTCCTGACAAAATTTTTAAGGAAGATAAATTATTTTGTCCACATTAATGTGGGAACACAAATGGGGAGGAGATTACTCACCGTCTGATTTTCTCTCTAGGTCATGTTAGGAAAATAAAAGTGATCATAATGCACACAGAACTAGAAACATTGCAATCATATTGTAAAAAATTAAGAATATATATATATATATATATATATGGCATTTGGTTATTCACAATCTGCTCAAAAACATTTTATCAGATAATATCTATTGTCACTACTGAACACAGTTCTTACTGTGTTCTGTGTTCTACTGCAAAAAACCAAAAATAAGATAATTATTTGAATTGGATGTTAAAATTCACTCTAAACCAAAAATTTTAAGAACTGTATCTCATGATGCTATGAAACACAATAAAAAGGACAGAAGTTTGTTCAGCATTAGATAACAAATCATGGTTTAGAAAATGCTTGTGGAAACAAAGTATCTTGAAACCAACTTGTCACAAATCTCACCAAAACTACATTGAGTTATAAAGGAGATTTGTTGCTCCAGAAGTGCCACTTTAATCTTTGTAAAGCAGATTTATTAAAGCATCTCTGCTTTCTTCCCATCAAAATAGAAATAATCACTGAAGAAAACTCCAGGTGAGAGAGTTTGAGGTCATCTGAGATTCTGGAAATGCACCACCAAGTCATCAGCAAACCCCTCATTGACATCAGCTGAGGTGGAACTTCTCCCTGATCTGAGTTTGTGGCTAGGGCTCTGAGTGAGAAGTTGATAAACTGATGTTTCACCCACTGTAACACACATTTCCAGTCTTCCTCCAGTTTTTCTAAACTGCTATGCTCATGTGGAGCATTACAAAACACAGTTTAAAAACGTTATTAATATACTGTGTTAATTACTAAAGAGTTACTATCCTTTGGCACGGCCTTCAACTGTGTTAATATTCCTGGGAAAAAGCTCAGGGAAAGGATGTCTGCCTCCTGTAATTTATCATCATATGATGCTCAGAAGGGAAGGCTGCAAGTCTCCTGTGGTCACAGGACCAGATAAGAGATTTTGGGGGAATGGAGATGGATGCAGCTTCCCTTCACATTGATGATAAAATTATCAAAAATTATGTGTCTCCCAGCAGAGACTGGAATTGATGGATACCTCAATTAACATGGTACGTCAGGTATGGGGAAAAGTAGACTTTTCACTGAATGAGTTAAAGATGTGTCATACAACCTAACAGCTCCCTGGCTCAATAAGGTGTGATGTTCTCAAGGCAAAGGATCTTTAAATTGGTGAAAAAGGCAGGAATGGAGAGGTCTTTGCCTCTGAATTCACACAGTACTCTGCTGCCACTGTTCTTTCCTCCACGAAAGGAAACACTAGCTCAGAAAGCAAAAAATTGGAGAGGTCCTGACCTCTTATTCTTTCTATCTGCTTTCAAATGTCCTGTTTTCAGTCTCAGTTGTACCAACACCAAGCTGGAGTGTTATCAGCCCAGGCTGGTACTGTTCTCAGCCTAACTAACCAGCCATGAATGTCTGACTATTTGTTCCTTACTGATATCCCATTCTATTAGTATAATACAGGCCAACTTCTCTAATATTTACCTTGTTATCACCTATGTACATCTCTTGGCTTCTTTGTTTGCCTTCCTCCCAGCAAATTTGTACAGTGTTCCCGTGGCTCCCAGCCCTTCCCCTGCTGGATCATGCTGTGCTCCAGGAGGGAGCCTGCACCAGGATCTCAACCTGTCCCAGAGGAACCCCACAAATCTTACCCTGGGCCCGTTCCCCACAGCCCTGAGATAACACTCCCCTCTTCATTTTTAAGCCCCAAACGTGTTTGAACCACAGAGGTCTCTTGCTCTGTGATGATATTAAAAAAAAAAAAAAGGTTTTCAAAAAATTGGTTTAAAAAACAAATTGGGTTGTGTGGCACAAAGGCCTCTGGGCTAGCAGTGTAGCCCCAAGGGAATGGGGAGAGATAAATCTGCTATGTCCCAGCTGGGCTATCTGCCAGGAACATTCCCTATCATGCACCTCTCCACACCCAGCCTCCCTCTCAAAAGTAGCTAGCTGGGCCTTTTCAGGGCCCATGAGTGTGTTTACATTACATTTATGCTAGTTACCAAGGGCCTGGGACCCAGCAATTAATAAGATAACCAGGTTATCTGGCAAAGAGCTGTTAAAAAAAATGCATGGCTGCAAGGTGGACATAGCTGGTTTGTGATTCATCATGGCAATTTTTTCTTCTTTCAAGTATTTTGGGATCCTAGTCCTCAGGAATCACAAAATTTCCCTGCAAGCTGCAGCACATCAACACCCTGATTCTCATTTTAGGGTGAGTTTCAGGCAGAGGTACAAGGGGAGGAGTGTGGATTTACAACAGCTGCAGACAAAACCCAAAGCAACTAATTCTCTGATATATACCATTTAAAACAGCATGTAAAATTAAGGAATGAAAATTAATGCTAGTTCAGCACATTTATGTCGTGAAGTGTGGCTGCTTCAGCTGCATTTGTTCAAAATATTGAATCATCTAATTGCAAATTGATAAAGGAAGTATTAAAAGAAGTTCTAAATTCAAACAGTCTTTGAGATCATTAACATACACACTAGAGATGGATGATCCAATTGAGGGAAAATTAAAAGTCTTTTCAGTTTAAAGATTAGCTGATGATCTGGGTGAAAAAAAAGCCTTTATTAAGGCTTTGAAACATATTTCAAAATTAGCATTTATTTTCAGCTGGGAGGTTCTGTCTATACATTCTTGGAATGTGGCCATTTACTGGCAAAGGGGATGGGAAAAGAAAAGCAGCTCTTGTGACAGAAACAGTTTTGCTGCATCAGGGAAATGAGACAACAAAGCTGAGTGCATGATTTTTGCTGATAGTTAGAACTGACTCGTCACATGCTCCGTGTTCATCAATTGTTAACAGAACCCCAGGCACTTCTGAGAGGAAAATGCTTGCTTTCCATAAAGAAGGATGAATGTTTCTGTCAACTGTTATTTTCTTCTTTGATGGTCTGCTTCAACTGCTCCCACTGAGGAAGCAGCTTATTTTGAAAAAGCACAGTCCTGGCATGATCTCCATGTGTTACTGGTCAGGAAAAAACTCATGAGCATGCACCTCAGTGCTTGTTTTAAAGAATTCCTCCCCAAATCAAAGCCTCCAGGAAGGAGGGAGCAAGGAGGTGATGAGCACTTCTGTTAACCCAAATGGCTGGGCACGGGCTCAGCAAAGCCCCAAGCACACGTGCAGCTCCAAGCCTGCTCAGCAGCGGATTTTTTTATTCCCTGAAAGGCTCAAGCGCGGTAGACTTGCAGAAAAAGGGTGGGCTTGATTCTACACCAATGATCAGGAATATAAAAAGGTGGGTTGATGAATTGCAGGCAGAGTAGGGTGTAAGTGGAGCCGGGTGGGGTGAAGGATTGCTGCAATTTCCCCATTTTTATCTCCCAATTTATTCTCAGTTTTATCAGAAACACCGCAAGGAATCCTGAAGTTGGGCCACTTGTTGTTGTTTCAAGAGAGTGTTCAGACTCCAGATGAAGACAAATGCACCCAGAGAAGGAGCCACATCCACAGGAGAGTCAGCTCTGCCAATGGACTGTCCCATGGGAAGCACCTGCAACTCCCCCTATTTTATCCTCCCACAGCAATTTAACCCGTTTCTCTTCAAATTCAGCCAACACAGAGGAAGTTCCTCTGCACTAAGACAAAACAAATATTCGGTGGCCCATGACTGGCAAAAGAGCAGCTCTTACGTTTCACATTTTCTATGTAATGCAGCTTTGTGGGAACCAGGTGCTTTCTAAAGAAAACAAACAAACAAACAAAAAGAAACTGGTCTTTCTTTTTGGTTTTCAGTTCATAAGGAATGACAACACACCCAGAAAAGGAATTAGCACTAATTAACAAAAAAAAAAAAAAAAAAAAAAAAAAAAAAAAAAAAAAAAAAAAAAAAATCTTGCTCCCAGTTAATTTCATTATAAGAAAAAATGTTTAGAGACACAGGCAGTTGTGAATCTGCAGATATATTCAATACATATGGTGAATAAGAGTAATTCTTGAAATATCCAGTGGTTATGTATTCATAAAGCCATTTATATATATTTTTTTTATTAATACTGTCCCAGCTCCTTTCGTGCCTACTAGAAACCATCAGATTTGTTGTTGCTTAAGATTTCGGTGATGTTCTGTTAAATTCTCATGCAAATAAATCTATTTTGCTGATGTTTGTAAAGTTGTGTTTTAGACCAGAAATCTAAGAGCTCTGTCTTCAATAAAAAGGGGTAGAAGTGGAACTACTAATTTAGTTTCTTTAAGAGGCATGTATTTTCATGCACATTAAATCCATCTGTTTCTGAAATGTACATCTTTCTTCAGTGTGTAATTTGATAAAACCCAAAAGAAAGCCTTGGAGTTCCAAACTTGAAGCAGAAAGGGAGAGAAAGTGAACACCACCAAGAGCATAACATGACAAGGAACTTTACCAAATAATTAAAAAACAGCCACTGTATTTTTAGAATGCAGAAACACTACCATACCATTCAGGGGATCTTGTCACAAATCCTCTGTGCATTTTGAAACTTCTAGGAAAAGGAGAAAATTGTCCCATTGGTCTGTAGTCTGAACACTGTTGCTGCAGTCCAAAGGAGGCATGGGTCTATATTAATAAAATCTTCAGCTCTGCTTCAAGTGTTTCAGTTCTGCTGTGTTTCTGTGATATGCTGAGGCTACTTATAAGATTTTCAGATCCGTCTTTATTTCAAGGGAGCTTTTATTTCAATACACTTCAAAAACCCACAATTTTAGAAAAGATTTTGGATCTCAATGGCATCTTTATACAAGCAGGGGCATCACCAGTGTGACTACACTTAACTCCCTATATCACTTCCATGCTTCTGAGTGATCTGCCTTTTAATAAGTTTGTGTAAAATTCTCAAAACACTCGATCCTGGTTAATTCAGCTCTTTTTCCCCCCCATTTTTTCCTTTTTTTCTCTTTCTTTTGAGAGAGAGAGAGAGACCTTCAAACCCCCCTACCCCAAAACTCAGAGAGCACGGAAATCATTAACTATAACCACACTGAGAGTCAGCAGGGCTGTATTACAGATCTACTGTTGCCATAAATTATTCCCCAGATGCAAACAACTGAAACCCCAAATGATGATTTCTAATTAAAATATAGAAGGATTGATCTGACTTCACAGACATCTCTTTTGCTGTTTTCAACAGGAAGGGGAAGATCTGTACACAAGCTAGAAAATCTTCAAAGCACACTGAGCAGGAGCCTGTAATTCACGATTTACATTACTTGGAAGATGTGCTGTGGTTTCATAATGTTTCTATATATATGGAACCACAATTAGATCTAAATATAACAGCTACAACACAATTTTTAAAGCACACTTTTTCTTCATAGCTGAGTTAAAACCAAAATCAAGGAACTGTCCTGTACTTGCTTCACACGTCTAGGAAAATAATCCAAATAATATCCCTCAAGTTTCCTTCAAGTGGCTTATTTTGCCCACTTCTGCCCAAAAATACATGCTGGAAGTTGTTTAAATGCATCTGGGGACATGTATGGTGGGGGATCACGGTGTCAGCCCTTGACATTCTGCTGTTTGGTTCACTTGTGCAGATTGAAGCTCTTTTGTTCCCCTTACTTGCCCTTTTTTTCAGCAAAAGGCTCACCTTGCTCCAGAGAGTCATTTGGAGCTTCTGCAACTCTCCCAGTGGTGTCCCTGAGAAGGAATTCCTCCAGTCCCACTGTGGATTCCTGAGATCTCCTTTGCTCAGAAAAAGGGATCAGGTGCATTGGCAGGAAAATCCTCCTGCAGGGAAACAATTAAACAAACAGTGGATGAGATTGGATCTTGATGAGCATGGGTTTGATTTGGCATGAAACCTTCCTACACTGTTGAAATCTCTTAAACACAAAGGAAACTGAAAAAAGGGAATTCCTATATGCGCCTCACAGGAAAGATCTAAAGTTAAAGTTCTGCCCTCATAATTTTATCAGTGGGGCTGGGAGCACTGGAAGGGACATTTTGCTTTAAGAGTAAAATCAGAAGAAATTCCTTGGATAAATGCCAATTTTTAAAAAGTGGACTTCAGAGATACAGGAGCACTCTGCCCCCTAAATTAGAGTTAACAATACTAACCCATGTTTTTCTTACCCCAGCACTCTGTTAATACCTCGAAGGGGCTGCCAGGTTTGATTCCAGCAATGTTTTTGATAGGGACAAGTCCTTGCTGTAAGTAAGATTCAGGTAACTTGGGCTATGTTACTCACAGGGATTGTTTGCAAGGAAAACACAGTAGTGAAAAACACCTCTCTGAAGATTCTTTAATGGCAGAGATTTGGATCTGTCTTTTAGGTGTAAAAAGGTGGCATTGCTGTGGGTGTTTGCCTTTAGCCACTTCAACACATTTCTCACAAGATTTGCTGCAGAGACTGCCCCAGGTTGCAGCCTGGACAGAATATGGGAGTGCCCCAACACCTTTCTATTATCTCCACAGCACATCGGGTACCCTGAGACAGATCTGAAAAGTCAAGTGTTGGATTTCCAAGCAAGGCCTTCAAATGAAGTGAGAAAGATCACACACATCTCTAGAAAAAGCAGAGGTTGTAAGATGGGCAAACATCCACTTTATAATTCTCTGATTTTCCACAGGGTGACTACAGAATTAAAATTTCATTTTACATTGATTGCATGGGTCCATTTCAGTTTAAATTTGTTTTTGTGTCACCACTCTCTTATGTCAATACACTGATCTTTAGAATAAGAGGAGATAATTTAAAACCATTTTTCTCATGAAAACATGTCAGTTTCCATCCTTCTTTTGGAATTCAGAAGAGAAGATATTTGAATGTAAAAAGTAAGGAAAAGATATCATACAGCAAGGTGATGTCTGAGTGGAAACTTCCTCCTTTCTTCTGCCCCTTCTGAATGAGACAGGCACAACACATGAAAATCACATCTACCAGCATTATTATGTCCTATGGCAAACTCATTTGGAAGATTCCATTCCAAATGCCTTTCTTAGGCTGAGATGGTTGTATTGCAACATCTTAATGAGAAAATGTCACTGAAAGGAAAACAGTCCAAAAATTTGCAGGTGGGGAAATTTGAAGCAATTTGAAATTATTGGTGCCCATACATGTATTGTAAAATATATATGATGTCTTCAAGAAGTGTGGAAGATTCCTCTAAAATCGTTGCAGGTAATTCCTTGTACAATGAATATTTATTAAACATGCATTCATAGCTTGCCTATTACAAAAAAGAAAAAAAAAAAAAAAAAAAGCCTGACAAGGATTTTGTTTCATTCAGACTCTAATCAGAGTTGGCTCTACTTTTTAAAATATGTAAATACAGGCAGAGATTTGCTTGCATTTCATATCTTTTCCTACCTCTGACAGAACAAACTTGTTTCCAAGTGCACAAAATAATTCCAACCCCATGGCACCTTTTTCTCTTTGCCAGAAGCATAAACCCATCCAGTTCCTTCAAGAAGACAAAAAAACCCAAACAAACAACCAACCAAAAAAAAATCCCTCCAGCACTGATAAAAACTAAATCACGCCATGAGCATTTCTGATCATCTGGGGTTGCTGCTTTTAACTATCATTTTCTCTGTGCACACAAATTGATTGCAAAGTTTTCTTCCACACTCACTTTCATGATGTGAAAGCACACGGATGTTTTTTCTTAGAACTGCCAACAAATCTGAGTGCCAGGAAGTTACAACTCCAAAGCTCCCTCAACACATATAAAATCTCCTCTTTGGCAAACACATCTTAGGAGAACAGGCAAATTCAAACACAGAACAGCCTTCACTGCAAATAGGGATGGTTCTCAGGGAAAAGCATCTTTTCCAATGCCACAAGCCTTCTCTGTGAGCAAGTGGTATCATAGATCAGACATGTGGGGAGCCTCATAGAAGAGAAAAAGCTTTACATCATAGAAAACATCACTCTTGGGGCTGAAATTTGGATATGGGAACCCTCTTCAAGGGTAGGATTTATGGCACTGTATTTATGAGAAAGTGTTATGTTGCTCTGAAAGCATTCTGCCTTAAAAACCAACCAAGGCAAGTTCACATTCAGCAGCTCTACTTACCCTTACAGCTCTGTAACAACAAAATCTCATGAATGAGCCATTTCATGCAGGTTTTTTGGTACTCACTTCCTCAGCAGTCCCACACACACACCCATGGATCCCACCTGCCAGCACCTGGGGACTTCCTCTTCCCTCTAAGTGGTGTCCTTGCAGAGGCAAGTGTCTCCAAGGCAGGGACTGTTTTAAATCCATGTTTCCACGGGCCCTAATGTATTACAGATTTTCTCTGTCAGATAATTTTGTAATTACATAATTCAAAAATGCCCCAAGACTTTGATCGTAAAGAAGAAAAGTAAATGGCAGCTGGAAGAAAATTATAAAGGTTATGGGCATTGGACAGATGCAGGTGTTGAAACACAGCTTTTTTTTCCATCATGAGCCCCATATCCATCAAGTGCTGATAAAAATAATTGCTAACCAAGACAACACATGGTTATGAAATGGAATGAAAGCGCATTACTTAGAAATTAAGAGTACATTTGTACTAGCTGGCTTTAGAGAAATACTGGGAAGACAACAACACTGAAGATCATGCTGTGTTCAGATACCATAATAAAGAAGGCCTTGGAGAGGTGTCAGAAAAAAGTGCGCTGCATATCCTACGTGAAATGCAGGAGGAACAGATTGCCATATCATAGGATTTTATCATCTTTCTGCTCCTTTCCAGGCTGAATGCTGCCCACCCAACCTGGGAAAGATGGAAAAGAGAAGCAAAGCATCTCCCCAAAGGAGGAGCACTGCAGAATTCCTTCCCTAAACACAGATCAGCTCTCAGCACCTCCTGCCCTGCACAGGCAGCTCTACAGAAAAATGAAAGAAAAATCAGAACTGAAAAATCTGTATAATAGGTGACACACTTAATCACAAAACACTTTCTCTGATTCTGTGGTTCCATGTCTTCTCCCATCTCAACCCCTCCTGCAGATAAAAAAAATCTAATTAAGAGATGGCACAGGCTTTAGGCTAAGCCAAGTCAAGCAAAGATGATACAGTCCCTGATTTAAACTTTGAGTTGTTTACAGGAAACATTAAAAGCAAGAAGGGAAAAGAGGAAAACAAGAAGAAAAAATAAAATTACCAACAGAACTAAAGGAGGTCTGAGGGAACAAACATTGTAGGTCACCCTCACATACTTCTATTTATTTAAGGAATCTGCAAAATAAGTATGATCTATTTTATTAATAACTCTCTAAATTAAAAACAGAGGGTCTGAGTAATTTTCAATTTTATTTCTGAATGCTTCAGAAGCACAAGTTCTCTTCCATACCAAGACTCAATAAACTAAAAGCAGGGCTCTCACTCTTGATCACTCCTTTTGGATTTATCAGGGGACAGTGTGACACTTCCATTCCTTATAAAACTTATACCTGCTGTTAACTATTTATTTACAGACTCACTCAAGGGGTCAGTGCTTCCTTATCTTGCATATAAGTTTTCCTCACCATCACCTCTCAACAAAACCTTTTATATTGTCCTTTGCTGAGTTTTTGCTCATGTTGTACAAGAATGTAGCTGCCAAGTTTGGACTTTAGGAGGTTTGGACTTTGGCCTTTCACAGTAGAGAAAATAAAAAAGTTGCATTTCATTGTAAAGAGTCAAACAACATGGGAAGGAGGAAAAGAGAAAGATTTCATAATGTAAAATTACATTAGTGATTACTGAAACCTCCTATTCTTGAAAAGGAATAACTATGCAGAAGTTGGGTCCTATAAACAGGTCTTCCTGCAAAATATCGGCAAGAGGAGAAAAGCTCTCTGAACATAATGTTCATTTTTTCTTACCCAGAACAAAAACATGACAATATGTTGGCTTGACACTTCTACATGACCGACAAACACAAGACACCATCCAGACTTATAGTTCAGTTGCACCTGACAATCCTAATCAGTTAGTGATAATTCAGTATGAAGGAGCCAAAGCTGAAGGGATGAAGTGAGACTATGTGCACTTCGAGTTGTGTTCCTCCTACTCAGGAAAGAATCAGCATGAACATTTGCTTAAAGCTGATCAGGATTTGAAAAATATTTTCCCCACAAATACCCTCCAGGTGAGGACTTCAGGAATTTATCAGCCCTCATTTTCATGGAGAAAACTTAATTTGGTGCATTGCTCTGTAACTCGAACTCCTGTCTCCTTCTGGAATGAAAAGTGAAGGGATATGGGGAGCAGGGTGGTGGGAAAGGAATTGGAAGGTTCACATCAAAGCTTTTGTTTAAAAATTTGGAGGAGAGAAAAGATGCAAACCCCCTTCCCAGTAAATACAGAGAAAAATGCACTTTCTCTTTGGGAAACTGCTTTGGGATAGCAATCACTTTTGTATCAAACACTTTTTATGTTTCTATCTAAAAAAGACAGGACAATAAAGGATTGAAAGAAATCTGGAGTGTATCAGCACAGTGAAGACAGCTAAAGAAAAAAAGGTATTTTTGGCAGATTAAGAATATGGAGAAATTAGGTGCCAAATAATTTTTGACTACTAGCATTTTAACTTTATGACCATTTTGTCCAAATATAAATGTTTTGGCACTTCTCTCACCACCCTCATTTCCATCATAAGGCCATTTCCAAAGTCAATTAAGCTATTTGGGGCATTGTTTGATTTAGAGGATTTCCCTCTAATGAAGAACAGAAGCTCTGGCAAATGATGCAGACCTGAGCCAAGGAGTAGGGAGGGATAAGCAAATGCCTCCACGTCTTACAGTAGCAGCCTCAGTTTGAATGGATCCAGGCAATATTTTTATAAAGTGCAATGTTCCTGCCAGCCTCTGCAAGGACCCTCAGTGGCACAGAGCAGCTGGGCAACCCACCCTGCTCCCACCCTGTGGAGCTAAACTCTTTCCCAAAAAACGAGGGAATGGAGGAGAAGGGAAGCACTGAGTTACAGTTGTGAACTGCATTCATAAAGCAAATATTGAAACAGATATTCATAAAGCAAATCAGAACTCAACTCTATCAGCATCACTTTACTGAAGGAGGGCTTTCCTCCTTAGCCTGGACCTGTTTGCTGAAGCACAGAAATGCACTTGGCTGAAATAAGGAGATTGTATTTGTAAACCTCTAGCTCTGGAAAAAAACAGATTTTAAAAAAATATATTTTATTTGTTGCTGATGTTTATTTATTTTTAGATGGGGAGCATAGGGAAAGCAGAAAAAACCCCATAAGCATGAATTTTTGTTTCTCCTTCAAGCCTCCTCTTATTTGAGCTGGTTCTCTGAGCTTTTTCCTGTCCCTTTCAATGTCACTGTCACATTTATCAGTTTATTCAGCTGTATCTAAAGCTCTCTAAAAGAATAAGGAGAGTGAGGAAGTCAATGTGGTAAAAAAGAGAAATCAATAATTTAAAAAAATTTAAAAAAATTAAATTGTTTCCAGAAAAATAATGTAAAGGGAAAATTAACTGTGTCACAAAAGGTGGAAACAAGGACAAATCATCAAAAGGCCCTGAGTGATTTGTTATGTCCTGTTTCTGCATGATGAGGAGCAGGAAGCTCAGCAGAGTCAGTAGGTCTGACTGACAGCCAGGGAGCTCAGGGGGGAGTGTGGAGGGTGAATGAGTCCTGTGCACCACCACGGGCTGCTGAAACCCGGGGTTTTGCCCTCTAGAAAACTCTGTTTTTTCTGGGGAGGAAGGAAGAAGTGAAAGGGGCACTCACCAGAGCATCTCTCCAAGACTGAAGCTGCTGCGAAAGAATTTGCAACACAGGCTGATGGAATTAGCATTCACCAAGACATACAAAGGATGAGCTGCTGACTTATGAGCAGCATAACCTCTCACTTCAAACAATTTTGGTACTGGAGGACTGAAGTCTGACATTCTTTTATTTAATTTTTTTAAGACTATAGGAAACTGCAGGCCTGTTAGCCTAACAATACTGCTATATATTGTAATTAATTGTAACAATATTAGCAAAATTGTTGCTTTATATAGATAGAAAAATTGTTATAAAGCAAAAAGGATAAATGAAATGGTTAAACAAAGCAAATGGAATCATCCACCAGATGTTTGGTGGGAGTGAGGATAGTAAGGGTATAGGTCTAAGAACAGCATCTAGAAATAAAACTTTCAACCTTGAACTGGGCCAAATTGAGATGTTTCCAAAGCATTGAATACTGGACTAAGGCCTGTTGTGGGAACCTATATTTAATTGTATAACTCTAAGCTCAGTGACCCTGCACTACCTGAGAGATCAAACAGTGAACACTGAGGAAGACCCAGAGCCTTCATCAGAAACAAGAGCCCAAAAGGAGGAGAGACCCCTGAGCACTGGTGACACATGGCAACACAGCACAGTGACGTAGATTTTAGGAACAGAAACGAGGAGGAGCTTTCCAGAAGATGTCTTATTAAAGCACAGAACCAGAGGGCACCTGGATAAATGAAGTCTAATGGAGAAGTGTTAGCATGACTTCTGCAAAGAAAAGCCTCTTACAGGCCCTTTGAAGAGATGAATAAACATTTGGGTCTTTCATGTGATATCATCTGCTTGGATTTCTTACAGCTTCTGGCAAATCCCTTCACCTTAGGCCTCTAAGCTGCCATGGCACAGATGGGATAGTCTTGACAGGTATGGATAATTCATAAAAAGGAAGCTGAAGGACTTGGTCAGTTCCTGCCTACAGTGGCCTGTACTCTTCCACACATCCATACCTGACTGGAAAACAGGAGGTGAGCAAGCAGGTGAAGTTTGCTGGGAGATACAGAGCTCCTCAAAGCAGAAAGAAAACCAATGAAGAATCACAGCAAGGCCTGGGGGCTGTGACTGGTGGTTTTATGAAATTGCCAGCTCAGTGTTTGGCAGCAGGAAAAAAAAAAAAAAGCAAAGAGCAAACCAAACACTGAGAGCTGCTAGGAAAAATATAAATATAAAGCCAAACAGATGACCTGGCTGTGCTGCTGTGTAAATCTGTGGCTTGCCCATACCTTACTGGTACATGCATTTTGTAATTAGAACTTTGTTGGTTGGGCAGCTGCAATGCTCTTCTGTACCCCTCTGAACAGCCTACTGGAAATGTGGATGTACAAGAAATTTTCCATTAAAAAAGATAAAGTAATACCCCCTTCCCAGTGCTGTACACAGGACTTCTAAAACCAGAAGAGTTTCAATAATATTTGTCGATCCTTTTTTGGTCAGAAATGTAAAGAAAAAAAATGCAACCTTTATCTCTCTTTTGTCAGTCTTCAAATTAAAAAAAAAAAAAGGGGGGGTGGGACAGAGGAAAAGAAAATAAAAATAAACTTAAGAAAACTTAAAATGCTTTAAATGGAAGAAAAAATCTTTTGTCAGATGGTTCTTATATCAAAAATGCTGTGCATTCTGAATATAATTGCAAATACTGTAGAATTAATCTTCTGGAGAGATGTTGGAAAACCAGAGGGAGGAACAAGCCAAGCAAAGCAACACAAAGTTGTCATCAGCTTTCAGATTCTCAATCAGAGCCTTGAGATACAATTGCAATATCACTGATTCAACTCCACAACAACTGGAAAAAGTGAAGATGTATCACTCCGTGGAATATCTCCTAGGGACACACACTGTGAATTTTATTGCTTTCACTGCATTTAAAAATGGATTGTGGAAGCACTGGAAAACAGAAGAGCTGTCCATCATCTCCTGACCTGGTGAAGCTGACCTCAGGAATGTTAAGATTTGGGAGCTGGCAGCCACATTTGATAATATTTTATAGCAAAAAATGTCAGTGGTCAAGCATCTCTCTTGTTTTCTACTTACAGGAAGGAAAGGAAATCTGAAGGCAATCTGTAAGACAATAAAAAAATGGCTTAGCTACTAGTATTGGCTAAAAATTGAAAGAATTCCTAATTTACCTAATGGCATGCAATTAAAAAGGTTGACAAGAAAGCAGTAAGTTAACTTTTTAAGAGGATTGCACAGGTGAAAAGAGCTGCATCCTTCAGTGGAGAGCCTGTTCTCCTCTAAATTCTGCACCCACCTCCTTGGAAGGTTTAAGCCTGGATGGCTGTCAAAGACCATGTGGGGTCTTGTGCCACAAAATTGTGGTTCTGTGCTTGGTTTAACATTCCCTTTGCTTCTCAGCCCTTACAAACCTGATTTCTAATGGGGTATAGGTGTCTGGCTTTCAGGTTTACTTATAGGCTTGTGCTTTAATGTAATTTAACCTATTTCCAGGTGGATCAAGCACAGACTTTTTCAGTGCTGTCTT
The DNA here is from genome assembly GCA_034336665.1 of Luscinia megarhynchos. Lineage (NCBI taxonomy): Eukaryota > Metazoa > Chordata > Aves > Passeriformes > Muscicapidae > Luscinia > Luscinia megarhynchos. Next base: position 59,343,280 of record CM067592.1, read on the forward strand.
CACCTTGAAAGGGTCATTTGGATTTCTCCCTTTCTCTGCTCTCACGACCTCAGCTCACAAAACTTCTGGACTCCTGAGTTTGTGGCTGCCTTTGCATCCAAGGAATTTTGCAATCAGTGTGCATGGAGGAAGAAATTTCATACAATTTTATCACACGGAAGCACAATGTCCAGGTTGATCCTGTGGTGATGATGATGGAGTTTCTGTTTCTTCCTGAAGCAGAAAGCAGGCTTTTTTTTCCCCCTTCAGCCAAGCACGAGAGAAAATGGTACCTGGTACCACTCCATATGCAAACCCAGGATAATAAATTTTTCAACTACTCGTCTGCTTACTGAATTCCCAAAGGTGAAAGGCTATGGGCTCCAATCTCCTGATTGCCTTTCTCCACACAGACATGCTGTCCCAAAATCATTTCAGTAGGTGCAGCCCATTCATGGCCCATGCAGAATAAATTATTTTAAAAGAAACAAAACAAAACATAAAAAACCCCCAACAAATCTTTGTAAAGGATATTGTCTTTTCTCTGGCAGTGAAGTGACTAAAGCAACAGGCATCTTGGGCATATTCACCACTCTCCTCGGCTAGTGAGGCTGCTGGAAACTCTGTGTCAGTGACCGGATCCAGCAGAAAGCAGCGCCAAGTCGTTTGTAAATGCCAGCCTCCTCAGCCCTGCTTTAACCATTTGCTTGCCTCTCTCTCTTTTTTTTTTTACCCAAGCCACTCCCCAACAGGGCTTTTCCTTTGCCTCTCCTTGCTGAGCTTCACAGACTCCCTGGATGCCCCTCACTCCTCCACCAGGCACAGGGAACTCCTTCAGCCCTGTGAGTGAGCACAGGACCCTCTTGTTGGGGGCAACAAGGAAAGAAACAGCCCAAAACAAGCCAAAAAAGAAATAGTCCAGCTGGTGAGGATGATCCTCCTCACCACCCAGCTCATCCAGCCTCAGCTGAATCCTGCATTCCCTGGATCCATCCCTGGCTGCATCCACCTTTTGAAGGAGTCAAAGCCTCAGGGCTGACTCAACACAATTGGTTTAAGTAGATGGTGAGGGGAAAGCACTGTCCACTACCAGGATTATCTGTCTCATCCCTCTTGGAGCAGAGGGCAGTGCAGTGGAGGCTGGCCTGAGCTGGAGGAGGCAGCCCATGGTCCTGGCACCAGACCTGGTGCTCCAGACCAGCAGATCCCCATTCCTACCTCCCCATGAGCATGCATTGGACACAAATGTGTTTTCATACTGAATGTGAGACTGCTTGGAGAAACCAAAAGCACACAGAACCTCGTGCTTTTCACCTGCTCGCCATGAAATAGGGTCTCTTCTCTCTGACAAAGTAAACCAAGGGTTCCTTCACATTTCTGTTTTAGAGAAAACAGGGAGAGATACAAAGCAGCTTCACCCCAAGGTCAGCACTTCCATTACAGATGTGCTCCGAGGCCAAAGGAGGAAGATTGCTACACCAGCTATCTCCTTGCACAGGTGCAGGAAATGCACTTTATCTCATGAAGAGCTGGACTCTGCCATGGGGGCAGAGAAGCAGCAAAAAGGAGACATCTGCATCTGAGTCAGGTCCTGGGAGCCTCGTGGGTTGGGTAAGACAGGCTCTCCTTCCTTCCACATGGTTAAGGGATCATGCTGTGGCCTCCCTCTGGGGACAATTGAGGTGTCACCCAGGCAGCAGAGACAGCCTGGCTGTTTTTGGGAGGGTACCACAGCTGAGGGAGAGATGCTGTAGCATTACTGGTTGCAAATATGGGATGCAGCAGTGTCATTACTCCTGGAGAGGGAGGAGACTGATGAAAGGAAGACACAGATCCCCACCAAGGGCTTGTTGTGGGAGTTGGTGTCTGATGGACATGAAAGGCTGTGGTTTCTTGAAAAGGGAATAAAACACCTCCCCCCATTGCTGTGGGCAGCTGTGAAAAATAAGGGCTTACAGTTCCTGTGCCCACAGGATGAACTGGGTAAAGTGGCTCATAGAGAAAACAGAAGCTTTGAAATAATTCCTGACATTAACAATTTATCTAGAGGATCAGAAATTTATCCGTGCATACCAGGATGTGCCCTGAGAACTGAATCTGAAGTAAACAGCAGCTAAGAGATTAAACCTGTTTCTCAAACACTCTTGCTATGCAAATCTTTCTCCTTCCTCTCTGCCTCTTAATTCACCCTCCAAGTTCAGTTTAAAAGCCCTGGAAATTGGACTGCCAGACCTAAAGGCAGGGGGAGAGGCCAGTGCTCTGACACTTCTGCTGCTGTTCTCCAGAGATGCTGCTGCTCCACGAGGCAGCAAACATTCCTGTGATGCTGTAGGCAAGAGCAGACGGAGGCAAGCCTCTTGTTTTGGAGAGGGGATTAAAAAAGCAGCGTTTCTATTTCTCACTTACTGCTGGAGTAGTGGTCCATCACCAAGGCTGGCCTCAGGATACCAGGGGGTATGAGACAGTCCCTTGTTTGGTTTCTAAACCAGTGCCTTAATGTCTACAGCAGTCTGGAAGAAGAACAAATAATTGCATCCTGGCTTGGAAGGGAGAGAAATCTTGCAAGCAACACTGAATGAACGTCCCAGAGAAGCAGGGACCAGTGATTCACTTTGAGTAATGCTGACTCACTTTCAAGATACTTTCCATGTACACACGCACACGCTGAGAGAGTAAGCAAGAATAAATGCCTGATCTCAGGAAAGTTCAAACTAAATATTGTTGTAACCTTTTACTATACCCAGAGAGAAAAATCAGTCTCCTTTTTATGGAGAGAGACTGTTCGGCAGAGCAGCCAAAACCAGTTGTTTTTGTTTTTACAGGAGTTTCAAGTTCAGAGATAACTGCTGAAGACAAGTTTTTAGGGTGTGTGAGGCAGGCCACAAAATTGCAAGTGCTTAAAGCCTGGAGTACATGTAAACAAAGGCTTGCAAATGCTGCAGGGTCTCAGCATGCTCGTCTGCCTTGGGGAGTGGGACAGACCTGAGTGCATGGCAAAGGCTGACAGCAGCATCTGCAAACTTTTGCAGGTACTTGAGAGACTGTGCCCTCAGTCTGGTTCTGCTTTAGCCATCCTACAAAATATGTACTCAGTGAAACCTTCTTCATCCATGAGGTGCAGGTGCTGGGATGGAGGAGCATTAGAAAATGCCCTGGTACTTCTGTTTCCCCTTGCTAGATCTGTCCTAGCCAGGGCTCTGCTCACCTCCACTTGTTACCCATCCATGCCTATTGCAGCCTTGCCAATCATTTTCTACTTTTTTTTCTTCAATCCTCTGTAACTTTACACACAGACACGCTGCTTTTTGGGTGCCCATCTCATGGTCACAGCAGCCACACCACTTTCTATGCTGCACAAAGTCTTGCTGTCCACGCACTCCTCGGAAATGCCTTCTGGCCTGGGGGACACCTTTGGCCAGCTCACCAGACCTGTGGGATCTCTGTGCTGCTGCTGAACAGGTCTGAACACCTGCTGCCTGTGTCATCCCTGCCAAAGCCAGCAAGAAGGGATGGGGCATTCCCTTCAGCTCCCTGGCAGGATCAGGCTGCCTGCAGAGCGACTGCCACTGCCTTGTGGAACATCCTCACAGATGCCTTCATGGTTTTTGGGGTGTGGTGGGGGCTGGTGACGTGTTGCTGCCTCTTTTCCTTGCGTTTCATTAACCCAGATTTAATTTGTTGTGGATCAAAAAGACTAAGAAAGCAGAAGCAAAGCCTCAGGGCTCCCCAGTACGGGCACTGAGCTGTGCCAAGCTGGTCTCAGGAAAGTGCTGGGAGGCTGATGAGATGGGGCAAAAGGCACCATGTATGGCTAGGAAGAAACCAGCAAGGTTTTAGCCAAGAGCCATGGGACTAAACATCCCTTAGAAGGCTGATTTAGAAGCAGATTTTCCCCACAGTGGCACCAGTGCCACTTCCTGCATCCACAGGCAGTGGATATATCTGGTCACAGATAATGCACCTGCAGGAGAGCAGAGTGAATCCTCCATCACCAGCACTGCCAAGTGGCTGCAGTGGTGCCTGGAGCTAAGCACAGGTTCTGCCTTCCAAGGGGGAGGACATGGAACACCTGCTCCAGGGCAAGAGCCAGCAGACTCTTCATTAATTTAATCAGATAGCAATAAATAATGCCAGTTATAACAACAAGAAAGAGTGGTTCCAGACTGCTAATATCAAAACAGATCCAAACTGCTGACACACAAAAACTGTCCTGCTCCCCTCCCTTTCCCTGATTTTGTTGTGAAACTTCTTCACTGCCACGTGTTATTAAACAGCTTTCCACCTCCAGTTCCACATAGCATCCAAAACGTGATTGTTAATTTTTTTTCCCTCGCCTTTTCTAAAGAAAAGTCAGTGACAGCACTCTGGTATCACACCAGGGAAACTGAGACACGGGAATTAGGGAAGACTGCAGGGGCCATCACCCACGTCCCCATGCTGGCTGTCCCTCCCTCAGCACGCTTCAAGGCAGGCAAAATGAGGATGAGGATGGACCACCAGGCTTGTGTTTGCTCCCTCTCAGACCAAGCTGTGCCCACCTACTGCCAGAGAAATAAATAAAAGGTGTCAACAGCCCCAGGTGCCTGGGGACAGAGGGAGATTTGTGTGTTTGGGGCAGCAGGGGTGTGGACAGGCTTTGCTCACAAAGCATGGGCATCCTCACGCTGGGGAGGGAGCTCTGCCCCTGCCTGCAGCCTCGGGGGACACAAGGGCAAGCTGGGTGCCTGGGTCTGGCTCTCCAGCACTGCTGGTGCCTGGTGATCAGGGAACTCCTCACCCAGGAAGGAGAGCTGCAGGAGCAGCAGGCTTGATACTCCAGTGGATGGTTTTCTAAGACAAAGATTTTGTCGGGGATTTTGTAGAGGTCCTTCTTTGGATAGAATGTGCTGTGCCTGAACTCCCTGCAGATAAATTGGCTCAGAAGGCACCTTCTGTGCTGGACTGTGCCTCTCAGCCTACTCCCTCTGTGATTTTGGCCTTTTCTGTGAAGAAAAACAGCACTTCAACCAGTCACCCTCCTGAGAAGTGACAATTCTGAGAGGGAAGGTGCTCTTGGTTACCTCTGACACAGCAGCCAGACTGAGCAGCCCCACACATTCAGGATCCCTGGAGGATGGTGCTGGTCCAGTGCCAGAGACACCTGCAGATACAGAGAAAGGGAAACTCATTTGTGCATAATCTTTGCAGGCACCACCAACAGTACGAGGTAAAACAGCTATGAAAACACTTACTCATGTTTCCAGCTACTCCCAGTACTGGAAACTTCACCCACCATAAATGATATATTTTAATCAACCTTGATTTTTTTCTCTTTCTTCAGTACAAATCTGTACAGCCAAACTGTTATCATATTACAAATGTCTGTGTACTTTTGCCATCTATTTCTCCTCCCCTTTATTTTCTTTCCTTTGGTATTTTGCCTGCTTTGAAAGACTTGAGGAAGAGCACTGACACTTCCCAAGAAATTCAGGGTTAAAGAATTACACACAGATATCTTGTTGCAGGGCATGGGGCTACATCAATGTCATGTCTTGTCATCATCTGTCCCACTCAGAATTAAAGTTTCCAATCGTCCTGTTTTTGGGTGACAGATGCTGTTTCCTCTCAGTATCAGCAGAGGGGTGAGAAAGGCAAATTCTCACTTAACCACTGAGACCTAAAAGAAATCATATTTAATCACATTTAATACACAGCCTTCTCTCCCACTCCACTGCAAGAGTGACCACATCACTTAGAAATTCCTTGGACCCTCACCTTAAGTGGAAATGCTCTCTGATTTTCTAATTCTGTTTGTACACACACAGTCAACAAACTGGAAACAATAATGTCCTTTTCAGCACAGTTGGACTTTCCTTGTTTAGAAAAATCTTTCAAATTGTCCCTCTGGATTTAGATCTTAAATACCTCATATGTGTCTCCTACACAACAACCTCCTCCACGTGGGGTTTCAGGCAATTCTTTCAACATTCATCTCTGTTCAAACACACAGAGATATTTAGGATAGAACCCTAATATTGGATAGGTTTTAAATACCAGTTATCAGCAGGGTAGGGAAGGGAGAGCAGGGAAAGAATCCTTTGACATGTTCATGGTGAGTACCAGAGGAAGGATCCCTGGAATTTTATTTGAGTATGTTTTATTAGGGGTGGCTGCAATTGTGAATCACTGACCAGAGAGGAGGGGAGATGGTCAGGGTTCATTTGTCATCTGTCAATAGCAGCTTTTACAGTGACCCATTTTTTCTCCCCTGAGAAAATTTAATGGACCCATTTAATGGACCACTTAACAATAAAAAAAGAGAGCCCACCTCTTCTCCCCCACCAAAGAAGCTTCACAAGACCCACCCATTCAAGTGGTGAACCTTTCCCCTGCACTGCTGATGGTTTCTTATGACCAGGTGGTCACCTGAAGTAGCTCCAGCCTGAGGGTCATGCCCAAACTCCAGCCCCCATGGGATGATTTTCCATGGTCCCTGCTGGTTTCCAGCACATTCACAGAGAACAACTGGAATTTTGGCATCCTTTCCTGCAGGGCATATGTTTGGCAGGGATTGCCCTCCTTAAATGCTAGATTGAGATGTGCTGAGCACAACTTTCCATGACTTCAGAGACAGCTGTTTCACTATAAAGCACAGAAATTGAGTTTAAGCTTTCTAATTCCCCTATGAAGCCAATATTTGAAGTAAAAAGCAGGCTGGAAAGCATAGGAAGTGATTTCACTGTTCGTTGAATGGGTTGTTCAATCCTTCAGCTCAAAGGAAAAGCATTGAAGATGAAAACATAGCTCAGCTCAGTTTTACAGGTGGATCTCTGGTAATGTAAAAATGACACAAGCTGTAGTCCTAACCCTGTTGAGGGATTTCCCCCCACCTGAAACCCCCTAATTACTGCTAATCAGCAAGACTCTGATGTGTGCAATGCCCCAGGCTACGACTTGCCCAAGGACATCAAGGTGCCCGTGAACAGTATCCCCACATCCCTCCTACAGATCGGAGAGTCTGTCTTGCTGCTCAGGGAAAGCTGAGAAAAGTGCCAGGTAACACTTCTGAGTAAAGACTGCTAAAGGAGTTTCAGAACAATGCCATGGCAAAGTTCTCCTTGTGTCTTCAGTAGCCTAACGTCATAGAATCAGAGAGCAGTTTGGATTGGAAGGAACTTTATAGTTCTTCTCATTCCAAGCCCCTGCCATGGACAGGAGCACCTTCCACTATCCTAAATTGCTCCAAGCCCTGTCCAGCCTGGCCTGGGACACTTCCAGGGGTGGGGCAGCCACAGCTGCCTGGGCACCCTGTGCCAGGGCCTCAGCACCCTCACAGGGAAGGATTTTTTTCCTAATACATGAAGCAGATAATCTAAACCTTGTAAAAGCCTCTCTCCAACTTTCTTGAAGCGTCCCTTCAAGCGCTGGAAAGCTGCAATCAACTCACCCCGATGCTTTCTTCTTTTCCAAGCTGAACAGTCCCAGCTCTCCCACCTTTTCCTCCCAGCAGAGCTGCTCCATCCCTGTTCTCACCCTGGAGCCTCCTCTGGGCTGGCTCCAGGTGCTTCCTGTGCCAGGGATCCCAGACCTCAGGACTTCAGCACTGACCCACTGCTGACAGAGACACCACTCCAGCCAGGGACACCAGGGCATTCCCAGCACCACCAACCAATTCCTAAACGTACTTCAGGGAAGTCAGAATGCCACTGTGAGGATTTTGCCTCATCCTTCCTTTCTCAACCCAAATGTTTGTTGCTAACTCGTTTTTAAGCCTCTAAAAGTGAAAGCAGCTTTGGCTTAGGGAGTTTTTCATCTTATCTCCTCCTCCCACTGAAGTGAAGGAGGGAGAAGCTGGGTAGGGGTCCAGCAGCCAGATAAGGTGAGTGGTGGTATTTATAGTATTTATATTTTTCTAGGCTTTTTTATCAAACAAAATGAAAATATTAATTCAGAACTGCTCAAATTCCCTTTTTATCTGTGTTTTATAAGTTGGTAATATTTTCCTCCTTTTGTGTACAAGCTTTTTTATTCTGATTGACTGTACTTATATTCAGAGAAGGTTATTATTTGGTGAAATATAAATGCAAGCTTCCTAAATGCTTTGGTGATAAGCATGCTGTTTTTCCTTTCCTCTTTTGTGGGCTGGCAAAATCGGAAAAGCCAGTGTAGATTTGGCACTTTTCCCAAAACAGATATTTCTGGTTTTGTTAAGAATGGTCAGAATGCTTAGATCCAATCATTCATCTTTTATTTCAAGAAATGCTCCTCAACTGCACACCAGCCATGAGCTATGCCTGTGTTAAAGAGAGTCCAAAAATATTACCCAGGTTTTGAACATGAAATATAAAATCCAATTAATTCTTGCATGAGCTAGCCAGGCACTTGCCTGACCACTCGACCACTTGAACATCAAGATGTGTATTTCCACTTGAGCAATTGAGAACTTCTATTAAAAAGTGAAACAGCCCTCCAAGTGCAAGTTAACTACATATTCTGAGCTCTAGAAGTGTTCTTGTTCAGATTGTATGAACTGAATGCTTCCAAGACTTCCAGCTCAAACGAAACCTCACTGGAATCAGAGGACTGAATGTGTCTCAGCCAATTCTTTTCTTCCATCAGTAAGATTTATTATTTATTTTAAGACAGGGCTGTGCCTACATAGAGGTTAAAGATGGCTTTAAAGCAGAATTTTTGTCTCCTTGGTTTCCAGTGTTTGGAGTTTTTTTTTTCAAAATATTTTCCTTTTTTTAATTTAAAATGTATTCAGCTAGTTTTAGCAGTTCTAATAATTTCAAACAGAATTTTCATAATATATTTTAAAGAACCTGGCACAGTCCTGCAAAGCACTGGCTTTAATTGAATTGGTGTCTTCCTACAGGGCGTGCTGTAGGGAAAAAAAATGCTTCAGAGCATTACCAGGCTTCTTTTCAAGGGCTCAGTAGTGCTCCTGGTTCATGCTGCAGCATGAAAATGCCTTTTTCTCACATTCAGTGGGTCACACCTGATAAACCCTTTGACACCACCATTAACAGCAACAATAATTCCAATTAATCCAGTAACAGTAACTCCAAAAATCCATGCGTTTTGCATGGAAAAATGAAAAGCCTCCACCCTAGTTGTAAGAGACGATGGAGGGTCCCCCCTTTTTTGCTGTTTCCACTGGTGCAGAGGTGGGTTTGGCTGAGGCTGGAGCGCTCAGGGAGCTGAGGAGCAGGGCACCGCCGCCTGTGCCTCCCTGTGCTGCCCAGAGCCAAGGGCAGCTCTGAGCTGGCACCGAGCCTGTAGTCAATCACAGAGCTCCGAGGACCAGAGATGTTGCAACTGGTGGGAAGGGGAGACGGGTGAAGAGCTTGGCAGCACTACAGCCTGCTCCCAGGCCTGTTAAGGACACAGAGTTTCCACAGCCCGGTGGTTTTCTCAAGCGTCAGGCTTGGATTTCTTGTTAAAAAGTCATCCCCTGATCTAAGTGTCCATCTTGGGAATCCAGGTTCATCAGTAAGACACAGCCTGAGCTGTGAGCTTCATGCTAAAAAAATTTGATTACTTCCATCTGAAGATTTGATCCCTCAGTTAAGAAGATCTCTTTAATTAGATGATATTCATTTCATTAGCTCTGCTTTCAGAACATGAGAGTTTAACAGCAGGGACTGATTATTCTTTTCAGTGCAATGTAGAATTTTTAAATTTTTTTTTTACAATCCGGTTGGGAAATACTTTTGGGAAACACTTGTTCAAAACAAAACAAGACAAAAAGAAGGCTTATCCTAAGCCAAGAAATAATACTCCTAAAGAAATATTTTGGCTAGAGAAGTTTATGTAGGGGTGGTACAAATGATGTACCTTTGTTGCTGGTCTGCATTCAGGACGATGAAAAGTGCAACAAATTGAAATCACTGCACACCATGGGGTAACTAAGACATGAGTACAGCAAGGGGCTACCTGCATGCACCCTCAATTATTTTCCCCATCTGTGCTTCCCTTCTCTATCAGCCAAACTCCCCCTTTGAACTGATGGCAAATTTTCCATCTTTCCAAACTTACAGAGGCTGTGGACCAGATCCTACAAGTTTGCAGTGTTTGCCAGTTCAATAGGTTGAAAGAAAATAGGCAGAGGCAGAAGGGTGTAGACAGCAAACCCCCAGACCTCAGCTGATAATTTGAGGCGTCATTCTTTATTATTAAAAAAACCAACCACCCAAACAAACAAAAAAAAATAAGACAAAACGAAAATCAACCCAAAAAACCAGCACACACATTTTTCTGATAGGCCTTGTTTTAGAAACTCTGGTGTGACACTTCAAACACCAGACAAATAAATATTAAGTGCCCAGAAATGCATCACTGTCCAATGCAGCTGCTAGGGCAGAGCTGTTTCCCACTGCTGCTGTTTTCCCCGTGGTCATCCAAGGTGACTTTGAAGAGCAGAAGATGTATCTCCCACTCCCTCCAGCTCTTACCAGCTCTTTATGGATCAGGAAGGGAAGCCCTTCAGCTGAGGAACGCCAGGGGAAGGAGGCAGACTGGGCACAGCAGGGATGGGCTGCTGTTGGAACCCTAAAACATGGGAGTTTTGAACTTTCTGTGCTTTCTGGCACTGATCCTCAAAAGAACACTGCTTTTTTGAGGCCTCAGAGAAGGCTTCCAAATTTAAGTGATGGGGTTAAAATCACTAGTATATAGTTTAAATAAAAGTGTGTAATATCACATAGTGAAAGGTTTGGAATTTCTTCTTCTTCTTGATTTTAAGTAGTAGTTTCTGGTAAAATAGAAAATCTCGCAGTTCAAGTCGTAAGTGATTAGTCATTAAGCCAAAAGTAGAAATAATATAAATATTAGCTTTTATTTAGGGGAAAAGGATTCCTGTACAAGGCTTTTGAAAAGCTGAGTCCTCTTCTTTTAAAGGCAGCTTCCACCAGATTTCAGCTCGCCAGGCAAAGGCTCACACAGCCCTAAATGTGCCCACCCACAGGACACAGGACCTTGCTGTCACCAAGGAGTGGCCTGGGGCAATGTGGATGCAGGAATCTGCCCCCAAACCCCCACCACTAGTGAGTGTCTTGCAGACTTCTTGATTTCCACTCCTTCCACTGGATTTCAGTCAGCGTAAACTGTGACTGTACAACCTGGGCCAAATGCAAAAGCTGTCCAGCAGACTTACATTTTAATTCTTATTCTTTTGGGGTCTTCTGGTTTTCAGTATAAGTGTTTCACTATGTTATATGGCACCTTGGCTCTAGAGGAGCTGTAAAAATAAAAACACTGTGTGAAATTATGTTGTTATGGGTTCTGCATTTCAGCAATGCTCCAGCTGATGAGGATTTTTCTCTGCTAATCTGGGTGACTGATAGCACTGTGATAGTCAGGACCATGAGGAGAATGGGAACACACTACACACAGCAAAAACCTCCAATGGCTGTTTTTGCCATTGGAATTTGTGGAGCCAAGATTCTGTCCTATAAACCTCAGGAGTGCCTCCAGTTGTGAGAGCACCAGCAAGAAGGCTGGCAGTCCCTCAGATGCAATAAACCTGGGTGAAATGTGAATGCTGCAATGAACTGGGCTGTCAAATTGCATGCACATCTTTGTTTCTTCTGCTGGAGAGTGTGCAGAAAAAAAATTCCAGGTTACACTACAGTGTCATAGATGAAGGACCCTGATGTGGCCATGAAGACAGAGGATGCACAGGTCACCCCTGCAGGTTCTTTGTTCACAGCCTTTATTTTATCCCTCTCATCAAATGAAGACTCTACAGCACCACATATTTTAGTTGCATGCTCTGCCATCTGTTCCTCAGAGTGATAGAAAGCAAGTCCTGCCTGTCTCACCCCAGGCACATAAAGCTCAGGTTTTTCCATAGGATCTTCCCCTATTCTTCACTTGTTGGGGAGGACAGGCACAGATGTGACATTTTCTGATGTTCTGATGCACCAGGAGCAGCAGGAAATGGAGGCAACTTACACTGCTGACTCTGCATGGTGTTTGTGTGCTATAAATATGGTGTGAGGGGTGTTCCTCCTCTGTAAATAGGAGAAAACTATGGAAAACCTCCCATTAAGTGAGTGCAGATGGCCCCACATACAAAATCAGCTGAGATCCTCACAGAGAATAGAGTAAAAGTTTGTGATTAAATCAGTGCACGACCATGGAGTGTTTTTAATCCAGCTGCAGGAAGCCAAGCCATAAACAACCTGCCACAGGGTGCTGGGAGGACAGAGTAACACACCACCATTCCCAGGAGCCATGGCAGGAACCTGGGAGCCCTGAGGCTGGGCTGGTGCCACTGGCTGGGTTGGCTCTGTGCTCAGCTCCTCCAGCTTCCCAGCTCTAGGAGGAGTGGGCATTTCTCCAGCTGTGCACACCCAGAGATGGGGTGAGGGAGATGAGAGATGCCTTCAGCCCAAGGAAGGAGACACAGGGTGACTTCCATCCACACTGAAAAGAGGGGAGGTCAAACCTCACCATAACCGTGCTGGCTGCTTTTCCTAGCCCAGACCAACAAGAAAAGTCTTTTACAGGTCAGGGAGGGAAAAATCATCCCCCTGTGGAGGCTGAGCCTGAGCACATCCACTCTTTATCTCATCTCAGAGGTGCCAAGCTTCAGGGGAGCTCAGAGCACCTCAACGACCCCACCTGATGAAAGGTAAAGCCCTGCAATGTCATGTTTTCATCTCCTCAAATCTTTTCCACTGTGGTCAAGGTTTGGACTGAGAGTGGTACTCCTTTTGTGATCAGTTCTCTCTATGTGGCCTCCAACGCTCTTTTATGATGTTCTTCTCCTCTATTCTTCTCTGCACTTTGAAGTGCTCTTGCATGAAGCAGCACGACATAAAATAAAATGACACTCATTATTAACACAAATGAAACATTTGGTTTCAATTATCTCCCCTCTCTCCAGTTGTGAGGAGTGAGAAATCACTCATAAACCAAGCGTTTTAAGAAATTGCAGATTTTACAGAGCAAGAGAAAGGAAGAAAAACAGGCCTTGAGACACTGAGTTTGTCACAGCACAGAAAATTATAAGGGAGCAAAAGACCCTGGCCTGGGGTACTTCCAGCATGCATGAACAGAGCTGTATGGGCTGAAGATGAGAATAAAATTAAGCACCAAAGCAGAAGCACCAATAAAGCCTTTAGCTCAGGACTGGCTGTGCCACTGACCTAGGGAGTGACTTCTGGAAAGCCATTTTGCCTCTTTGCTTTTCTGGTTTCCCACAGAAAATCTGGCCTGTCAAAGAGGAACTGAAAGAGGAAAGGGTCTCTTGGTGAAGGATTTCTACCTGACCTATCTCCATACTCCCATATTCAGGAGGCTAGTCCTAGGCAGAATTTCTCTAGGTCTTCCACAACATGGAAGAGATACACATTAAAAAAACAAAAACAAAACAAACCAAACAAACAACTACAAAAAACCAAAAAAACAAAAAACAAAAAACAAACCAAAATATCCCCCAAAAAACCAACAACAAAGAAAAAAGCACCAAAACCAACATAATATTTTTCTGTTTACTAATTCTGCTAATTTTACCATAACTTTGCCCCCTTTTCATTCTGACAGATAATGGTGAACCCTCAGAAATAGCACGCATGGACTCCTGAATGAAGAGCAATAAAAAGGCTTTACAGTATGCAAAACAGGCTTCCATCCAACCTCAGGGTAGTGCAGCCCCATTATCCCAGCCTGTTTCATAAAACAGCTGCCCTGACAGCCCGTGTCACTGTGGAATGCACTCAGCTCTGGGTTTTTTCATCCCTGCTTAAAAATCATCCCCTCCAACACAGGCTGTGATGCACTGCAACTGGCATTCCACAGCCTTGCACACACCTCCAGAGCAGGACCTCAGCAGAACCCTCTGCAGGGGCTGTGGGGCTCAGCAGAAAAATGCCCCTTTTCCCCCCTTTTCCTTGGAATGGACTCGGTGCACCCCAAAACTCTGCAGGACCAGGGCCAGACGTGGCTGGGCTGAGCAGCTGGCTATGTGCAGGCTGTACCAGTGAGAAAAGGGCTGGCTGACATGAGGTTTCTGGATCCCTGAGAGGTCCCTGTCTCTCCTGAGCCACAGCACAGCTGCTGCTTGGAAGTGCACAGCACCACAGCACAGGGATGTAAGGAAGGGAGGGAAGCAAAATGCAGCATGTGCTGTAGAGGAAACTTTAAGTAAGCTGAAGGCTATTACTCATACAAGAACTACAACCTCCACCCAAGATCCCCTAGTTTTCTCCAGCAAAAGGGACCAATAATAATAATAATAATAATCATAATTTTTTAAAAATTAAAAAGTTGGGGTTTTTTCTTCTGAGGGAGTTTTTAAGGAAATTGCCTTGTGGCAGAACGATGGTATGGGACAGCTGTTTCTTTTTTCCTTCCAAGAGGGATTTTTTCTTTTACAAGGAAACCAAGAAACTTTATGAAAATTGAGTCATTGTATGGGAAAGTTAAATATCTTTTGTATCTTTTTAAAATCTATTTGTATTTTTGTGTGTGATGGTAAGAGAACCTTTTTCTTTTGTCATGCAACTGCAGCAAGAGTCTCACAGAGCAGTGAAGAGCAGATGCTCAGAGGGAGAAATGTATTTGTTGTTCCTACATTTGGTGTCAACTTGTAGTGTTGAAAAGCAGATGAAAACCTGAGGGTGGGACTAAAACACATGCATTGTTTACTCTTTTTTTTTTTTTAACCTTGTTCATCTCTCCAGAAGGAGAAAGTGTGACATGCTCACTTTCTTAGAAGTGGTATAACACAGGAGCAGTGGGAACAGTCTTTGGAGAAAATCCCTGGAAGGAGAGACCTCTGCCCTAAGACTTCAAGAATCCAGAGCTTTGCCTCAAATGTGTTTTTTAAGCACCCTTGGCAGCTGGGGTCTGTGAGTCTGGGCAGCTCCAGAGAACTGCAGTGGCCACTGAACATGACATGCACGAGAGGTCTGTGCTTGTTTGTTACATCTTGTAGCCAGCATCCAAGTCTGGACAAAACCAAGGAAAACTGGTGGCAGAATGCAGTGCTCGCTGGGTTTTTGTTTTTTTTTTCCAGAGATCACATCTCTTCCTGCCCACCTGGCCATTAGCCAAAAAGGAATCTGTCACAGCTGATCTTTGCTGCCTCCCATTCCAGCTCCTGAGAACAGCCCATGGCCAATGCTGCTCCTACCCCTGGGAATGCAGGTCCCTGTTGACAACCCTCTGTGGAGCCAAAAGTGCTGATTCCCTGCAGAACCTGTGTCTTCTGATGTGTGCATTTTCAGGGGGAATGTGTTCTGCCATTTGTGTTTGTAGGGGTTGTTGTTTGATTGTGTAGGGGGAGAGAATGTGCTCTGTGAAATAGGCAGAGTTGATCTTCCACAATTATGAAGCAAAAAATACTCCACAGAGTGGACGACGAGCCAAAAGCTTTGAAAAGGTGCTTCACTTAGGTTTTCACATTATTAATACAACTATAACACATGATATTAAATGCAGCTGACCTTTCTCTTTCATTTGCTTTTCGTTAGTAAATCTCCAAAGACAGGCTTTTCTGAGTATGTTATAATTCTGCACTTGGTTTCTCAAAAGGCTTTGAATAACCCATGTTTTTCATTAGAGAGAAATCCATAATCATCAGCCTTGCCTGCCTCCCGTTGCACAAGGAGCAGAATCAGAGCTGTGCCCCAAATGCACCATCTCCTTTCACCCAGAAAACCACCTTGCCTCCTCTTCCAGCTCTTTGCTCCAGGCTTGGTTTTCCACCACCAAAGAGCTGCCACAGCTCAGGATTTTCCTCCCGTCCCAAATTGCTCCAGACCCCCCTCCTCTGGAGACTGCAAGGCTTGGTTTCTCTGCCCTTAACTGTCTCTGTCACTCAGGTGGGCAGTGCAGGGGGCTGCACAGACACTCCAGAGCGTGGCCAGACATTTCCCCATGGGCAATGAGCCGTCACCTCTGCTGTGGCAAAGCCCCCAGAACACGGCACCTCCAGGAATTTGGCCCCCGGTTTTGGTTTGCCATCCTGTGCAGCTGGGGGGGAATAAGAGGCTTCTATTGAATGTCAGCTCTTATTTATTAGAACTTGCAGTCAAACAATGGGCCACACACAGGGAGTGTGAGAGACTGCAAAACATGCGCGCAGCTCCGCGAGCACCTCAGCCTTGTTTGTGTGCGTGTGTGAAGGCAGGGGACACTCTCTCCTGCATAACTTACAAGCTGCTCCTGGGCTCCTGGGCAGCCACTTTGATCATCTGGCTAGATGCATGCACGTCCTCTTCCTTGAGAGCCACAAAAGCTAAAATGTTGAGCAGCCACAGCCCTGCAGGAGTTTTTTTGTCAAGCAGATACTTTCTCCCAGTGCCACAGCAATTCCTGTTTGTCCCCTCAGATGTGCCATGGGTTGCCAGTGGGTTACAAGAGATAGCAGATGTTGTGCTTGCTTTCACGTTGGGAAGTAAAAAGCAGCAACATGGTTGGGGCAGTGGGAGGAAGACTCACCAAATTTATCTAGCTCAAAAGCAGAAAAATTCCGCTTGTGATGCTGCATGGAAATTCTCATGTGAATGTTTCTAGATCTACTTCTGTAGGATATGTGAAAATTAGATCAGTTATTTAAAGTGCCTTATGGTATTGAAATGCAGCTTTGATGGGGAAGTTGTCATATTTTGGGAAAGAATGAGATTGCAAAAGTTTGGAGGTGATTGTCAGTATCCTTTGAGCACTTGCCAGCAATTCTGTGTCCCTGGAGCCTAGATGAACTCTGTGACAGCCTAAAGGTGAACTAAAGAAGTCTAAAGGCAAAGGAAATGCAGGAGAGATGTTACCATGCCCAGAGTTACCTCTCAAAGAGCCCAAAACAGCAAGGGAGGTTATTACCCTTAGTGATGCCACTGAAAAACCAGATTCATTTACTTTAAAGCTTCATTCATTTTCTTAACCTAGGGTTACTAAATACACAAAAGGAAGTAAAAGCTGATTAAATGTCACATCTGAGGGCAGGCCAGCACATTCTTTCTTCCACATAGAAATGGAGCCACACTGAACAGCAAATAAAGTGCTCAGGATCTTGACTAGAGCATGGGGAAATGCCCTGGATCTTGTGCAGTCAGGCATTTATCTGCCTGTTTCTACCATGTCTCCAAATGTCTTTGGGCATATTTTCACCTCACTTTTCCTTCAGAGCTGCTCACTGCTCACTGTCATGGGCTGGGCTGTGAAGGCAGTTACCTACCATCATTTATTCATGCTGTTTTTGTGATTTCCAAACAGTTGCTTGCTCGTGTATGAAAACACATCCCATCTGTGTGCCTCAGGTCAGGCACCTGAAACCCCCAGCTGCTGCCAGAAGTGATATGGCTCTGAGGGCATTGCTCCTACACGTGGCTCCCAGAACCAGAGGAGCATCAGGAATCACTCCTGTGCCTCCTGAAGGAGAAATCTGTGGGGATCTAACACACTTCAGGATAAGAGAGGCCCAATCTAAATGTGAAAATGAAAGCCAAGGAAGGGCATTGTGAATAATATGAGCAGATGTACGATTTGAAACCACACAAATTTTTGCAAAGTCCACTGACTATGACAAGTGCCTCGAGGAATGCATCCAACACCATCCCAGATAATGGGAAAGGAAGATTTTTGTAGATGTGTTTGTAAACATCCTAGGGAACTGCTTAAGTAATAATCTCATGAGGAAGTTCTGTTGCTCATTCCATTATATAGACAGCCTGATTGAAAGTCAAAATTCTGAGTTCTATTAATTTTTCCCCTTATTATGCACTTATTGTTTTAAGCTTTTTTTTTTTTTTCCTAGTTAGCCAATTCAATGCCTCTCCAAATAAAATTTATATGATGTTGCTGCTACAAGGATTCTTGCCAAGACAATGAGCAGGGCAGATGCTGGCCAACTTGTTGATTCACTCACTCAGCAAAAAGCTATGTGGATAATTTTGTTTTTCTCTGAGGTGCAGACTCCCTTTTCACTCCATGCTTTCTTGGGCCTGCATGGACCACATGACTGATACAAGCTGTTGCTGCATTTCTGTTAACCTGCTCCTGTCTGGAAGTCAAGGAGTGGTTTATCATTGACTTCAAGAGTTCTAAATATTCCTTCTTCTTCTCTAAGTTATTATCTAGTTTACATCCTTCTATCTCTGTTTCCCACTAATCTCTAACCATGTCCTGATTCCACTCAGGAAAAATTAATAAATAAAAAGGAATATAAAAAGTTCAAGGGCTGACTGGAAAACAAATACTTATTTTTCTTTTTAGATGGGAGAATTAGGTATTGAATTCAGTTAACATTTTTATGCAGCATGCTGCTCTCAGATTGTTCTGGTGTTCCACTGTGCAAGCAAAAAAAGGAGGGGAATATACATTTTTTACAAAAGAAAGTTCCCCAGAAAATGAAAAAGACAACGATCACTTCCAAATATTCTACAGAGGTTCCAAAAAATTATTTTCTAACTTCTTGTGATAGACACTTGAAAGCCCTTTCAGGAGGGAAAAGTTAACTTAGATCAACAGGAGGTTCTGCTTCTGATCCTCCCCTTCTAATTCACAGAAACAACCCTAAACTATCTCTTAGATTATATCTTCAAATATGGACAGCATCTGGGGTGTAGCCAAAATCTTCTGCCTGTAGCAGAATTCATTTCAATTGCCCGCAACAAAAAGCTTTATTTATTTGCATTTCAATGCAGACTCCTGGAGTTACTTGACTAAAGGGGACAGATCTCTGCTGCTTCATAACCAGTAGCATTTTGTTCATAGGTTGAAGCAACTGTGACAAAATTACATCACTAAAGGGTTTAGCACCACTTGCTGCTCCTTTGTATCCTGGTTTTTTTATGTTACTGGTTTTTGCAAAAGTCATTTTAGTAAGTCTGTGTCTCTACAGCCATACGTTGGCTGTAGCAAAAGAAAAGAATGTAATTTAGTTTTCCTATTTTTTGGTTGAAATCGCACCATTTTAATTTTTCTCTTTATTTTTCTTTTTTTCATAAATGAATATGTTAAAGATTAAGCTCAATTACTAAAAAACCTCTTGAAACTGACCTTTACATACAAACTATGTGTTAAAAAGACCAAGAGTGAGAATTCTTTTTTTCTGGGATTCATCTGAATTCATCCTGAAATTACCATGGAAGGAAACACAACTTGAT
Organism: Luscinia megarhynchos; assembly: GCA_034336665.1. Lineage (NCBI taxonomy): Eukaryota > Metazoa > Chordata > Aves > Passeriformes > Muscicapidae > Luscinia > Luscinia megarhynchos. The sequence goes on from CM067592.1 coordinate 59,362,356, forward strand.
GTGTTAGATTATAAATCACAATTTATATTTGTATGTTCAGAAATTTATTTCTTACATTATGCTCTACATTCTCTTCGACTCCATCCCCTTTAAAACTCTCCACATTAATGCAAAGGGCAACAGCTTTCTCTTTGAGCTAAAATGGTATAAAGAGCAAAGTATCTGGTGGAATTAAACAATGATGTCATTCCAAGGGGGAAACACATATCACCTGTGAAACTTTCTGTTTCTCACTCCACCTTGGAAATATTTGGGTACTCCTGAGAAAATAAATATGTATTTTATGGCAACTTGGACAGAATTAACAGTGCTACACAGAAACAAGAGCAAATGAAATATAATACACCCTAGGTACCCTGAATATATTTCTCAGCATAAACAGTGCTATGAAATGTACAAATTCTCTTTTATTTTAGTAAGAAAAGAAAATCAGATTTATAAACTCAAGATGTGTTGCCTCTGTTATATCTGGCTCAATCTGAAAATGACACTGATGAGCCAGGCTTTCTCATGCTATCCTAGCTAGGACAATTATAACTCTGGATTTAAAACTCACACTAAACTGCTCAAATACAGAGCCAAAAAGTGGGCTGAAAAGCTAAGACCAAGCCCGGGAAAGGTGAGTTTGAGTGCTGGTTCCATCCCAGTTGTGAAACTGGTGCTACAATCTGGTTTCAAAGCCCATTTTACAAACATCCGCTTTTCTTTATTCCTAAGGAAACTGACCACAATTTAGGGACTTTGACAAGTTTCTTATCACAGAAATTAGTCCACCTAGCAAGGGCGAGGTTGGACTGGTGGTTTAACAGTCACCTGGGAGCGTAGGGATCCCTTCCTTCATCCAGATGAAGCATGACCACGCCTCAGTGGGGGTTTATCAGGAGTTCCTAACAGGCAACTGAACCTGAGTTTCTCATGTGAAACACCAGCAGTCTATCCTTCACTACTACAGCCAAATCAGCACAGTAGGACTGGCTTTTAGTTCCATAGGAACTCGGCCTTTTAGTTCAATAAGCTCCATGTAGACAGATAGCACTGAATTTTTTTTCACTCCGTTTCAAGCTGTGTCTTTCAGACCCAGACAAAAATTTGAAGTAGACAGCCTGACCCTGTAGCTGAGTATCTTAAAACACACCCACAAATACGTAGAAAAAGTCAGATTCAGAAACAGACACTAATTCTGTGTGTCATGTTAGAGAATCACAGTGGGGGGTGGCCCTTCAACCCATCCTGTTGGATCCTGCCATTGAACACAGCACTGAACACCCAGGCCTTCAGCCCTGGGTCTCTGTCCCACTGAACCCTGTGGTCTTCTTAAGCTGCCTCTGAATGCCAAAATTCTCACAGAAAAATGCTGCTGTCCCTTGTGCTGTCTGATGGTTTCAGCTCCTGATGAGCTTTGGCTTTCCTGATCCCACTCCTATTCTTCTGAGCAGCCTACCCCTGCTCCTGCCTCTAGTCCCTCTCTCCCAGGACACTCCATGTTCTCTGTGCTGACCCATTGCCAGTGCTGCTCATCTGCCTACACCTTGCAGTGTGCTCTGAAGAGGCTGGCATGGAAGATCAGCTGGCTACTCTTGGATCCTTTCGATCCCCAAGGGCAGTTTTCCATGAGGCTGTGACAAGCAGGTTCCCTGCATGAAGTAAATCTGTTCTTCTGTAGTCCATGTTTATTCTGCCTTGCTCACTCCTCCTAAACACCACAGCTTCGTGGTCCCTGCCCTCAACCTTCCATCTTCATGGTGAGTGTCAGATCTAACAAAGCATCTCCTTTCATCAGCTCCTGACTTGCAAGCTTCATGAGCTCCAGAAATCCTCCATAAGTTCCAGAAATCTCCTGGCTTCCCTGAAACTTTGCCAGCTGCCTTTGCCACACCACAACCTGCCTTTCAAGTCCATGGTCACAAAAGCACACACACACACACACACAAAGCCCTAAGGAGGTTTTGCCCATCAGCTGCAAAGCAAGACTGAATTTTGTTACCTTCAAAGACAAACCTGCAGTGACGAATTCTGTCAATTTTTTCCAGTGACACACAAAGGACATACTTTGGGGTGTGATGATTCTCATCCAGTTGTCCTTTCCATTCAAGTAAAAGATCAGAAAAACACAGAGCCATAGAATAAGTTTAGTTGGGAGGGAGGCACAAGGATCATGGAGCCCAACTCCTGGCTCTGCCCATGACAACCCTGAGAATCACATATCACAAAAGTTCAGGACTAGAATTAACAACTTGATGTAGAAAGTCTTCATCCACCTCAGCTCACATGCAGGAGCAGTTCCTTGAGGGAGCATTCAAAATCTGCACATTTTCCCCTGATTGCTGCCCACTGCCTGCTTGATTTGGAGTCTGAGGATGTTCTGCGGAGCTTGGCTGGTGCAGAGCGCCCAGGAATGTGAAATGTGAAATGTGAAAAGACAGATCATGGTCAGGACCTCATCATTCACTGCGCTGCATCCTGCCAACAGAGCTCAAAACTCCAGATATCATTTTGAGTTCCTTGTGTGGGTCAGATAAATGGTGTAAGAAGGTGAAGATAGACCTGGCCTCAAGAAATATGGGGTCTATTTTTTGCTTTTCTATAGGCAGCTGCAAAGTCCCAGCCAAAGCACTGAAAAATGTTTAAGCCTCTTACTTTGGCAGCAACAAGAATCTGACGTCAAAGTACTCATTAAGATGGGAGCTTTATCCATATGTATGACTTCTATGGGATAATGTTCATATGGAACCAGGATTATGAACCGGGAAAATATTAAGAAGGGTCTGTGCTCCTGGTTCAAAGGACAGGGGTCTGCCAATAAAGGCAGAAGTTTCTCTTTGAAATAGAGAATGTAAACCCCTCCCTCCAAATTATTATAATTTTGAAATTAAGGGGCTCTCAGGCAAAGATATGGGAATTAGGAATAACAGTTCTTTACTAGAAAAATTAAAATAGAAATACAGTATTACAAAGAGCAATCCCAAAAACACTGACAGAGTCAGAACACAGCCTGACACCCTGTCAGTCAGGGTGTTGGTGGCCGCAGTCCCATTAAATGGTGGCTACAGTCCTCCTGCAGTGGCAGGTGTGGTTCAGCTGAAGCAGTGGTTGCAGTTTTTCTCTGAAGGTCCAGAGATGATGTGGAAAAAGTATGGTTTTCCTCTGGAATCCAGTGGAAAAAAGGCTCCTTTGGTGTCTAAAATCTCATTTTTTATCTAGGTAGGAAAAGCTTGGTTCCTCCCCCTGGCTGGAGCATCTCCCAATGGAATGATGAATTTTATCAGTCATACGGTGGGACTTAATGGGCCAGCAGCAGATGATATCTTCCTGGAGGGAGGATGGGTTGTGGAAAAGATAAAGATGATTGCCCCACCTGGTCTTAAAGATGGCCCATTAGCAGATAGTATGTGCCACGGAGATAAGGTTACTGCCCCACCTGGCTTCAACAGATGGTGATGGAATACACATTTCTGGTCACATCCTCTATTGGAACCCAACACAGTCTGTCAGAGGAACATGGCTGAAGAAAGATTTACAGAACTAGTTACAGTCTGCTGCCTAAGAAAGCAAGCTGTATGCTCTGATGGCAAAAGCCCGCTAAATTTCTCAAAGAAGGTTTAATAAAAATCTTCTACCAGGATTAATGAATTCACTTTGCTGCAGAGATGCTTTGTGGACTTATCACCCAAAGACCTGCCAAATACTCCTTCATATGCTCCAACAAGTTTCCTCCTCTTGTCTCACCACAGCAGGAGCTCACTGCTCCTTTTCCTCTCTCCCAAAAACTCCAAACTGTTTTGTGCTGGTCTTTACAAACTTAGGTCTGTGGCTGAAAGAAGCTGATTTGTCTATCTGACTGTTGCCAGTCATGCCATGCAGAAAAAGTCACTGTTCCTGTCCAGACTGCTAAAGGACTTTGCTGCTGCACCGAAACCAAGATGATTCAGGATGAAATGGGGCAGCATTTAAACCTGTGTTGCAAGCAGCAGGATAGAAGTAAACAGCAATGGATGTCTGACTTGTCACAGCTCTTTTCTAGATACCTTCTGCTACTTCGCAGAAGGAAATGATTCCCACCAGAAGACTTCACAGCACAGATCAGTAGCCAAGAGGGGGGCTGCTGCATATCCATCAACCCAGGCGCAAATCCTCACTTTTGGAGAAGGGGCAACGAGCAAGAGGAGGCTGAGCACAAGGACATGACACCTTCCCCATTGCTGAGTGTTGGTTCCTTCTTCCCTTTCCCTCTGGAATTTTTCCCATTGTAGTGCGAAGGACTTGTTGACTACACGCTAGCACGGACGGGGGCGGGCAGGTAAAGCAGGTGGGGGAGCGGCGTTCCCTTTTGTGCTCGCTCACTCGCCTGGCTCGGAGGAGAAGGGTCGCTGGAAAACCCGCTCTGTCACACCGACGCCGGGAGCTGCTCTCCTTGGCTGGGGACCCGCAACCCGCTGCCCGGACCCCCTCCCACCTCCAGCTGCACACACCCTGCGGAGCACCGGCACCGGCACCGCCCCAGCTCCGTGAGCAGCGTCTCTCGTCCGCCTTCCCGTCCGGGACAAAGCTGCCACCGCCCAGCGCCCTCCAGCCCAGGGGATCACCGCGCTCCCTGCTGCCGGGAGCTGGCCAGGGCTGCTGCCGGCTGGGATGGTACCTGCACCGAGGGGAAGGTGCCACAGCCGACAGAACTGTCACTGGCTTCCTGTTCTGTTTATTGTTAATTCCCGAGCTGTTGTTGTTTTGTTTGCCTTGTTACAGATATATACATATATATATATGTGTGTGTATGTACCAGTAAAGAACCGTTATTCCTAATTCCCATATCTTTGATTAAGAGCCCCTTAATTTCAAAATTATAATAATTGGGAGGGAGGGGGTTTGCATTCTCCATTTCAAAGAGAAGCTCGTGCCTTTATTGGCAGTCCTCCAAACCAGGACATTATTGCCTCTCTTGCTCTGTGGAGAGTCTGCCACCTGGGGAAGATTTTAGGCCTTTTGGACCATCTGCCCTTTCAAAAACCTCAGAGGGACTATATAAGACAGAGGACTAATTTAGTCCCTTGAGGATGGGATTGCAGCGTGAAGATGGAAAACACAGCTGTAGGAGGGGGCTTGTGATATGTCTATGGCTCCCACTGGTGCATGGCCATTGCCTTTCAATGACTCATGGCCTTCCTCTTCCTGCTCTGACCAGGTCAGAAGGTGAATCACCAAAATGATGGGATGGAAAAAAATAAAATCATTGCTCATGCGTAGCTTTGGCTGCTGGATTTTGAGAGGCAGCGGGTTGGGTTGTGGAGGTCTGGGAGTGAAGACCAGGGTTGATTTCTCTGGAGCCTAACATGAAGAATGCCAGAAATTTCCACAGAGAAAAAATTGTTCTTTGTGATATTTAAAGCTCAAGGCTGCAGGGGTTGTATGAGCCTGGCTTGGAATTGTGCCTCGGCATGGCTCTGCTGCTGATGGCAGTGTTTGCACTGGGAGATCAAACTGGAGAGTCCAAGCCAAGATGAAAATGGCAGGGGGCAAAACAGCAACAGTGGAGAGCTCAGCCATGCACCACTTCTGGTCCTTCACTTGTTCCATCATTGCTGCCAGACCAAGTGTGCCCTCTAAGTCAAGCCTTAGGAGAATGGCAGGGGCAGAGCCCTCAGAGGAAAAGAGGGCAAGAGTTAATGTTTGCCAGTGCCTGAAGGCAGTCTGGTTATGCTGTTATCCCAGCACATGACAGGAGGAAAAGAGAAGGAGGAAAACTCTGCCAAAGTTGCATCACGAACAAAGCAAAAGCTGGCTCTTCTACCAGGTTTGAAAGAACCCTGATAAACAGAGCTTATAGATGGTCTCCAGTTGTTCCTCACCCATATCAAAATTTATTTCCCTTTCTTGTCTGTCAGCCCCTATCCCATTCCCTGCCTCTTTCAGAGCTGGGGAGTCACTGTGCTCTCTTCATAGAAGGTTTAGTTCTTTGGCAGACAATACCACTCACTCACAAGAGGTTTTTCAGGCAAGAGCATCATCTCATCAGCCTGCATGCCTCTTCCCCTTTCATCTGTTATTTCTTTTCCGTTCATACACAGAGAACTCACCCCCTTGCCAGACTATTTGCATGTTTTGTAAGAGGTGATGGTGATGCAAATGTCAGGAAGTGCATGTTGTCTATTATTTGTGCAACAAGTTTTGGGGTTTTTTTACCTCTGGGTTATTTACCTTGTATTCTTCCCTATTGAGACCTTGGCCCAAAAATAAACTCAAAGGGAAAATCCAAGTTTAAGAGCTGGAGGTGTGCCTGAGAATGGCTGGGATGGAAGAAAGGGCTGAGCTGGTCTGATTCTTTCTTTGCCACCAGCCCATTACAGCATTTTGGACAAACCCCTCTGGAGTTTGGTGGAGGAGAAGTGTGTTTGTACAGCTGCATGCACAGTGAAGTGCTGTCATCTGCTTTCATCAGAAAAGCACTTGTTCCACAGGGCAAGAGATTTTCCTGCCTCTGGGTGAAGGATTCCCTCTCAGGGTGCTACTGCAGGAGGCAGACAAACCCACTTCTGCACCCTTCCAGACTTGAACGTCCATCAGAAAGGACAGTGGCAGTTTCCAGAAAGAATTCAGAGATATCTTTACCTAATCATTACAGGTGAAATTCACAGCTGAGGCTGAGGATGCTGCTGGAGCCTGTTATGGAAACAATCAGCGCAGCTCCAGTGCTCTAGTGAAAGCTGAGCAAGCAGATCCCCATTTAAAGACAATATATTCAAAGCCCAGTTATTGTTAATTATATTTATTGGTCATATATAAGCCCTTGTTAAACCATCTTAAAATGGGATTGCAATGTGCAGTGTGGCTGAACTGAATGGGGAAAATGCAATTTTGGCCTGGAATACTTGCTAGCAGAGAGTCATGTAAGTTATTAATTAAAGTAAGTCTTGCAACCCTGTGCACATCACTGAAATCACAGAAGCTGACAGTGTGTGGTCTACAAACGTATTTGTCAAAGATCTTCACTGAAGAAATCTACAGACAAGTCACAAATTTGGTAAATTTACTGCTGATCATCTCAAGCAACTTTGGAAATGAAGATGAAGATACGTAAGCAGATTGAAAGATAAAATTCTCTATGTCAGTCTGAAAACTAAATGAGTGCATGTCAGTTGGTCATCAGGCTTTGGTGACAGGGAAGGAGAAAATTATCTCTCTGGAGGGAAAAGCAACAAACCTTGTGCTACAGGTCCAGTGAAGTAACGCCTTAAAATTAATTTACAATGTATTTTTCAGTTCCCATTAATTATCTTCCATTTCTGCTTCACTATTTGAGGGCCAACAGTTACTAATACCTGAACTTAAAGGTTATTACTTACTGCTTTTCTTCTGGAAGAGCTCCATTGCTACAGTGGTAACTAAGTTTTCTTCACCATAGACTTGGTCCATGCTTCAACACATAAAAAAAAAAACAAGCCAAACAAAAACCAAACCAAAACCAAAGCCAAAACAAAAAACAAAACAAAACCAAAAACCAACAAAAAACACCAACAAAATGAAATAAAACAACAACAACAACAAAAAAAACAAACCCAAAAAAACCCCCAAAAAACAAAATCAAACCAAACCAAACCAAACCAAACCAAAAAAACCCTCAGGGTATAAAATGAGGAACTGCCATGACCTGCAAAGCAATGAATAGCCTTAAGAACATCCATCTTAACCCAAGAATAATTTTTTTCTGTAGGACAGCATGAATACAATTTTATCTCCCAATCCAAATGAATATGCCAAGATTTTCCGTAATGTGGGCCAGAAGGATTTTTGCAAAGACTGAAATCTATGCTCAGTTTTCAGCTTAACTTTTTTTCTTGAGCATACATTGACTTTGACTGCTATAGAGTACCACCCTGATGATAATAATGATTTATGCGGAATTTTTGCCAAAAAGTGCAATGCAACCATCTTGAAACACTTCACAGATCCAGCAAAGTGATTTGCAAGCCACGTGCAAGGATCATATTGCATCATCCACCAGGACACAGACACATCTCTGTGATGATGGAGAGCAGCAGTTTGAACAATGCACACTTACATTATGCAACAGCTCAGAAAAGGAAGTGAAAATTCAATGATTGCATCTAATTGAAACTGCAGGAAGAATTTTGAGAAACAGAATTCAATTACTCAAGATGGAACTTAATCAGAAGCTAAATAGGATGTGCTACCTGCTACACAAGAATTCCAAATTTGGGCTGACTTATAATACAAAATATCAAAGATAATCTCACAAACTTAATGAGAACTATATTTTTCTTTTTTTTTTCTTCCTTTTTTATTTTCTATTAAGCTCACACTGCCCCAAAGAGATAAAAGGGTATGCACAACAGAAATGTTTGAGGAGTCAGTAAAATTTTGTTGGTTGATACCAAGGCCTTTCTGGTGATGGGTGAAGCTGAGGGGGCTGTCTGGCTGATGGAGGAGAGACATGCACAAATTCTGCCCAGGAATGGAGTTTTTATGACAAGGAATCACACAGTGATGAGTCTCTGCTATATGTGAACCTATAAAGTCTCCTTGGCTGAATATCCAACCCTTCATAACCCCTGGCTATTCCTGAAAAAATAGTTCACTGCTAAAAATGCAAGCATGACATTTCTGTGGAAGAGAGCTCCTCCAGACTGTGAGAATGCAGTCTACAACCTGGAGGAGTGTCTATTGGATTGTGGTTCAGCCCAACTTTTTTTTTTCTGGAAAATCCTGACAAGAGGTTGTTAAGCCATTAAGGTGTAAAATAAACAAGGTGATTTCAGCTGAGGCAGCTCACCCACAGCAGTCAAAGTTCAGGAAAGACATTTCTGTGCAGGCTGTGCTTGGAGTCAGGTACAAGAGCTGAGCACTCAGAGTTCACAGGGGCTAGGAGGATAAATTGCTCCTATTTTTTAGAAGCCTGAGACTGCATCTTCAGCAGAAGTCTATGGAGCTGGTTCCTTGTGGTCACTGATCAAGACTACACAGTCCAACACTGAGGGAGGAAAAAGTCAAGGGAAAGTGGAAACTATGGGTATCTTGCAAAGGCATTAACATGTAGTAAAAATAAACTGCATAAGTATTTTCCATTTATAGGAGGAATTTCTCTGAAGGTTTTAACAACAGCTGCTCACAAATTAAAACACTATGGCCAAGGACACTTCCTTATCACATCACGAGTGGCCTGCCATAATAGCTCAGTGTTTGCCTTTACCATGCTATAACTGGCTGGTAACCACTCCTCTGCAGTGCTACAAGCTGCTGCAGCCACTGCCTTGTCCTGCAGCCACCAGTTGTGCCTGGCTGGCTGCAGCTGCTTGCAGGTCTGGCTGCTGCAGACAGGGAGCAAATGAGAAAATACCAATGGTTTTATCTAGCTCCAGGGGAGAGGGCTCGCTCTGTCCCACGTGCTGCTGAGCTGTGGTCAGTCAGTTATCTGCCCACAGCAGAGGGTTGTGCAACAGGCACGGCTGTTCTGGCAGATGGGCCTCTGAGAAACCAAGTCACAAGTTTCATTTCCATTGCCCAAAGTGAGGAGTCTTTCTCCTTTTTGACTAAACTTCCTTTTCTTCTCCATTCTGGGGTTATCCCTTCTGAAGCCCAGAGAGTGGTGGGGAGCTGATTTGCTGCTCCTCCAGAGGCCAGGCTGGTTGCCAACCCTCAGGAGGGTGAAGGGGACATTTGCACATGTAAACCTGCATGTTTCCTGCCCTGATACCTCCTTTCTCCACAGGGATGCAGGAGATCCAAGGACAGCAGAGTTATTATCTACTCCACCCTTTCTGCTACAACCAAAGTGTTCTTCCAACAGGGGAATGCCAAAGCAAAAACAAAGAGCTCCATCCTTCACTCCTTCCCCAGCCTTTGACAAATGACTGAGGGAGCTGGGGGTGTTCAGCCTGGAGAAAAGGAGACTCAGAGGTGACCTTATCACTCTCTACAACTTCCTGAAAGGTGGTTGTGGTCAGGTGGGGTTGGTCTCTTTCTCCAGGCAGCAACAGACAGAACGAGAGGACACAGTCTTAGGTTGCACCAAGAGAAATATAGAATGGATATTAGGGAAAAGTTTTTTAAGGAAAGGGTGATAAAGTACTGGAATTGTCTGCCTGGGGAGGTGGTGGAGTCACCATCCCTGGGTGTGTTTTAAAAAAAATGGATGTTGCACTTGGTACCATGGTTTAGTCGAAATGTTAGGGCATGGGTTGGACTTGATGATCTTTAAGGTCTCTTCCAGCCCAGTGATTCTGTGATTCTCTGCAGCACTGTGGTGGTCTGGTCCTGGGTGCCTCTGCCACCAGACCTGGCTTGGGGCTGCAGCACCTCTGCAGCAATGCGATCTGCTCAGAAGCAGGTATTTAGGAGGTGCTTGTGCTGGAGGTGGATGAGCAGGTCCCGCTGTGAGAGATGGTGATACAGTATGTATCCAGCCCTGATTTGGTTTGGTTCGTCACAGCTGGGGCATTTTTTGGAGCCAAGACAACCCAAGCACGAGTTGTGCCAGGGCGGAATCCATCACCCCCACCTCCCTTGAGGCACCTGATGTCTTTGGGAGGAGCAGCCCTGGTGGTTTTCTCTCCTTGGCCCCTCAACATCCTGCAGTGTTTGCAGACTGTCCTCTGGCCATTGAGCAGCTTCTTCTTTCCTTGGCATTGGGAAATCTGCTCCTCGCCCCAGGGAATAGTCAGTGATGGATGTGGAGTTCCAGTGTGGAGCTACTGGCTCTTGCAGCCTTTTATCACAAGCTTCATTATATCTGATATTTTGCTTTAAGCCTCAGTTCCTGTCAGCTAGCAGTTACAAAACAATATCAGAAGTTTTTTGGTTGGGTTGTTGTTTTGGATTTTTTTATTTCAATATGAAATTATTCTTTTTCTCCTCAGAGTTGCAGACAAAAGCTTGAAAACATGGCCCAAGGCTCCAGAACCAGACAAACAAACAGAACTTCATATTTATACTGGTTTTGCATGTTTAAGACAGCCTCACCAGCATTTCAAGACTGGCAGCACCACTGAGTTTTCATCTGTGGCTGGGAAGCACAAAGGCCAACTCTCCACTAAGATTATAGCTCTGTTGTTCTGAGAAACCATCAGAGGTCATATTCTGCATGATCCAAACATACTTATTAAACTGTCCTGCTTAGGAAAAGGCTTTTTTTTTTTCTTTTTTTCTCCCAATTCAAATAATGTGTGCTTGAAGAAGCAAGTGGCTATGAGCAGGTCACTGTGCCTGGATCACTGGTGACCCCAGAAACTGTCAGTTTCTAGACATGGGTCCTACCCATGCTCTGGTTTCCTCCATGCCAATCCCACGAGGTGAGTTTGGACCACAGATTTGGCTTGACTCCCTGCAGTTGTACCTGTCCATGCTTCCACGCCTCTATGTCAAAGCAGCTGCTCTAAAAAGTCCCATTTCCAAAGCAGGAATGCAGTCCGGAAATTTGAGGACACAAGAGGTAATACCACGTTTGTGCTACTTTCCCAGACACAGAGAGCCCTGTTAGTGCTGGATATAGTTATAAAGCCAGTAGCTGCCAAAATCTAAGGGTACAAGTATTTAATGGAAATGAGCAGGTCTGCTCTGCAGCCTTGAGGACAGCTGGCACCATTTAATCACATACACATTACGGGCTTCTCTTCAGATCCAAGATGCCCGATGGTTGTGTTCTGTGGCCTGCATCAAGCCCAGAAATGGTTCAGAGGTCATCAGCTCTGGGCAGATAACAGCTTCACAGAACAGATAAGGGAGCTCTTGTGTAGGGCATGCCACTCTTCCCTTTGCTTCCAAAAACGTAGCCTGGAAAGTCATGACACTGCCATGACCAGGGATGCTGGCCCCTGCAGCCACATGCTCCTCTGGGCACTTTCAGCTGATTTTCATGGGGTAGGTGCACTTTTAGCTCCCGTCCACTTGGGTGCCCGTGGATCTATTGGGAAGCTCTCCTTCCACATCCCTTCCTCAGGCTTCTTTCAAGAGAAACCCAGGCACAAAACCATGGTGCCTTTCAGGGGACACAGGGGACACCCCTGCAGTGTGACAGGGTACCCACTTCAGAGAGGGCAGGACAGCAAGCATTCTTGAAGCAATTGAGAGAGTCAGTAGCCTGTTCTCCATGTCTGTGGAAGGATAAGGATCCATGGTTTAAATTTTAAATTTATGGATTGGGCTGGATGACCTCAAGAGGTCTTTTTCCACCTAGTTAACTCTGTGATTTTAGTGTGGAAGAAGGCTTAAAGGTAAAAAAAAAAAAACTAAAAAAAAGAGTAAAAACCTTCTGTGGTGAGGGTACTCTCTTAGTGCACAAGATCATCAGGAATACCCACTCATGGCAGGCATCAAGAGCAGATCAGACAAACATCTGCAGGAATGGCATAGAGAGCTAATTCTGCCACAGTGACACTTATAAAATGATGTGACAGCACCCAGCTGTCGTGGTCCACATCAGCTGCTCCATGAGTCCTGCTGCTGTGAGGAATCTCCTCCTAGGAATCCACAGAACAGCAGCCAGAATGCCCTCCTGCCTTTGAAGGATCCAGATCTTCTGTGGGCATAAGGAGACAGCTTGGAAGGAAATAAAACCCATAGAAACAAAATTCTGCCTCTCCAGAGCCAAAACAAGGCTTTGCAATGCCATAGTCTCACAAGTATTCAACAATCAATTTCGTTTGTAAAGATCTTGATCTTGCATGTCCCTAATGAGTTTGAGTCTAGGTGGGAGGTCTTAGAGCCACACACTATTCAAAAGAGCAGACAAAGCACATTAATGACCATGTTCCAGCCCTGGCTGTGGTAAAGCATCAGGTATCTGGAAAGAACTTCTCCAGTCTTACCTGCCAAAAGGGTGCAGCAATTGCAAAATATTAAATACCTTCTATATACTTTAAAAAAAAAAAACAGCCTCTCCAACTACAATCCACAAAGAGAAACAAGAATCTGAGCTGTTAAATAAGAAAGGGGAGGTTTGGACAAAAATAAACAATGACTGGCATTTGGGGAACTTAAACTGCATCAGGAAAAAACCAAACAAACACCAAAAAATGAAAAAAGCTCCTCGTTTGTTCTGGCTTCTAATTTTTTCCATATTTTTGTCATTAGTCATTATTAAAGTACTACTGTTCCAGGGCTGAGTGATGAAAAGCTGAGATATGATTCAGCCCCCTACGCTACATAAACAAACCCGGGTCGTTATTTCTTTCTTTTCCCCTTCATTCTTTCAAGTCCTCTGTCGTACCATGCTGCTGGCCATGCTCTGGAAGCTCCTTCAGGTGCTCAGATGCTGTTTCAGGACAGATTTTGGGTTGGTAATGTGACACAACAGGCTTGCAGCCAGCTGTACCCTTCCAGAACAGCCCCTGGTTCAGCCTGCCCTTGAGTGGGCCGTGGCCAAACTGCAATTTAGCAACTATTTAAAACAGGGTTTGAACAGCAAGCCAGGAAGTACCAGTTTAAAGCTAGCCCTGACCCATTAATCAGCACTGGAGACAATGAGCCGGTGTGACCGGATGGGCTGACTTATGATTAGTTCAGATTTATCTGAGATATAACAAAAGCATGTTCTGCTGGTTTAAAGAGTCTCTTTCCCTTTTCCTCTGGCAAAATCAAGACATTGTTTAGAAAGCCAGACAGAACGCCATTCAAAAATTATGAGGTCACTTCCAGAGATAAATTTAGTAGGAAGTACGACAAAATGAGGATCAAAAATGTGGTCTCTTCCATCATGTAAAAGTCTGGTATTTAGACACAAACCAAAGCCAGCTGAAATTGATAGGAGGGCAACCACTGAACTGAGTGAGACTTCTTTGGGACATCCTGGAGACATTGGTGCTGGTTTTAGGGCAGGTAAGTCCCCTAGACCCTTCAAACTTGGACATTTGAGGGTTAACTCACAGATCTGGTGCTACATAAAGCAGTCCCCACTGAAAATACTGAGAAACGTGAAGTGTGAGAAATCCATGTAAAATATGCCTCCAAAGCCACCAGGATATCTCATGTGACTGTAAGAGTGGTATTTCCACCTGATGGCTTCCCAGAAGAAGCAAACACAGCAGCTTGGCATGAGGAGCCACGCAGGGAAGGCTGAGGGCAGCATTCCTGCTAGTGGGACATACAGTCAGTCTATTCCTGACGTCCCTGATCACAAAATCAGATCAGAAACACTTCCTCTGAAAAACAGAGGTATAGTTCACCATGTAAGTGGCAGCAGAAGCTCCACCATGGCACAAAGCACCTCCTCTATGGGGTGATATTGTGGTGCAAGAAATCATCTGCCCCTCTCACTTTAATTATTGCATTTATTGCAATGATAACAAAAGAGGGGTAACACAGATAAAATAAGTAAAAGAACCTCAGCTAATGAAACAACAGCACAAAAAATGGTCATCTGGCTGCATGAAGTTTATATGTATTTATATATATATATATGTAACCACATTAAGGGATTCACTTTTGATTTTAATTGGGTGGCCTGCTTGTGGTAGGAATGGGGTTGTTGGCAGTCTATAAGATAGCATCAAAAGATGTTTAATTTCATGCCACTTTCAGTTTGTAGAAACAATTTTCTGCAGCTTTTCAGCAGTTATTACTTCCAGGCCCTTGAACTGTTCACAGAGCAGCAACAACAAAAAAAGCTTAAAAGGTCTTGCATTACTGCAAGATGTTGGTATCTGTTAAACCTGTGGTAAATTTTTTGGAGGCACTCAATGTCAGAGTGGGTCCCCTTGTGCAGTGTCAGGAGGGAACAGCAAAATGCAGAGAAGTCCCACCTCACCCGGGCTCTCCAGCCTCCAGAAAGGGATGTGGCTCTCAGATGGCCTCAGACTGTGGGTGGGCCACACTACCCTCTGGAAGTGTCAAAATCTCTCCCTGGATGACAAATGGAGCAGAGCCCAGCACTGAGCTGTTCTTTGAAATATCTGACTTTGAGTTGATTGAACTTGGAACAGCCCTTGCACGGCTCCTTTTCCAGCGTCAGCGCACAGTCTGTATTGACTTCCAGGCAGCAGACTCCCAACTTCTAAACATTTCCCTCTTCGTCCTGGGGGCTCAATTCATCTCCTGTTGGCAGCAGTGATCCTCTTTGACTCCCTGGCAGCTGCCCAAATCACTGAGGGAACTGCAGAGGTTGCAGTCACAACTCCCTGCGACCATCCTGTGGTGTTGACTTTTCACTAAGAACTAAGCCAATTCTAGATGGAAATACACTTCTCAGCCTTCATCCTCGCTCTTTTGGCATCAACATCAGCCCCTGCACAACACACAGCCCTGCTGACCCATGCTGGTTTTGTTACCTTCTCACAAAAGCATTTGAAATTCTCACAGTTTTAGGCAGATGGAGGAACAGATGAGCTGCGGGGCTGTTTGAAGCATATTAAGGGCTTGTCTGCTGATGCAGCACAGCTGGATGCAGAAAAGTGATCAGAAGATGCAGGAAAGAGCAAAACTTCACTTTTTTCCAGTAAACACATGCACACAACAGCCAGGTGAAAAGCTGCTTGTGCTGGGTCTTGTTTGGAACCTGCTTTTCGCCACAGTCATGCAGAACACCAGGCCAGCAGCATTCAAAGGGCAACTCCCTCTCTGGAAAACACTGAGGAAAACACAGGCAGGGTCACCCAGGTACCCCAGGGCAGGGATTCCCAGTTTGAATCCCCAAGGCTCCAGCCCTGCCCATGCAGCGTAAGTTCTTCCATCTTGTTTCCACTTCAATTTCTGCAGGTGCAGTCCTGAGTGTACCTTTGTTTCTCACACTCTCATCAAGCCAGTGGTTTCACAGACCTGCACCTCAGGAGGAATTCACAGGAGGAGTGCATCTCCAGTGGTCAGCAGCTCCTGGGAGATGGGACATCCAGATGGGATTCAGAAGAAGATCTCCCACACCATCCCGTATGCCATGACCACGACTCGATGCCATGACCTTTGTGTCTGGAGCTCCCCGGGGTCTATCTGCCCGGGTGTTGTCCCTCCCTCACTCCCTCCGTCTCTCCACCTGCACAGACCCGGGACCGTGTACTGGCAGGACCTGCTCTCAGGGAGCTGCTCCCGCAAGGGTGGGCAGCGACAGAGCCACGGCACATCTGCTCCGCATCTGCAAGCAGCCTGCAAGCATCAGGCAGAGGAGACACGACCCCGAGGACAATGCGGGCTGGCTCGGCGGCGCTGGGGACACCCACGTCCCAAATCCCTGCCCCGACGGCAGCCGGTTCCAGGCGAAGTCACCGAGCTGGGTCTGCGCCTCTGTTATTCCGGCTGTAACAACATTCGCGTGTCAGCAGGGGTTTGGATCGGTCAGGGAACGCGTGAGGAATCCCCGGGGGATGCGGGGATGCTGCCCTGCCCTCCTGCGCTCCTGCAGCCCCCACCGCCCCCTCCCCACCCTGCATCCCAAAGTCCCTCTCCTTGGAAAGGGCTTGCCTAGCACCGTTTGTTTTTTAAGGGAGTTGCTAGAAAACTCTCCTGCTATTTTTAAGCTCCCCCCTTAATAACTATATCATGTCTGGTATTGTATTTCTGTTTTCTCCTGAGGAAAGAAGCCCAAAGAAGTAGGAAAAACAAATAGTGTGTGGGAGAGTGTTTTTCTTTTCTTCTTTTTTTTTTTTTTTAACCTCTGTTCAAAGCCTCTTTCTGTTCGGCTTTAGCAGTTTTGTGACTACAATTCCCTTCTTTCCGATCTTTTTCTTCTATTATAATTCTATGGACTTGTAATGAGCTTGCTGAACCCTGCAATATTTTCATATTTTTACCCTAAAAGCTCTGTTTTTCTTCTGTCATACTTAGTTTTTTTTACATTTTCTTCCTTTTTCCTTTAATTTCCATCTTTCTTCTTTTTTTATTTATATGGGTTTTTTCTTTTCTCTTTTCCCTCTTGTTTATTTCTACTATTTTTCTTTTATTTCTTTATTCCTGTTTCCTCCCTTTCTAATGTTTCATTTGCCTTGCCTTGCCTTCCTCAGTTTTCTTTGTTTTTATCTTCCTCTCTTCCCCCCCCCCCCCCGCCCTTTAATTCTTCTGAAAATAAAATTACCAGAGAATTAAGCAAATCATCTGTGGCAATTAAGGAGACATCTCTGGGAAAACACTTGCTGTGGAGCAAGTTCATTAAACACTCTCATCAGGCACCTTGGCAAAGAGCCATGTATTTATTTGGGAGAGGGGCAAATAGAAAAAATTCAGTGGGGAGACTTTTTGACTGTTGCTGTCATCAGTGGCGAATTCATCTTTCTTGTCCCAGGTCCCCACATGTTTTTAAACCATTATGGCATGTGGTTTCCAACCACGGATGAGAGACTGCTGAGGAAAAATACCCCGGGCCTGCTCAAAAATTAAAAAGGAAGTGCTATCTTTTCCTCCTCTCCCCTTGGTGATTGTGGTGTGCGCCAGCTCGTGCCCAGAGGCTGTACCAGGGGTAATTTTCAGTCTTTCAGTCCCTCCTAATAAAAAAACCAACTCATCCCCAGCCTACCTGCCACTGGTGCTCCCCAGAGGACACGAGGGGATGAGGGGACGCTCAGTGGGGACCCCCTGAGTGCTGCAGCCCCCCCAGCAAAGCCACAAGATGAGGCTGCTCCATGAGAAGTTGCTGTCCAAGGGATCAACCCAGGAAACGGCAGCTCCAGCCTGACCCCTGGCAGGGTGTGCTGGGGCAGGAGCAGCTCCCCTGCTTCCACCCTGCAGCACAAACAGGTGGGAGCAGAGCTCTCTGCTGAGGCTTGTACGAACAGACAGCATTGTTTTGGGGCTGGAAATCGGTCTCAAGTCTCAGTCACTGAAGGGACAATCTCCCGTGCTTGCTGCCTTACAAACTCAAGGTTTCCCTGGCTGGAAAAGTGATCATTTTTCCCCTCCCAAGAAGTGCTGAAGTGATATGCATCCCAGCCTCTACATATAGTGCTAGTAGGTGTAACCAGGGAGAAGGTGGGAACCATTTCCCTAAGCAAGAAGTATCTGGTATTTAGTACCCCTTTCTCTGAAATCAGCTTATCCCGAAGCAGCACGAGGTGTTATTTTAATCACACATACATCCCACAATATAAAACTTCACGTTGAAATCCTCTCTTCATTTCTCCAGAAAGCAAGTGTGGGGAAAGGGGGGGAAATAAAACCTGCCTAGCACCCCACCAACCTACACTACACCCCACAGACAGAGAGTGTACAGTGTACTAATTTCAAGGGGCTTTCACTCTGAAGAGTTTAATGAAGATCAAGGCTTTTACATGCTCTGCCTCTCTGTATGTACTTCACACCCATGTGCAGAAACTTTAGGGAGCACAGAAAACTGAACTTTGAAAGCTGTCAGAATCCTCTCTAGCTGGAGGAGCAGCATGAACATACCACAGCCAAAAAAATCTGCCGCCCTAGCCCATGCAGATTGTGTGTGTGCTTTCACTTTTTTGGGGCGTTTAAACCTCTTTAAAAGATTGCTACAGGAAAAGAAGCAATTATCCCAGCACATAATTAGAGGACAGGTTTTGCATTTTCCCACCCTGCTTGCTTTCTCTCTCCCGCTGGTGGACTTGGAGCTGTTAAGTTTCTTTCTTAGACAAAAACTCATCCTCCTCAGCTCCTTCCGCAGTGAAGAGCTGCTGTGTTTTTCACAGGCAGCTCCATGCTTGGGAGCTTTTAAAGGGTTTCTAATCCTGGAAGGCCATCTGACATCACCCTGCTTCTTGTCTGCTGATGTTTCATACAAGCTTCACATTTCATTAATGTTTTTCAGCGCCACCAATTACTGCAGCAATCTTGTGTTTATGTTCTGGTTTTGTGCTCTTTACTTTTTTTTCCCTTTCCCCTGATGCTTTCCTGGCTTGTGTCCCAACAGGCTGCTCTCTCTTAGGCGTGTTTTTGTGCCAAGGGTTAAGCTGGACCAGCTCGTCACAAACAACGAAAAATCCAACAAAGACGTGGAGGGAGGAGGTTTTTTTCTGGGTTTTTTTGGTTTGTTTTTTTCCCCCTAATTTTCTTCATGGACTTCAGGCACCATGTGATCAGGAAGCCTGGAACTCTTTCCATTTCCCTTCCCGAATGAAGGGAAACATTGTGTAGCTGTTACCCTGCCACCAGTGGGATGGGCTCTGGCGGTGCTACGTAGGAGGATAAAAATAACCGGGATATTTAAGGCCGGCTGTGGAATTCCAGTGCAGGCAGAGCGAGCTTGGTCAGCGGCCGAGCTCCACCAGCCCTGTAATCTGCTGCATATGATGCAACTGCAAATGTATGCCTGGTAGTGCTGGTGAAAGAGTTAGACCTCAGGGAAGCTCAGAAGAGAAAAAAACAAAACAACACAAAATGAGATGAAATGAAATGAAATGAAATAAAATAAAATAAAATAAAATAAAATAAAATAAAATAAAATAAAATAAAATAAAATAAAATAAAATAAAATAAAATAAAATAAAATAAAATAAAATATATAAACAAAACTAAAATAAAATAAATCAAAATAAAATAAAGGAAAAGAGGACTGGACCTTTCATCCTCTTTTAGCATATTATTTCTAGCACAGCTTTTGAAAAATGACTTTTCCCTGAGTTTCATGTGCTTGCTGCAGGAAAGAGGGTTTGGGGCTTGCTTGGCTTCAGGTGTAAGGCAGCATTCACAGGGCTTTGCCCTGGGGTTTGTGGGGCTTGCTTCCCGAGAAGGAGAGGCTGGAACAGCACTGTGTTCCCTCTTTAGGCTCTTTTCTCCAAATCTCAAGTGTGGCTAAGTGTGACTCCCATCTTATCCATTGTTTAAAAGTAATTAGATTAAAAGACCAGCCAGCCCACGCAGAAATAAGCAGAAATGGCAAACCAAGGACATAGCAGGTGAGGAGCAGAAAATACCATAGTTTGGTCACTCCTGCACTTTGGAGGAGAACCTCCTCACCTGCATCAGCATGCCAGCTCTCATTCAGTGAGGGTGGTCAAGAGACAGAAAGGGACCAAGGGGACACTTCAGCCTTACTGCCACCCTCCCTGGGGCTGAACAGGACAGCGACAGTGATCCCAGCAGCTCATATTTGCCCTGAGGGGGCTGAAGTCTTTGGGAAGCCTCTGAATTTCCCTGAGGTCATTTCTTCTAATAAGAAAACAGGAGGCCCCATAGCTGCTTGCTGGACTGCTGAGTGGCCTCCTGTCCTGTGGAGGGAAATCAGCTGTAAACCTTGATGAGGGGCAGAGACAGATCCTGGGGTTATTTCTGCTGCAATGCTCTGTTCAATGCTAGCCAGAGTATTTAATTTGGTTCACCTTGCAATTTCCCATTCCACAATCTCTAGGACCCAATGTAATAAGAATGCATTTTAGGGAAGTTGTGACAATTGTTGGGCACAAACTTATGTTTTTTTTATTGCTTATGCAATCTTGTGGGATTATTTCAAGGAATTAAGAGTGGGGGGGAGGGGAAGGATGGAGTTTAAGGGCATTTGTGAGGAATTTCACCTACCTGTTTGTTTTTCCAAGTGCTTATGGTTTTACTGTGTCATTTTCTAGGTTCATTCTTTCAAGCTGAGTGAAACACTGGAGCTAGACAGAAAAACAGACTAATAAGAGGAATGGCCAGAGCCTCTGATTTCAGCCCCACCAGTAGCTTTACATGCAGACTCTTTTATAATTACTCACATTTAACTAAATAGTATTTGAGAGCTACTGAGATGAAATGGACTTTGATCTAATAAATTCTTTATTACTCTGGGAAATATTATATATAAATATGGACCTGCACAGGAGGAAGAGCAAAGGCTCAATGCCCAATTATCCACATTAAGTCCCTTCAGTTTAATTGGGAAAATAACTTTATACATCAGGGTGTAAGTAGCAGAGCTGGGCTGTCACCCTGCCCTAATGTTTGTCACTTTAATCCCCAGCACTGGATGAGTATCTACCAAGTCTCTTTCACATTTTTCTAAGTACAAAACTGCTGGAATGTGATCCCCTCCTTCCTTCCTTGTTGGTTTGCCTAGAGAGGAGAGACAACTGTAACACCAACTCTTCCTGCATGAGGATGAGGAGGAGGAGGAGGCTGAAATGTTCTTCAGCTGGGAGGAACCATGGGAAGCAGCTTGGTAATTCAGCCTTCTGAGTGCAGCCACCTGGATTTTTAGATGTCTGGCACCCACCTCCTGAAGCAATTCCAAACTTTCCTGTAAACTGGCTAAACCTCTGGGTTTGTCCAGCCACATGGAACACCACCTAGGTATACAGAGCTGCCTAGGGGCTTTTAATGAGGACCACAGCCTTGTTTGCATCACTGGCTGACTGCTCCCAGACATTTCAGGTATTGCTGTCAGGGGAGCAGGACACGTGGCTGGGAAATCCACATCTCCTTAACTTCTTCAGCAGAAGCAGCAAGTTTGGCCTGTAAAATCACTCATCAGTCCATCAGGACCACTTTCAGCCTCCTCTGGCACTGGCAGGCATTCCCTAGTGAATTTTCCTCCCCTCAGTTAAGGTGTCATCAGCCCCAGGCTCCCTCCCATTTTGCTGCTAAGTGGGTAACAGGAGCTGCACGAAGTGTGGCACAGAAGCCCACAACTCCCAGATTTCCCTTCCTGGGGGATGAAGAACTCCCTTGATTGCCCCAGAAGATTTAGCAAATGGCATCTACCTTCACCAAGGTCCTCCCAGGTGACCTGCAGAGGGAGAATGCGGTTTGGAGGCACCCAGCTCTTGCACCACTGGCACATTTCCATCCCTTGGGGTTTGCATAACCCCCCTGCCATGTTATCAGCCTATAGAGACATGTGGCATTTAAAAACTTCACCCTAGGCCACCATAGCCCTGAAAAAGAGGATGGCACGCACGGATCTGTGTGTTTGGGTGCTGTCATGCAGCCAAACCTTCCCTGCAGCAAACCCAGCAAGTTCCACATACTTTGGAGTTTTAGAACAAAAGTTTAATACTTAATTAGCCCCAGATTTTTAACAGCAGTTAGAAGTTATAATGTCTCAAAAAGAACTAATTCTCATTGACCATTTCCCATTGATATGTTTTCCAGTTGGTGTTCCCATCACACCTTTACTAAATGGACAAGAACTTCAGTCCTCAATTGCTTAAACCATTCCCTTCCTCTTTTCTTTCACATGTAGCTTGTCATGCCTCTGTAATTAAATTTCAAAGCTCGAGCCTCTGCACTTGTTTTCTTTTTCTGGCATTTTTCCACCCAGTAGCCAGCACAATTTATCACAAACCAAAGTGACCCTTCTGAAGGTTAACAGACCTCTCTTCAGGTGTCCTGCTCTGCTGCTGAAAGATAAAACTCAATGTTGTATCATGTGAACTTGGCTAACAGGGCTTTTATTTTTTTTTCCCCCTGTTGCTCTCTTTACCCAGATATGGTAAATACCAGGATAGCTGGCTTCTCTGCATCTCGTCAACCACTTGGCCCTGGGTGTAACGCTCAACTTCTGTGATTTGTCCTTGGCCATACTTGTGGTCACCTCCAGGGTGCAGATTCCATGGAAAGGGTTTCTCTCATGGTCTCTCTCCCTTTGGTTGTGCACACCAATACAAGAGAGTCAAATCCCATGGAGGACCTCCCGTTGTCACGGCCAGTCATGGTGGTTTAGAGATGAGAGCAGCTGCCCAGCAGGAAGCACTCCTTGTTAGAGAGTGAAGGAACTTCTGCTTCCCTTCAGCCTCTTTTAAGGAAGTTGCATCTTGGAGAAGCCAGTTTTGCTTTTTTATTGTCACCACTGTGATTTCTCCCTCTAGCTTCCCTCAAGCTTTGAGGTAGAGCCCAGCCTCCTCACCACCTCACCTTTGGGGAAATAAATGTTCTTTGGCATGAAAGGGACTTGTTGTGCTAAGTCTTCCATAGAACTTCCAGCTGAAAGCAGGCTGAATGAAACATCTAGCCATTTCAGTGTTTCCCCCAAGGTGGCAATCAAGCAGAGAAAACTCCCAGTCCTTGCACATCCTATAACAAACAGCCTTCAAACTGTAAATAAAACAAAGGTACAATCTTCAGCTGATCTCAGTTCCTGGAGCTCCATTGAATTGAGCAGCCCCAGAATAATGTACACCAGATGAGCATCTGCCCTCAACATTTGTTAGATTATGATCCAACAGGATGGTCTGAGTTTGTCTTGGGGGAGGAGCTGCTGGAGTGGAGGGTTAGGTTTGCTCATGTCTAGGAACCATGGGCTACAAAATCCCCGAGAGTGAGGAGATAAATAGGGAAAAGGAGGCATTTGGTTATTAGGCGCTCTTATTTCCAGTGATTAGGGTGGGAAAGAGCAGACTGTGTGGGAAACAGGCTTCCCTACACCCATTTTTGGCAGCTTTTGATTGGCCCCTGACCAGACATTTATTAAAACAGCCTCATAAGTTGTGGTCTCACTAAAGAACAATACAGAACCGACCAAATGTTAATGTATTCAATCTGTTCCTGCTGAGATTTCTGCTGCCCCGCCTCCCTGATTACTAGAGAGGGGAGGTGGTGGGAAGGCGTGGAAGAAGAAAGAGGAGGGGGGAGAAAAAGAAAAAGAAGCGTTTGTATTCCCAGCTTCAGCTGATAGATCTGCCGTAGCCTCCTGGAGTTTTGGTAATTAGAACAAAGGGTGCTCGGTACACGAACTGTAATTGGTTTTGAGTGCTCATAAATTTTAACTCAGCCCAGGTTAGGCATTCAAGCAAACTCAAAGCACTGACACAGCTGGAACCCTAGGAGAAGAACTCCAAGGGAGGATAAAGGGCCTTCAAATGAGGGTAGTGGATCGCATCTGACACCAGAAACCAAAACCTACTCCAGATTGTTTTCCTCAGGAATCCAGAGGAAAAACCATGCTGCAAACACTTGTCAGCCAGAGATCTAGGATAATCTGAACTTCAGTGACAGGAGCGAGGAACAGGGAGGGAACAAATATTTCAGCAAACAAAAACCCCAGGGCAGCATATGTGGCAGAGCCTCTGAACACCGACGGGGAGGTGGGAGGGATTTCAAACCGCCCCTCTTGCCAAAAACTGAGGGTGGTACATCCCAAGCCTGCTGCCAGAACAGGTTTTGTGATCAGCTTCTCCAAGAGCCTGAACTTGCTCCCTTCAGGTGGGGTAACTCAGAGGGGCCAGGACTTTCTCTCCATGTCCACACACCCGGACACGCCACTGTCCTTGTCCTTGTCCCTTGGAGACCCCCTCCAGACAAAGCTGTGCCCAGGCATTGTCTGGAGAGGGCTGGCTGGCAGCAAGCCTGCGCCTGCCAGGGCATGTGCTGGCAATTAAGGAGCAGAGATGATCATGACAAGTGCTTGGGCCCATGCTGGGGCTCTGCTGTGTTTACCAGCCCGGGCAGATGCGGCAGCACCAGCTGCAATGCAGCATTGCCATGGGAAAAGGACGAGAACACACAGGGAGAAGAATGCATTGCAGCCAGTGTCTCTGGTAACAGTCTGCGGCTCTTTTCTCTAAGGTTAACATTCGTTTGCTCGAGAAAAACAATACTGCTGGGGCTCTGCAGGCGAGATGTGGTTGTGGTGGGTCAGCCGGATCCACAAACAGTCCCTTTTTGGGTGGGATTTTCACATCTGTTCTTCCCTGCCCTGAAACCGATTTCACTGGGACAAAGCTCAGACAACATTGAGTGCTTTCAGAAAAAGTCTTCCAGCACTTCCCAGCTCCAGTGGCAGCAATGAGGTCTGTGCATGGAGAGCACACGAGTGATGAAGAGTGTGCAGGACTTGGCCTACCTCCCTTTTGTTACCAAGAACTATTCTTTTCTGGGTTGTGGAGGGTTTTTTAAAGTTTGGGGTTTTTTGTTTTTTGGATTTTTTGGGGTTTTTTTTTTAATGATATTATTGAAAAGTTTCTGTAAGCAAATCCACGTGGTGGAGCTGGAAGCTGAAGGCAGGAGTGGTGTCTGTGATGAAAGTCTGAAAGTCACGTAGCTCTGGAGAGGGGCGCTGAGTGCTTCTCTACCTTTCATTTTGGAAAAAATTTCCCTGTTCAATAATTCACACTCTTTTTATATGCCAAATCTCAGTGTGTGAGAGGAACTTCAAAGTTCATAGTGGCTTGTTTATTAAGAGGGTCTGATCTTGAAAAATTGAACACATCAACAATTTCACCCCTGCCTGTAATCCCTTGGCATGAGGTCGAAGTGGACAAAAGGAAGCAATTGGAGCAAACTCCTTGGTGGTTCATTCACTTCTCCCTTAATCCCTTGTGCACCTGGTTCGAGGACTTTTTAAGCCTGAAAAAACGATGGGTTTTTTTAGTCATTGAGGAGCAGCACCTAGAAATAGACGTCAGACTCTTATCATTGCAGTCTTTTCTCAGCAGATCCCACAGCCCAACCTCCCAAGAGAATAGCTCATGCAGAAACAGCTGTGATTATCCATCCAAATTCTCCATCCCACCTCTTCAGTTGAAGCCATGGGCTGGAAGCCCATGTTATCTTGCATGATCAGGTGCAAACTGGCAGCAAATGTGCTGACTGTGTAAGGTGGCCTGGAACACCGTAGCAAGGCAGAGCAAGAAGCAGCAGCAGCAGCTCTACAGCTCTACACTTGCTAGGACTCCTTGTGGAGGCTGAAGAAGAGCACTAGGAAGCAGCTTTTCCAGTGAGGAGGCTTCTTTTGCCACAGGTCCATCTCATTTTACGCTCTTCTGCGTGCAGCCCAGTCCCAGCCTGAAATTTCTACCTGCATCCAGGTGGGCAGTGGCAGGCAGCCTCTTAGATAAAAGGCAAGCTTTTGAAGGGCCAGGTAAGCTGTCAGCTGACCACCACACTTGAGGCATTTATAGAAGGCCCCACCACTGGAGGAGTTTTAGATCTTTGGACAGTTTTTCACTGCTACAGTTCTAGAAAGTGGTGGGAATGGAGATGTGAATCCGATACTTTGGGAGCTTCTTCCTAGGAAAGCACCAGTTTGGGCTCTGGTCAAGGATGTAAAACAAGGCAGGAAGAGCTTTGAGTTTTTCCCAGTCTTATATTTCCATTTTCCATCCATTTTACTCTCTCCCTCCTTAGAAGAGGGCATTTCAGGCTTTTTCCAGCATCCTGAAAGGTTTTGCTGGGCAGCAGCAGCAGCAGGAAAGAGTTCTCACTGTTTGCATTCGAGGCACAACAGGATGCCCCAAACTGGGAAGCTGGAACAGGTCACACCAGCACTTCCAGCCATGGAGGTCTTCTCATGTGACCTGTGGAAGCATCTACCTTCAGACCATGGCTTCGGAATTTTGGAACCACACTTGCAGAATCAACCATTTCATCCAGCGTTTGAACCACAGATGAATTTCTGAGTTATCAAGAACCGACAGACTGTTTCTCAGAAGATTGTTTTCTTCAGACTCCTCTCTTTGTTTGCCCAAGGGTATTGGCCTCTCTTGAAGAACTGGACATATAATTAGAAATTGATGTCTATTTGCTTTGATGGATTTTGCCTCTCTTCTGAATCCTGAATTATCCACAAAGCTCTTACAAACAGAATAGAATGTATTTGTTCATAAAAAAAAAATAAAAAGATTCACCCGTTTCTTCAGGGATTAATTCTCAGTTTTTTTCGTGAGTGGCTTGTTGCAAATAGTCATAAATTCTACCATGTTGGGTTCCAACCCCGGAGTGATCTTTGTCTGGACTTCAATGGGGCTTTGCATGGGGGGGGCCTGGCCACACAGATCTCATTGCAGGATTGGGCAATGGTTAGTTACATAAGTCATATGATGTTGTTTCTGTCCTCTGACTGGCTGGCTTATGTAACTACAGAACAATAGCATGCATTTGAATATAAAGGCAAAAATCATGCCTCGCTATTTGTTCTTCATGAGAGCCTGTTCAAGGGCTGGATTCTGCTGTCTGTGCAAGCTATAAAGATATTTTCTGTGACAGTCTATTGGTCTGGGGAGGACATCTGGAGTAGGTGACATTAACAGAGCTACTGAGAAGCTCTCTGTGGGTTCATCTGAGGACTATTTGCAAACACTGGGCTCACATTTTCTCCCCAGTCGCAGCTGAAAAAGAGCAAAACCCAAAGAGATCAGCTCATGAAGCCAGGCCGTTCAGTGACCTGAGCCCTTGACTGCAATGCTATTGCTCTGGTTCACACCTTTTAAATGTCTGGCCATCAAATTTAATGTTCCTCTTATTCCATTTTAGGGGAATAAAAAGACCTAAAAGCATGTCCAGGGATAAAAGTGTACAGTGAAGGGCAAAACATTAATGTAATGTCTGTGTGCATATTCTTAAACATATTTTCCCCACTTTTCATATTTGCTAAAATCTCAGTGTGATTTCTATTCAGAGAGAGAAAATAGGAATTCACAACTTTTGTTTTTACTTGATATCTTATTTTTGTTCATCTGGACAATTCATCTCCAGAAGATTTTATCACAGTCTCCTGGAGATTGTATCACAAGTTTTCAGTTCTAGTCTTGTTTTGGTTTTTTGGGTTTTTTTTCTTCTAAGGTCCTACTTCTTCAAGTCATGTGATTTCACAAACATTTCCTATTTCCAGTGTTTTAGAAGTAAGTTTCTAGTCGGCATTGTTGTAGAGAAAAGACTGAAAACATAAACCCTCAAGGCTGAGAAAAAGAACACACAATTTTTTTTAAACCTCGTGATTTCTCAATCTTGTGTTTTTTGAGGATAGTCTGAGTAATAGTCTGAGCTTTAAAACCCAAAGGCTGACAGTATTAAAACAGAATCAGGAGGAGACCACTGCTTAAATACATACAGCATGATCTGATAGCCTTCCAGACTCTTGGGAGATGTCCCCATGCAGCAGACAGGTACTTTTCCTAAGCCTTTTGTGACAGTATAAAGCCATTATAACCTATTCAAAGTGATTTTGCTCCTTAAACCTGTCAAATTTAATCAAAAGTACACAAGCTTCAACAGCTTAGAAAGCCTTGTTGCAATCCACAGGGTAAGTACCTGTTTTTGTCTCTTGCAGTCTCCAGTGTAAACATGGGTTTTGGAGCACATCTACTCAAAATTCAAGAGTTTACAGATGATGCTCTTGTGCCATCCTTAAGCCTCTTTGGGTCTGCTTTACAAATAATTCCCGTCCCAGTGAGTTTCTATGTTTTCAGTTTCTAACCAGAAATCACACAGGCATTTGCAGCAGGTTACATCTTGCAATGTTCGGCACCGACATGGAAGTGTGGTCCTTTATCTCCTTAAATTTTAGCATCCTCATGTTCTAGAACTTGGAATTGCCAAGAACTTTTTATCTTATTTTAGTTGGATGCCACTAGCAGAGACCTACTCAAGCCACTCTGCTGGCAGCAGAAAGGGAAATTCTGGTAGGAGCTGCACACCTTTCTTGTGACTTAAAGGTAGCTGAGCTGGCACCAGCCAGGGTCAGAGTGAACTGTGCGCTTTGTGGTGGCAGAATTTCTTGTGATAAACATAAACAGGGCCATTCCTGGAAACCCCAAAAGCTGCTGGAAGCCAGGACAGAGAGCAAAAACATCTCAGGGATGACACGCCACTCCTCTGAGGATTTTTCCTGTGTTGTCCCTCCCAAAAACAGCACCTCTTACCCTGGTAGGAGAGGAAAGCTTTTTCCAGGTGCCACAGCTGGTGGGCTGTAAGTTTTAGAACAACATGGCCATGTAAATATGTGAAGAATCAGCAAGCAACATTTCTTCACTGCTCAGACATGCAGTCAAGCCTTGCATCTCCAGCAGCTGCCCTGTCCCAGCTGGCTGCTGGCACACATATTCTCCCAAGCAAATAAGAGGCAAAGCATGTTACCTGAAACCTTTCATTACGAGCAAGGTCATTTTGTGGGGATCTCGGCTGACACACTGAACTCCATGAAACCAAGATAAGTTACAAAGCCAGAGTCCCAGGGACAGCACAAGAGATGCACAGACAGCCCTGTTTAAAGGACAATATTGTGTGTTTATGAAACTGGGGGGAGTGTTGGTGGCAGGGGAGTTGGTTAGTACATCATTCCTGGACATTTGTGAGATGGTCTGCCAGGAGAAGGAATTACTTTCCCCACCTGAATGCTATTTTAATAACTTTGAAATGTCTTCCTTAGATGTCTCATCATTATTCCCATAGTTAGAAGCTGATTAATGGCACGCCCCTTGAACACATATCTGGGCACACATACAAAGACTTTTTAATACTCCCTAACAATGGCCAACAGCTGGCCACAAAACCAGATGATCCTCCACCCTTGTAAACTCATGCTCGCCAACAATAAAAAACCCTTCTGGCTACTAAAAAGCCTGGTGGAACAGATGAATCTTGTTATGGACTGGATTTTATAAATAAAAATTAAAGAGGCAAACATTTTAGCATGGGATGAAAACAGACATAGGTTTTACGTTCTGGGAGGGTCAGCTGCAAAAGTCTGATTTTCAGAGTGAAACTTCATCTTCCAAAGACTTCTTTAAATATATTGCTGGGTTGGGCTGTTGAGGGGGATATGGTTTTGGCTGAATTTTTTTTTCCCCCCGAATTTTGCTGCAGATATAGCATAGCACTTCCTCTCTTCTTTGGGGCAGCAGCTTTGTGTCAGTGTCACTTGCAGGCAGAAATCACCAAAAAATATATATGAAGGATGAAAAAAATTTTTAAAAAGCCACTGAAACTTCTAGAGAAGGCTTTTTTGTTTGTTGTTAACAACTATTTAATGTCAGGGCTAATTCACAAGTTTAACAAAATCAGGCTTTGTTGAAGATTCAACACCTTCAATTATGGCATTAAGAACTCACAGTAATTGCTCCTTAGACCTTCCAAAAATCCTTCAACAAAGTGTGTGTGTGTGAGGAAGGGGAGGACAGCCTTCAGTCTAAATCTAAGGTCTTAAGGATTTTTTTTTTGTTTAAATGAACAAAGGAAACAGAAAAGCCCTCATTCTAATAATGATGACTACTATGGTGTCAGACCCTCATTATACAACAAGAAGAAACAAATGAAAGAAACCAGAAAAATTCTCGGTTAGTCACCTTAAATATGAGTCCTTTGCTAGTGGATTTCTGTAGGGATCAACACGGAATTTTCACAGCCTAGGTATGCCCCAAACAAGATTTCTAGGAGTAAGGAAGCAAGGAAATGGACTGAAATCTTAGAACAAGCTTTATTTTTACTGCCCGGGGCAGGATTTAGAGAAACATCAGCCTTTGCTTCATCAAGTCCTGACATAGCTGAGCCCAACACCTCATTACACTGAAAAGGATCTTTATTGATACAGAAAATGGCTGATAATTTGCATTCCTGATGACTATGTAGGAAGCTGATACGG
The DNA here is from genome assembly GCA_034336665.1 of Luscinia megarhynchos. NCBI lineage: Eukaryota > Metazoa > Chordata > Aves > Passeriformes > Muscicapidae > Luscinia > Luscinia megarhynchos. The sequence goes on from CM067592.1 coordinate 59,392,510, forward strand.
TGAGGAGTGAAGACTGGGGAAAAATACTTTGTTTCTTTGGAGAAAGCTTCCTCCTCCTCCAGGGACCAGTCAAGGGGCTTTTTTGGGGCTTTTTTAAGCAATAAAAAATGGACAGGAAACACTTCAGCAGCGTTAAGGGATGGGTAAGATCAAGCAGGGCCACATTCCTGCTTCCTGTCAAAACAAGGGGAATCTTGTCCTTTGTAACCAGAGACCAGGTTTGGATTCTTTTTGCCCCACAGTGCTCAATCCACCTCTTGTAGCTCCTTGAAAGATCTGTCCAAGGCTCATTTACCTTCCAGTCAGCCAGGTAAGAGATTTCCCCAGTGCAGGAAGAGGATTCCTTGGTTGTGTTTAGGTTGAGACAGGGAAAGCCATGGCCTGTCTGAGCATTTCAGCAAAGCCTGGCACACATCAGAGCAGCCCTGGGATCACTCTGAACTGCAGCAGGGACATTGCCAACCTCTGCCAAAGCCCACGGTCTCAGCAGTTCCAATACTTACGCCAGAATATATTTGCTTCCTCCTGCAATGGACTGCCATTCCCAAAGTTTAATTTAGCTGGGTGAAAGGTACCTTACAACAAATTTTATATCACATGATACATCCTAGAGATGAAAACACTGCAGAGGTAGATAACCCAGGTTGCTTACAACACAACTTGGGTACTTAAAGATGCCGACAAAGAATTTTCAGTTGTTTGGATTTTGTTGTTGTTGTTGATGATGATGATGTTGTTGTTGTTGTTTGGTTTGGTTTGGTTTTTTTTCTTTTTCAACGAGCAACACTATGCAACTGCACTGGTGGAATTTTGTCCAGTGGTTTTTTTTCCACAATGGCATTTGAATTGCCTCCTCAGGGCATCATCCTCCAGACTGCCCTCATCCTATCTGCTGTGGAAATTTCTGGGAATTAGGCACCCCCATGATATTTAGATGATTACCTCTATAGGTGTGATTCTCATGTACTTTCAAACCTGCAAAATGGAGGTGGTGATGCACTGTTTAGCACTCTCATTATCCTCTTCACCCTCCAGTCAGACTTACCCCAGTTAGGGACCGGTTCCACTCTTGGCCTCTGATTTCCCAAAGAGAGGAGGAGGAAGCCAGGGTAAAGCCTCTCTGATGTGATCACATATGGGCTGGTTTCCAGCCAAGTCATGAACACCAAAATAAAGAGTCAGCTGCACCTGCAGGTACCTTTCAAGTTCAGCACACGCTCGTTGGACCTTTGCACCATTTTAAATTAGTTGCTGATGCATTTTATTTACACTGAATTTAACTTAATGTGCTTGCTTGCTAACTTCCTGCTTATCTGGATACCACATAAGCATATGCCCAATCCAATTACAAAAAGAATGAGAAATACAGTGATTGCTACACATTTTAAGCAAGCATAGTAAATTACCAGTGCTGTGGCACGTACCCATGCATGTGAGAAAGAAAAAGAACAAACAAACCAAGGAAAAAAAAAAACCAACAAAAAAAACCCCCACTAAATCAACCCCCAACCTAGCCAACCAAAAAATACAGCTGAATCCCCCCAGTCATTTAATTAGAAATAATATCTCCCTTGCAAGACTCATACAGGCCTTCCAAGGTGAAAAACATCCCTTAACAGCAGCTGGAACCTCTTGCCACTGAAAAAGGAAGAGCTCTGTTACAGAGGAGTGGGAAGAAATGTGGAAATATTAGCAATAAGCAGGGTCTTGGGGAACTGTGCTAGGTATTTAACAGCTAGCTGAAAGGCAGTGCAAACTATAATAAGCAGCCACAGCTCCTAAAACAAAGAAAGAAAAAATCCACAAAATTCACAGGTATCACAATTTTCCACCATGTGACTAGACTGTTTTGGATAGCAGTGAGGCAATGCTACTTGTATGAGGTTGGGAGTGGTGGCTGTACATGTTCCTAGGGAAAGGAAGAGGGTGAACTCAGAGACTCGAGTGATTCCATTGCTAAATGAATCAGAACCTGAGGGAAGAGAAAAGGTATGTTGAAAAAAAAACAAACAAAAAAAAACCATTGAAGCAGAGTCAGGGAAGATCGAGAGGAGTATGAGTAAAACAGATGAGGGGAATGTATGATTCAGCCTGTTACTTACTGCTACTTTTAACCACCAGAAACAATCAGCAACATGAGTGTGTTCCTCATATATATGCATGTAAATATGTATATATTTCCGATAAATGTATAGATAGATGGATGTGGGCATAAGGGGAATCTCGTCCCTGTCTGCAGGGAGGATTCAGAGCATGGACCAGGCCCTGCTCTGTAGGGAGCAATGGGGCAAAAAAAATGGGCAGAAGTGGATGCCCAGGAAGTTCCACCTGAATGTGAGGAGGAACTTCTTCCATGTGCAGTGACCAAGAACTAAACAGACTGCCCAGAGAGGCTCTCTCTGGAGATATTCCAGAAACTGGACACAATCCTGTGCAATGGGCCTGGAATGACCCTGCTGGAGCAGGGACCAGATGTGTCCCTTCCAACCTGCCCCATCCTGGGACTCTGTGGCAAGCAGAATCTCTTACTCATGAGGGATTTACCATCCATAAACCAAATAAATTTCATGGAGCAGCTGCCTTGAGGATGAAGCTGCTCTTATCTGGGGCACAGACATGGGCTTTGCCCGCTGCACCTGTGAGAGGCCAAATTCCCCGGCTGGGCCCTGGAGAGGCTGCGCCCTGGCTTGTGGTGTTTTCCAGCCAGAGAAGGGATTTCCTGCAGCTGCTGGCACGGGGAGGGAGCTGGGAAGGCAGATCAGGGCTCTTGCACGAGAGATTTGCTGGCGGAGAGGTTAATGAGACACTTGTAGGAGCGAGACCGCTCACAGCCATTCCACCTCCCCCTCACCTCACGCCTCATGATCGACAACAGCGGTGCCGCCAAGCCTCTAATTACGTTTCCAAAATCCTGTCAGGTCGCGAGGATGTGACAGAGCTCTAATTGTGGAAGAGTGCTCAGGGAGACTCGTAATTACACAGTCATTAGCCCAGTTAAACACACCACGGTCCCTTTCTTGCTGGGGCTGGCTCCCTCCCAGCAGCGACACAAACATGGGGATTAAGCTGGCAATTAGTGATCAGCAGGTAACAAACAATAACTCCCTGCTCCACTGCTGACCAGCAAGGCTCCTCCTGGGCCAGGGTTTTGGCTTTCCCAGCTGAGAGGTGGAAAATCCAGGACAGAAGAGAACCTGCAGGGAGTTCTCACCCTGTGTGCCCATGCAGCCTCCTCTGTCTCAATCCTCATCCAACAAAATCCTGCTGCCAGAAAAATTGCTGAAATTTGCTTTTAACCTTAAAAGTACTCTAGGTTGACTAAAAATGTATTTTTAAAATTCTTTTAGTTCTACCAGGATATATTCTCCAGCCTATTTTTTTTTTAATCACCTTGTTTGCTAAATGAAAGTACTCTGGTGAAAGGCAAACAAAACAGAACTTCTCTTGCCTGTGTGGGAGGAGTGGAGACTAGAGGTCATTAAACCAAACTCTCTTCTGCCTACATCTTAGACCTTGTGACATGTCAAACCACAGCCCATGGGCTTTTTTTCAGCTTTCTCAGTTTCTTTGACATCCACTTTTATAACTGTTCACCTCATAAAAGTCAGTTATGTGTATATATGAGACATTTTCTATATTCAAACTAGGATGGAGGGTGACCTGTCAAGATGGACATCTGAAGTATAGTAAAAGCTGCACAGAAAGAAGTTCCAGCAAGGACCAGCTGAGGAGGATTTTTCCAAGATTGACCTGGTCCCAAGACCAGATGATACAATACTGTCCAATAAGAAAAATAGTGATACTTACATAAAGAGGAAAAAAGTGGAACAAAATCAGCTTAGATGCCTGAATTAGTCCCAAGGATTTGTACTAAAGGCGTTCCAAGCGAATTGTTGGCTTCCAGCTCCACATCCTAGAGGAAGGGAATGCCTTGGCAGCTCCTGCATCACAAGCTCTCAGCCTAGGAAGTGAATTTAACCCAGAGGAGTCTGTTTTTCTGTCTCCTCTCCAAATTACAAGGCAAAGCTGCTGCAGCTGCACCGTGGGCTTAGCAGGTGCAGGGGGATGTCCCCATGTGCCCTGACATCCCCAGCCACCTCTGAGAGGACAGATGGTCGTGTGCTGTCCTCTCTCCACCTCTGTGCCCATGCTTAGGGGACAAGGGACGTGCCTTGGGAGTGGGGTGGACCTTGGTGTCTGGGCCAGCTGCTGCTCCTTTCTGCAGCCCAGGCATCCAGTGCTGCTCACAGCCCTCCCTGCCTTCCCCAGGGAATGGGAGCCACAGGCAACCTGTGTGGGAACTGCTGCTGGCAGAATAAATGGCAGTGCCCTGCCACAAAGGCAAAGTGTCTTATGCATTGTGCAAAACTCCATCTGGCCAGTCAGCCCTCAGGTAGACTGAAATTATCCTTTATTTTTGCTGTGGAGCCCTGTGTACGACTCCAGGAGTCCTGTGACACAGGAAAGGTGTAGCGTAATTTTATTTGTTTGCTCTGTTATCACTAGAGCTGCTGCACTGAGCCCTACCAGGAGGAGAGCTCTATTTTGATGTAAACCTGTTATGAGTGAGAGTAGGGAATTTCTAAAATAAAAAAAAAATAAAAAAAGACTGGTTCCAACCCAAACTCACATGACAGAAAGGGAAAAAAATAAAACACCCAAAAAAAGGAGACGCACATTATTCCCACATGTGTAAGAGGGTATTAAATCGAGTAGTGATAAACTTTAACCAGAACCACAGCATTACTCAGTGCAGCTTGTCCAAGCCTGCAGAAATCATGGTCAGAGAGTCTCCCAGCTGGCAGAGGTGGACAGGGCGTGCCAAGAAAGACAAGTCCTCGCTGGTACTGCTTTGTGCAGAGAATCCTCTCCTGAACGGTTTTAATAAAGACTTAATTGATTGTTCTGGAGTCCGTCAGGCTAATAAACATTTATGGCGCTGAGTCAGTCATCTAGAACACATTCCATAAGGCAGTTAGAGGCTGCTGCACAGGGCAGCCAGACGCACGTCTGTCATGTGCCGCTGACGTTCATTCGTCATGCACTAGTCATGCCACAAGTCAAACCTTCGGAGAAAGTGGAATCTCTGCATCTTGTTCGCCAGCCAGGAGGTGGAATAATCACTTTGTCCTCCAAAGGACGTCTTTGTCTCGCGTTTGCGAGATGCCTGTTTTACAGAACCCTGGTTCTGCCACAGGTTTCCACGTGTTGCCCTGGAGTAAATAATTTGGGGATGTCAGCACAGCACTGACCAGCCATTTCAGCTCTCCCGAGTTCTGGGCACAGACAGAAGCAGAGGCAAGTACAAGGAAGACACAACCATAAAAATACAAATTAAGATAAAGCTAGATTCTCCTGCTGCTTAATCATGTAAATGTACAAATAGAGCCTGACGACAGTGACTCAAAGGAAACAATGACCTTATCAGCAGCCTTAGATAGGCCTGCACCATAAATGAAAATAAATGATCTACTGGCATGCCTTATCATCTCCCTAGTGTCTACTGGAGAAGTCAGTTTACCCCTGCATATCTATATCCTCCAGCTCACTCAGCATTAGGAGGGTCTGTTGTCCCTCCACAGGCTCCCTTTGGTGCTCCAGCAGAGTCTCCAGTCATTGCACGGACCTTACACTGGCCTTCAGGTGGCAGCTCCAGCTCTGCACCACCTATCTGCATGGTGGTGGTCAGCATGGAAAACCACCTCTCCCTCCTTTTTTCACCTCCTGACCTCCTTCCTCAATCATTCTGCCATCCATTTGCACCCCCAAGGAATCCCATGCGGTTTTAATCAGCCAGGTCCCCACATCCTTCGGGCAGCATCTGGGAAGACCTCTTTGTGCTCAGGGCTTGAGAACCCAGAGGAGCCACCCAAAAATCTCTTTACACTCTCATGTTGGCACTGAGTCTGCTGGTCCTGGCATGAGAATCTGCAGGTGGTCAGGGAACACTGGGGCAGTGGGGAAATCCGCTATGAAAGGAAAACTGCTGGGACAGGAGGGGCTTTAGACCTCCAGCTCATGCGTTTTTGAAGATAAGCCAGAGGGCTTAAGGGACTGCTTTTCCTGTCAAGATAGAGTAATTATTTCACATTTACAGGCAGGTAATTGTTGAAATCAATTCTTTGGGGGGAAAGAAGAGCAGCACTTGTAATTTCTTGGCAATTTGTGCTAATCACAGGCTTCCTAGTTCACTGGAAGTTCAAGATTTTGGTATCTACCTTCAGTTTCATTTGGGAGTGAGGCAAACATTTTTGGTTCCCTGAGAAAGGCTAATCCTAAAAACTACTATCAAGAAATTAGAGAAGCTACCTCGCAAACTTTTCCAGAATGAAAATTTATTTTCTTCTTCCTCTTATTCCTCATTTCTTATCTCCTTATTCCTTATTTCTAGTGAATAAATAATTTAGAGTCAAGACATTTAAAAAATATTTTTATTTCAAGTGAAACTGAAATTTCCAACATTTCCTGCTAGCCCTAATTATAGTTATAAGCATGAGACCATGAAAACCTGCAGGGGAGTTTTTAGAAAAAAGTATCAGGAAAACAGTTGTTTGCTTTCTAAATGAAAAGGCAAGGACAGGAAAAAAGAGTTCTGTACCACTCTTGGAAGAAAAAAATCACAGAAAGAAAAAAGGAATTATTTGAAAAAAAAATATTAATAAAAACTGTGCAGGACATGTCAGACTTTGTCCGTCACAACACACCTGAGCTGGTGAGGCTGTCAGGGCTTTGACCCTCATCCCTCTCTCTGGAATGGACACAGCTGGATGGAGCAGGCACCTTCTCTGCAGTGCGCTGGTCCGAGCAGGGACTGGGTGTCCCTGGGATGTTGTGTCTCCTGCAAGCAGAGAGAAGGTTGGACTGCACCTCTAGCAGGCACAGGATGATTTTGTTGACCTTTGTAGCACTTTAGCAACAATGAAGTCACGGCAGACACAACAGAGTTGGGTTTTCTTGTCCCTGCGTGGCCATCAGCTGTATCTGCAGTGCTGCTGGTACCCTGGGGCATCCGCTTTATCTTGCTGGCACAGCTGTGCATGATGCACCTTTCACCCATTTGGGCATTACAAGCACTCTGGCAGGGCTGTTTGACTTCTGCAGGGATGCCCTCCACAACCAGACATTCTAAGAACAGGCATTTTGTGTCTGCTGTCACCACAGGTTGCAGGGTCATTGGCACAGGGCTCTAAGCCCTTCTCCCCTGCCTCTGTCAAAATTCCCAAGGGCCCCATAGATTTCAGTGGGGCTCTTCCCAAATTCACACAGTGAGTCACCATGAGTGAGTGCAAATATGTCCCTCACTCTTCACTGCTCCTGTGGTCCTCCTGGTTCTGCTCTCTGGCAAGAAAGGTGTCTACCACCAGCCAAGAAGACAGCCCAAAGCATCTGGCAGTGCATTCCAGGAACTTGGAGACTGTGGGGCTAGACATCCAGGCAGTAGATTTCCAGAGCAGAAGAAAGGGCTGCACTCTGTGGGTCTGTCTCCTGGAATGCACTGCCATATAGCCAGAAGGGTGACCCTCCATCCTTCCAAAACGCATTGTGCTCTCCTGTCCCTCCCTGTCCTTTCCCTGGGAACAAAATGACTTAGCTGTATTTTCCCCTCAGATTCCTAAAGTGTCCAGCAATACCTGTGCATTGCAGAGAGCAGAAGTTATGAACGACACAACTTGGGCCATAAGGTCAGGTTTTCCCAGGCATTTCACCTCTCTGGATACCCAAATTAAGCATTTATACCTCTTCAGATGTACGAGCCCCAGCTCCTTCTCATCAGCAGCACAGAAAACTGCTGTTTGGAGAGACAGCAGCTCTCCTGAAAATTTGTGTTGAAAGGAAAAGCCTTTTCCCAAATGGGATATTGCATACAATGTGTCTCTGCCATTTCTTTATCCCTGTCCTGGTGGTACCTGGAAGATTTGTTCTAGCTGCATTTGGGCACCATGAGAAGCACACAAGAATAGGAAATGGCTGGAGAGCAGACTGAAAGGGAATTTGCTTTCTTCTTCCAGTGACTCCTTCCCCTCTCACTGCGTTTCTTGCACATTTCCACAAAAAAAAAGGCGATGAAAGCAAATAAGTTTGATCCAGGAAAGAGGCAGAAAATTTATTTTTGTTTAAAAAAAGAGGAACCGAAAGAAATTCCAGGAAAAGAAACGGGAAAAAAATCACTTTCAGTCAAATATGTGTTTAGGCCAATACAGTTTTCAGCAGCTGTGACCTGTGATTATCCCAGTATCTCCTTCCCCATCACATGATATTTTTAGCCTTATTTGCCAAAGACATGCTTCAGTAGCAGCATGGCCAATTCCAGGATCAGCTCCCTGCAGACTGACCTCCTCCTCCCTCATGTATTTTGTTTCATTGATGCTAATTTGATCAGGGGCAGCTGTTTGTAAAGGCAATGCAGGAGAGACCCCAGGGAGGACGACTGATGCCTGATCCCAGCATCCCCCGGCCCAAATTCTAACACAGAAGCTGTTACTGGATGGCTGTTGTTGAACACCTACAACCAGGTGTTACCACCTTTTGTTCAATTGCATCTTTTGCAATGTTTAGAGCACAGATAAAGATTCAGGTGCTGCTTTCACTCACTGTGTGTGTTCCTTCCCCCTCAGTCCTGCTCTGTCCCTCCACTCACTCATGCCTGGTTGTTGCTGTCAGGGAGAAAAAATAAGGTGAGTAGAGTTAGGCAAATAGAGAGAGAGAAGGTAAAGAAAGGAGAGGTAACACCCTGCAGACAGAAGTCTGTGTGCCTCTTGCCAATCACAGTAACAATAATGGCCATCAAACACAGACACATATTACTCTGCTGTCTCCTGCCTGGCTGCCCACACAGTCAGGACTTTAGTCCAGAACATCAGTTAGTCAAAGACATTGAACTTGGGACCTGTTCCTCTGATAAGGAGAAAGTACGACAGCCTGACCAAGAGCTGGGAGCCTGATAACTTTTACACGCTGCAAGTAAGCCCAGCTTCATGCTGATATTTTAAAGATCTTTGCCCTTTAGCTTGAACAGGAAATCTTAAAATGGAAAATATGCAGCTTAAAGGAAGGGGCGAGGCTCACGTGAAACGTAAGGATGTATATAACTATAGGAAATAACAGGTTGTTAAGAAACTACAGTTCAGTTGTTAAAAAAAAATCAAGGCCAAATATAGATTATATTTCCTCTTATTAGGGATCAGCAAAAATTTTCTTCTTCTTCTTTTTTTTTTTTTTTAAGATTTTGCCATCAGCAGAGGGAATTCTTTCTATCCCCTGAAGCATTACCTAATTTTTTGGCCCCCACAAGCAGAGTGGATGAAGAACCCCTTCCCCAAGGAAAAGCACCAGGAGGGCAATGCTGGGAGGGAAGTGAGGTAACCACCCACTGCCAGAGGCATGGCAGATCCAGAGCTATGTGGGCCATCAGCCACCAGCACCTCGTTTTCAGGGGACAACTAGGCCAGTAAGCTGTGCACAGCCAAGGCATGAGCTAAAGATCTTTGCTGATACAGCAAACGAGTATCTACAGGTCACTCCAAGACCTCTTGTGGGATGAAGGTAGAGATTTTCAGATGCTCAAATGCTTTGCTGAGGCCAAGGTGCTTCTAGGTACAGCAGAGATTAAACTTTTCTGCGTGCATGGCTCTGAGATTTGGTGCCTTGATGATTTGGTAGCTGATAAGCTGCCAAATCCTTTATCAGCAAGTGCTGGATCAGGGCACCTCTTTTCCTTCCAAGTCTTGCCTTGGCATCCTAAGTCTGTTTTATACAGTCAGAGTCATTTGTGTAAATCAACAACCGCTCTCACACACACCTCTGGCCATCAGTGGGGTGGGATTCCAGTCCAAATCCCTGCCCAAAACATATGCAGAGATTAGCCTGCAATTTTCTGTACCCAGTACAGAAGGTACTGAAGAACTCAGTAGCTTTAATGCCACCAATCCACACGTGTCCCAGAGAGCATCACTGATGTAAACTCACCTGCCCCACTTCCTCGCTTAGCAAACATTTACTTTCTTTATTATATGCTCAGTGCCAGATAGCAGGAGAGGAAGAAATTAAGTCAGTATTATTAACAGACTGCAGCCTTGCCCTTTAAGTCTAATTAGAGGGAGAGGATTACTGCCAAGTTATACAGTGCCCAAGAGCCAGCTGGGCTCGACATATTGGCAGGACCACAGGGGAAGTGGGGAGCTTTCTTCTCCAGTCCCCAGTGATGACACTGGACCTGCAGATGACTTCTCTGAGCTACTCAGCCTCTCTAAAATACCTCTGATGGATCAGCAGGGTGGTGGTGCTGCTGCACAGACCCTTCTTTCCCTTACTCATCAGCAATCAGCTGCGGGCTGGCAGGATGAGTATCTGCCTGGGGATGCAAGTGGGTTCTCAGGTGCATGATGCCTCAGTTTTCCAGGTGTGCTGGGCCCCTCAGAAATCCCACTGTCTCCTCATAAAAGGTGTGGTTTCTTTGCTTCTCCCCACCCCTGCCCCAGATCAGATTCCCCCAGGGAGCAAAGCTGGAGGTGCTCCCTGGAGGCACAGAGATGGGCTGGGTTGTGTCAGTGTGGGGACATGGCACCTTATTCCATTCCCTCCAACCCATCACCCTGGGGGTAGAAAGACCTTTGTGGACTTCCAGGCACTGTCCCAGGCTCTCTCCAGGACACTGAAATTTCACAGCTTTATCAGTTCCCAGGAAAAGCCCAGAGTTTGTACTGCAAAAGGGCAGGCAGTTTTGACCTATGAACAGGGCATGGAAACTGAAACAGGGACATGACTTTCACTGCATTTCCTGCAGCTTGTGGTGTGATCTGACAGCATTTCTAAGTGTCCAGTCCTAACAAAAGATCAGTTTTTTCTACTGCTCCATGTTGGGCACCAGTGTAACTCCAACACTGTCCAGGGCATGTCCTTTATGTCCATGATTATGGCCAAGAAAAACCCCAGAACTGAGAACCCAGAGAGTGTTCTGGGTTCCAGCTAAGCAGAGCCAGCTCTGGTGCCAAGGAGACATGGGAAGATGCCTCTACTAAGGACTGAGTAAAATCCTGGACCTGATTTAAGATTCTCACTCTCTTTTTACCAGGAACAGAAATGGATGAAAATTCTGCAGGTTCATTTGTCTTCCAGAAGTTTTTCCAGACTTTGGCTGGTATCCCTCTATTTGTTAAAAAAATTTGTGGTGTAAGAGGGCTGAGACACTCTGAGCAGCATCCTCAGGTTGGAGAAGAATGTCCTGTGTGGGAGGATTTAGTTCTGGCTGCAGCACTGGGATGGGCTGTTCATCAGTCACAGCACCAAGTTCAAGGCTGCAGTGTGTTGTTTGTGGTAACAGTTTACAGTCAAGCCTCTCCAATACCTGCAAAGCTGAGATGTGTCAGCACAGTTATTCCTTTGCCTGCCTAGTCCCAGATGGTATCTACACAGAGACACAAAATAAAAGCAGCAGGAAAGTGGATGAGGTTTCCAGTGCTGTCAGCCTCCCTCCCTCAGACTGGTGCCAGAACTCTGAGGATAAGCAGTCACAGAACAGAAGCATCCAGCACAGGTTGTATGTAATTCATAAGCTGAAGGTGTTTTTTGGCTGCAGGCAGGGATGACTGGAAACCTTCCAGTTGCCTTGCAGTAATGTATGCTCTGCTAGCTTGCACCCAAGCAAAACTCACAGCTTTTTGCCTGAAGCCAAATACTGTTTGGCCCTATCAGGTAAAGCAACCCATGTCAGAGCATCACTTCCTTAACAGTCCCCAGTGCTCTGTTTCATTTCACAGGCTGGACAATACAGTAGCAGAGTGAAACTCAGAGTAACAGAGCACTTGGAGATGTTTGCTCAACAGGAGAAGAAATTCCAAACTTCCCTCTGTGAACACAGACTGCCTTAAGCAAAGCTACTGCTACACCACAACACCTTTGGTGAAGATTAGAACCTTCCTTCTGCCTGCACACTGGACGATTTGCCCACATGTTTATTAGCTTAGTTCTATCCTCATCCCTTAACAAAAAAAAATTTTTTACTTGGATATTACTTTAAAGTGTTTTCATAAAACAAGTTTCACAACAAAGCTCATTCACCTGTAGGCATCTTCTAACAAGCTTCAGACAATGAGTTTAGTGAACATACAGCAAAGCCATGAAACAGGTGCATTTTGTCAGCTTTGAGGGGGAAAAAAGGAAAAATAAAGTCTGTAAGCAATTTCCCCAAAGCAATTCTTTATTTTAAATTTAACTCCTTAGTGGCAGGATGTATCTTTAAGTTGCCCAGAAGGCTAGTTCATGATTCCACAGCCATCAGTACCAGGTAACCACTACCTAAGAGTCAGCCTGGATCAGCCTTGACTGTGCCCAATCACACCTCCATTTATTGGGCCAAAGCGCTCAGAAAACAGAAAATACAACCCCAGCTTGGATGTTTTTGACACCAGGTGCAGTGGGAAAGACTGTGGCTTAAAGCTTTGCCTACAACTTTAACTCCCCAGCCTTTCCTGACAGATCTGAGCAGAAGAAAGGTTTGTGCTGGATCAACATATTGCGTTCTGCAGCCTCAGCACTCTTGAACTGATACTGGGAAACCAAAAGAGCTGAATTTGCTGCATCAAACGCTGCCTTGGAGCTGATCTTATTAATTTGGCAGCGAGTGGATTTTCCATAATTACATTTCTTTGTCTTAGAGGAATCACAGAATCACACAGTGGGTAAGACTGGAAGGGACCACAGGAAATAAATGTCTTCTTATTTCTCCCCTTGCAGTTACCCTGTGTCACAAGCAGTAGCTGACTCTTCCTTCTGCTTGCTCATTTTTTCAGCTAATTTAGTCCAATAGAATGGATTATCTCTCACCACAATCTTACCTCATTTATATCTTAGACCTGCACAGCTATAACCCAAGAGTTACTTCCTTTGAAAGAGCAATGCAACCAGACCTGTGCATTTTCTGCAAGGTATCTTAATATAAAAGCAGCCCAGTGTGTTTGAGTGTCGCTTTCCCTTGCACTGAGCCCTTTCTGGTTAGAGGCATGGCACAGTTGCCTGGGAATGCCAAGTTCATCTCCCACTCCTGGGCAGTTATGTGCTTATTGTAATAAAATGACTTACAAGCAGGAGTCTGTCTATGTCTTGAATTGCCTTGTGATCTACACAAGAACAGAACAGGAAAGAACAGTTCTCTTGCCACCCCCTCCAATTTGCACCAGTTTGCCCTAGCTGAAAGGTGGGGTAGAGCTGAATTTGCTTTCTTTAATTTCTAGTTCTTGTTAGAGTTTTATTGCAAGTCCAATTGACTAATTTTAACAGCGTCTTTTGAACTACATCACTGAATGAAACGAGCCTTCCCATCTCTGGCAGGCGACTAAGGTCACCGAAGGCCAGTGTTATATCTTGCTTTTCAGACTGAAAATGCCAGGACTCATTTTCCTTTTTTCCCTCTGGAAATTGAAAAGGAGCTTCCACTTGTCACGGGCAGACACAGCACAGCCCAGGAGCAGCCAGCAGCAGAGATCATGCCCGTGCCCTGATGTGCAGAATCACCAGGGAGAATTGCAGCGAGGCATCCACACTTCCACCTGTGGCAACGAGACCTTCTTGGACGAGAAAAGACGAGCTGTGCTCGTGCTGGGGGAGGGTAAGTCGGGTCACCCACATCTGCTGATGCATACGTGCTGTGCTCCGAGCTATGCCTGGGTTCCCCTCTCCCTTGCGTCCAAAGAGCAATGACATTTATCTAGCTCTTTTCCCATCACCTTGATCCTCATCAGTGTTCTGAGGCCAGTCTGTCAGCTGTGAGCATTGCACGTGGACAGTGAGAGAAGCCATAAAATAAGGAGGCTCTGGGAAGACTGTGCTACACCCAGCTGCTCCCAAATCCCAACCAGGACTGGCAGTGTTTGGAGCAGTCCCACCCTCTTGCAAACTCACTGTTTTTAAACTCAAGAATTTTCAGCAACCTCCCCGTCTGCCTGCTTTTCTGGAAGAGTTCAGGAAGTCTTTCCCTTCAGATGAAGAAGCAGGACTCCATGAACAGTAGTGTTCCCAGACAGCTGCAGCCCAACCTTCATTTCTCAAGGGACAGAACTGCCTGTTATTTATTCAGACATTTTGTTCCCAGCTTTTATTGCTGTGTTTTATATGGTAGGCGAGGTCAGAGCCTTTGTAATATAGGAACAGCAATGCCAAGATTTCTCTCCAAAGGACAAGCACTATGTGCAGAAATATCAAATATGTTATGGCATAACATAAAGAAAAGAATGCCGTGTGTTTCACCTGGACACTTATTTCAGCCATGGGGAGATGAATAGAATTGGGGTGGATGGACGGGAAAAAGTTTGTACATTTCAACCTTTTTCCCTATTTTTAACAACATAAAAAGCAATGTTATTTTGGTGGTAAATCACTGGTCTCTAGGCTGTGTGTGGACTAGTATAAATCTGCAGTTTCTCACAGATTAAAACAAGGTTAATCAAAAGCCATCAGTATAGTTTACATAGAAGTTAGGGTCTAAAAGAGCTGCTCAATTTTAACTCACTTAACTTTCTTTAACTCACACAACTCCCCCTCTAGTAAGCAAATTTATATATATTTTATCTTCTTTTATTGAACTGGTTTGGCTCAAGGAAGTAAATATACAGACTGAAGACAAAGAAAATAACCAACGCAAAGAATGAAAAAAGAAAAAAAGAAAAAAAAGAAAGAAAAAGAAAAAGAAAAGAAAAAGAAAAGAAAAGAAAAAGAAAAGAAAAAGAAAAAGAAAAGAAAAAAGAAAAAGAAAAAGAAAAAGAAAAAGAAAAAGAAAAAAGAAAAAGAAAAAGAAAAGAAGAAAAAGAAAAGAAGAAAAGAAAAGAAGAAAAAAGAAAAAGAAAAAAGAAGAAAAGGGGGAAGGGGAAGGGGAAGGGGAAGGGGAAGGGGAAGGGGAAGGGGAAGGGGAAGGGGAGGGAGGGAGGGAGGAGGGAGGGGAGGGGAGGGGAGGGGAGGGAGGGGAGGGGAGGGAGGGGAGGGAGGAGGGAGGAGGGGAGGGGAGGGAGGGAAGGGAAGGGAAGGGAAGGGAAGGGAAGGAAGGGAAGGGAAGGGAAGGGAAGGAAGGGAAGGGAAGGGAAGGGAAGGGAAGGAAGGGAAGGGAAGGGAAGGGAAGGGAAGGGAAGGGAAGGGAAGGGAAGGAAGGGAAGGGAAGGGAAGGGAAGGGAAGGGAAGGGAAGGGAAGGGAAGGGAAGGGAAGGGAAGGGAAGGGAAGGAAGGGAAGGGAAGGGAAGGGAAGGGAAGGGAAGGGAAGGGAAGGGGAAGGGAAGGGAAGGGAAGGGAAGGGAAGGGAAGGGAAGGGAAGGGAAGGGAAGGGAAGGGAAGGGAAGGGAAGGGAAGGGAAGGGAAGGGAAGGGAAGGGAAGGGAAGGGAAGGGAAGGGAAGGGAAGGGAAGGGGAAGGGAAGGGAAGGGAAGGGAAGGGAAGGGAAGCGGGAAGGGAAGTGAAAGCGACAGGGAAGCGAAAGGGAAGGGAAGGGAAGGGAAGGGAAGGGAAGGGAAGGGAAGGGAAGGGAAGGGAAGGGAAGGGAAGGGAAGGGAAGGGAAGGGAAGGGAAGGGAAGGGAAAGGGAAAGGGAAAGGGAAAGGAAAAGGAAAAGGAAAGGGAAAGGAAAGGGAAAGGAAAAGGAAAAGGGAAAGGAAAGGAAAAGGAAAGGGAAAAGGAAAGGAAAAGGAAAAGGAAAGGGAAAGGGAAAGGAAAAGGAAAGGAAAGGAAAGGAAAGGAAAAGGAAAGGAAAAGGAAAGGGAAAGGAAAGAGGAAAGGAAAGGAAAGGAAAGGAAAGGAAAGGAAAGGAAAGGAAAGGAAAGGAAAGGAAAGGAAAGGAAAGGAAAGGAAAGGAAAGGAAAGGAAAGGAAAGGAAAGGAAAGGAAAGGAAAGGAAAGGAAAGGACAGAACCCTCCCTCCATGAAGTTATCTTTCCTCCCAGCCTTTAGCATATTTGCAACTGAAATCTGACCTAGAAAGGTACAGTCCTCACATTTTGACCCATCCTGAGGTGACACACGTGACACCTGAAATCTCCTTACATTTCTGTTTCCTTGTTTTCCTTCAGTACCAAGATAAAGTGGCACCAACTCTGTCGTGTTCTTGTTTTATGGTGAGACAGTAAATCACTAGCGAGTCTTTATTACAAGATTAATCAATCACTTACATTCTTGCAGAACTCCAGAAATTAATGTATTATTGATTACCACGTTTTAAAACCACTTACACTTCCTTCTCTTGATAATACCGCTTTAGTACACAGAGTAACCTACATTCCATTTATGGTATGAGCTGCCCTGCAAATTTACAAACTACCTCAAGTTTTGGAAATGCGAAAGGTGATTTATAAATTAAGATCACAGAGACAAGAGTTGAAACACAGCACTGCAAATGATGTAAAAACATTCTAGTTAATGAAATTTCTTTTGTTT
The DNA here is from genome assembly GCA_034336665.1 of Luscinia megarhynchos. Classification (NCBI taxonomy): domain Eukaryota; kingdom Metazoa; phylum Chordata; class Aves; order Passeriformes; family Muscicapidae; genus Luscinia; species Luscinia megarhynchos. Next base: position 59,408,914 of record CM067592.1, read on the forward strand.
CTGAGGGAAGTTCCAGAAACAATAGTCCCTCTTGCCTCAAAGACAGGCCATTCTGTGTGAAACACTATAGCTATTCCATACTCAAGAACAGCCCCGCAGTAGCAAATTATTTTATTCACAACAGAAGAAGAAAACAACTTTTACAAAGCATTTTGCATTGGAAGCCTCTGTTTTAACTCATCTTCAAAGAAAATTCACAGCATTTCTGGTGTTTCCTACTGACTCAGCAGGCTGTGAATGCTACCCACCAAGCTCAGAAGCACAGGTTTTCACTGCTCTGAGACTTCTCACGTTTTGTGTAAGGAAAAGCTGCAGGAACAGGCTTGCAATGCAGTTCTTCCATAATTTCATATATTCAAAATGACATGCTGTCCTTGGCAACCATTCAGCATTTGACTTCAGCTGTGAGCCTTCAGCAATAAACCAGCAGCACCAAGGTGACTTGAGGACACATCAGCTGCTTTTACTTTGACTCCAAGGTATGACCCAAAGCATGACTGCCCTTATCCTATCCACTGGGTTGAATTTCACATGTCTGTGCCCCGGGCACAGGTGGAAAAAAAGCTTCTACCACATCCCCAGAGGCCACACAAGCCTGGATTAATTAGTCAGGATAACATTTGCTCAGGGATTGCCCTAGCCCACGTAAAGGGATTGCACTTGGCCTTGCTAAGGTTTCATAAGGTTTGCAGGGTCCCACTTGCCCAGCCTGTCAAGGATCCCTTCCCTGCAGTGCTGACCACACCACACAGCTCAGTGGCAGCACAGGCCTTGATCCCACTGTCCACTCTGCAGCACCAGTCCCAGCACCAATCCCTGAGAAACCACTCGCCACCATAATGCAGTGTCAGTGTAAGTGTGGTATCTGCACCCCTTGATTAGTGGCTTGTTGTAATATTCTTCTGTCTTCACTCAGAGTCCGGATTAAAAACACGAAGGAGATTAATTTCATTTGGTTGTTTATTAAATCTTATCTAAAGTACAGAGAGTTCTGCAACACTTCTAGCTACCAGCTAAAAGTGAGCAAAATGAGGTTAATCTAGCTAGTTACAAGGTCTCTTAAAGCTAAACAGTCCAATAGAGAATTAACACCTATATGATTTTGACCCAGTAACCAAACTCCTGTGACTCACAGTGCAGCACTAACTATCCAACCAAAAACTACTACCTGAAACCATGAAGAAGAAGGAAGAAGACAGAAAGGAGACAACACTTATAATCCTCCATCTTGTCCCATACCTATCACTATATTATAAAAACCTCATATTTAAAACCCTTCACCTTGTGAAATCACACACTTCTATTTAACTACACACTCATGACTCTAACCCCATCACCCAAATTTGGAAGCCTTCTCCAAGGCCTCAAGTGAAAAAGCAGTGCTCTCCAGGAGGTCAGTGTCAGAAAGCACAGAAAGCTCAAAACCCCTGGTCTCTGGAATCCAATTTTGGATCTCCCAGATCCAAAGTCTGGGATTTCCAACAGGAATAAGAAACTCATGGAGAATTTCAGGTCTGTTCTCCTCTGCTCCGTGAAAGAAATAATTGTGTTTCTAAAAAGTTGTTGGCGGTACTCACTGTGTTAACAGTCTCAATCAATATGGCATTTCCCACAAATATGTTGCTCTAAGAAAGCTCAAACGGCCACAATTTGGGACAGAGGATGAAGTTTTGCACAAGAATAGGTAAATGGGGCTTCTTTTTTTTACAGCGCTTACCAGGGGAGCAATACAGCCCAGCAGTATCCTTTCCTTTCCAGCCACTAAAAATGAAAAAAGTAATTTCTCACAGTGTGGATATCAGAGAGCCTTTTAGCTACTCCAATCCCAGCCATGAGTACAAAGGGAAAATCATGTTTCTGTTTGAGCCTTGTGTTGCAGACATGGGACTGCTGGTACTGTGCAGCTCCGTTAATGGGATTTTGCCTCCTCTGCCCATGGACCACGTCATTTTGTAGGATGAAGAGTCCCTGGGCCAGCTCCTGCCTTTTGGCATTATATTTTGGTACCTAATAGTTAATGGCTTCCCCCGGTAAATACTCAGTTAGCTGCCCTAATAAGTATTCTTCCACAAGATAAGGAATTATTCCTTATTTAAAGTCACTTTGGCAAGTACCATGACCTGTTCATCTGCAACAAAGGAAACAAGAAGTGGGTCAGACCCAGGATCCACCTAGACCCATATGTTTTTTCAGAAGACAGGCAGTGCACACACCTGGAGAGACAGAAAACAGCCAGCAGACCTTTAAATAACCTTCCTGAAAACTTGGCAAAGCTGTACTTTCAAAACATACCTTCAAGGCTGCTGCTTGGTGGGTGTAAAAATCACGAGGAATTTTTTTTTTTTTAAAAAGGGAAAAAAATAAATTTTAAATTTCTGTAAGAGTTGCATCAGGTACAGGTATAGAGGCTTTTGAGGACAAACAGCGTGTAGAAAATGTCAGCAGACAAAGCAACAGCTAGCCAGGAAATTAGCAGTGGTTTGCTGGCATTTACTAACCTGCTCATGTGCACACAGTGCCCGTCACGGAGGTGCCTCTGCGTGTGTGAGAGGGCTCTGTGTGTGGTAGGTAATGAGCTGGTCCTGGCTTCTGTGCAGCAGGGAGTTTACCTCCAAGCCACTGCTGAGCTAATGAAGGAGTTCCCTTGCTGTCCAGCTGCCAAAAAGAAAGGAGGGAGTGGGAAGGCAAGGACGAGGCAGGCAACAAAAGGCCCAGCCCCCTTGGAAGGTCTGCATGATGAACACTTTTTGCACAATCATAGAAAAAGCTGCTTTTCCACAGCTGGGAAGCCCAGGGCCACCCTGACAGAGGGACATCCCTCAGTCCAGACCAGCCTCTCCACACCCAAACAGGCCACCTGGGAACAGGCACCTGGGGGAATCAACTGGTCCTGCAACTATTTTATCATGGTCTTTTACCTGCAAGGGAAAAGAAACTTTGAGCTCTTTCTCACTGTAAAGAGTCCAGCTGAGAAAGTTCCCTGGACCTGCATCATCAGCTCACTTCCCTGAAATCCCTCCTATTGTCTGAAAGAGGAGATTTGGCTTGGCTTAAGGAAAGGTTCTCTGTCTTATCTAAACAATGCATTAAAACCTTCCTAGCAAATGCCAGGCATGCACCAAAGCAAGAGGAAACAAATCCTTATTTGTTCTTCTCATGGGGGCTGGATTTTTTTACCATGGTTGGCAGGATGGGGACGTCACCATGCTCAGGGCACGTGCACAACGGGCGGTGACACTTCAGGAGCAGCACAAGCCTGTCCCTGACACCAAGCCCATTCCACTCCCACCATCCGTCCCTCTGGCATCCTCCTGTGGGGAAGTGGGGTTCTGTTCCTCTGGAAGGTGGGAAACCAAGGCTCAGAGTACGAGCAGCAGGGTTTCTCATTTTCTAGCTGGACTGGAAAGCCAGCCTTGTCCAGCTGTGGTGGATCAGTTTGTCCAAAGAGAAGTTCCTAGGAAATGCCCTCAAGCAAGTCCTTGTGCAGATGAACCAGGCTGAGCTCCTGCTAGGGCTTTGCTCAGACATCTGAGAGAAAACCACAGGTAAGCTGTCTGATTCCACATGGATATATAAATAAATGAATATATAACCATCCTTGCTGCTAAACAGTGTCACTTCTACTGCATCTCTGACCCAAGTAGACGTAGAGGGCTGAAGAAAATAAAAGATGCTACATCTTGAAGAAATTAACTTCATTAATTTCCCACATCAAAACCCAACATCTAGAATTTCAGCCCTGTTACCACGTTCAGCAGCAGCAACAAGCTTGTGACAGTTCATGCCCCATTCTTGTCTGGCTGCTTCTCATTAAGCAAATCCAGAAATCCAGGTCTTCATCAGGCACTGCCATATCTCTGTGAGACTCAGAGGTCTCCAGACACCATCCCGAAAAAGAGAGTTCTGAAGAGGTTTCCTCCTAAGGCATCTTCAGAAGCTAATGACAGAAAGCTCTCTAGCTTTGTTTGTGTTTTTTCCAGAGGTATCCAAAGGGGTTTTTTTTTAATTAATTGGAGTACTGTGAGGATTTCTCCATGGAGTTAGAGCTGGCTTCCAGAGCGATATACAGCACAATGAAGATCATGACTCATAAGGCAAATGCACAGCAATGTCCATCCCCAGCAACTCCAGGACAGCAGAGAGAAAGCATCTCAGCAAGGACAACATGGGTGTGCCTGAGGAGAAGGGGACCACTGTCTCAAACATGAATCCCACCTCTAAATAAAAAGGGCACAACGCCATCATTTTCCTAAGCAGGGAAAGCTTTGGATACTGAGGTTAAGTAGCAAGCTGGGCCCCCAGCTGTCTCTTGCAGCAATTTATCCCATGCAAGAGGAATATGTCACTGCTGGGGACAGGGTGGAGGGAGAGGGAAAAGCTGCTGAGGACCATAGGAGGCTCTGTGACATCTCCTCTGCTTCTCTCGTGTAGCTCTTGCCATGGTAGTGCTTGGGAGCTCTAACTAGAATGATGCTCCATTCTACATAAAAATGTACAAAGAGAACGTTTTGGCTTTGGTCAGCAAGAAGTCATTACTAGTGATGAACTGGGTGGGGATAAAGACACGTGGGGAAGTCAAGTGTGCTGCCACATGGCCAATGGCAGGACCAGGACCTTCCCAGGGCCTCCTGGAGACTGGTGAGGAGTGTAGAACAGACTTGTGTGCTAGCCCTTTTGACCAAATGGAGTGAAAAAAAAAACATTCCCAGCCAGGAAAATGCCATTTTTATTGTGCAACTGGAGTGTTTTGGGCTGTCAGCTTAGCTTCACTGCCTAGTACCACCTCAGGCCCTTGCAGCAGTCTCCTCCATCCTGAGCACGCCATCAATCCCCAGCCAAATGTGCCCTGGCATCCCGCTTTCCCACAGCAGAGGATCCCTTGGAAAATAACCAAGCCACCTGAAAATCCACTTTTACTCAGCAGCTACTGCTAGGCTTGACTGCAATCTGGGGTTTGGAAAACACGGCTTTACTTGTTTTAATTAAAACCAAGTCCCTCCACCCAGACTTGTCTCTCTGTCACTCTCGCTTTCTCTCCCCAGCCCTCTGACGCATTTCAGCAGACATGTCATCAGACTCTGGTTCAAGGGAGGGGAGCAGCCATTTAATGCAGCCTCTTGCATCAGTATCCCACCCTTCTCTGGGGAGCTGAGACGACGGGCTTGGCAGGCAGGAGGGGACTGCCGTGTGAACGAAGGAATACGTGCACACGACGGCATGTTTTTGCTTCGGCGGGAAAGTAGAGGGTGCAGAAATGCAAAGCCCCATCTCCATCTCCTGTTCCTGGACCAGGCTCCCCAGGCACCAGTGGGTACTGCTCTATAGGCTGGGGCAGGGATGAGGCAACATCCTCCTTCCTGATAACATCACCAACCACAGCCAACTCTCTGTGTGAAAACTTAGGAATCTCTAAGGATGCTATTAAACTGTGCTGCTCATAGAACAAACCTAAATTCATGAGGATTTTGAAATTGGAAGCAGAAACATATGTTTCCCCATCCTAATGCATACACTTCTAGCCTGCCTTAGTCCCTGTGCCTCCTCTGCTCATCATGCTGGCTCCACGCTTCCTGGAGAGGCTTGTCATTTCTCAGAGACCCAGAGAGTACCTGGTTGTGTAAACATGGATGTTCAGGCCTAGACCCTTGCTGGGAAATCAAGGGAGCTTGGAACTGTCTTTCAATGATGATCCAAGCATTTAAATCTCTGGTGTTCCTGTCTGGCAGCTCATGGGTGCTCAGCATTAGAACAACCTTGTTGTTTATTTAGCTTTCTAACTGTGTCTTTAAGACCTAATTTTAGATTCCTACTTCTGAAAATGTATCTTGCCAACCTCACCACATATAACTAAACATGTACTTTGACATCCACCTCCTACTCAAGAAGTTAATTTCAAAACATTGCTGTTTTATTTTAAGACGTGGGGAAATAGCAATTTTTTGGCTACCCATTAATTATCAGTCATTAGTAAGGATTTAATCATTATAACAAATAATCCAAAGGTGTATATGTCTAATTAAGTGTATGTGCCTGACAATTTCCAGGGAATGACACATGCATGTGCCTTGCAAGTGAAGTACATCTGTACATCTCACTGAAGTACAACCTGAAAGTTTAACTGGGCCAAACTTGTTGCAGGGCCAAACTGGCCGATGACCAGAGACTTCAGTGTAATAAATGAACAGACCTCACCCAGGTTTCTTCCTCAAAAGAGTTCTGGGTTTCCATTTTTACCTTAACATGGCATGCAGATATTTGCTGTTGGTCAGGGCTAATTCTATCCTGGTCCAAAATACTTGCTGTAATTAGTGCATGGTGCCATCTTCTCCACTAAATTCATTTTAAGCTGTTGCTACATTCCCACAAGTTAATATCCCCACAAGATATGGGTTGGATGTAATGGGGTGATCTTCCAGCCTTACAATCCTTTGCCTTTTTTGTCCAGCTGGCATGTATTTTGAGGCAAGAAGGACACATTTCAGGATGTTTGATCACCACACAGCACTGCATGATGCTGCCTTCAGCAGAAGGCACTGAATGCCAGCTCTGCACTCATGGCATATTTCACATTTTGCCTCTTTTTCTCTCACTCAAGGTTTTTGTGAGGGCTCAGAAAACTGCTTCTGGTCCAGGAATTGTTTTGCCCCAACAGGGTTCAAGTGATTCACTGAGCTTCCAAGCCTTTTGAATCTTACTCACCATTAGACATAATAAACCATGACAACGTAACTCATGCAGAGGAGACTGCGTGTCATTACTCCGTGGCAGGAGCACACACAGACTTTTGCCAAGTGTGCAATGGTATCTGGATGTCTGTGGAAGCCGAGAACAAGCAGACTAGCCAAACCCCTTCACTGGCACTAGGAGGGCAAATTCACACATCAGCAAGTTTGTGTGGCCTGCTAAATACCCCAGACAAGGACTGGGCACACCAAAACACCAGGTGCTGGCGTCCTTTCAGGTGAAGAGTGTGAGTGCCATGTCTCTGCTATGCTGTTGGCTATCTGGGCATGGATATATACCCTGAATCTGCTGTTTTTCTGCCTGGATTTCAGGCTCCCTATCACCACTTCACTATCTGGCATGCACACAGTGCTACCTGGTCCAGGTACAGATGCTGTACAGAGGGTTTTTTTCCTCACCACAGGACTGAAATGCAGGTATCTATGAGAAAGAGCAGTTTTCTAAAACACTTCAGTCCTGCCCCTGGAATATTTGTGAACAGAAATGGAGATGCTGCCTCAAGGAAGTGGGGAGTGAAGCAGATTCAGCCTGCATAAATGCTACCCAGAGCCACACAGCCCCAGCAGCTCAGGATCAGGTGTCTCAGGGTAGCACCATGCACAAGGCTGAAAATTCGTCTTGAGATATTCCCATTGCAGAGGCACACAACCAAGGGGAAAGTCCTCTGGCTTCCCTTCAGGTGATATTGCACAATCAGCTCCATTACAGAAGGGGAACAAAAGGGAAATCGCCGCTCCTGAATTTTGGCAGGACGAAAGGTTGCTCCTTTGGCACTTGCTCTGGGTATGTGTAATTCAGAACATGGCACACAAAGCCACTTTGCTCTTTCCCGTCTGCCTCCAGGACCCTAGACTTCCTCTCCTGCATGTCAGGGATCCTCAACTGTGCTTGGAGGGCAGCAGGAAGGAGAGAGGCTGGCAATGGGGGTGAGGGTGGTGTTTGCAACGTGACTGCCCCTCTGGCTTCATGCAGAGCACACCAAAGGACATTCCATGAGGACTGCCGGTGATTTTTTTCATTTGCTTTAATAGGAAAATTAGGAAGTAGCCCAAGTGGATGAGTTCTTCCAGCACAGAAGCTTGATTATCTGCTTGACTGTCAAAACTGATGCACAGCAAGCAAGACTTCTAATCTGAAATCTGTTTGTGGAAAACAAAGCGTGTAAAGAATGAAGGAGAATTTAGATAAAGAAGAGTCAAAAGAAATAGGATGCCTGGAAGCAGGATCCCTGACACTGCAGAATCATTCAGAAGCCCCAGCTAACCTTTTATTCAGGATCAGGAAAGCAGACTTCATCTGCCTATTGCTGGAACTAAGGCCATGTCTTCAAACAGCTTTATTTTGGTATTCTACCTCTAAGTATTGGAGGAAATACTAGGTAGAGCAGAGCAACACAAAAACTAAGCCTATGTAATCCATGGCAAAAGAAAACCCTTTTTTTTTTTTTTGGTATTGAACCTGTTCAATGGCTCAGTCTAACTAAGGCATGCTGCCTCTGATGTCACAGCACTGGTCCAGCTGGGAGTGCAGAGCCTCTCACATTCCTTGATCATTCCACTGCTCTGTACCTCTGTTTCTCTACTTTTAACAGAAGGATCATTGTCTAGAGCAGGAGACTCTCACTCACTCCAGCAGATGCACAGGGCTGCAGTAAACACAACAGCACAATTAATAACTGAAATTAAGTCTGGAAATGAACGCCGTGACGACAACAACCATGACATTGCAGAAATATTATTCGTGTGCCGGGCAGATAATTGCAGACATGCACCAGCCGGGGAGCATTCTATTTGGTTGTGATAAGATAGCAGCCACAATAAAGTTAACTGTGTCTCCACTGGCTGTTTAAAGGAGAAGCGGGAGTTCTTTGACCTCTGGCATTCCAGACATCTCTCAAGATTATCAGAGCAGTCTTTTCCAGCCTTTAAACCTTTGCCTAATTCTCTACAAATCTGCCACACAAGGTGCAAGTGTAAAGCTTAAGGATCCTTTCCCATGTGAAGAAGGCAGCCTTCTCCATCAAAATGTATTTAGGAACGTGGCATAAACACATTCCTGACAGTACAGCACTGAGGCACCTGAGGCAAAAACTAGATTTGAAAAGGGTTGCAGCTAAATTTGAACATATTGTCCATAAAAAACAGAGGCCCAGCACAAACCTGTCCATGCAACCACACTACTTATTTTATTTCATGGCTTTCCCTGTGGAAATCAAGTGGTCTGGACCAATAGAAAGGTGGAGGGGTAAAAAAACAGTAAAAGGACAAAACAAGTAAAATAGGATGAGTGAGTGAAATAAAATTTTAAAATGACGTGAAAGAGAAAGAGAAAGAATTAGGAAGAATTGGGAAATGGTCAGGCACAGCCAAGGAAGGGTGTTGGCTCAGGAAAAGAAAATAGCTGAGGAAAGTGTATGTGATGCTGTGTCGGGAGGGGAAACAAACAAAGGCAGATAGGCTGTTCCTTGTTTCAGGAAATGAAAGAAAGACTGGGGAGATTTAAGCTCTGTTTCTGCTTCTTCCAGAAGCTGGATGAATTTATTAGCCATGGTTAATGAGAGTCTCAGATGCCTCATGAGCCCTAAAGCAATTAATGCTTAAGCATCCATTAAGGATCTGTTGCTTCTGTCCCAAAGGAATCAGTAAAAAGGAAAGTGGTTTTTTCAGCCCACAGGGATTTCAGGAAGGTAAATGCCTACCTGAATAATGCACAGATGGCTTGTGCAGGTACTGAGATGATAGAGGGGACACATTACAAGATGAAATTGCCACTGTAGTGACGGGACTGAAGAGTAGTGACAGGACAAGATGTAATGGACACAAATTGAAAGAGTGCAAATCTAGGTCAGATATTAGGAATAATTTTTTTACTCTGAGGGTGGTGAGGCACTGGCACAGGTTGCAGAGGTATTTTATGTTTGATAAAGGACTCCTGTTGGAGACTATTTTTTTTCACAGGTAATATCCAGCTAGAGACTTTTCGTTCTGATAGAATCAAAATGGACACAAAGTTTGTCAAAGAACAGCTTCAGCCTCTATCCAAGGCATTCTCATAAATGAGCAAGAATTTGCAAAGAGATTGCACGGAGAAATGTAACACTCCGGCAGAATTTATTTCTTATTCTTCTCTTGTAATAATCCTGACAGGCTCTTCATTCAGACCTGGTTTCTCATCATTTCTGGGCTGCCCCCTGTGAACAAGGCAAGGACAGAGGACAACAGGATAGAGAATGAGCACAGAAGTATAAAGGCCATGCTTTTCTTTGAATCTCAAATGCTGGTCCAGTCAAAGCTGGCTGATTTTTGAGTGGGAAACTTTCCTCAAGGAAATGGTGCTGTATGTTCTTTATTGCACTCCTCTGCTGAGGGACATATTCCCTCCTTCCTAGCATAAGCTTCAGCTCTCTGTTTGTGGCCATTCCAGACTCAAGAGACTTCTGTTTCAAATTCAGTGAAATGCCCCTGGACAAATCATATTTTCTCTAGTTTATCCCCAATTCTTTATCTACCTCTCCTTCAAGCTTCCAGCTTCACATGCCAGATGACTTAATACAAGGAGAGTATCCCTGGGGTGCTGACAGAACATCACTCATGCTGATAACATAAAACATGCTCCCAGAATGATGGATTCTGTCATAATCAGGCTTCACAACACAACAAATGTGCCATCCTAGTACTACCTCTCACAGGACTCACTGCCCCATTTTTTGAAGCATCCCTTTAAGGCTGGGTGCTGAGAATAAGTGCTTTTGGCTACTTTTCTTTGCTGCACCTAAGTTCCTTGATATTGAAGTGCCTTTACTCCTCCCATGGCCCCTCCTGTTTTGCAAGGATCCCACAATCTCCACCTTCATTTTTCATCTACCTGACCTTAGATGATGACCTTGCAGCCTGGGGTCCTGCTGAGGAGTGTCAGTGAAAAGGATTAATTATTTTCTGTTGTCCTGGTTTGAAGGACAGGTGTCTGCTGATAAAGGCAGAAGTTTTCCTTTGAAATAGAGACTTTAATTCCACTCCCCCCAAGTATTATAATTGAATCAAGGACCCTGAGGCAGAGATAAGGGGGTAGGAATAACAGCTCTTTTACTAATATATCTAACCGTACAAGCAGAAACAACAGCAGCTGTTAAAATTACCAACCACACAGAACAGATAACTCGGTCCCAGTCCTTTCTTTAGCTGTGGGCACTCTCTCTCTGCCCTCGGTCCCGGTGCTCCGAGGGTCTGGCTCTCCTGCCCTCGGCCGCGGGGCTGCAGACGGGGCGTCCTCCTCTGAGCTCGCAGGAAACACGAGCGACCCCTCCAAAAAGACGAGTGACCCCTCCGGAAACACAAGAGCCCCTCTGGAAGCACGAGAGCCCCTCCGCCAGCCCAGCTCCCACCTACCCATTTTGTCTAGAGTCCTCAAAGATCCTGGGTGTAACCCGGCCAGCTCCATTGGCATGATAATGGGAAAAATTCTTTAAATTGACACAGTAATACAAAAACACTCAAACCACAACATCTGTACAACATTGCCTGGAATTATATCATGAGCCCACCCAAAAATCTGCCTCACCCAGAGCAAGTAGGTGCAAATCCCTGCCCTTCAAGTGTAGTTTCGTAGTGTAGTTCTAGCTTTTCCCCTCAACCAGACAAGGTTACACAGCCACAGGAACCATTGCTTTCACTGCAGCTTGAGAAACAGGCTCAGACTCTTTGAAGAGCTCCTGGGTAAAGACAGAGAAGCTTCTGAGCCCTATGCCAATTTTACACAAAAGGCATTCTCAAATGAGCCATGCAGGAGCATTTAGTGACATCAGCAATCTCAGCATCAAGTTTCTTGTGCCCGTTGCTGTTGGAGGTATATTTGCCATCCATATTCCTTACTGTACACATGAATTGCATCCAAAAACTTCCCATTCTCACTCTATGGTTATGCTTGAAGACATTTCTTCCCTAAGTGCGTGCACATTAATGGAGTACTGAATTAACCTGCAGAGAAATGCTCCCATCACCATGTTCTGGTCATGTATCACTGATCTAACCGTTCACAAATCTTGATATACCTGACAACCTCACACTTACATTTTCTTGGAGAAGAAATAGTGATCAAAGAGGCTTTAATAACTCACTCTTTGGGCTTAGTGTTGGGGGTCAGATTGAATTTAGAGACATGCAGCTATCAGCAGAGAGAAAGCTTTGTCTGCTGTGATCTGCATAAAACATAAAAACCTTCAAAGGGTTTCGTCTGCATTTCATTGATTTCTCTACAGCAAAGCTAGCTCCATGCCTACAAAAAAGAGAGAGAAACATAAACTACACAAAGCTTCTGTGTAGAGCCCAGAGCAAAGCTGCCTAAAAATCTGGAGTTGCTCAAAATAAGTGCCTGAAATGAATTGTTAAAAATCAAAGCTGAAATGGGAAGGTTGGGTCCAACTCCGAACACCACTGAAGTTGTGCAGCTCCTCAGCCCATGACGTGTTTGGGAGGGGATCATCTCTCACTGTCAGCTATTGAAAACAGGACCTGAGCGTTTGTTCAGCCGTGCAGCTTCAAATTCAGGCTGGCCATTATCCATCCACTGCACTGAGGCATGCTCACGCCCTGTGTCCTGCAGGGGCTCTCCTGAATCAGGACCAAGAAGCAACTTAGATCTCAACAAGGAGGAGACATCAAATCTTGCAGATAATTTCTCCTTTTCCCTTCTCTGGTCATCCCATGCCTTCCTAAAGCTAACAGAAAAACAGTTGTGTGTGCCTATAAGCAGCCTGGAATCAGTGCTCTTCTGCTGGGTTCTTATGTTACATTCTTTTGTGCTACATACAATTTCCACTAGGACATTTTGTCCCCCAGGCTTCATCAGTCAGTCTATTACATCCACCCCCGTGCACCCCCGCCTCCCTCTGGTTGCATAATTTTAGCCAGGATGTTAAATTAACTCTCTTCCACATGAGTTTGACAGAATCTTATTTGCTTTCATAGAGCCTAGGCCAGTATGCAAATACATTACTCAGCACTATCGACTCTGCACTTTCACCAAACTATTACTCCTTGTTTTCTTAATGATGTTTCACTAGATACCAGACAGGAACATAGCTGTGCCAAACAGCAGGACACTCATGTCTAGCAGGAAAACACTAAAAACTGTCTGGCTGGCATTTGTGAATGCTTATGGCAAACAGAGGAAAACAGCCCCTTTTCCACCTCAGCACTGCTCTCCTGCTCCTTTAGGCCGTGCTTTTGCCTTCTGAAGGAAATATCAACCAGCCCTTCCAGATCTCCAGGATATGGGCAGCCACAAAGGCGAAGCCACCCAGAGTGACTTTGCATTTGGTGGTGGCATGGTATCCGTGTCTGAACAGCTCCTTGGCCCACAGGCACAACCCCAGCTACCTGGTGGCTGTGTGGCAGGGCAGGAACAGCCTCACAACCCACCCCTTGTGTCTGTGCTTACCATGGAAAGGAAAGGCACAGTAACAACCAGGAGTCCCATACCCCCGTGCTGGGGTCAAGGGGCACGCGATGATGCGGTCAGTCCTCACCACCTCTGCTGCCTGCACACGGGCGGCCACACCAAGAGCAGGTGCCCACAGGAAGGCAGAAACAGCCCCAGGCATCTGTCTTTTTGAGGTGTAACCTCTGGGTGAAGCCTGCATGAGCTGCACTGTCAAACCATGACTGATTTGTGTGTGAGACACAACCAAGCTGAACAAGAAGAGCCAGCAAATCCCCCCCGATTCTATCCACAGCCCTCTGCAGCAATCCCATTTCATGGGAAGTAAAGAAATCACAAAAAAATCGTGAAGAAATTGCATCAGAGGAGACTTCCTACAGTCTTGCTTGGTAGCTACTGCAACCTACCATGGGCTTCCAAGATACAGAACTGCACTCAGAGCTACATTTTGCACATGATCAGAACAAGCTAAATGCACAAACAGGCACAAAAGTGCTTGAAAACAGCATTTCCAGACTGGAAAACAAAGGCACAGCAAGTAAGCACAAGGAAGTGAGAAGTTCAGTTGAAATGCCAAAGCAGCAAATTGCTCGAGTTGCCTTTCTTACTGCTGTGGTGGGTCTGGGGATGGTCCTGCTGGGCTGCCTGTCCTCTTGCTGATGGGCCTGATCTACACTCATGGGCTGCTGTCAAAGTTTTGGGGAAAAAACAGAGACATGAAGCAGAGGGCAGGTGTCCAGTGGCTGCTCTTAAGGCTCCCCAGGCTGAGGCAGGTCCCTGGCTATTCAAGGGGGAGAAAAAGCTCACGCTGTCCTTGTTTCTTTTGCTAACACCTCACAGTGGAACCACCAACATATGCGCAGAAAAGAGGCTCTTTGATTCAGTAAGAAACACCACTTCAGCTGTCCAGTAAATACCCTCATTTTAATAGGGCTCTGGCCTTGCTAACCACATCCTACACCAGCCTATTTATGGCACAGTTAAAAATAGCACAGACCTTTCACACAGATTTGGCATTTCTACTGGTTTTAATTGTTAAGCAACTTGGAACTCCTTTTTGAATAAGGAACTTGCTGTGTTTTTTTTCTTCAAGTGAGGGAAGTTATTTTTTTCTGCAGGCTCATTTTTCTCCGTTTCATGTTTGATTATATTTAGCATGGATGCTTCTGATATACTCACATGCCAAGAAAAAGTATTACTTTCTTTCATTCTTGAACAATCCAAGCTCATATTTAATAACTGAAACTTGGCATGCTGATCAGTTCTCAATAAAGGCTACACATGCTTTGCCAGGGAAGTATATTTAAGTAGGATTGAACTATCTGTTCCTGAAAAATTATCAGAATTGTGTGGTGTGCCCTCTCTATCAAATAAAGGGTCTTCATTCTGCAAACAGCTTTTTTATGAATGACTTGGAAAGGTAAATTTAGTCAAACAAACAAAAAGCATGGTCTTATGCTGTTTCAGTTATTCCAAATTGTTAGCCTGGGTTTAACTAATGTCTCAGTGACAAATATTTCAGATGTAACTGCAGGATACTCAGAGATTGGGAAGGGAGTGGATCACTTTCTCTGAAACACCAAATATCCAGTACAAAGCTTCTGGGTATATTGCTTTAGGAGAACAAAACAGGGGGGAAATGGTGTAGCAAAAGGCTTGGGGAAGAAAAAGAGACCATCTCTTTGTCCAACTGCACTGCAATGGGCTAGAAATTCCATCTCAGCCATTTCAAGGTAACCCAGGACACAACCTGTGCCTTTGGATGCTGCTGAACAGGATTTGCAGCTCCAGCCTGTTTCCAACACCGAGCCATCAGAAAACTTTATCCTGTACCCTTCTAGGGCTACACAGCTGATACCCACAGAGAGCCCCTGGCAGGGCTGGGAGGTTCCTCAGTTACCAAGAGCTGCTGGCCAGAGGGAGGAATTGCCAGGTACAGGCACTTTGCAGGAAGCCACACCGTGAAGCAAGCACAGAGCACAGCTCAGCCCTCTATTCCTCCAGACCTCATGACCATTCACCTTCATCTCGACAGTTTTGTGCTTTTTATCAGAGTCACACACATGAACCAGCCTCTAACACCATCTACTAGTCAAGACCTAGGAATTGTACTGTAAAGCCCACTGAGGTTTCCTTGAAACTTAACACCTCTAAAGTAATTTATTTTACACGCACTATGAGTCTTCAATAAACATCAAGAAATTATGTAGGGGACCATCACTGAAGTAATGTTTTTCTCCCAGGTATGTTGCCAACTTGCAGTCACTCTGGCAGATGTAACTCTGGCAGGTGTGATTGTAAGAAAGGTGTGAAGGAAAGCACCACAAGGTTCACCCTTTTTGAAGAGGATCTGTGAAACCAGTCTATGAAGTGAAGGAGGGAGAACTGACAAAGAACAGGGGAAAGGTTTCCATAGGATTCCTGCAGGATGTAGGAATGGAAGAGCAACTGCTAGTCCCCAGCTTTTCACTGGCCTTTTCTCAGGAAAAAAAAAAGAAAGTAGCACCACCGCTGAAGTCTTAGCACCTCCTACTAATCAGTTCAGCTTCACAGAATTCAGACTATCTCAGCCAGAGTTCCACCAGGCAAAGAAACACCACATTACTATCCCATGTCCTTTGCTCAATTAATTTCCTGTGGATTCCCTACACAGCTCCAATGAAAATTAAAAAAAAAAAAATTTAAAAAAATAGTAAGGGTGTGAGATAGGATATTAATCAGCCTGCACAAGGAAAAAAAAAAAAGCAGGACCTTCTTTACAAGCCATTTTTTAGCTTTCCCCTGCCTCTGCTGGAATTTGACAACTACCTGAGTATTTGCAGCTCTCCACAAGTGGCTCATTCCTGGAGTGAAGTCATAGGTCTGTGCTCACTCCATTGAGTATTAACATGGAGATGACTCTGACTCACAGGTTCAACACTGTGACTTGACTTCTGCGTGACAGGCTGTTAATTTTCCTTTTCTCCAGAATTTCAGAAAAAAAAAAAAAACCAAACTTATTCACATCACAGCTAATATGTTAATCGCTGTCTGCTTTACTGTACACTTAAAATTGCTCCAAACAGTGCCATTCAATCACTTTCTTACAACAATCAAAGATTGCTTCTTTTCCTCACAATACCACACCTAGCACAACACAATTCTGGGGCTAAAAGTCATCCTTCATTCCCAAAAGTTATTAACTGAGCCTTTAACTTATATTAAATGTGAATATTTCAATATTTCATTCACAGTATTTACATTTTCCATGTGATACTGTGAACTACTGCTCCAGGTGCTTCCAGCACACCATGGCCTTTACCACTGTTAAAATCTGGACGTGGAATTAAATGTTTGTCCTGCATGCAGGGTCATGCTTTCAGTCTGTCTGCATAACCCTGTGCAACACAAAAGCTAGGTAGGTGTCTTCCATACCTGCATGGACTGTGCAGAAGAGTCACAGGTGGCAGAGAAAGCCTCCTGTGAAATATTAGTGGTCAGAAAAGGAGGGAGCAGTCAGAAGTGATGAGCGCACAGAGAGCAGGAGGAGGAGGATGGGCAGCAGAAAACTGCTGTGATAAACACCTACCAGCACCCAGGAGTGGGGTGAAATGATGCAAAGGATGTAGAACAGCAACAGAAGGAAACTGAGTCAGGAAAAGCCCAGAATCACTGTCTGGAGACATCTCTTTGTCATGTCCTCTCTTAGGTTACTGGATTATGAATTCAAGCAACCCACAGCTTTTGAGTCACTGTAAAGCAGACCAAAGAACTGGGATGAGGAGGGAGCTGTTGTATCCTGATGCAAATTTTTTATTCTGCAGTCTTACTGCATGCTTTTCCACCATAGCCAATAAGACAGCTGACCACGTACCAAGCACTCCAGGCTGCTGTTGAGCAGCATCATGTGCAGCCTTCTGGACACCTGAAACACATGGGGTTGATCTCAATAGCTATCCTGTAAGACTTCCCCTGGCTTCCAAAAACTTGGGCACAGGTGGAGACATCACCACTCTTTTCCTATTCCCTGGTGGCTGAAAGTCAGGCCAGTCTTTTCCCAAAAGGAAATGGAATTAATTAAATTATCATGGGGCTCTGCCTGTCCTAAGGCTTCAAAGGGGAGGCTCTTTTCACCCAAACTATGACAGCTGCAAGATATGGGAGGGGAAGAGCTGTTTACAAATAGAAATAGGGTTGGTTGTTTTTGTTTAGTTTTTTCAGGCAAGATAAGGCCAGGCAGGATGGAGCAGCCAAGTCAAGTGGGAGGCGCCCCTGCCCATGGCAGAGTGGTTGGAACATGATCTTTAACATTCCATTATTCTGTGATTCTACATTTAGCTACACAAAGAAGAGAAAATTGAAGAAAATGGGGGGGAAATAGCAAGGGGGGAGAATGATACTAAAGAAAATGTAGAAGACAGCCTGGGAGAGTCAAAAGAGCAGAACAACACCAGGAATATATGTAAAGGAGAGGCAATGCATAGGAGGCTCAGAGACACAGGTAGCCTAGAGAAAAAGAGCTCAAAGAGAAGCTGCAGATACTGCAAGGAACAGGTGTGCAATGATAAAATATTGAAAGAAACCGATGGGCAATGATGAAGTTTCTGCAATTTGGATTAAAGGAATCTCTTCTGTCTGTAATATCAAATACACTACATGCAGTAACTTCCAAGAGATCTCTACCTGTCAGGACCTCATGCTCATTTAAAAGGTGGTAGCCAGCTGATTATCCACCTTACAAGAAAGAAGTATGATTTTAATTTTCATAGCCTTCACATCCAGATGATTGGTCTTTCTACCACCTCACCAAGTGAATTAAAACTCCATAAAATTAAAGAGATATTTTCCTTTCCTTTCTAGCCCAGCCATCTCATAACATTTCCCTGATTGATGAGGAAAGCAGAGTAGGAGATTTAGGATCTCATTATAGTTTTGTGACAAAAATGTGAGCATTCAAAGGAGGAGCCACAGGACTTTCACACCTTTTTTGGTCACCAAAGTCACAGTGCAATGCAGAGCAGGACCAGCCCTATTTTAGATGATGAAATGTGAAGCCACAGCTACACACACGTGAATTTGGGTGTAAAGAAGGTGTCACTTGTCTGGCTGAGAAGCTTTCAGTCATGGCAAAATCTAGTTTAACTTTAAAAATCTCAGTTGGCACTGAAGGCCAGAGCTACCAGTGTTTGGTAAGTCCTGCAGCACTGGCGAGATCCCTTTTGGGAAATACCCACACAAACTCTTCTCCAGCCTCAGCCCACCAAGAGCTCACCCTCACAGAGGTGATTCAGCACTTCAAATAGATTTCTAGGCTCTCTCTTCCTCTCTCCCTCCCTCTGGAGGCAGATCTGCACTCCTAATTCAGTAGGTAAACTAGGTGTCCTCCACTGAGTCACTGCTGCCTATTGTGTAAGACAGTGGATTTGTAAAGCAAAGTAGATTTTATTGATAGAAACACACCTTGGCAATCAGTCCTCTGAGGATAAAAATAATGGATTCATCCCACAATGAGTACGTCTTCACTCATGAGAGGCCAGCATCCGAAATTATTAACTGGTGTAAAACTCTACTTTGATTACTTGCACATTTTATTTGTAGCCTTGGCTGCATTGGCTCTCTAAAGTCCCAAATCTATGCTACAAAGAGCCCAGCTAATTTACTCGAGGAGACTTTAAAGTTGTTCAGAAGCAAATACTTCTTTTTTAAGTTCAGCTGTATAATTTCCCCACAAATGGATGGTATTCTGCCTACCATTAAAAAAAAAAGAAAAAAAAATAAAAAAAAAGAATTGTGAAAAAATAAATGTTGCAAAACCAAGCACACAGCATTTGTGTGCTAACAAACTGGACGTGGCAGAACTAAAGTTGCCCCTGCCGCCGTCTCTTGGCCCCTTTCTCGCACTGCAAGATCACAAGCCACTTTCCAGAGAAGCTCTGCATCACTGATGGATTGCTCAAGGTAGGTGCTGCTTGGTGTCAGGCAGATTTATCCCTGCACTGCATTCCACCTGGGGCTTGCATTGATTCGGCATCCCTGAAGGCCCAGCGCCTGCCAGTAGGAAGCCCTTGGCACAAACACTTAGGTGGAATTCAGACTGGCTGAATCTGGAGCCTAATGAGCAGCTATTCCTTATTTTGTTTCTTCCTCATTGTGCAGAGCGTGGCCCCGGGCCTCAATTACTGCATGCTATTCAAACCCTGCTCAGAATGCACCATTATTAATGTCCCCATGTTTTCTCATTACTGGTTTCCTATGGCACTTCTTGCTCCCTCCTCAGGGTCCTGCAAGCACAATCTGCTTGCTGGCAGGAGTGAAGTGAGATGTGAATCTCACACTCAGCAAGGACTGGCAGCTTAAACTCTTCTGCTGGCCCAGGGCACCTGTGGTAAGGTGTCCCCAGGGCAGGGACTGTTTTGTGCCACCAGCTGTCTGTGGCAAAGCTTCTCTGGAAGAAATGGAGCTGTCCCTCAGCAATGCCATCACTGTGCAGTACCTATGTCAAAAATCTGAGAGCAGCTGCCATATTGCTCTCATTAAGTGAGCAAAGGACTGTTACCATTGAGTAATGGGCTCCTGCTGGTCCATTAACGTTGGAGGCATTTATGGAAACAATGTGGAAAGCCTGGCATTTTTTCCCAGAGCAAGGCAGTGCTGGTCCTTTCTCCTAGTGTTCTCCTATAATGTCTTTATTCCTGTTCAAATGAGGGGAATATTTATCTAATCGTTTCCTCTGCTGGATGGCGGTGCAGGGGAACAACAGATGTTCTTGAATTCAGCATAGCAAAGAGTTTAGAAAGACATCTTGAGTGAATCAGCTGTCCAAGTCAATTTATCCACAACGCTGAGTGGGAGGAACCATTGAAAGATGGCAGAGGTGTTGTTTACTGTCCTGTGATTACCTGTCTCATTAGAGCAAATCTAATTGCAAATACTCCTGGTTAAACTCGAGCACTTTGCTGCTAATCTCTCTTATGCAAATTCAAATGTATTACACACAAGAAACAGCTACCTCCTGCATTTTCCATTTTTCTACTCTCTGGCACCTTAATTCTTTGTTAGGAAGCATGTTATCAATTCAGATTACATTCCCTAGAAGCACCACATTTACTCAAACAAAAGAAACTCTGAGCTTAACCAGGGAGAAACATTTGAAAAATCCTCAAGCAGTGACAGCCAATTTTCCTTGGTGGGTGTTGAAACCCGAATTTCTGCAGTATCAGAACTTCCCTAGTAGCAAAATGCCAGTTTTTCTACATGCAGAAGAAACACTGAACATCAGAGCAGGTGTGCCAAAGTCTCCCTGCTCCAATCAGGTTCAGCAACCACAAGAAAAATTAAATTAGTAAAAATTAAATATCCATTAATGACATCACTCCCTTTCAGAATTAAGCAATCAAGAGAGGAATGAACTAATTTTATACTGCCACTGCTTGGGAATGTTCTGGGAAGCCATATCTATTGTAAGGTGCTTCATTTTTATTATCAGAGATAGATAATTAGTTAGAAATTATTATTTAAAAGGTGAGGAATACTGAGAAAGAAGGGCATAGGACAGGGAGGATGGGGAAGATCTCTTCTGCATAGTTTTTCCACAGCTATTGATGGGATTGGGAGATCATCAAAGAGTAAAGCCCTTTCTTGCAGCAAAAAGAGTGATTCTTCCAGAGATAAAACAGAAGTTCCAGAGGCTACTGGACAGCAAAGCCTTAAACACACCACACAGATAATAATGAGAGAATCTGGTCCTGTAGAAGGATGCAGAAAGGTGAATTAGTAGTAATCCAAGTTCCTGGCTTCTTCAGAGACAGCTCCACAAAGCAACTTGGCCTTGTCACAGATACATTTCTCTGCATCTTCTAGCATATACCAAACCTAGCACCCATCAGTGGGGACCATCTGGTTAGCTAGCAGCTGGTAATTTCTCAAGTTTTCTTTATTTTTCTGTGTGTCCTACATTGAGGTCTGGAAAAATACAATGCATTGGCCTCATGCAAGCAAAAAAACAAACAAAAAAAAATATCACAAACAAACAAATAAACAGGAATTCATCCTCTTTGCTGTGTGCTAGTGTCCCCACATTACATGCAGGACTTTGAAAAGGATGCTTATTGTGGAGTTGCTGTTTGCACCAGTCCCGCTGTGGGAATCACTCATTTAAGTCATTGTTTGAGTTTGGGGAACATCTAAATTCAAAGATGGGGCAAACCCATAAATAACAATGACGGGGCTAACTCATCAAAGCAAGGATGCCTATGCTCCATCAAAAAAAAAAAAAAAAAAAAGAAAAGCTCTTTGTTTTCCATAAATAACTCAAGGTATTTTTGCCCCTTAGAGGAATTCAACAACCCTTGGATTATTTGAAAGTAGAAAGTTGCTGCATGAAAGTGATCCTGGATGATGCTAAATTGTGTGAGGGCAGAGGTTGGCTCTGCCAGGGGCTGGTGAGGGTGGTAGTGGATGGGGGAATCAGCACTTCTGGAATCTCAGACAGGAGTTATCACCCTGGGGGAAATTCAGTGGGAATCACAACCTGATCTCTCAGCTCATTACTGCCAAACCCACCACTAAACCACGTCCCACATCCATGCCTTTTAAACACCTCCTAGAAAAGTAAAATAACTACAAACAAGATGTGGCCAGGCTTTCAAAAGGCGGGTGAGAACAAGTCTGACCACAGGCACTGCTGACATTCTCAGCATGAACATTTATGACCCAAAGTGTGCATGTGCCATCTGTGTATGTACACACTTGCAAATGCTTGAAACCTGCCTGCAACTGCTCACAGTCTTCAGAGATGTGCCCTTTGCACTGTACTAATAATCCACAAATATAGCTGCCAGCTGAGCAGGGGTTTATTTCTGTTTAACAAAAACAAAGCAACCCGTGCAGGTATAGATAAATAAAGCTTGAGCTCAGTTGTACTTGGTGAGGAACATACAATTCATGGCACAAAAACCAGATCCCCAAGGACACGTGTCCCTGAAGGAGGGACCAGGAAAGCAGTTTGGTGGCCATGGCTCTGGACTGTTTCATCCTCCTTGAGGAGCAGAGATCCAGTGGGAGGAGGGTGAATACTCATCACTGAACCCCCCTCTGCAGAGCATGCCTTGCACGGCAGGTGTATGTGTCAGCTCTCACACCTTCCCTCCCTTGGCTGCAGTGCAGCTAATCTGGGTGCCATGGGACATAAAGAACCCTCCTTATGCTGCATCTCCTCGAATTTCACCTGCTCTCCAGCAGCCTTGTCAGAGCAAAACGCAGCACAGCACCAAGGATTGTGGAGTCGCTGCTTTTGATGAACCAGCAATGGGGATTTTAGTGGATGCAACCCAGCACCATGGGTTTGTTCCCCGTTCCCCTGTTATTATGTTGTGCCAGGACTGGAGCAGGGACCCGGGCAGCTCCTGGCCCTGTAGCCTGCCTGCTGCAGGGACAACACACTGCAATCCTCAAAATGTCAGGGAAGCATCTTGCTGTCTGACACCAACGACACTGCGACACAATCTTTCCCAAAGTCTGCAGTCCCTGATGCCATCAGCTGCTCTCACAGACGACCAAATCAAAGGGGATAAGCTGCACACCGAGGTTCCTGAGAGGCAGTTTGTTGAAAATCAAGTTCCAAACTTAAGGTTTAAAATAAACACATCAAGATAAACAGATTAGTCTTTGTTTCAGGCACAATTGGCCTATTTTTTTTCTTGTTGATGTTCCTAATGTTTTTCAATGTGTGATGCCATTTCCTGAGGTCTGTCTCTGCTCCAGAAACCTGTGTTCTTCCTTGGCTTCTTTTTGCCTTTTGTGGTTTATACACACAGGTGACCAGTTTAGCACTGACTCAGGCTGGACACTAAGGCTTTTCACTCAGTCATTTTTGCTCTGCTCTACACTTTGGCCACTGATACAAGCTATCTGCATCAGGTAATAATTCTTCTGCCAAAATAGGTGAGCAGCACCAGTGGCAAGTCTGGGGCAACCCCACTCCCACAGTGAGATGTGGTAAAAGTGGAAGAAACCTCCTTCCATCTAGGGAGGGAGAGAAACACACAGAGGCCACAGCAGCCTGGCACAGCGAGGGCTGCAGCAGACTCCTTTCTGTCCCAGCACAGCATCATCTGGAGAAATGTCCTTGCACATCCCAAGGCAAGGGACACAAACGCTGTGCAATTCTCTATCTAAGTTAGGCAATCCCCAAAGTCGGCTTTGAACAGCACAGAAACATGCTGTGTTCTAGTTAGTGGAAGGAAAGTTTTAGAGAAAATTGGGAAATTTGGAGCAAACTGAGACTTGGGAGAAATGTGACCATGGCGACAGAAGGCATGTTAAAATAAATCTGTCCTAAGAAAACAGCATTTAGGTTGTTATGTAGGATGGGACAGCATTAGTTGTGAGCAGTTGCAAACTGAAATGCAGTTGATTTCCACTCTTGGGACCATTAAATCTCAGTCCTTATCATTTAAGGGAGGAAATCATTAGTGTGCCACATGAGTGAAAAAAATAATATGTTGATTTTTATATGGGATGTTCAAATGCAGGTGTCATTGGACTTATCAATGCCTGCAAACATCCACTTTTTAAAGTACTCTGCCAACATCAACACAATTGAAAATCAAGACTCAGATGAAAGCGGGCCACATCTTTTTAACATGAAATTTACACATACCTCACACGTGTCTGCCTGAATTATCCAGAAACATGGCAACCAAATCTATTTTAATGAAAGATTGTGAAAGCAAACCTGTTTTATTTCAGTCCGCAATATTCAAAATTCCTCTTCCTGGAGCCCATGAAGTTCTGGCATTTATTTCAAAGATATCAGATCACTTATCTGCTTCTGAAGCATTCTTGTTCTCCTATTTCTAATAAGGGATGTGATTTTAATTTTGATGTTGGCCGCAAATGAGCCTGAGTTTGAGATTTGGTCTGTGAAAATGCTGCATTGCTTGGGAGAGCTGTAAATTAACGAATCCACAGTGAGAGGGAAAAAAATAACCGATGGGGAAAAAATGTTCAGAGAGCTGCAAGTCTCCACATCAGGAGCTTTCTCCCGAGACTAAGCTAGAAAGAAGGTTTGGACCTAAAAGCGTTTGCACTCAGGTTGGATACTCAGAGTGATTGTCAGAGAGCCTTAGAGCACAAGCCCTGGATGGGAGTCACAGCTGGGACCTGCTCCGAGGGGGCTGTGCAGACCCCCAGCCCTGCAACAACCAGGAAGGTGCCTCTCTTCCCTTTTTGGGCATCGTCCTACATTTCACCAGCGTTCATCGCCCCACGCTAATCCTTTTTGTACCTGTGGCTCCTGGCATATCCTCTGCCAAGACACGGACTTTGAGCAGAAAAAGAAAAGAAAAACAAAAAAAAACCAAAAAAACAAAACCCACAATGCTTTAGTGCCAAAGTTATTAATAATTAACATTCATAACACAAAACCGGTAAAACCGGTTCGGCAAAATAAAGCCCGGCATTTTATTATTATTTTAGGGTTTAATTTAGTCATCGTAAGTTACTCAGGCTCATGTTTGCAAATCACGCAGGGCTGGGACTTCACCCCTCCGGCCCGACCAGTTCTGGAGAGCGGCCGGCGGCGCCGGGGGGCGGCGGAGCGGCTGCCGGGGGGGAGAACACCGGCAGACCCCTCTGCAGCGGCCGGGACCGAGCCGAGCGGACCGGGACACGGCGCAGCGGCGCTCCCCGGCAGGCGGGCCCGGACGGAGCCCACCGGAGAGCGGCGGGGCACGGCCCGTCGGGGCTGCGCGGCGCCGGGCGCGGCGCCGGCTCGCCATTGCCCTCTGGAGGAGCCCGCGCCGTTCTCCCCGCGGGCCGTGCTACGTTTGGGGATGGCTTTGTAATTTTAATCTCTCTTTTTTTTTTTGGTTTTTTTAATTTTACAGGCTATTCCCAGACTCCATCCACCGAGCCTTCGGCACCGCTGGGAGTGCGGGATGCCCGGACCGCTGGGTCCCGGCGATGGAGGAGGAGTTGAGAGCAGCCCAGGGCTGGCACGGGCCGCGCCGTCGGGACGGGTCGGGAAATTAACAAAACCGGGGAAATAAAAAAAAAAGACAAGAAAGAAAGAAAGAAAAGAAAGAAAGAAAAGAAAGAAAAGAAAAATAAAAAGTAAAGTAAGGAGGAAAAAAAAGAGATAATAAAAAACAAGGGAAGAAATAAAGGGGCAAAAAGTAAAAACAAAAAAAACCAAAAAACAAAACAAAACAAAAAACCAAAAACAAAAAAAAACCAAAAACGGAAAGCAGTGAGAAAATGCGAGGCTGGGGGAAGGCGGAGCGGCAGAGGGCCCCGCCGGCCGCTCGGGATGCTCCGTTCCGCTCCCTTCCCTGCCGCGCGGGGCCGGCGGGTCCCGGCGGGCGCCCCCGCCCGCGGCGCGCGGGCATCCCCGCGCCCCGCCCCCCGCGCGCGCCGCGGGGCGGGGCCCCGCTCCTTCCGCGCGCTCCCCGGCCCCGCCCCCCCCCCCGCTTTTCCCCACACGTCCGTTTGTTGTCGCCGTCGCCATGGCGGCGGGGGCGGCGCGCCCGCCGAGTGAGGTGATAAGAGGGAGCGGCGGCGGCAGGACCGCGCAGTGCCGAGCGGGGCGCGGCGGCGGCGGCGGAGCGCGCCCGGCGCATCCCTCCTCCTGTCCATCCCTTCTTTTCTCCACTGGCAACACCGCGCCCCGTCCGTCCTGCCCGGCTCCCCACATGGCCGCGGCTCCTCGGGAAACGCCTCGCGCCGCCGCCCTGCCGGTGCCGGAGCCGCGTTGCCGGGCGGCGGCCGCCGCCTCCTCCACCTCCCGCTCGTCCCCGCGGCGCCGCTAGCGCCCCGCGCCCCGCTCCGCGCCGCGCCGAGCCAGAAGCAGAGCCAGCGGCGGCGGCAGGGCGCTCCCGCGGCACCGCCCCGGCGGCGGCGCTGCGCCGGCTCCGCACGGCTGGACGGCGCGTCCGGGCCGCTTCCCCTCGCTCTGCTCCGCGGAGGCGCTCGGGACCACGGCGGCGGCGGCGGCTCGGCGGGACGCCCCGGCACGGATGCGGTGGGTGCCGGCCGCCCGGGCTGCCTCGTGCCCTGCCTCCTGTGCCAGCCCTGCCGCGCCGCCGGCTGACTCCGCTGTGTCTCCCCATCGCAGGCAGCCCCCCGGCGAGTGCGAGATGGCGCTCAGCGGCACCCTCCTTCCCTCCATCGCCACCTTCGCGGCGGGCGCCGCGGGCCGCGAGAAGGCGGCGCGGCCCGCGGGCCCCGGCAACGTGAGTATCGGCGCGGCACGGACGGGGCCGGGGCGGGACGGGGCCGGGCGGGCGGGGGCCGTCGGGGGGCGCGCTGCCGTGCGGCCGGGGCTGAGCCGTGCCGCTGTCCTCGCAGCGCTGGCGGGAGGAGCTGTCGCAGCTGAAGCGGCCGCCGCCGCCGCTGTCGGCGCGGCCGGTGGAGACGTCGCCGTCGGAGCTGGAAGGCGCCGCCGCTCTAGGGCCCCGCCGTGACGCTGAGGAGTTCAATGACCTGCTCGACTTCGACTTCATCCTCTCCAACTCGCTTATGCACCAGGAGCCCGCCGCCGCCGCCGTTGTGGTGGCCCCCGCCGCCCCCCCGGCCCCCACCGCCAGCCCCTGCCCCGCCGGGCCCTTCGCCTACCCGCTGCCCCGGCCCGAGCCCGCCGGTCTCCTCTACGGCGGCGGCGGCGGCGGGGGTGGCTGCGACGGGGCGCCTGCCGCCGGGTCCGCCGCGCCCTTCAACCTGGCCGACATCACCGACGTGTCCCCCTCGGGAGGCTTCGTGGCCGAGCTGATGCGGCCGGACCTGGACGCGGTGTACCTGCCGGCGCCGGCCGCGCTCCCGCCCTTGGGCAGCCTGCAGGGCAAGTTCGTGGTGAAGGCGGTGGGCGACTACAGCCACCCGGGGCTTAGCCCCAAGAGCGGCCCCGCTGCCCCGCCGCCCGGCGCCGACGGCCCCGGCGTGCCCTACGCCTCCCTACCGCGGATGTGCCCCAAGATCAAGCAGGAGGCCCCGCCGCCGTGCCCGCTGGCCCCGCCGCCGCCGCACGGGAGCAGCCCCCGAGGAGCCGCCCAGCACGACTTCGCCTTGGGCAGCCGCCCGCTGCCTGCTCGGAGTACGCCTTCGCTGGGGCCCGAGGAGATGCTGAGCGGCAGAGACTGTCTCCCCGCCACGCCGGGGCTGGGCCACCCGCCGCTGCCCCCGGGCTACCCCCCGGCTCCGGGCTACCCCACCTTCCTGCCCGAGCAGCTCTCTCCCGGAGCGCTCCAGTACCAAGGTGAGTCCCCGCGGCGCTGGGGCAGCGCTGTCCCCGCCTGGGCTGGCCGTGCCTGGGCGCTGGCCGTGCTCACTCCTCCCTGTCTGCCTCTAGAGCTGATGCCGCCGGGGAGCTGCCTGCCCGAGGAGACCAAGCCCAAGAGGGGACGCCGGTCGTGGCCTAGGAAAAGGACGGCCACGCACACTTGTGACTATGCGGGCTGCGGCAAAACCTACACCAAGAGCTCTCACCTCAAGGCGCATCTGAGAACCCACACAGGTTAGTCCCGTTGCCGGGATCAGGGGGATGTCTTGGCCTGAGGGGCACGAGGTGCCCCCTCGTGGAAGGGCGTAAGCAGAGGAGGAGGGTTAAAAGCAATAACACTTTTCCTTGCTGGGTTTCCGGGCTTTTTTTTTTTTTTTTTTTTTCCCTTGGCTACGTGAAGTCCTGTGCAGTTTTCGCTTATTGGCTTGACATTTTGCTTAATGGTTCAGAGTGACTCAGATGTGGAGAGGATGGGTTTCTTGCCAAGTCGGGAGTTTGTTATTTCTCTCTTGCTATGTGGCTAGCTAATTAGCAGGTAGTTGGAAGCTGCCTGGGCTTTGTTGCTCTGGATTGTGTTGGTCCACTTCTGAGAAGGCAGCAGACTTTTCTGGAAAATAACTGGTTTCTTTGCTGGTGGTGAAGTGCTTCACACACACACCCCTCTCTTGGCTGGCTGTAGGGCGAGCGGTTGTGCACCTATGCGAGCTGTGTGTTCATTTTTGGGAAAATGAGATTAGATTCCATGAAGAGCAGAGGCTTTCAGCTGAGCTGGCAGCTGTGATAGGGTGGCTCACCTACCTGTAGGACATGTCCCGCTGCATCAGCAGAGTTTAGCTGTTGGTTGTCCACTGCTAGAATTGGGATAAAATCTGCCCAGAGTGTGTATCTGAGCCCAGTCTCAAACTTTAGCCTTGCAGCTGAGTGCAGAGTTGCAGTAACTGAGCTTGTGAAAGCAGGTAACAGCACATGGGTTTCGCCAGCGCGGGCATTCCGTAACAGTGACTAAATAACCTGGGAATTTGCATAATTTGAATCCCTGGGTTTTGACCCTGATTCAAAACTTTCTCCTGAAGAAGAGGTGGGAAAGGGAAAATATACTGGCACTGCAGTAGTTAGGCTACATCTTCAGGTAATGGCAGCAGGGGGGAAAAAAATCAGGCAAGTGATCAGTGAGCACCTGCCCCAAGCCATCAGCAATCCCCAGGATGTGTAGGACAGGGAGTTTGTAATTGTTGGGGAAGCTCATCTTGCCATCAGCACACTTAGTTTTTGTATAATGAAGACACTAGTAAGGCTGAGTCCTTAATCAGACCCAGCTAATGAAAACAGTTTCCGGCTGTTTTTTAGTTCTTGAGACCTACAATTATCTAAATGCGTTGTCTGCTGAGCTATTTCTGGTTGCTGTTTGATTGTGTAACACTGCCAGCAAAAACACACGCTCAGGTGCTCTGAAGTCTTATGTGCAAGGCAGTGACAACGACCATTTTAGTGAGAATTTAAGTCACGCTAGCATTTCATAGCACCTGTGAAAAGACAGCCTTGCTCTTTTTATAGTTTGTTTGCAACTGCTTCATGGGATTCTTTGCTTTGACAACCCTTTGTTTTATCTGAGACAGCTGCTTGAAAGAAGGTGCTACGAGCAGTAGCCACAAAGAAACAAGGAAAGCAAAAGCCCTAGCTACTTGTGTTTCATCGCTGGTTTTTTGGGTTTTTTTGAATAGGTGAGAAGCCTTACCACTGTGACTGGGAAGGCTGCGGGTGGAAGTTTGCCCGATCCGACGAACTCACTCGCCACTACAGAAAACACACAGGCCACCGCCCATTCCAGTGCCAGCGCTGTGACAGAGCCTTCTCCAGGTCGGACCACCTCGCCTTACACATGAAGAGGCACTTCTGATTTGGGAAAGCAGTGGATCTTCCCCGCGCCTGCCGCAGAGATTCAGTATTTACAGCACAAGGACTGTCTTCCACAAGATGGGCAGAACTCATTTTAAGCACTACAGATAATCGAGGTGAAGTCTTCCAAAGAGTGGAAAAGAGGGATAACTGTATATGGACATTGCAACTTCCTTTTTTTTATAGTTATACACTTAAGAGAACCAAAGACGTTGGGGTCAATGACTGGATCTTCTATCATTCCATTTGTAAATCCAACTTGAATTACTTCTGGACTACCGAATGCCAAGGAGTGACTGGAAGTCACAGATATCAGGGTTAAACAGACTGTATGTAGTTTGGAGGGTGGGGATATTACACAGGGAAATTACATTCCCTTAATTTCCTTTCAATGCAATATTAGATGTACATGTCATCTTGTACTTTCTTCTTTTTTTTTTTTTTCCTTCTAAAAGCCATTACAATGTTAAAAGAGGAGGAAAAATTCAGGTACAGAATTATATTTTAAAAGCCTATTTCATGGTGCTTAGTGACTGTTGGTTCTAGAGGTACCAAAAACAGGAAGCCAAAGTTCTCAAACTGCTGCATATCTGACAAGGAACTATTTTTTATCTTCCGATTGCCAATTATGACCTAAATCAGGTGAATAACCCTGATTTATCTTTTTTATTAAGAAAATAACTTTATGCAGACAGTCTGTAATGCACTGTGGTTTCGATGTGCAATAGTTTGTACAATGGTTTATTCCCGAATATGCCTTAAGCAGAACAAATGTTTTCTATATAGTTCTTTACATAATAAATATGTAATATAAATTTAAGCAAACTTCTATTTTGTATATTTGTAAACTACAAAGTAATAATGAACATTTTGTTGGAATTTGTATTTTGCATATTCAAGGTGAAAATAAGTTTTAAATAAACGTGTAATATTTTATCTGAATGGTTGCTCTAGTTTTTTTCTGTGTATGGACATGGCCAAAGAAAGTTTATTAGGTATTTGTTGGTGGTTGAGTTTACCAAGGCAAGGAGGGGGGGTGAAAGACAGGATTGTGTAAGTGTAGTGCTGATGTAACATCTCTTTTTAGGGAAAGAGGTGTATGGAAGTTTTTGCTCTGGATGTCAAGTTGCTGCTTATCTCACCTGTGTGGGTGAAACTGTAATTTGCCATTTTTAAAGTAACTCGGTTTAAAAGATTTTTTAGAGGACATACTTCTGTTGAGGACATGACAAGACCTTGTGCACGTGATTTTTTATTTAGCTGGGGTTTTTTTAGCAGTCTTTTCAGCAAGGAAGGATTCCCAGCTTCATTGCCTCAGCTTTCTTAGGCAAGCCGATGTAACTACTCAAGCAAAGTAAAACCCACTGAGTAATACCGAGCAAAGAATTAAACCTGGCTCGGAGAATAAAGGGCGCGCGCGCACAAAACCGTCGCCTTCATGGGAGTTTTCTTTCGAAGCCTGCTCTGCCCTGGGAGCCCAGTCAGCCAGCGAAGAGCCAGGATTCCTGCAGGAGTGCACACGTAGCCGGGGAAGGCTGGCCGTGCGGGGGCGGAGGACGTGCTGCTGTGAAATCCCCGGTGTCCCCCAGCCCGCCCCGGGTCACCGCCGGCGCGTGGTGCTGCTCGCCGGGGAGCCCCGCCGTTCCAGCTGCCTTACAGCATCTGCAGCCCACAGATGATTTCCACATTAATGCCGGGTGAAGGGGACCTGTTTTTCTCACTACTCTTTGCTAAGAGGGAAGAAGCGATTCCTCCTCAGCTGATTTGTGGCGTCTGTCAGCTAGGAATTTGGGTGTATGTGGTGTCCAGTAAAGCTGAGGGAAAAAAATAGCAGAGGAGAGGCTTTTGTGTCTTTGTAGTAGTTGAAACAAAAGTGGCAATATCAAATTTTTATGTCCCAGTGAGCCTTTGGAATGCTACTAAAGTTCGCATTTTGATGTGGTGTTTGTGTGGGCACCAGCACCATCGGTTTGTGTAAGTAATATAATGATGCAGAAAATATTTCTCACCCCTTATCGCTGAGGCATACTTTGTTCAACTGAAAGGTATCTTTGTTGATTTGGTTTATAGGTAACATAGGGAGCAGGGAATAGCTTGTTTGGTTTGCAAATAGCAAGTATTTAAAACTAAATTAATGTTATGAGTCATCCTTTATCTGAAGCTTTTTCCATGTGAAAACTTTTTTACAATTAAAACAGGCATTTTTTTACCTCCTCTGTTGCTCTGCCTGTGAATTCTGGATGAAAGATCCAAGGTCAGCATTGAAGCTGACGTGTGCTGAGGACCTGAAATACCGTCATCCCATCCAATAATGCCAAGACGTGCTTGGTAGGTGTAGGATCTCCTTTGTATGGCTGCCATTCAAAACCTACATACGTGCAAGGTCTATGTTCTAGCACGACTGTAAGTACTGAAATCTGAAGGTTTCATCTGAGAAACTGGTTTCTTTTGCTTTTTAAGCATTTCGTTATTATGCACCGCTAAGAATTTTGTGAAACTGTAGCATTTGGTAAGGCATTATCTGCTTCAGCCAGCTTCATTTTCTGCTTGTTGTTTTTATGGACCCTAGATTTCTAGTGGCATGAACAATGGCATTCTTGAAACAGGGCATTGTTCCCTATTCCACTTGATTTTTTTTTAATTCCATTTTTTCTCCCTGATCCTAACCAAACTGTCCTCATGTATGAATTTCCAGACGGAAAGGGACAGGACTGTAACTTTGTATTTAAAGGGAAATGCTGCTGTGTCTTTAACCATTTCCAAATTGGTACTCCTATACTTTTTTTTGGGACAGGGGCCAACTGCTCACTTTTTGCCTTATAGCATGCAACCCATGAGAGGCAGTCCTTACTCTTAAGGAGGTCTCTGGGGGAAATTCTGAAATAAGCAGTGCTCTGATAAGTAGAGCTGGAAGCAGCACGTTGTGTTTGCCACCTGTTTCATTGTGTCTGAGATCCTGGAGTTGCACTTAGGTGCAGGATTGCACATGGATGCAGTGAAACAGCACATGTATCAAAAAGCGTATCTCATAAAAACATATGTAAAACACTGAGAAGTCATGTAAGTATGTCTTGAAAAACAAGATTTGTTTAGCGTTGCTAAAGCTGTACTCATGTGCCACTTTGCTGGGGCAACTAAAAGTCAGGGTTTGAGGTTATTAGGGGTGGCCTCTCTGACATGGGGTGAGCACCTCCAGAGCTGCCCCAGAGCACTACTTCAGCTAAAGAAGGCAAAATTTCTTGCAGGAGTTATCTCTGCAGTCAAACTACAGCCGTCCTTAATCCTGCTCACCCCTAGCCCAAATCTCTCTGGAGCACGCTTAGCATGTATAGATGGAGCTGCTTAAAACAAGATGGCACATGCCTGCCTGCCGAGTGCCAAGTATTCAAAAGTGGCACCAGAGTAAAAAATCTTCTCAACTGCTATGCACTTGTCTGCTGCACACCACGGCCTGGGAGTTTGGGTTTGACTGTGA
Organism: Luscinia megarhynchos; assembly: GCA_034336665.1. Taxonomy (NCBI): domain Eukaryota; kingdom Metazoa; phylum Chordata; class Aves; order Passeriformes; family Muscicapidae; genus Luscinia; species Luscinia megarhynchos. The sequence goes on from CM067592.1 coordinate 59,441,718, forward strand.
CCCAGCACAAGAGGCTTCAGCCACCCCCTGTCACACAGAGGGGGACTTGCAAGAGAGTTTTCCTACCCCTCGTGGTGGCTACCAGATCCTGCCACAGCTGAACTCAACTGTGAATCTCACAAGGATTTATATTAAGCTGATATGAATCAGTGAATCTCATTCTCCTTCTCTTTAATAAGGGAAGATCAGAGGCTGCTGCGGTTAATCACCCCGAGTGCTAACGGTTCGACGGAATTAGTTTACACAGGTTTCCTATGGGAGTGTGCTGGATCTTGGAGCTAGCCTGCTTTCACTGGAGTCCCTTGCAGGCACTTTTAACGGCATTTGAGTGCAAGAAATTCCTAATTAACTGTGCCTGTCCCTGGGCTTTCCTCCCCTGAGTGCGACAGGGTCAGCAGCAGGAGAGTAGGACTGTTTTGCAAGCTGGGGACGGGCAGAGCAGTGGTTACACCATGGGGCTTGGACAGGGATCTGGATGTGGTAGAAGAGCTGGCAGGAGGAAGCAAACTCAAGGTATGGTGAGCAAAACCGATATGGAGAGGAAAAGAAAACCACCACCACCAGCAGCAGCAGCGTCACAGCCACGTGTTGACTCAGGCTTGCCAGGAGAGCTCCTCAGATTCAATAGCTGTATCTAGGCTCGGTGGATGTATCTCTGGACAGCAATAGTGATGAGTGTATACTTAAAAGAGGGGAAGGCCCATCATTCACCGAAATTTAATTGAGGTCACATTGGCTTGGAGCCACAGGGGAACACTCCCACATTCCCCTGTCTGCCATACACCTGGATGACTCAGGTTTTGTCTGCCCTTCACTCTTGCCGTGACTTTACCAGGGGAACATTTTCATTACTGCTGAAGGCATTGCCACTGAGCACAAAATTGTCTCTGCGGCGTGGAAGTGGGCGGTGGTGGTGTTCCTGCAGCCTTGTTCTCCACCCTGGATGCATATAGGTATCTGTTAGTCTCTTTTTCACCTTTGGATGTGTACCTGCGAGCCCTCAAGGCTACAACCTTAATGGTGTGAAAGACGGGAGGGGGGAAAGTGGCTTGTGCTTTATTAATGTTTATTCTATATTTAGAGCATGCATTCCCAGAGTTTTACAGGAGACAGGCGGCCCTAATAGCTACTCACAGGAGGCATTAGGCAGCTGCACCTTTTCCCTTCAGTGATGTTTTCCATATTCTTGGAGCTGTGACTCCTTTTGTAACCGAAATGGTGATTTTCACACAGACCTGGCTAGCTTGGGGTCAACCTCATGACTTGCTAATTAAGAAGAAGTTTTAGGGAACACGGAACATGCTGAGGTGCTTTCACTGTGAAACCTGGGTGAGCAGAAGGGTAATCATGTGCTGCTATCACCACAGCCATCTTGCTGCAACCCTAAAAAGTTTTGCATGGTTTTGCTTTGGGTACAGTGTGCTTGTTTATCAAGCACAAGCTAAGGCTTGCTTAAATCTTGCCATTCAAGTTCTCCACTGTTAAACTTTCAGGCTTTATTCAACAAAATAATCCAGCTTCCCTTTGTTATTTGGTTTAAGGCCTTTAATTTTAAGAACAGATATCCTGCAGTTATCCAGAATGATTTACCCTACTACTGCCACAGCAGTTAGGAAAGATCTGGCAGGGAATGTCTGGGGGCTTCCTCGATGGTGCTCAGAGTCTGTTTGTGCATGTCCCAGTGTCACAGAACCACAGAATCAGCTGAGTCAAAGGAGACCCTCAAGGATCATTAAGTCCAACTCGTGGTCCTTCACAGAACCACCCCTGACTCCCACCATGTGCCTAAAAGCAGTGTCCAAATACTTCTTGAACTCTGTCAGGCTTGCGTCTGTGCCCCTTCCCTGGGGAGTGTGTTCCAGTGACCAAACACATCCTGGAGGAAAATCCTTCTCCTAATATACAACACAAACCTTTCCTGACACAACTTCAGGCCGTTTCCTCGGCTCCTATCCCTGGTCACCACCAGAGATCAGTGCCTGTGCAGAATCTGGCCCTTTCCTGTTGGTGATTGCCCAGCTCTTATTTGTCGAGGACTCTCTGCAGGGCCCCCCTGCCCTCCAAGAACTCAACAGCTCCTCTCAATTTTGTATCATCTCTGAATTTCTCCAGTGTTCCCATCCTGTGCCCAGGCCATTTATGGAAATGTTGAAGAGCATAGGGCCGAGGATGGAGCCCTGTGGAGCCCTTCAGGGATGGCAGGAGCAGAGTCCTGGCCCTTCCATGGGAAAGCTTTTTTATTTTTCTTGCCTGAGAACCAGACCTGCACTTGTCACGTGGGAAAACCTGACTCCTTTTGCCACTGAGTCTATCCTGCGCTTCCTGCCACGTAGAAATTCTGCAGAGGTTTTTCTCATGTGTGGTAAACTGCTTTTTGAGGTTCCTGCATGAGTTGGATTTCACACACCAGGGCTCTGTGAGGGTGCCACGGTGTCAGCACTGTTCAAAGTCCAAATCTCATCTAGGGTCTTCCTCCTTGGGGTATCTCCTGGGGGCTTAGCACCTGTCATTGTTATGTTCCTCTTCTCCAATGAAAATTAGTATTGTGAATTAGTATTAGGGGAAACACCGATGGCAATGAATGCATGTTGGAATTTGCTCTCCAAGCTCTGGACAAGGTTTTGTCCTGTGTTTAGACTCAAAACATACTGATTGAATAATGCTGGCAATGTAAGGGGGCTGCCCAAAGAGAAGCATTTGTCTTTGCAGTGGGATGTACAAGGCTTGGCTGTCCATTCTCAGTTCCCACATCCCACTCTTTCAGCAACAGGCTCCCCTGGCTGATGAGGGATGGCTGCATTTGTTGGCTGTGCAGCAGAATATCAAAATGCTTCCCAGCAGAAAGCAAAACAACTTTGCCTCTTTCTGCCTTCCTGCCTCCCCAGTAACTGTTAGTGGTCTCTGCAGCTTTAGAGAATATCACAATGCTGCTGTCACCTGCACAAGATGTTTGACCACCTTCATTCTGCAAACACCTTCTACCCAGCATTTGCTTTCACAAGGTTCCCCTATATCACTGCTGAGGCTTCCTGTGCAGAGAGAACAACTTGTGACCGTGGTGAGAGGAGGAGCAGGAGCACAGGCAGGGCAGTGGCCACTTTTGTCTGGCCATGGGTGTTCTTACCCAGCCACTGGCCAGAAACGGGGCTGAAAGGCACAAGTGGCCCTGTGATGGGTGATCCCACTTTGTGCTCTCTGGAAATCTCCCTTCCAGGGAGCCCTGATGATTACAGATTTGTTCAGGCTCAGGAGCCTGAGAAGCACAGATGCCTTTCCAACCTGTGTTTATTTCATGCTGCAGCTCTGCAGATTCCACTTATTCTATAAATATTTGATCCTCTTTGGTGCCTTCCTGAGCTTCTGGCTTCTGAGGGACCTTGTGGCAAGGAGTTCCGTGATTAAATATGAACTAGCCTAAAAATATAGGTGGAGGGGGGGAAAAGAAAAAAAGTATTTATTTTCTGTGGTCTCTGAGGCTGCTGCCTTCTAGATTCCTGCTGTTTTCCCTTTCCTACACACTGCAGAGAAGGAAAGGATCTCACCTCCAGCTCTAACTCAGCCTTGAATTCCTTGTGTACTACCAAAGGTTGAAAGGATTTGACTTTGGTTGTGTTTTTAATGAATTTGTGAAGGGAAAGTAAATATGGGATTTTTACATATGGATGAGTTAATTTACAGTAGACTGGAAGAATTCCAGGATATTTAGCATAATATAATATTTCAGTCAATATTTACATGATATTTTAGTTTACTGGTTTGGTTATTTGTTGGTTTTTTTTAATTCTAGGACATCTGAGAAGCCCCTACCCAGCAATCTCTCTTGCTTTTTTAAGGAAGAGTGTTTCTTCAAATTTTATTCAAAACAGAAAAAAAAATACTTTTCAGAATTTTCTTTGTTACACCTTTGTTACAAATTTTCATGAGCACACTGTTTGTCAGAGTGTTTTCCAGCTCATGTACCTAAACATCCACACAGGTTAGAATAATTCATTATTTATTTGTACACCTTTATTACTGAGGCATTATTAATAATTGTGGGGTTTGTGCCTTTGCTACTGTTATGTTTACTGTTAGGCAGAGAGGGAAACTGACCACAGCAATGTTTATTGGCTCAAATCTAACTCCAGTATTTTCTCTTTGAAACATTTTTCTCTTTCTGCACATCTTTCCTTGTTGTTGTGTCCTAGCTCTTGAACAGCAAGTGTCACAAATGCAGTGTCTTTTTGTACTGGGTACTGAAATTCATTCCAGATGAGAGAAATCTCTTTCTAAGAAGTGATCAAGGTGTATCAGGGCTGTCTGGGAATCTGACTGCTTCATTAACAAACCAAATTCATTTGGTTGCAGGTAAATCCCCTTGGTGAGATGAGGTTAGGGTGTATGCTGATTTGGGGCTATGCAAATGGACTGCATAAGCAAATACAAAGCATTATATATAAATAGGTAGCACTTTGAAAAAGTTTAAGATCTGAATCTTCAGGGTCCAGCACTGGAAGCTGTGTGTGAACAAGGCAAAGAAGGGGGGAAGAGAGGCAGGGGGAAGGGAGGTATGGGAGAATACAGAGCACAGGAATGATTTAAACATTGGCCGAACCACTGTGTTAAGTCAGAGGTTTTCTCTGACTGGCTTCTCCCAGCATTTTGTTTTGTGCTAAATATAAGGTGCCACAGTTTACATTTAATAACTCTGTCCAAGTTAGTGATTGAAATAAATACTGACTGTCCATGAGCAACATCCCACTAGGCAGCACAGAAGCACAAGACAGGAATCTCTTCCTCTGCAGATGTATATCATATATAAAACTTGGTGCATGAATTTCCTCAGGGAAGGAAGCACAGGGAAGTCACTCAGCAGATTTTTTCAGTCTTTCCTTACCTGTAGCTTTGCACTGCCTGGCTGCTGGGAGCAAGGTGACAGCAGACAAACTCTCAGGGTAGATCTGTGACTCTTTTTTTCCCAGGCATGACTAACAGCCAGCACTTGGAGACACACAGGGTCCACTCTGCCACCTCCTGTGCAGCTCCTGAGACAGGGATGTGAAAAGAGGAGAGAGGCTGGTAGGAGGAAAATTTGCAGGAAGCCAAAATGGCTCAGCAGTGCCCAATGGAGTAGCAGCTGCTCTGATTTCCCTCTCCACCATATATAAATGTTTCAGACCCAGAGCTGTTTTGGGCAACAGCAGGTGATATTCTTTGGAGTATGGTAGATCTGTTGTTCCCTCCCTCCCTCCTTCCCTTCTTCCCTCCCTCCTGGAATCCTTCCTTCCTGGAATCCTTCCTTTCTTCCCTCCCCTTATTTTCTTCCTTTTTCTTTCCCTCTTTCACAGAATCACCATTTAACATTACCAGGTTATTGCAAGGGAATTTGCAATTTTGCTGTGGAGCCAAGCTGATAATTTTGTATGGGAGATGGGGCTCTCACTTTACATCTGGGTGCTGTTCATAAAGATCCAGTCCTTGGAGCCGTGTGATGGAAGCGAAATGACAAAACGCTTTAGAAACGAACAGAGAAATTGAGATGAAAGGCTCAAAAACACAACAGGAATCACAACCAGGAGACAAGGGGGCCCTGCTCAGCAGCTTGGTGAGTGCTCTTCATGTCTGTGGGATGCAATGAAAAAGCAAAGCCACACATTCAGCATTCAGGCCCCTGTAGGGCCTTGTCTTGTTTCCTTTATTACAATGAAGAAAATGTATAACGTGGTCAGGGTTTTCAACCTGGGAGGTGTATGAAAGCTCAATTTTTATTTTTCTTTCCCTCTGAATTCAAATGACATAAAAGTTCACGAGGTTCCCAGTGGTGCTCATTATTTAGTATGCACAAATGCGTTCTCAGGTGATGAGCAGGTGATGAGAAGCAGCAGGAAGGAGACACTGGAGAATGCAAATAGAGATGGCCCACCTTGTGACTTTTGACTTGGGTGAGCCCAAATGAACACTGGGTCCTGTGTCAAAAAGAGGTGATGGTGATCTCTTCTTCCTTTAAAATGAGGGAGTGTGTAGGAAATGCCAGCTTTTTTGATTCTTTTCGTTTGTTTGGGGTGTTTTTTTGGGAAGGGGGTTCCCCTCAAACTCTGTTGAAGATGTCTGGGTTTGCTCTGGTTTTATTTATTTATAGGCATTTCTATGGCCTTCGTCACCATGGTATCTGGGCAAATCTTTCCTTTCCTGTACTATGTAATTAAATCTATACAAAATGCATATGTTCTTGGTGGGGAACTTAAACTCTGCTTTTGGAAGGGATTTGTGTCCTGCGATTAAACACTGCTTTTGCAATGCTGTTACGTCTCCATGTACATGTGAGTGGGAAAATAGAGTACTGTTAAGGCTGTACCCTCACACACCTGCTGCTGCCCTGGAGCATTGGGTCATTGCAGCCCAGTGGCTCTTTTTGTATCTTTGGATTTGGCACCTTTCCTCACTATTCCAGACACCACTTGGGCTGAAAGGGTACTCACACACACACACTGACCCTAAATGGAGAAATACAAAACCCCCCTAAAACTCTTCTGCTGTTTTTATCACATCTGCGTGGAAGGGGCTCCTGGAAATGTCAGCTCTTCCCTTCAGCCTAAGGTTTGCAGGAGGAGAAGCAGAAAGTGCTGGGGGAGGCTGGATCTTTCTGAGGAGCCAGCAGCAGCACCACAACTGACCCCCTCCCCTCAGAGTCTGGCTCGTGCCCCATCCTCCAAAGAAATTTGACTTTAACCTTCACTTCAGTGGAGTATTTCAGGGTGAAATGTTCTTCTGGTGTCTGGTGCAACAGTCCTGGGGGTCCTGCAGGGCTGGTCTGGAGGGATGCAAGGACAAGCTGGCAATGGCTCGAGGACAGTTTTGCAGGGGAAGCTGGAGCAAAGATCTGCCTGAGAACAGTTGGTTCTGTCTGAATTCAACAGGCCTTCTATAGCACCAGAGAAAACTCTGCTTTCTTATGAAAACACAAACAGGTCTGAGCTGGCTGTGCACTGGTGATGGCCCTGAAGATGCTCCCTGGCTCAGGTGGGTGACCAGCTTGTGATGCCTGGCATGGCAGTACTTGGTGGGCCATATTCACACTCAGATGAACAGGGGATAACGTTTAAAAATAAGAGTTAACTCTCAGAGACTGCCTGCCTCCAGCAGAGGAGTCAACTGCCCACCCAGGACTGAGTGACTGACTGCCACTGATTCACCTCTTGGTATTTTTAAGATTTCTAGTGGTCTGGGTCCCATGGCAATGACAGCATGAACACCTTGGAGGAAATTAATCTTCCCCTGCCCCTCTTACAGTAGTTTGTTTTGGCCATTTCAGGAAAAAAAAGAAGAAAACCAAAAAGTGACAGCTGCACTGATTTGTTGCTTGAGGATCATCTTGTGGAGAGCCTTGGTTCTCAGAGGCAGAGTAATCAGCTGCCCTCATACCTGCACATACCTTGTTGCATCCTCAGTCACTTGTGAAAACCTCTGGCTGTGTTTGTGTTCCTCCTCACATTCTGTTTTTGGCAGGCACATACCTAAAAGAGGTTTTTTCATTACCTCTCAGGCACAACTCATATTTTATGGCCTGGCTGAATCAGATCCTGTAGAGACACAGTTGTCCCGGTTTATCAAGGCCACATGAGCATAATTTGACTTGCCTGAGTCTCCAGCAACAAGTAAGGAAAGATTATTGCCTTTTTTCCTTCGGTGGGAAAACCCATATGCTGATTTTCAGGAGTGACAAACCCCAATACTAATTTGAATGCAGGGAATAATCATGTTTCCAGATGTTTGAGCCGTTGGGCTGTGCCTTGTTGGGTTTTTTCCCCCCTTACCTTTTATTTATAGGAGGAAAACAAGGCAAGGTATTGCTGCTGGAATGTGAAAGGAGGCGTTAACATGAGGGAACCTCTCGCTGGTGCTTGGAGGATGAAAAGTCCTTTGCCAAGCGTTAACAAACCGGGCAGCACTCACATCTGTCCAGGTGGCAGATACTGAGGGTACAGCAGAAGCATTGAAGGGTTTTGGGGTCGGTGCAGGCTTCCCCCTCGGAGTCTCCTGGCGTGGGCCAAGGAGGGCGCACCGGGAGCGGGCCGGGCTGCTGCGGCGGCAGCACATGGTCCTGCGGAGCCGCGATTAATTGTTTTCTAGTGCCACCGTGAGGCTCGCCGGCCCCGGGCTTTCGCGGTGAGACGAGACTCGCACCCAGCCCGGGCTGCAGCCGCTGGTTCGGCCCGGAGGGAGCTCAGGCGCCAGAAGAGCTCCGCCAGCATCGGCGCCTTCCCGGGACAGCCCTGCTGGCCGCCGCTGGTTTGTCCGGGCCGGTTTGCTGGGGTTTGAGCCTGGCAGCATCGGCTTACGCCAGGATCGACCCGAGCAAGGAAATGGATGCGCACAGCTGGCTGCACGGAGCTGCAAGAAATTTCTGAGCCGTCTCAGCACAGCCTTCCAGCTTTGGAAACGCAGGAAAAGGGCTCTACACAGCACCAGACTGCTTAAATAAACCAGGATCTTGTCTTTTAAACTGCGTGGCTTGCTGGTACATCAGTGGCGTACATCACACGCTGCCGCCCTCCATGAGCGTGCACACAGCTTGGCTTGTTTGTTTGTGTCGTATTCAAACGTCACTCAGAAGATCAAATGCAATCTGCGTGTTCCAGCTCAACCTCCAGAGCTGGCCAAAACGAGTGGCGGGCTTGAAGTCGTGCTGGGATATCTGGTGCATCTAAGAATGCCCAATGGTGTTTTGGGAGGAAGCGTGCAGTAAGTTAAAAACAGGTTAAAGCACTCGTTTGGGGCTCCAGAGAGCTGGCGTCAATTCCCAGCTCTGCTACAGACTCCCAGTGTGACCTCAGGCAAGCTATTTCCCTCCCGAAACACTTTCACAGTCATAGAAGGCAAAATCCCACTTCATGTGAGTTTTGCCTTTGACTCGGTGGAGCCAGCTCCCACCCACGCATTTCAGAGCTTAAAAATTAAATGCAGGCTTAAGCATCTTGCTGAGGTAGTGCCAGAACTTACCTGCATTTCAGCTTCCTACACCTAGGAGAGGAACAAAGATCACTTCCCTATTCCCACTCACTTTGCATGCCATGGCTGAAGTCTGTTTGTCATAAGACTAAATGTAATTACGGGGCCATGCTGACCTGTTCCCCTGATAAACTGCAGCTCAGGCAAGAACCAGACTTGTTGGAGGCCTTGTGTTTGCCTGGCTTTGCTTGCACTGAGATATTTTCATACTTTACCAGTTTCTCTGTGCTGAGTGGGGCTTTTTCTGCTCTTAGCTGGGAATAAACCATTCACAGCCCATGCTGTTGGAGAAAAATCAGTGTCTCTGCCTAGGCTAGCGGGGAGGTTCCTAGTGAGGGTCTCCTGCCTCTCCGTTTTTTCCTTGGAATGGCCTGCTGTGGCAGCATACAGCTAAGTTTATATAACTGGCTCCTCAGAGCACTGCCCTGAACAGGATATTCCTGTTGGCGAAGGGCTGAGTATTTGCTTAAACCAACAGTTGTAAGTCCCAGCAGCCCTTGACAGGTACAAACAAGGAACCACAGCGAGGGCTGAGGGCAGGGGGGATTACTGTGCTTAGCAAGAAATAGGCTCTGGCATTTACATGCATATCTTGGATGCGCTCTACAAGGTAAACAAATATGGCATAAAAGTACATTTGGCTATTCAAATGGCCTCGATTGTTCCTATTATGATGATGTCTCCCAGCGTGTATTTAGTAGCACGCTGATTGACTTTGCATGCATCAGGAAGAAAACTTTTCGCTATCTGTTTCAGGATGGATTCTGATGACATTTTCTTTTTAAAGTTTTATTTGTTTATTTCCAGGGACTGTTTGAAATGAAAATAGGTCCTGGCTCCTGCTGGCACGTCAGGCTGCCTGTGCCAGGGCTGATGTTGGCCAGGGCAGAGCCTGCCATAATCAGGGATGGATGGAAAGGCATCTGCAGTCCCTCCTTCAGCTCCAGGTCCTCCTCTTGCTGGACAGGGGATGTGCCAGTGATGGTTTGGCTCGGCCAGACACACACCAGTGACTCCTGAGCTGCCCTCACTCACAGCCTGAGCATGCAAAGCAGTAGCCAAGGACAGCCCTGGTGAGACCTGGGTTGTTTAAGCTCGGGTACATTTGCACGGCTCCAGCCTGACGGCCACAGACAGCGAGCAGCACCGAGGCCCTCCAGCACATCCATCAAGCTACTCACCCTCCACACACTTTTCTTCAAGTGTGTCAAGTAGTTTGTTTAGCTCTTCTGAAGGGGGAGTGGAAAAGCCCAGGGGGCAAGCAGAAAGCAAACAGGCCAATCAGTTCAGCAGCTCTCCACGCTGGAGATGTGCATTTGAACAGCAAACATGATTTTTAGACATCTGACTGATAAAATGGTGCTTAATGCTTCTCTAGTTGTGAGGGTAAATTTATTCTGGCCATACAGCAACAGTTGGCGAGCTGAATCATAACCAGCAAGATAAACACTTGTGGCAAAGTAACCTTTGCCCCCACATGGATAAAGAGAATCTAATCAGTCGTTTTATTTTAGCCTTGTTTCATCTACAGAACTTCTGGGATCTGGCACAAAATTTCCCTTTCCCTGCACCAGTTGTTTAATGTGGTTTGTGGGTTATCTTCATGGGGAGCCAGACAGGTAGGTGGTGTGTGAGGGCTCAGAAAACTCAGAGTTTGCTGGCTGTGGGGTGGCAGAGATGCCAGGTCCAGGCTCCTGCTCCTGCTCCTGCCATACCCTGCCTGCTGTGACAGGGGAGGAGAAACAGCAAAGAGCCTTCCCTGCTCACAGACCTCTGCTGAACTGCCTTACAGAGAGGCACAGCCTGGAATTCCATCACCTGCTCCTTCCCCCACGGATGAAAACATCTTGCAGGTGATCGTGCCAGAAAAGCCTGGCAGCTCACAGGCACCCCACAAATAGCAGATGTCAGAGCCCTGTGAACTGAAAACTTGGACAGTACTGGGTGACAAACTCTTGTTTCAGCTCCAGTGTACTCTGAGGAGCACGGAAAAGATTTGAGCCCTGGTTTGCAGGAGCTGGGGATGTGGTGATACCCTGCATTTTGTGAGTAGACCAGAGGTCTTGCATCCCTTGGATGAATGAATTACCCATTTTATCCATGACCAGGGGTGCTCCTGAGAACCCAGACTGTCCATTTGGGTTGAAGCAGTGCCACTACTACAGCAGAACAAAAAATAAGAAAATTGGGACCTGACGCTGGTCCTCTCCTGCTGCTCCTCCACAGGCCTGGAATTGTGTTCAGGGAAAATATTTATATTTATATTTATATTTATATTTATATTTATATTTATATTTATATTTATATTTATATTTATATTTATATTTATATTTATATTTATATTTATATTTATATTTATATTTATATTTATATTTAGTATTTACACTTATATTTTATTTCTATTTCTATTTCTATTTTTGTTTTTATTTTTATTTTTATTTTTTAGAATAAATTGTTGATCGAGGTGCGAGAGGAAAGGAAGAAAGGTATGGGGGAAGGAGTCTGTCATTGTTCCAGAAGCCCTCTCATGTCACTGCAGCCAACAGTCCAGCTTTAAAACATGCACCAAGCTGGCATTTTTGGAAACAGAGCCCTGGCTGTTTCTGTGGCAAGAGCTGTGCATGGTCAGTGGGACCTCAATTTTTGTCTAGTTTTAAAGGCACGGCCATCATATAAATAACCACCAAACATTTCAAAGCCTTTGAAAACATTTCGTTTAATTTAACATTTTAATGCCAGGAATGGGCCAGGGTTTAGGTGTGGTGGTTTCACATATTTTTGGAACCTGTTTATCTGTCTTTTATTAAGACTTTAAGAAGGCAGCTCAGAGTACCTCAGTGACTCCAGTGATGCTGTAATTTCTGCTTTGTTTTCTGCATGTGATTAAGTTAAATTTGTGTCTCATCTCAAGCTGCTTCCTGGAGAGACACTCAGAGGCTTTGTTTGTTTTTGGTTGCCTACAGATCGATGGCTAAGCTGGTGAGAAAAGACCTGAAAACTTGTTTTGTACCTGGCATTGTCTTAGACTTACGCTAACAAACTATTTCCAGCTAAATTTAGTGTTTTGTCTTCTTTTAATAAAGACAACAAGTGAGCACTTGCTAATAAAGTGTATTCTTGCAATGTCTGCTGTCCTTTCACAGACTGACCTCCTTCAGTGGAGGAAAATTGGGAGTGGAAACATCGCCCCAGCCAGAAAACTCTCAGCTCACATCTCATTGCAAGGGCTTTCCCAAGTGTCTCTGGCCACTTTTGTCCCATCTGCAGCAACCTGAAGCATTTTAGCACTGAGATACTTGGTGTTCTTACCCTGCTCTGCTGCTTCTTCCAAAACAAAAGGTAAGTGACCTCAGCACAGCTTTATTTGCCATCTCAGCATCCTCAGAACTGGGTGATGGAAGGGATGGTGCTGTCACACCACATCTCTAACCAGCTGCTGGTAATGTTCAGGCTTGCTCCCGAAGCATCAGGAGTGACTTCATGTGCTGCACAACACAGGGAAAGGTTTAAAGAAAATTCTGTGCGCCTGAAGAACTCGGGTCTGGAGAAGTCTCCCTCTACCAAGCAGTTTTTCTGCAAATATTTGCATAAAACACAAGTATACAGTCCCCAGCCACAGAGGCTCCTGCCCACATCAGAGTAGGGTCTCAGACACAAACCACCACACAGGCATTTAAGAGTTTCAGCTCTCCTGTGCCTGTGCCTCATTATTTTACAGCAAGTTATCCCAGATCTTGGATGTGGTCCTTCCTGCCAAACCACGGACTGGTGTCCATTATATAGGTAATGGCCTTCCAGGATTTTGTTTTTCAACAATATACTGAACACAGGCTATCACCAACTCACAGAAACCTTTCCTCCTGTCTGAGGAGGGATATGCACAAAACTTAGATGCTCAGAAGCCAAGTTTATGTACTGCTCTGCTATGAACTTGGACCTTTGATTCCCTAATTCGTTTGATTCCTTGCCTACCTAAATGTTTGCCAATAGAATCTTTTTTAAAGCAGTTCACATCCATTATGCTAAATTGACAAGGCAGCATGCAGAGCCCCTAACTGCAGGTTTGTGCCTCTGAGCTGGTGGGATAAGGCAGTATGCAGCAGAGATTATTCTGAACAAGACCTGTCATTTACAACTGCTGAATAAAGCAGAATGCATTTCCAATTCCCTCCACAAAACACAGCGTTTTGCTCCCTACATGCATCACCATAATGAGAATTAGTGCAGATTGTCTAAACACATTTGTACTGCATATTTATTTTTCAGTTTCTCCTCCCTGGGACATGAGCAGGCCCAAGCAGAATGATCTCTTCTGGACCACTCCTTGGAGCAACAGCGAGTGTTCTGTGCATCTTTGTGTCTCTCCCTCACTTTGCTCCAAAAAGTGACAATCCAGTGAAAACCCTGGCAGAAGGAGCCCTCAGCACTGCACAGTGGAGATCCTTCTCCACTGGCATGAACAGGACATTTTCCAGCTCTACCAGCACAGCACAGAGTGGCTTCTGCAAGGGCTCTTTGCTTTTTTCTGCTGGTTATTTCCTGCCCTCTGTTGGTTTTCTTCCCTCCCACCTGCTCTTCTCTTCCTGGTGTCCCCAGCAAGAAGGCATTTAAACTTTCTCATTTGGAGCTGTAAGGTTGGAGAAGGGAACACTACCACCTTCAGAGGGCTGGTGGAAGAGCAGCTGGAAGTGCACATGGGCTGTGTCCAAGCCTGACTGCAAGAACTGCAATTGAAACATTTACATTTGCTGCTTATTCTTCTGTTCCTGGGGGAATTTATCTGCTCCCCATGCCAACTGCACCACATCTCTCCTGATCTCTATGTTCAAATGCACTACCAGATCTAGGGATTTTTTTAAAATATCCTGTTGGCTTGTTGTTGTTTGGGTTTGTTTTTAGTTTTTGTTTTGTTTTGTTTTGTTTTGTTTTTTTAATTTCTGACGTGTAAATGCACAAATTCAGTTTGAGGAGCCTGGGTTTTCCACAGAATATTAGAACCAGCCATGGAAAAAATGTAAGATAAAGAAATTCAGCAACAGTCTTATGAAAATCAGATTTCTCTTTGCAGAACTTGGTTTCCAAGGTGAAATTTCGTGTGCAGTCCACTTGTTTGCTCTTTCCTGCACAGCAGTGCCTTTGCACCAGGAGGTGCTGGTCCATCACATTTCCTCTGAGCAGGGCACTAACTTGCTTAAGTGTTGTTTTACATGGTTTTTATTAGAGCTGAAGCTGTAGAGGGAGAGGACTGCAGATCATGTTACACCCCTTCAGATGCTGGCAGCCCTGGGCTGTGCATCTGGGGTAATCCCATTTTGGTCCAGACATCACAGAAGCTTCTCACAGGCTCTCAACCCTACTCAGCACTGTCAAACAGAAATGATGTTCCAATCAGACCTCCTCGCAGCACTTTTAGCTAAAGGCAAGGCCATGGGGAGCTGTGATCCTGGCACAGAATGGGATTTCCTTGCCCCCTCACAGGGGCAGCTCCACAGCTCAGGGATCCTGCACAGCCTGAAGGAGAGGTATCACCAAAATCTCCTTGTGCCCTGAGGTTTCTGAGAAACCTTAGGCTCAACTACTGCCTGTCACAATTACACAGGATTAATGAGGAGAAAGCATCCAAATTTGCTTTTCTCTTGCTGGCTCAGCTAAAACAGAGGCTCAGTGGCAAGAGGCTGCTAAGTCTGCTCTGAAGGCAACCAGGAACGTGGGTGGACCACCTCACCCCCTGCCTGGGGAGCCTCTCCCTGGCTTGGAGGCAAAGTGTGCCTCATCACCAGAGTGTGATAACCTGTGGATGGGGTTCCAGCAGCTGCAAAATGTGGCCAGCCCACAGCTGGCCTCAGAGCAGCAGCCTAGCTGGAAATGTGGCTATTCCGGATGCTGCTTCAAGAACCTGCCAGCCAAGAAGGGACGAGCTTCCTTATGCAAGCACCATCCAGTGATCCAATAGCACTCCTAGAAAAGAGCTGTCAGGCTAATGCACAGCGTGCCCTGGAGCAAACTGCCTCATGCCTGCTGCAGCAGGGATTTCTGTAGGGAAGCCACAGGAGGGCTGTTAATCAGTGTCAGCCTGGCTCCAGTGGACGGTCCCAGTGAGATGTCAGTGCCCCAGGGCCCCTTTCCGGGAGGGGTGGCCTGTTTTGGATGCTGCTGTGTGTGATTTGGACACGTCTGACCCAGGCAGGCTTGCCAAGACCCTGGTGAGATCTGCAAATGCATTTGGCAAAAAGTGTGCCAGGAGGAGCTGCTGAGCCTAAATGCCATGGAAGTTTCAGCTCTTCTTGGAAATCCTTCTCTGGACTGTGAAACAATACCCTGAGTCAGAGGACAGTGGGTGGCAGAGGTCAGCAGATCTTACATATGCTTCTTGAGAGGTGCTTCTGGAAGATCAAGCAAACAAAATTCCTGAATCCAATACCATTTGAATCAACAGCTTTTATGTGTTGGTGCAAGAAATAAACCTCCGTCAACCTAGAGGTAATTTTAGGTGCAGAGAGATGGCTTTAGCTTTTCAGCTCCTGGACAAGAGAGCCTGATATTTCTCATTACAGTCATGACTAACTGATGACTAGACATCCAGGAGAGAGACATCTAAGAATGCATTGCCTCCCAGCTTTTCTTAGAAAGGCAAGAAACAGCAGTGCAGCAGTGACTCACTCTGGTCATTTCTCCCTTAAGGGTCAGCTGGTTGTTCTTATCACTTTGCTTCAAATGCTGAGGAGATTTACACTTTCTAAGAATGAAAAATGTCATTGCAGGTTCCTGTTGCCAGCAGAAGTATCTGCAATTCTCTTTGTTTATACCAGCCAGACAAACCCCAAGCACCAAAATTCCTGACCCTCTTTACCTAAACAACCAAAACACTTTATGGTCCTCCCTTGGAAATGTGCAAGCCACTTCAGAGCTGAAAGAGAAAGTTTTCTCTCGTTTGATTTTTTACAGCCAAATCAAAACCAAAAGTTGTCAGTGTGTGAGCCTGCTTAGAATATTTGCTTTTGAATGTCCACATTTGCCAGGAGGTTTGTGTCTCCCTTTATGTGAGCTTGGAAGGTTTTTAAAGGGACCTGTAAACCTTTTGGTTCCAGGTTTGACCCTGAAGGTTCTGCATCCTGAAATTTGATTCAGCCAAGGTCCACCTTCAGCTGTGAAAATGAGTACCTCCCAGATGGCTCCTTTTTACTCAGTAAAAAAAATTGGAGTATGTTTTAGCATGTTGTTTAGCATATGGGAAAGGCACAACAAAACAAAACAGACCCCACGGTTTCATCAGAGGTATCTGAAATCTGTATGTGGGATCTATGAACAAAAAAAAGAACAAAGTTGAGTGTTTCACAGCAAAATATGGCATCAACCATGTGAGCTTGAGCTGGTGGTTCTGCCCTCATGGAAGGGCTGGCAGATGGGTGTTAAACCAGCACGAGCAGCAGAGTTGATGTGCTCTGAGGCTCAGCAATGTGCAGTGTGTGGATACAGATAAAAACACAAATAACAATACAGAAGTGAGCATAGAGCCCTGCTGGCCTGCTGTTCTTTGCACCATCCTGCCATTATTCATATGCTGGTGAAATCCTCACATATATCAGTCCCCAGTCAATAAAGCCTGTGGAAATGCATCAAAATGATGCTCCCTTCTTTTAGTCTTCATAGTGGTGCCACACCACACTGCTTCTGATCCCTTCTAAACTGTGTGTGGAAGGGAGAATGAGCTGTTTCTTATTTGCTTTTTTAAACAATAATTTCTATTTATTTAGGATCAACTCGTGGGCTTCCAAGGCTTGGAGCACCCACCCCTCCAGCTTGTGGGCTGCAATGGGAGCTTAGAGCAAGCTCTGAGCCAGGGTCACCCCCTCCATCCTCCCTGGACGTCAGGACTGTGCTCAGCCTGATTAATTTCCTACTCCTCTCCTGGTCCAGCAGAGATTCAGCACAGGGCCTGTATCTTGTTTTTCTTCAAACTCACCTCTCCCAGGGCATTTGGAGAGCAGCTGTGGCCTAAACAAAAGTATTCTTTTGAAAAGAATTCTCTAAAGAGCTTGTATAAAGGCATCAGCCCTTGCCAGAACTAACACAGAGGTGGTGCCTAAATCTTCTCTGGGGTGCAGGGATGAGCATGTTTATGACACTCCACTACAGCAGAACAAAATGGCCCAAGCTGGTTTTCCCAAGCCCACTGGGAGATGTTTGAGTGCCTTTTTGTGTGAGGACCATTGGAAGACACAATTTCACACAGATTTGCATGACCTGCTACAGAATTTGGACCCATCCAATGACTGGAAAGGGTGGGAGGTCTTCAAGAGGAAGCAACCACCAAAACAATCGGTGGGGATGAGACAGGAGATTACTAAGAGGCAGCAGGGCATGTGCCAACATAAATGCAACAGCCAGACAAGCCTAAGCTTTCTTAGGAGAAGTCCAGACTGGCTTTTTGCAGGGCAGGGCACAAAGGTGGAGAGACACTCTTTCCTAGAATACCAGACAGAAACCAGCTCATTCTCCAAGGGACCAGCACAAGCTCTGTGGTGCTGATGGAATCACAGCAGAGTCACAGCAGCTCAGGACTGGCACATAACGTGGCAGCCAGGGCCACAAAGCCTGAGGAAAGCCAAGCTTTATTCCATGCTGCACAATGGCCATTAAAAGGGACAGCAGCAAAGCACTTCAGGGCTCTTGCTGCTGGTTTGCAAATCCACAGCATTTTATGTTACATTTTTGGCAATATGGGGAAAAAGGGATGAAAGATGTCGCTTAAGGGTGACATCCTCACTCGACACTCAAGGATGTCACAGAAAAGTCCCAGCATTCCTGTGTTTGGAGACAAATCCACTGAATCCAGTTCTACAGCCAGGATGCCAAGACAGAGAAAAGTACTAATTAATTGCATTGCAAGGCAGTGATTGGGAAAAAAACCAACCCAGCACACAAGAATAAATCAGCCCAAAAGCGCATGTCATTCCCCATGTGCTTTCTTCCACTGTGACCAACACCATCTGCTTAAAAAAAAAGGCATATGCTGCTATATTGAGACGTCTCTGAAACCCAAATTTGCTAATTTAGAGTCTTTGGGTATCTCCACTGGAGCACAATGCAAAAAGAATCAATTTTAAAGAGAAGTGTGTGCTGCAGTGTCTAACACCTAGCAGAGCTTAGGAGGAGAAAACAGGAGCTGAAAGGTGGGAGTGGACACTTTCAAACAAGGCCTGAGGGCTGCTTTTAAAGGGATGGTCAGTGACCCTGTCAGCAACAGCAGAGGAGAGCACAGGGTCCTGGGCACAGCACCAGGAAGGAACCAGAACACATTTTAACACTGGTTATTGATCCCAGCACAGCAGCAGCTGCTCAACAGCTGGCAATGGAGACCAGGGCCAGAAGATTTGTTGGTCCTCAATTCTAAATTCGGTGGAAAGATGATCTGTATTCAAAGCACATCCTCTTTCTTTACTTATTTTTAAAGTTTGCCATTCAGCTGGACCTCAACTCTGTGTAATGTGCATTTTTGTTATTGCTGTACTCCAGGAGAGGGAGGCTGTCATGCCTTCAGAGTGTCACACAACCCTGCCTGGAGCTGGACATTGTCCCTTTAAGGAAGGCTCGGGGGGAGCTCTTCCCTCAGGATTGCTCCCTTCCATTCCCACTAGGATTACCATCACAGACATTTTTGAGTTTTATTTCACTTTTGTGCCAAGTGTGAAGAGTGCTGGAAGGTTCAGAGAGTCTCCATGTCAGCCCAAGGTGATTCCCATGCCCACCCCAGAGTTTCAGAGGCTCCATGAGCAGCTCAGGCTGGCACACCAGGGGAACCTGGAAGGTCCCAACATGTTGATGGTGCTGTCACCTCACTCATGAAGCAATCTGAGAATTGTTCTCTAATTTTGTGCCACATCACTGCCTTTGATGACACAGCTCAGCAAAGCACCACAGGGTCATGCAGAGGGGAAAAGGACTCTGAAATCATCCAGCCCACAACCTGTGACTGTCACCACCTTGTCACCAGCCCAGAGCACTGAGTGCCACTCCAGACAGTCCTTGGACACCTCCAGGGATGGACTCCATCACCTCCCTGGGGCAGCCCCTTTCACTGTTTAACAATCCTTTCCATGAAGGAATTCCTGGCCTTCCCCTGGCCCAGCCCGAGGCTGTTCCCTCTCCTCCTGTCTCTGTTCCCTGGGAGCAGAGCCCGACCCCCCGGCTGTCTCCTCCTGTCAGGGAGCTGTGCAGAGCCACAAGGGCCCCCCGAGCCTCCTTTTCTCCAGGTTCTGTGCACTCCTCACGCTCTCCACAATCAGATTTCCCCTGAGCATGCATTCTTCGAATGATCCGAGCATATGAAGCTTATCTGAAGCAGAATTTTTTTGTTGACATTATAGAAACAGAATTATTTCGCCATTCTTTCTCTGGGAGGACTTTTGCCTGTCACACATGCACAAAGGAATGGGATTCAGGTCCCTCACAGCAGAGGCACAGCTGCCACCAGCACCCAGCTCCTGGATTATGCTCCCAGAGGTTACAATCACTTCACTTTCATTTATCCCTGTCTCACACAGGATATCAGTCCTTTGGATGAGGAGACTACTTGTAACGTTTGGGATTTCATCAGGGACACCAAGAAAGGCAACATTTCAGTTACCATTTATCACACATTCCACAACCAGGAAAAAACATCAGTTACAGGGTGCTCAAGATGGCATGGGTGTGGAAGGACAGGATTTGTGAGAGCAGGTAGAAATATAAGGCTGAGAAATACTCTGTTATGGCAAAAATATGTAGAACAATGCTGGTTTTACTGTATTTATTACAGCAAGACCCTCCTTGAGGATTTCCAGACCCTTTACCAGCAAAAAGCCACAGGAGTGCCAGAACCCAGGTCTCTTCTTCTGTTTTGTCTTTGGGATATACCAAGAGGAGGGGGAAAAAAAAGGTTGATTTGTATTTTTATAGCTTTGGCCAAATTCTTGCTTTCTGTAAAGAAGATATGGGATCAAATGAGTTCTGCTTAAAAGAAATCCTCTAACCACACATGTGCTCAGTGAAACTTGAGAACAGGAATTCATTGAAGGGAGCAGGACCTGGGAGAAGTTTGACCCATGCCATACAGTCTCTCATGCTCCTCCCAGTGCAGATCATGCTCTAGTGTGACAGCACGAGTATCCACATCTGTTGTTGCAATAAAAACTGATTTTGACAAGAAATTTTTAAAAGGGGTCACTGATATACAACCAAAACTTAAACTCACAAAAACACAAATACTCCTGTATGAGTCCCTCAGTGGCCCCTCAAAAAAAACAAAAACAAACAAAAAAAACCAAAAAAAATCCCAGAAAAACCAAACCCTACACTACAACAACTACAACAAACAAACAAAACTAATAAAAAGCAATTAAATTAATTAAATCTAAAAATATGCAATTCCTCCTGCTAACCCATAAAATACCCCATTGAAAAAACTAACAAATAAAAACTTTTAGAAATTTTAAAACCTATCAACACAATAATGACCCCAGTGAATGCACAACTCAAAATTCCTAATTCAGCAATGATCCCTAAAAACTGAAAATTGTTAGTCGTTGATTTAAAAGATTGGGTTTTTGTGATACAGTATGAGCACTTTGTTCGTTAAAATTCCTAGTAAGGAACAATGAATTACAGCAAGGGTGTAGACTTGTACCACATAGTTTCAGATCACTGAGCACAGTATGCATAACTTCTGCTGACACCAGCAGTTGCTTAACCAGTTTTTAAGAATTCTTCCCTAGGCTAGGAGGAACCAGCAAGAAAGAACCGGGCGCCTCCCCCCCTGCTGCGACCACCAGGAGACAGATCACGACTCCCCAGCAACAGGCCAGAGAGTGCTCCAAGGAAGGACACATCAGCTGAAATAGAGCTGCATAAAAACACCATGGGTGGGAGAGGGAAGCATGCGCTCTTGGTGGAGCAAAGATTCCCCGGCCACCCAGCGCTGTTTGCTTACTGTCGCTTGCTCTAATAAATTTAATTGATTAGGACTGACTTGATTCAGTTTTTAGTCTATAACAATTTGGTGCCATGACTCAGATAGGGACAGCCTGGTGGGACGCTCTCCCTTGGGGAGGCACCCGCAATTTTGCGGCCCCATTTGAGAGGCGCCCTCCGGGACCCTAACCAATGAATCCTAAATTCAGCAGTAAGCAAAAGAAAGCCGGCAACCCCATAAACTTTGTACATGAAGATTTGGGCGAAGACGCAGGACGCGTGAGTACAGGCCGGTTATCCGTTCGGTTGGGGTTGGGTATCCTGGAGTGTGCTGAGTGAGACGCCCGATTGCGGGCGAAGCGGGTGCGGACCCCTCAGTAGTGCAGTTCCCACACCCCCGAGGGGCTGGGTCACGAACAGGGGGCAGCAGGTGTGTGTGAGTGAGAAGGCACTCTGGAGGATGGGACAGAGGAAAAGCAAGCCCTCTGTTCCCATGGGCGGGGGACCCCAAGTTAAGCTCCCTGTCATACGAACAGATAGTCCATTAGGTTTAATAATCAAGACCTGGGATGCCTTCCCATCTAGAAGCGGGAAAGACAGAGCGAAAATGAAACACTATATGAAAGCATGGGGGGTCAGCAGATTAGGGGAGACCACCTTTATTGGCCAGTTTTTGGTTCCTTTGAAGATTACATTTGTCAGGCTTAAAATATTTGTGTGAATTTAAAAGACCCTTTTAAGTTAGGGGAATTGTTGAAATTTCAGTTTGTAGCAAAATCGTAGGTGGACGTTAGAAAGAAATTGGAAAAGCTAGAGGACTGGCAGACTCGGGGGTTGGAGGAATTGTTGAGGAGCTGCCTGTGATGCTGCGGGCTGTGCTCGCTGGGAGCACCAGTGGAGAAGGAGCTGTGTTTGCACTGTGACAGGGCACAAACTGACTCTGGTGTACAGTGCGTGATAAAAGAGGGAAAACAAGAATAAAGGAATTTAAGGGAAATGCAGATTGTAAGTGGAAAGATTAGGATTCTATTTTAAGGATTTTGTGAGTTTTGCTGGAGAATACAAGTAATACAGGGAAAGCCATTGAAGTTTGCTAAATGTGTGAGACGGGTTTGAAAGCCATGAGTTTCTGATTGCTCCTCATTGTGATTGTAATTTACTAAAAAAAAAAAAAATTGATGACTAAAATGGGAATGCAAATTAGTGTTGTGAAAAGCAACAAAAGTTTATGCTGGAATATATCTGAAAGTACAAGCAGATGCAGAAATATACAGAGTTTGTTTAGGCAAGCTTTGCAAAAAATAAAAAAAATATATTAAAAGAGTTTACTTCACCCTCAGGAGTTAAGCTGTTGCAATATGTAAATAATTTGCTGTTATTGGAAGAGAAGGAGAGGGTGGTTGAGTAGAGTGTCAGATATTTAGGACACCTTCTGACTGGGGGATTGCAGTGTGTTGGTTCAGAAGGAGTGCAGGGGATTTTTGCCCCAGACTCACAAGGGGTTGCGGCAATTTTTGGGGTTAGTAAGGTACTGCAGAGCTTGGATTGAGAATTTTTCTGTTGTGGCTAGACCTTTGTGCAACTTTTTAACCCAGAGCGGTCCTGGTGTTGTGATGTGGACACCAGAGGTGGAGTGATGTGTTTCTATTGTGGGAAGAAGGGACATGTGAAAAGAGAGAATGCAGGAAAAGAGTGGCAGATGAAAAAAAAATGTTTAAAGAGAATTAGTGGGTGTTGGGGTGTCTATTTGCTGGGGACACAGGAAAAATCAGAGCCCCTCGTAAAACTAAGAGTAGATCCCCAACAAGAAGAAATTGAATTTTTGGTAGATTCCAGGGTGGAAAGGTCAACTGTTCAATCCCTGCCGCGTATCTGTAAAATTTCAAAAAAGGTACAAGTGGTGGGGCTAAAAGAGAACCCTTTGGGGTACCGGTGATAGAAAATGTAACGTTTGAACAGACTCCAGAACAGGCCTGGAGACTCTATTGTTAGTCCCTGAAGCAAATTATAATTTATTAGGGAGAGACTTGATGATTGAATTAAGAATTGGTTTAGAAGATGTAGAAAACAAATTGAACATTAAATTATGCCCCCTACGAACAACGGATGAAAAAAAGATAAATCCCGAGATGTGGTGTACACCCAATACAGTGGGGAAATTAGAAATTGAACCTTTTGAAGTAACAATCAGAAACCCCGAGGTTCCCGTATGAATTAGACAATACCCGTTGTGCAAAGAGGGGAGACACGGCTTGAAACCCGAGACAGAGAGATTGTTAAAGAAAGGGCTGCTAGAGTCCTCTATGTCTCCCTTTAACACCCCTATATTACCAGTAAAGAAAGCTGATAGAAAATACAAATTGGTACATGATTTAAGAAAAATAAACAAAAGAACCGTAGAAAGATTCCCAGTGGTTGCAAACCCGCATACCCTATTAAGCCAGCTAAGACCAGAAGATAAATGGTACAGCCTAACAAACTTCAAAGATGCATTCTGGTCCTGCCTCCTTAAGGAAACCTGCCAGGATTACTTTGCCTTTAAACGGGAGGACCCGGATACACACAGAAAACAACAGATAAGGTGTTAATCAAAGCCTGAAAAGAAATGTCCTTAACACCCTGTTGGGAAGGACCTATGTTGTTTTGCTTACTACAGAAACAGCTGTGAGAACTGCTGAAAAGGGATGGACTCACTCTAGTCGAATAAAAGGACCCATTTTGGTGGATGCTGAGAAGCCCTAGAAGATAGCCAGCCCGCCGGGACCAGAGAATCACCTTTAAAAGATGAGAATTTGGAACCGGACTCAGAACTATTACTAATGAACTATGAGCAATTAATTCAAGAGACCCGAGTTGGTGAATTGCCTGGATATAGCTACCCCATTGTTGTTGATTTCAGAGTATACTGTGGGATATGGGGCTGTGATTGCTATCCTTTTGTATGTTTTATCTGTAAAGTGTGCCAGGAATGGTGGGGGACCCACTGCCAAAGGGGCAGACCCCAAGGGGAGTCTGTAGAGGGTGTTACTGAATAAAAAGGAAGCTCACACGGGCCGCCCTGAAGGTGTGAAAAATTACTAGGAGTATAGTAGAACAGTCTCAAGAATGGTGGGAAGTATTTGTAATAGGAGTGAACCCTGAGAACTATCACTCAGTGTTATCACTCTAACAAACCGGCCCCATTTATGGCACAAATCATCAAAGGGTGCTGCCAAAGGCCTTAACTGGGGCCCAGTGGGTCCAGTGTGATTCACAAGTAAAGGATAAAAATTTGGAATCGTGTAAGAACAGAAAGGGGCGAAGCTACAGACTTCCTGAAGCCTACCTTTGCTGCCGAGAAGATGGAACACCCCGTGGCTGGCTGCAACCCAGTCTGCGGGCGAGGCAGAGAGGTAAGAGTGTGTGGAGGCAGGAACCCACTGAGTGGGACAAAGCAAAAATCCTTCACGAAATGCCCCTGGGATATTAATTCCCTAAGAAACCAAAAAACGGACACCACATTGGGACCAGAGGGCAAACACTCGGGGGAGGCAAAGAGATTCGGAAACAGTGCCTTAATGACCAGGCTGGGACCCTACCCTTTCTGGCAGACTATATTGGTGATTTTGGGAATGCTTTTTGAATTGTCACAAGGAGAACACAGCCACCAACCCTTCAGGTGGTCTCTAATCAGGTGGGAAGATCAACAACTAGTTCAGTCTAGAGAGGGGCTGGGGGCCCCTAGCTTCACAGAACACTTGAGCTCACTTGTAGTCACAGATAAAAGACAAGCCCAACTAAAAGCATTTTGTATGTGCCCAAGCTTAAATCCAGGAAGAAGTTACTGTAATTCACCCAGAGAATATTATTGTGCTTCCTGGGGCTGTGAGACAGTTGCCTCTGATTGGGAACCTGGGGTGGGCAAAGATAAATGCCTTCAAGTAGAACGGGGTCCCCCAAGCCGCCAAAAACCTAAGCATGAATATAGTGGGGGAGTACTTGGAAGTAGTACTTGTTACTTATTTATTTAAACATAACAAACTCACAAGACCCTGGGTGGGTGATTGGGAGGACTTGGGGAGTGCGGTTTTGGGAACCAATAGAGGAGGACTAATACTCAATGAGAAGAAACCCTTGCCCCATGACTGTCAGGCCATAGGCCCGAACACAGGGAGGACAATTCGCCTAAAGTAAATGACACCTTCACTAAAGGTAACAGCGCCCTGGCATCAGACAAAGAGACCATAATACTCCCCACTGTAGACCCACAGCCAAACACTCTTTGGAGCCTTATGTATGCCACTTATCAAGTTCTTAATGCCACTAAGCCTGACCTTACTGAACATTGTTTGCTTTATTTTGATATTAAACCCCCTTTTTATGAAGCAATAGGAGTCTCTGAAAAGTCTAGGCAGGCAAATGGAAGTAACCCCCCTCAATGTGATTGGAAAGGTACTCAAGCTCGAGGGATAACTTTAGCAGCAGTAACTGGAAAGAGGAGGTGCATCGGGAATGCCCCGAAAGATAAAAAACACCTGTGTGGGGTAATAACAAAAGCAAAGCAACAGAGAAACCCCGCCACCTGGCTAATCCTGACCAGAAATACTAGATGGGTATGTTCAAAAGAAGAAATAACTCCTTGTATTTCTCTCAACTTATTCAATGAAGCGTCAGATTTTTGTGTACAAGTATTAAAATTATATATCACCCAGAAGAATATGCATATGATCTCCAAGACACTAAGGCACCTCACTTGACAAAAAGGGAACCGTTCACAGCCTTAACCATGGCCACTTTAATGCTAGTTGGAGAAGCAGGGGTGGGGACCAGAGTAGCATCATTAGTGAAACAAAACCAAGAATTCAATTCCCTAAGGGTAGCTGTAGATGCAGACTTAGCCCACATTGAGCGATCCATAACTGCTCTAGAACAAGATGTTCGGTCACTATCAGAGGTAGTGGTACAAAACCGAAGGGATCTAGATCTAATCTTTTTACAACAAGGGGGATTGTGTGTTGCCTTAAGAGAAGAGTGTTGCGTGTACGTGAATAAAACAAGAGATTCAATGGCCAAGCTAAAAGAGGGGTTAGAGCGAAGGAAGAAAGAAAGGGAAGCCCACCAAAGCTGGTATGAAATTTGGTTTAATAATTCTCCTTGGCTCACTGCCCTGTTGTCAACCATAGCAGGACCAATCATTCTCCTAGTATTAGGATTAACTTTTGGCCCCTGCATCTTTAATAAAATCATAGAAATTGTAAAAAGATGACCAGAGGCAGCACACCTGATGCTCATTCGAGCTAAATATGAGCACAGACCTAGTGATCCATAGGTAATTGAAACCCTTGCCCTAAGTCATAGAGAACTGAAACGTTTTAATGAACAAAATGGTAAAAGAGAAAAGGAGGGATTGTGATACAGTATAAGCACTTTGTTCGTTAAAACTCCTAGTAAGGAACAATGAATTGCAGCAGGAGGTGAGACGGGTGTAGGCTTTGGCCACATAGTTTCAGATCATTGAGCACGGTATGCATAACTTCTGCTGACACCAGCAGTTGCTTAACCGGTTTTTAAGAATTCTTCCCTAGGCTAGGAGGAGCCAGCAAGAAAGAATCGGGCACCTCCCCCCCTGCTGCGACCACCAGGAGACAGATCACGACTCCCCAGCAACAGGCCACAGAGTGCTCCAAGGAAGGACACATCAGCTGAAATAGAGCTGCATAAAAACACCATGGGTGGGAGAGGGAAGCAGAGACTCCCGGCCACCCAGCGCTGTTTGCTTACTGTCGCTTGCTCTAATAAATTTAATTGATTAGGACTGACTTGATTCAGTTTTTAGTCTATAACAGTTTTTAAAATTACAGTACACGCTAATTATATACCTCATTTTACTTTTTTGTGGATGTCCACATCTGATTTCATAGGAGAAGATTCCACAGGCATCCCTTTATCCTTTTGGGCTGCTGCTTTATTTAGAATCTCCTCACCACTGAGAGTGTTAAAGCCCCCACCAGCCTTGGTGCATAGATCAGACTAGGGGACTGAGCTTACCTGAACTCTTTTGCTGTGATGGTGCCTTAGGATTTTAGCTTTTATATTTTTTCATATATTTGTAAACCTGCAATTTTTTAGCTTCTAACTCTAAATTCCATATAGAGTGTTGGATGTTGCTTTCCCATTTGGTCAGACACAATTCCTGTCCAGGCCTGGGAATCAAGGATGCTTCATTGTCTCAGGCCCTGAGAGATGGAAACAATAGTCAATTAGGGGGGAGCAAACTTGGGGTAAATTACTTCATTACCTGAAGCTGTAATTGGAGGATTAACCCCTAATATGCAAATGGACCAAACTTATAAAAGTGTGAAACCCATGATCATTTGGGGTGTAGCCCTTTGGGGAGGCTTCATCTGCCCAAAATATACCTCAAGGCCCTTCAATAAATATAATATTTTATATTTATATTATTTATATTTATAGTTATAGTTCTATTTATATTTATTCTTTTTATTCCCTTAGTTTTGTTTGGCCTTTGCTTTTAGGTAGCCCCAATAAGCTACCTAAATCAGGCATCAAAATTAGGCATCAGTGACACCACTCCCATCTTCACACTCCTTCACCCCTAGGGTTGAGCAAACAGAAGCTGATTCACAGCTGGAGTGTTGATTCACTCTCCAGTGGTTAAGGGACTGTTTCACCAGGCCTTCCACCTTGCTGTGTGAAAAGCCAGCTACCATGCAGAGTTCACACTGTTTGCTGCTGGGTCGCCTGTAGGTAGCAAATGGATTCAGGAGTTATACAGGGGTGAGCCCTCAAGGACAAAGACAGTCAGAGAGGGGCCTCCTGGTCCCTGATTTCCTTTGGAAACCAGTATCAAAGCAGCTTTACACCTAAATCAGTGCTTTAGTTTTCCAAACAGCTGAGATCCTGGGAGAATCTGGCCCAAGGTACTGCCAGGTGCTGATCTCTGCAAGCAGTCACAAAGAAGTTACTGCAAGTCCTTGGGTATCACCACCTAACTTTGGCCCTAATTAGGTATTTTACATCACCTGGTCCCTGATGAAGGGTCATTATGAGTTAAATGAAGCCTGCAAAAAGTGCTCATTTACATTATGCTGACTTCTTTCTCTGTAGTTTGGCTACTTGATGTGTGTCGTATACAGATATCTCACAGGGCTGCAAAAGAGATTCACTAAGCATTAGCAATGAATCACATTTCAGCTTTTTTTTTTTTCCTTCCCCTACAGTGGAGCTGGCAAGAGTAAATTACAGTTGGAGGAAACTGGAAAACAAAGCAGCATAAAAAGCAGCACAAGGTATGCAGCAGAGTCTGCTTGGTGAATTTCAGATGTGGCAACTCTGACGGAATTAAGCAGGGTTTAGCACCTCCTGTGATCCTGCACACACGCACAAAGACAGCCAGGCACACTGAGAAATGTCCCCAAGGGCCTGCCACTGGTAATCCTACACAGTCCAGAGGTACAATTCAGGACTGCCAAGGCCCTTCTGACACAGGGACAGCGCTGGCATGAGTGACTGCCAGCCTAGGAGGGGGGATGAACACTGGGATGTCCTCCCACAGTCATCTGTAGCTGACCCAGGGGCATTTGCAGCAGAAGGGAAGTGGCTGGTGTGAGGATATTTGTGCTGAAAAGGAGTTACAAACGTGGTCTAATTCTGTAAGAATCTGCAAAACTCCTCCTGGAATGCTTCAGGGCAGTGCCTCCTTCAGGGAGCAAAGCAGAAGTGGTGCCTGGGACACACTGGCAGGGCCTAAACTGATAAAATTGAAACCAGCCAAACATTTTATTTCAATAAGGCTGCTGCTCTGCCTCTTGATACACTCGAATTTTCCGAAGTGTTTTAACCCCACAGCCTGTTGTAAGACCTTTCATTTTGTAATTCTGGCGGCGGGGGGAAGATGTGAGGTGGATAAACACTCTCCCCTGGAGGTGGCAGGTCTTCCAGGTTCTGCTGTTGCTGATGAGATCATGAGAAACGAGTGGGTCTGCTTTACCAACACCCTCAGATGGGATCCTTGCTGCAATGCTGTTTTGTTTGACTGCCCACTATCTAGACAGGGACATCAGAGCTCCACAGGCAATCTCAGGGCATGACTCACAGGCTGTGGGGGCAGGAAAACCTGGGGATGGGACATCTTCAGGGGGTGAACTGAAGAAACTGGTTAATGGTCACAAGATGGCAAAAACTTGTCTTTCTGAAGCTGAAAAATGGGCACAATCCCTGGGCAGAGAGTGGGATGCTGCCCAGTGCCTCCTTACAGCTAATCCACACTCTAAGGAGCTCAGGAGACAAAGGAAGATGAGCAAAGAGGGCTTGTGAATTACAGGAAAGCTGTGGGGAAAGGGTGCAGAGTGAGAACAGGAGCCTCTGTGGCTGAGACAGCTCAGCCCAGACACCAGCACACAAAAGAGGCAACAGATGCCATAAAACAGCTCATGCCTGCCAACAGGAACAGCTGCAGGCAAAAACTGGGCAATATGTATGATTTGCACGTTGTCATCTAAAGATACCGGCCTGTTTTACCCCAGAACTCTTAACAAACAACACAAATTTCTCTACTTTCTGTTTATGCCTTCTGATTCTTTAGCAAGCATTTAGTGCTCAAGTTCAGATAAGCACAGACAAAATTAACACCAGCCAGGACTTGGTGGCGAGAAGAAATATGCTGTCATTATACTTTGAGAAGTCAAAAAACTCCACAGACTGCTTAGACATGTGAAGAGGCAGAAATTACCTCCCTACAGTAGCTCAGTTGGCATGGACACAGTAAGTTAGGTGTTTGACTCCTGCAATAAATTACATGGATTGCAGCAAGGATCCCATGTCTAAGTCTCAGAAATCAAGTACCTGGGTCTTCATATGTGGTATGTGCCATAATCTATCTCCTTGAGAAGGGTAATACCTTTACTCAGCTTGAAATTCTTGGCAGGAGAGCAGAAAGTCTGTTATTGCAATGCTGATCAGCTTCTCCAGTTTCCAGTTCTGTATGTTGCGGGACTGGTGTGTGGGCCTGGGGATTCTGAACAGCCCAGAAGCCCTAATCCTACATTTTCAGAAGTGATACGTGATTTTCAGGAAGCTGCATACATGTAAGCTTAAGATTTTCCAGAACTGTGTGTCTGGTACCTCCTGCTAAAGTCTATCCAAGCAATTTTCTAAATTTCTGCTCTGTAGTGAAAGTATGGTCCACTAAATTATTACTTACAGACTTCACCCTGTCATGCAAATTGCTGTCTGCTTTCCCTTCATGTGTTCTAAACTGTAACCCCAGCTACAAATTGAAAAGTAATGCATTTAGGATATCTCTTTCCTGGGGAAAAAACCCCAAAAACCAAAAAAAAGCTTTCAGACTTTCATAGGAGGCTCAGTTTTCCCAAAAACCTCTCCCCAGCCAACAGGTCACAGAAATTTGGGTGTCTGTGGTCAGAGTAATTTCACAGTGCCATGAAGTCCAACCCCTTGTGCTGCACAGGAAATGCACAGGAAAAAAAAATCTCAGACTGCCTGGAAATGTTTCACTGGCTCAGCTCTGGACACACCTCACAGATTTAACTTTTTATTCAGCACCACCTGGCTTTGTAATTATTTAGAGACCTTAATGGCCATTGGGCAGTAAACACAGGACTGTTCACTCTTCTGAGGATTGTATCTCACCCACACAACAAAATTAAAATAGCACAGCTTTCCACTTAAAAGGATTTCACCCCAGGCTCAGAAACACAACATCAGTCCTTGCTCTAGAAAAGCAAAGGGCTCACCCCAAAATACACAGGAAATGAGTGGTGAAGGTAAGCTCTGATATCATCCAACTTCTGCACCTGAAGTATGTGTGAATCACGGATTGGTGTGGGTTGGAAGAGACCTTAAAGATGATCCCATTCCACCCCCTCCCATGGGCAGGGACACCTTCCACTCTCCCAGGCTGCTCCAAGCCCCATCCAGCCTGGCCTTGGACATTTCCAACAATGGGGCAGCCACAGCTTCTCTGCGCAACTGTGCCAGGGCCTTGCCACCCTCACAGGGAAGAATTATCTCCTTATATCTGATCTAAAAAAATCCCTCCCCAGCACTCTTGGAAGGGGCTCTGAGGTCTCCCTGGTGCCCTCTTTTCACCAGCTGAGCAGCCTCACCTCTCAGCCTGTGTCCACAGCAGATCAGCCTGGAGCATCTGTGTTGTGCTGCACAAGCCACAGGAGAGAGCAGACAAGACCATGTTCATGGGCATGTTCTGTTCCCTCTGCCTCTGAGCTCTCACAGAAAAGAACCTTTCTGGATCAAAATAATTTTCTGCTCTTGACTTCTGTCCTGAAAAGAATGGGTTATCTAGCATTAAAATCTCACTCTCCTTTGCCACTCCCCTGTCCATCAAAGTCAACAAACAAGGAGCACGTGGAAAGGAGATCACACCACAGCTGCTTGCCCCAGGCCATTAAACATCCTTTTGGTCTCAGCTCTGTATAACAACCTCATTGTCCCCATCTTGGAGGGCTGTTAGAGCAGTAAATTTGCCAGCTAGCAGAACTTGTGGGTGTCTGACTGGCAGCTCCCAAGTGTTTCCTTTGGGAAGGCTCTAAACTTTTTTTCTTGTGTCAGTGACATATCAATATAATTTGACAAAGGGCATAATGCCCTTCTGCAGATGGCTTTATTAAGGCTCAGCAATAACTAATATTCTACCATCAACTCCAAAGATCTCCAAAATGGCAGTGTTCCTATTTATACTGTGTTTGCTCAAAATGTCCTCAAAATGTCCTCATCTTTATGAGCCACAAACTTTCTTTGAAAAATGTTTTATTTTGTTTAAATTTCAGTCTCTTCCCTAATACAGCAGTTTGTGGAGCCAAGCCTGGTCACTGCCATACTGCAGAGATTGCTTCAATGATCTTTTCCTACCTGTCAGCTGAGGTGGTAAGGATATAATTTTTGAACCTTTCAAGCAATCATTCAGCAACGCTTTAATACAAAGGATATCATTAAATGACCAGTCCATACATGCCCACCCCAGGGAATACCAGCCCTGCTCTGTAATCTGAGTGACTCAGTCACTCTATCAAGTGCCATGAATGTGCACCTGAGTAACTGGGAAAAAAAATTGGTCAAAGGGACATATTTTCTATTGAAATAATGATGTATTTTATAAACATGTGCAGTAAAAATCTTCGAACTTTTGTCCTGCTGCTTCTTGCACTGTCACCAACATGCTTCAGTCTGCCCTTCATGTGGTTGTGACATCCCAGGGAAGCATTTATGTGTTTACACATTATTACTGTTAGACTTTCAACATTCAAAGACTTCAAAGATTCCAGGTGAACTGCTGAGTTCTGACATCTCGGGCCAGGTCTTAATGAAGGACTCTGTTTTCTGGAGGCACAAATTATTGCTGGCACAACTAATTGCTGTAGTGTGCATATCTGAGCTCCTCAGAGCAGCCAGAAAAGCAGACAATTTTCTGGGTTGAAATTGAGCTGTGTTGTGTCAACAAGGCTGTAGTTTGCAGATGTGCTGTGGGTTGGTTTGTTCTGGGTTTTTTTGCCTCTGTCACATCCGTGTATCAAAGGAACAAGTCCCTGGGTTGCTCTTTGCCTCTGAAAACTTAAGTTAGAGTCACCCAATGGCCACCCCAGGATGTTTTTGGCCTTGGAAATATTATTCTGTTTAGATCCTTAGCTTGTAGACCCTTAAATAATGAAAAATGGTAATGAAGGAAAGGCAGGGAAGCCTTTGAAGCTGAAATCAGCCCACAGCCACTGTCAGGTGCTTTAGGAGAAAGGCTTTTCTAGGTAGGATCCTTCTGTGGTGGCTTTCTGCCTGCAGAGCCACTGTGTGGTAAAGCCCAAGACTGGGAGGTGTGCAGGTTTTTGAAGAGGGAACATTCAGAGGCAGACATGGAGCTGATGCTTCTCCAGCCCCTTCTGCAGCAAAAATCTCCCCTGTAACCTTTTCTGACCTGTTTGATGCTGGGTCTTCTCAGGACACTTATGGGGCTTAAAGGAACAGGAACAAAGTGGTGGTTTCTGAGGCTTCTAAATACCCTTGTAAAACCATGGCAGACACTCATCCACATCTTGAAAATCTGTCCTTTCATCTTTGCGCTTAGCCTTGGCTGAAGATGGGGACATGCAGAACACTATTATTCCCCAAAGGAGAATAAGAGTGCCAGAACAAGACAGAGCAATCTACTCCTGACTGAAGTGCTCAGAGATGATGAGGATAAAGGCCAGCACAAGAAGAACAAAAGGGACCTTGACCAACCCGTTTCTGAGAAGGAAGATGAAAGACTTGCTCCAGCTGCCATTAAAGCGAGAGGAAAAATTCTCATTAACCTAAATGGGAATCAGATGAAGGAAGGACTTGTTTGCTGTGTACCTCTGTGAGGCAGGAGGCATGGATGCAAACCTGCAGGGAGGCCTGGGAAGCATCAGAACCAGACAGAAAGAGCAGCCCACTGCAGATGGAAGGGGCAAGTACAGGATTTCTAATCTAGTTTAGAAAGCAAAGCACTCCCCATTCCCCAGCACTGCACACAAAGCCACACACAAAACTTCAGTGGCAAGCAGTGGAAGCAACTCCCCTCTCACAACAGCCTGGCTGGAATCTGGTGCTTCTGGCATCCAGGGCTAATTGGGCTGAATCAGCCAAGATGTAATGTGCCTTGGCTGGGTCACATGAACCTACCCTCAGAGAGCCCTGTTGGTTTTCTGAACACAAAACACAGCAGTGACTAAAGCTGTACCAACAGCCCCGACTCAGACAGGTTTGGTCAGCTGCCAGTCCAGGGCACAATTCTACTGTCCACAATTCCACTGTCCCCTGTTCCCTGCACTCCCCCAGCCCAGCCCCAAGAGCTGAGCTGGAGCATCAGTGAGAAAAATCCAGCAGAGAGAGGGAGGTCCCCATCCAACCCAGCTGCCCCTTGCAGCCTTTGATGTCCCCTGCACCTGTTTGGAAATTACATTGCTTCCCTAATTATTTTTTTCTCATTAACGGTTTTTAATTGATTTTTAATTAATTGTTGCACTTAATCATAAGCAGTGTATTTTATCCACAAGTGGTTAAGCAGTGTAATTTTCCACTTCTGCTTTTTCCACTGATTGTTATTTTTAAAGTGGGTTTATGAGATCACTGAAACTTTTTATGTTTTGCTAAACTAACCCTGATAAGCTTCAGTGAAAGAAGCCTGGGGGAGCTAAACCCTGGACACCTGGAATCCAGAATTTATAGCCCTCCAAGGACATGCTGGAGTGACCAGAAGATAAAGAAAAGACAATCAAAGGCAATCCAAAATACGCTGGAAACTCCCTGCCCGTGAAAGAAAGATAATGAAAAGACACAGAAAAATGTGGATGAAGTAAGCATGAGGAATGAGAACACATTAACCAACAGAAGAGATAACACAGATTAACAAAGAGAATATGTAATTTACAGCCAGTGGATGGTAATTTTTTTGCCTAAAGTGCATGAATAAATGGGAAGTTTTGAAAGCTGTGTGCACCTAGGTGGAGCTATTCCTTCATGCTCCCCAGGCTGGGACACAGGAGTGCCAGCTCCCAAAAAAATAGTGTTAGGGAGTTTCACTAATCCCCACATTTTCAGTGACACACCTAGGAGATGAGCAACATGCCTGCCACATCTGTGACTTGGTGCCTGACCAGGCTGCCTGTCACCCGGCCAGAGGTTAATTTCAGCCTTTCACAAACACTCGGGGGGAAAAAAATAAATGAAGGCAAAAAAAATCTACTCAGCGGAGTGAAGGAGGGAGGGAAATGGGAAAGTGGGGGGAAAAGAAAAAAAAAAAAAAAGCTATTTATTAGCAGGTAATTAGATTACCCTAGGAATTTCTCGATATCCTTGGTGTGGTTTTCGAAACAAAGCACCCCAAGTTGCACGAGGAGAAAATAACTCAGGAAAACAGAGAATTAAAACACATAAATTCTGCATTTCACATTGCTCACGTAAGGACCTTAGACCCCTTTGAACTCCAAGGTCCTCCTTACAAGAGCACTTGAGCATTTGCAGGAGCAGGGCACTAGTCTCTGTTATTTTTAACTTAATTTCATATGTAGACCCAGTAATTACAAACAAAAAGCCTCAGATTTTAAAAGGCTACTTGACCATCACACTGCTAGAAACCCATTCCCAAATTAGCAACAAAATAAAAGCTTCTTCTAATTTTTTTTTAATGCTTTAATGCTCCTCACAACCTAAGCATATTGCTTTTTCAATGTTGATTTTCATCTGCCTCCATGTTGATGGTGTAAATCATTAAACTGTCTGCCAGGGACAAATTCCCAGATGAGTTAATGGGATATGAACCCATGACCTGTAAAACTCTGGCAATTTACATAAGCATATGCTCTGGCCCTCACCATATCCTTTCTACTATCCTTTTCTACTGCAAAAGGATAATTAGGAGATCCTTTTCTCAGCCCTCACCACTCTGTGCAGTGATTGAATTTTATTTACACTCAGCCTTCTTTACAGGGCTCTGGCTTTGGAAAGAGGTGTCCAAGAGAAGTGAAATTTCCAGGGCTCACTGTCTTCGATTCAGTTCCTCTTTAACCTGCCATTCTTCCTTCTTCTCTCCCTTCATGCCCTTAAGGAAAGTCCCTTTCCAGCTCTTCTCTTAAGCCCCCCTTAGGGAAACCTAGATTTTTTTATTTTTTTCTTAATTACAAATTTTAAAAATCTGAAATGTAGATATTCAGTACAAATTATTCCCTGTTTTGGCATGAACGTCATTGTGTCTTCAAAACTTTAAAAAGAATAAAGGCCTCTTAGGAAAGGCCTACTTGGAAAGGCACTTGGGAAAACTGTAGCAGCTGACATATCCATCAGCAAATAAAAGAACAGGTCAGTAATGGCCATTAATCTGAATTTTGGATGGGCACAGGAATTCAGTGTGGAGGAAGGTGTCCAAAATAACACACAGGGAGCAGATGTCACTGAAGATTTAGAGCTCAGTTCCTCGGGTTTGAGGTTGTCCATCAGGTTTTTGGGGAGAACCTCATTTCCACAGAAGCTGTATGAATGGCACTGATATACTGAGGAATGTCACAGTCACACAGATCTCTTTAGCCACCTCCACTCCCTCCCCAAACCTGTTCAACAGATTCAACTGGGACAGAGATTTAGCAACCCTAGGGGGTTAAGCAGCCAAAGATTTGTCATGCTGAAGAGAAGCAGACTGTCATGCAAACTCCTCCATATGCAATTAGAAATCAAAAAAATTCACATGGGGAAAAGAAAAAAAAAAACATTTTATAAGCATCTCAACATAGGGAAAAGTGCTGTGAGGGGTCAATGTACACCAAAAGCCACAAAGCCACATGTAAGCCAGGCTTTTAGTATTTCTGTCACTCAAGGGACTTCCTGGCAGGTGTTGTCAGTCCAAACTCCCATACAGCCAATTCCTACCTAAATTTTTTTCTATATTTTGTCTTGCCATAAGTGACTAAAGTTACCAGTGCTGAGCCAATGACAAATGATCCAGCTGCCAAAAAATTCAGTTTAAGCATCCCACTATCAAAAAACGTTTCCAGAACTAAAAACTTTCTGAAGAAACCAAACCCTCACCAACATCCACACGAAGTCTCTGCTGTCATTTGGGCACTGAAAGTCCTCTGGCTTTGTATGAAACACAATGCTCAAACCTACATTCAAGCTGTCTCACAAAAAGCCCTACTTTGGCCAGCGTCACGCAGGTAATGGTTCCTCTTTCAGGTGGAAGAGCAGATTGTTCATCCTGTCAGCAAGATTCCCATTATGGCCACAGAAGACTTGCAGGGGCCAGAAGAGGTCCAGCCTAACAATGTCCTTCTTTTACACTGTCTTGGACCAGCTGATGTGAATCATACCCCCATCTTTGAGTAAGGCACCACTTTCTTTTTCACAAGGCTCGACCACAATGAAACAGAGAGGTGATCTGGGGGACACCTGGGTTATTTTGAGCAGGAAGTTTGAGAAAAACATCCTTCTTGCCTCATTACATCACTTACACCTGCAAGTCACCATGGAGACTCCACTTATTATCAGAGTGACTGCTTCAGAGGTGATCTTCAACACTGGGCCCAGGATGGAAGGAAAGGAAGCACATCCAAGGTTTTTAATTTGCTAATACAACCAGAGAGCTGCGCAGAAAACAGGCACCATGGAAACAAGCCACTACATTATAGCGCACAAAAGTCTAAAAAGCAGGCAAGTTAATTTTCAGCCTCTCAGGTTATTTCCAGGCATCAAAAGGATGGTTTTCAGTCTGCTCAAGCTCAGATTTGGACAAAGAGTGGGCAAGCAGGCACTCGAAATGCAGGTCTCCACTGTGGGAACAGGGAGAAATGCCCTCTTTTCTCTGTGGCCAGGATATTTCTTTCCACATCCACATCCACTGCAGTAAGCACTGTCCATTAGTTTGTCAAGACCCTTTTAGCATCAGGAACAAGCTCAGAGCTATGCAGGCTTGAAACAGCCCAGACAGCCCTTCTCAATTAGAAGGGAAGCAGGGTTGGAAAGCACAAGCTCCTTCTACCCCCCAGTTTCCTCTCAGCTGAAAAGGTGCATTGGTAACTCCAGGGCTGATGGTGAGGGGGCCCTTTGAAGTGAAACAGAGTTTTAGGTGCCTCATTTGGTGCTGTGGCCTGCCCTGTCACTCCAGAATGGGAATTCCTCCTCCCACCCCCAACTTGCCCTTAATTCTTCAGACATTGCAAGGTGACAAATCCTCAGAGAAGCTTCCACATTGTCATTTATCAGTGAACAAAGGGCTTCTGTGGCATGGAGACCAAAGCAGCTCTACCTTGAAGGACCAGTTGGATATTTTAGCAAGCCTGTCCCAAGAAGCTAAATGCATTATTTTAATGGATGAAAGGCAGCTTTGACCTTTTGGCTCCTTGATAAACATGACTGCTTTACACCTTGTGGTGTGACAGACTGGCTCAGGATAATAAGAGCCTCACTTTTCGTTTCAGAAAGCTGGAATGTGCAAGTTCTAAATCACAAAACCTGAGAAGACTCGACAGGAATAGTCACTGCATATTTGTTAGTGGTGAAAGATCAATTCTGTTGCTAAATTTTCAGTACCAGCTGTTAAAAGTAATAGGAGAGATTTCCACCTCTTGCTAACTTCCACCCAAAGATAAAACTTAATAACAAAGCAAATTAGTTCTGTTTAGAAATGTCAGGGTGCTACTTCCCCCTTAATCACCAATTTTAATAGACTAATTTAGGTACCTCCATCAAATTTATCCCAACAAAGTAAACAAACCCATCCTACTGATCCACCACAGCAGTCCCAGGTGAAAGGAAATAGCAGGAAACCAAGGCAAGCCTGGGACTCCAGGTCACTGAAATCTATCCACTATTTATGATTTGTTCTACTCACTTCTTCCCAACCCTGGAGAATGAACAGGAGCTATATGGTTGACATTAAAAAAATTAAGGGTTTTTCAGTCACATTTTCTATTCAGTTTACACTTTTTAAGACTTCATTTTTCTTATTCATTTGGATAATGTTTTAAAATAAAAATAAAATTTAAAAAATTAAAAAGCCATGCAATTAGGGGGGTTTATTTGGGGAGGACTTTTGCCTCCTGAAAATTTTTCACGAACACTAATAGATGCTTTTACCTGGAGGGGGTGAGGGGGGAAGTAAGCTCACTGTAGGAACAGTGTTTTTGAAATAAACAAATGGGCAGCTGCTTCCACAACAAGAAAAGACATCACAAAATTTCACAATAAATAATCCAGGGCATGTATTTTATATACCAGCTCAGAAAATCCTTCTTTCCAATTTATCATTGGATAAGTCAGCTAACTCTTCCTGATTCTGCAAATTCTTTTCTTTGCCTATCAGGACCTGAGAAAGAAATAAATTTATGCCTAATTTAATTTGTCATGACACCAGTGATGGATTTTAAAAGAGCTAACAATGTCAGGCAAGCTTGTTTTGTTAATTTCTATAGGTCTGCTTAAAATATGAAGAGAAAGTGTCAGAATTTAGTATTCTAATGGTGTTTAGGCAGCTTCTAGACTTAAAAAAAAAAAAAAAAAAAAAAACAAAGGAAGGGCAGGATATGGAAATTGAGGCTAAACTTTCACAGAAGATAAATCCCCACTGGAATGGTAAGGCTGCATGACAGAAATAATTAATTTTGAGGACCTGTATTAGCCAGGGACCTCTGAAGATCTTCAGTCATCCTGGGGGAGCCATAGGATTATATCAGAACACTCATGGCTTCAACCAGGACTTGGAAACCCCCAAATACGGAGACAGTACAACCTGCTCCAATATGTGACTCAAATCTTATTTCATTCTATTAATAATGATGTCCTCCATTACTCAGAAGAGCTTAGACATCACTGAAACCCCAAAAAAATTCTGTGTGAACAGTGCATCCTCCTGCCAAGCTGATCATGAAGTCAAGGCTGCCCATATGAAAAAAACCTAATCAGATTTCATCCCTTTGTGGTTCACAGATGATGGTCAAAGCCAAACAGCCTTTCCACTCCATCTAAAGCAGCAGCTAATAATGCTTGCAGGATACTGTCCTTCAAGCAGTACAGGGACAAGATGACACAAACTCTGTCAGGAGCCTTCACAGACACTTGCTGACAGCAGAGGACACGATGCTCCAGATTCTGAGGACCTGTTTCCAGAGTTCAATGTGCCATGGCTTGGTGATCTGCACAGGACCTGCAGGCAGGATCATGAGATGAGACTGAAATGGGACATTAAAGTGAGTAAAAAGTGAGGAAAAATGAAATTATTAACAATGGCACTGATGGAGAGCTCAAGTTTTACAAACTTGTAAATGGAAGTTATTGAAGGAGCATAACAGAGTTTTAGCTGCCTTTGATTTGGCCCCAAATGGGGCCAAAGTCTGATTCACTCTGCTCTCTTCCTTTGCAATGGTCAAACTCACCAATCCTACAGATTCCACATGCTCTAAGCTGTCACAGTAGCCACCTGCTCTCCATGCCTGCAATAAACAAGGGTCCTGTGAATGAACAGCAAAACCAGGATATTCAGAACAGCTCGGGTAAATGTTTGTGCACAAGACCAGAAGCATTATCTTTCTACATGCAAGCTTTCAGATTTGTTGGCATGGGCACAAGGGGTACAGCCAAGACTTTCAGCATCACAGAAACTCTGCCTGGGCACTTAGCATGGAAAACAAAGAGAAAAAAAAAAATCAAACCTTATATTTTTCCTCTTCCTGGCCTCATGCTCCTATGTAGGGAAAAATAGAAACCACATCCAACAACATCTAGATACCTAGTGCCTCTGCTCAGTGAAAGGAAATTTGAATTTGAAAAAGTAATGCATTCTCCTTGCCCCCAATTCTACTTTCCAAAACAATAAGATCTCTTATTATCTGAAACATTAAAAACAAACAAATTATCAACCCTCCCACAAAAACAACAACAAAAAAAACCCCACAAAAATAAACAACAAAAATAAAAAGCCACAGAAACCCCCCAAAAAAAAAAAAAAAAAAAAAAAAAAAAAAAATCCCCAAAACCGCCCCAAACCAAAACATAATCACAGGCACACACCAAGCATGGAAAGTTTCCCTCCAGCTCATTTAAAGCTGCAAACTTAGAAAGAACAGATGAGAAAAATCTTAGAATAGAGGATATAAATAAGGTTATGTTTAGCTCTACAAAATATCAGAATGGAAAATCTTTCCAAAACCTTCATCGTACCACCTTCACAATCATGATATTTCCTAGTGAAATTACTAGTCCTTCACACTGTTTAAACTGCAAGTGTCTGATAAGCAGACTAGTGATCAAGCACATGACCAAACTCACATGACTGCCTTTCCCACCTCTACACCCAGCTCAGATTTGCATACTCAGATTTGGGATAGCAGTCTCCATCGACATGCTGGCACACTCAAAGTCTGCATGGCAAAAGTGACACAGCTGTGAGCTGGAATTACTTAAGCCCAACCCTTATGCCAGCTACATAAACCCTTCAGGGTTTCTTCAGGTATCTCCCTTCTCCAGACACTTCACTGGTGTGTTGTTCAGACTCTCAAACCTGGGATTTCAGCACTGCAGCCCCTACAGAACTCTCCAGAGAGTGGCAAGGATTGCCTCTCCTCTTTCCCCAACTGCAGAATGAATCACTTTTTCTCCTTTCCTTCCTGTTTCTCCCAGTTATCTTACCAGTCAACCATGCAAGATGCCTGGCCAGCTATGTGTGTACTCTGCCTACACCTCTCTAAATGCTGATTTGACAACTGAGCTGCTCATTCTCCATTTCCCCAGTGCAGCTCAATTCCTGATTGCAAAATCTGAGTGTTAAACAGGACAACCAATACTGTGGCTGGGGTCAGAGGTGAAGGGAGAGCAGGATTAAAACCAAGCAACCTGTATTTCCGCCTGAATAAGGTCATTGTATAATGGTGACCCTTCTTCTGTTCCTAGCAAAGAAAAAAATTACAGCCTTTTCCAGAGCACAACACACAGGACTGGGTATTAGCAGAATGCAGGAAAAGGTGGAGATTTGTCCCAGTGTTCTAAATGGCTTGTGCTCTCCTCACTTCCATAGCTAAACTCCAGTCAGCAACTTATCCCCACACAGACACTTGCTCACTCCTCTGAGCAAGGAGTGCAAGGAGTGGGATGGGGGTCAGAATCAGAAGGGTAAAAAATTACTAAATTCCTGGGTTGGGATAAAGACGGCCTCATAGGGACAGCAAAATCCACTCACACAAACAGAGCAAATCAAACAATCCATTCACCACCTCCCACAGGTAGGCAGGTTGCACATCCATCCCCAGGAAAGCTGGGCTCCATCACTTGGGAAGACAAACCCCTTGAATGTTTGTGTCCCCTGCCCTTCCTTCATATCCCCACCACTTCCTAAGCTGGCCATGGTGTCAAACAGTCTGGAATACTCCTTGGATCATTTGGAATCAGCTATCCTGGCTGAGCACTCTCAGTCCCTGCTGCCAGGGTTGTGAGAGGAGCAGAGAATGGCCTTGTTGTGCAAACACTGCTCAGCAATAACTAAAACATCCCTGTGTTATCAACACTGCTCACAGCACAAATCCAAACTACATCCTCCTACCATAATTTTCTTATAGTGAGCAAAATAACCTCCATCCCAGACAAAACCAGCACACTCATCATGGAGCAAAACTCTCAGGGAGAAGAATATGGACAAAAATCCCACACAAGCTATGATGATGATGATGTGACAGCCATAGAGTAATTTTTTTTTCAGCTGGAATGACTAATTTGGTAAGAGGCTTGCAGCTTCTCCACCTACAAACCACAATCATGCAAATAACATCTTAGCACTGAGACACCTATTTATGTAAGCACAGGCCTAATCACTTACATCTGAGCCATTCAGAATGTATTATTAGGGCAGGAAAAGGCTTATTAGGGAAAAACACAGCATTCTAAGGACACTACAACCTTCAGCTGTGCAGCAAGGAAACAAAACAGCAGCATCAGTGGCTTTGCTTTCAAAATCCAAATATAAAAACAGCAGAATTCTGCACTAGAAGCAGCCCCATTAGGCAAATCTATTTTTCTTGCTGCCCTACCTTCCAACAAGGGGTTTCTCTCCTCTAAAACTGCCACATGAAAGCATGAACACCATGTGAATCAAATGCATGGCTTCAACTCCCAGCCATTTTGCATCAGAATGCTTAAATAACATGACATTTCCCAAAAACTGGCTATATCCTCCCTGTTCTCCTCACCTGCACTCTTAGCTCCCAGCTACCTTCCCCTTTAAACAGGGCAGGACTCACAAGTAACAAAGGCCACACTTTGATAAATCTGAAAAGCAACAGGTCGTTTCCAAACGTTTCCAAACCCTGGAGCACAGGGAATTCTGAGCTGGGATCACAAGGCTCACTCTTGCCAAGAGCAGTAGATGAATTTACAAGCCTCTCCCACAGGTGGCCACAGCAAAGAGTTGATTTCAGCAGTAACATCTCTCCATCCTGCTGCCCCTGCCTGGGAGCAAAATCACCCTTTTCATGGCAAACTGAGGTCCAGAAATGACCATTTGCCACAGGTTTTGAAGGCAAATTAGGCACACTTCAATTAGATTTAGAAAATTACTTTTTGTATTCTGCCTCCTTTCTGTTTGTATACCAGAGAGTCATTTACTGCAAATTCAATGAAATGTGAAAAATACGGCTATGTACACATTTAGCAACAATTTCTTACTGCAGCTGAAATAAAATTATCACTTTCTTGACTTACAATCATATTTAATATATTCCAGCAGATTTTCATCTTAACCCTGCTGCTTTTCCAAGACTGAATGTTCCCAGGTTTTTTCAGCTTTCCACAGGTCACAGTTTAGATTTTAGGACACTCATGGATCACAAATTACATTCATGCTCAAAAGGCACAATCCTACCAGGAACAGTTGCACAAATGGACTCTGCAGCATTGCTCCAAGACCGTTCTGCACAATTCTGCCCTTTGCCAAAGGGAAATCTGGTATTTAAGCATGGAGACAGGAAGAAATCAGCATGTTTGTTAATATGAAATACATGCTTTTAGGCAGATTGTTTCTCTCACTTCGAGCAACACAGAGACTCATAGAAATAAAAAACAAATTACTTTTTTTTCCTCTCCACCTTTAAGCAGGAGGACCTGTCATCAGACTGCCCAACAGTACTGGTGTCACATCTGTGAGGTATATGGCCAGGTACAATCTGGTTTGCTTCTTTTTACTGCCCTTGTTGTTTTATAACCTCTTTATCATCTCCCTACAAACTGGTTTTAGAACAAAAGCACTATGCAAAAAGCTACTGGATAAGCTAAAAGAAACAAGTAATTCCTTTGTCTTTGAAGTGCCCTTATACATAAATATTAGTTCTGTTCCCAAATATGTCATCCATCTCTCATTTAGACATCCAGAGTCCCATCAAAGGTTTGCTCATTCTGACTCCCCATTTGGCTCTGCCACTCCATTCCTTCATCACACTTGTAACTCTCTCAAGCATTTCCTTTCACACACACTGCCAATTCCAGGTCCAGACTCCCCACCTTAACCTCCCTACGATGACCACTACCCCAGGTGTTCATCACTTTTATTGTTCTATGTCCCACTGTGAAGACTATTTCCTGTCCCCTTTCCTATTCTGGAATCCTGTTCTTCCATCCCCTAACAGAAGTTTGTACTGCTCTCTTTGCAGCTGACATTCTTTCTTCAATAATGAAAAGAAAGGGGGGAGAAGAGAAAAAGGGATTTAGACTAAAGACAAGGGAGTGGGGGTGGGAGGAAATAAGCTTAATTCAAAGATAAAATTAAAACTACGTGTCTGACTTGGACAAGACTTAGAACATTTCTACAGATACTGCCACACAGACAAGTGGGAGATATTGCCTTATTTTTTTCATCTGTGGCTGATGCACATTTAAAGTCAAATGCTTCACAAGGACAAGCAACCAACTCTTTCCCTGGGCTGGCAAACAGCTGCCTGCTGGCGTATCTGGTTACTCCAATGTCTATCACATCTGAAATCTCTTATCTCTGGCAACAAGAATTTCAAGGATGTTGTTCCTTGCCCTCAGCACCACAGAGTATTTACATTTATGTGTGGAGCCATATAAAAATAGATAGATACCAATTTTGAAAGACACTTTGCAATCCAGGTCTCTGAGGCACAACTGCATGAGGCACACACAACACAAAACCTTAAGGACTGTTGTCAGTACCAGACCTTCAGCAAATGAAGCACACAGCAGATA
Source organism: Luscinia megarhynchos (assembly GCA_034336665.1). Classification (NCBI taxonomy): domain Eukaryota; kingdom Metazoa; phylum Chordata; class Aves; order Passeriformes; family Muscicapidae; genus Luscinia; species Luscinia megarhynchos. Next base: position 59,486,379 of record CM067592.1, read on the forward strand.
ACACTTTCTAACAGCTCACAGAGGAAAATGCCAAAGCAAAGGGATGAAGCAGAGGGAAGATCTTCAGACTCTACCTCTATTAATTATTCCAGACTACTACCATTATTGAAGAGCACATATTTGTCTTTATTAGTTTCACTGCATTTTGGACAGCAAATGCCAGAGATGCTGGTGTCTTCATGAAAACATGCTGTGACTAGAACTGGAGTTAAACTCTGTGTGTTTAACATTTATTTCTCCTGCACAGGAGGAAAGAAGTTGAGTCCTGACAAACCAAGAAGTTTCATGACTATTTTTTCCCCCCCTCATAGGCCATTCTATGAAGAAATATGTTAATACAGAACTGGCACTTGACAATTAGAAGTCAGCAGCATCAGCTACAGTCTGCAGATACAGGCAGCAGCAGCACTGATCAGTCATGTATTCTATGGTAATTGAATACATAAATTTTTCCATGCATCCCTTAATCACAGGTGGAATAAATCTGCTTTTCTGGATTAGTGATCTGCTTTTCTGGATGGTTTAGTGAAGATACAAAATTTTGTAAATTGTGGCTTCGTAACCACATAGTTGTGGTTATAGCTGTGTCAAAATAATGTTTTCAAAGGATAGTATGTTGAACATTGTTGGCATCCCAAACGAGGCAGGGAAGAAGAATTCTAAAGGTTACTGACAAAAGATTCACCCCACTCCCACCTCATTGTTTCCATTGAATTAGAGAGTGTTTTCAAGTGGAGAAATTTTAGGTTAGTTTTGTGCACAGATCTGGATTTAAGATGTGGCTGCCTCCAAAACTCCATAAAACCAAATGAAATATCCAGTGAAACCACGGTGACAGATCTGCATACATAATTTGAGGACTTGGCTTTGTGTGTCTGTTTGGTTCATTATGCATGTTCTTGAAGTGAAGCTCAACACAGCACTCCAAAATCAGAGTCACAATCTGACTTCAGGAGTGATTATCTCACATTCCTAAAAAGTTCTGTTAGTGTGGGGTAAGAACAGGGAGTTTAGTCAGTCAGATTGCTTAGGCTTTAGCTGGACTCATCAGGCAACTCTGGATGAGGTAAATGAACCACAACATTAAAATGCAGCTGTAGATTGGACTTAAGAACAGACAACTACAGAATTAATACGACGTCAGAGTAACTTTTTAATCCCAATTAAAAGTGCATCATAAATAGCTTTTGTCTAAGCAAATATTCAGAAGTTTAACAACAAAGGTAAGGACTACAGTACCAAAACTTAGGAAGAAATACTTTATTTTCTCAGCTACTGTTCAGAAAGCCCTGAGGAAACTGATCCCCAAATCCCTAAGAGATGTGCAGCAGAGAAGCTGAGAAGCACTCTGTGCAGACAACTCCCGGTAGTACTCGGTAGAAAACGAGGCACAACATACCTAGGCAGCTTGCTCAGGTCACACCTCCTCAACACCAAATGAATTCCATGTATTCTTCCCTTTTGGCAGCTACTACAAAGAGAGACATGATTCTCCCTGGCAAGTATCCCGCTATTGGACAGGTAACAGTTTTTGCTAGCATGTAAGGTCAGACACCTGTTGTTCATCAGAAGTCACAAAAACACTGTTTCACTGCTGGAGAAAACGGGAACAGCATGACTAGTAAGGCTTCAAACACAGCAGCCATAAATCCCTCAGTCACTCAGCATACAAAGTTACAAATGAACAAAGCTACTAGCTTTTTTTTTTTCTTTTTCTTTTTTACAAAGAACAAGCTCAACAGACTTTAATTCAAATACATTTATAATAAGTAAACATTTCAAAATCAAAATTGGAGGGAGTGGACTGAAACACCCAGACATTCTTGCTTTATTCTCCACCCTCCTAGAGAAGGAATGGTTATTTCTCATAGCAGTTTGATCAGTACAGAAGACTCCCACAAACTAAAAGCTTTTGTCTTAGTTAGGTATTAGCTATGTAGTAAAAGTACATTCAAGAAGTCCTTGTATCAATTTGGTGTTTTTCAAGTACCTGACAGCTGGTCCTTTTACAGATAACAAACAGCCCCTTTTGGCATGCAGTGTTAAATCAAAATCCATCTCTCCCAGTTCACAGATAAACTGAGAATCTTATTAGATGAAGTCTACTAGCTGACTCAGGTATTAATGTTAACTTCTCTAAAATTATAAAATACTTATTTCCTATTTAGCAGTATCACATCTCCTACTGATAGATTTAGGTTGTGCTACTGATCACTTAGATGACATACAACTGAGAAATTTTGAAAGAATAAAATCTGAATAATTAAAATACACACTATCTGGAAAAATATCACAGATGTATAAGAATAGAAAAAAAAGCAAAAGGCTTAGATACATTTCATTGTTTTGCCCAGATATTTTTACAGACCATGGCCAATCAATGAAGAAACGTGATACAAATGTTTCAGTCTTTTTAGCTCTTTTTCTCAAGACACTTGACTTGTACTTTGAGCTTAAGTAGTAGTTAAGTAGTTAATCCACTGATAAACAAACTCAGCAGAAAATAATTTTTCAGTTGTACCACTAAATCATTAAAATCATTAGTTGTACAGGAGTTCAATGCTGTACCACTAATAATTTTTTCCTGGTTACTGTAGAGGTAAATTTGTAATCCAGGTAATTGGACTACAACAGTAGAAAAATCAAACTATCCCCATGTTGAGTTCAGGTAACGTTGCACAGAACAGCTTTAGATTAAATTTACATTTTGTCTTTATTCCTAGTATTACAATGATGGGCAAAATTACCTCTAAAAGTAAACGTGTACTAAAAAAAAAAAAAAAAAAAAGAAGAGATTGTTAACATTTTATGATGACTAAACAAAATAAATAGCATGTAGGTATGGAGAAGTAATATTTGAAACTCTGTAACCAGAGTTTATTTTTCAATAGAAAGTTTCGTGTATCAATTTCTTTACACTGGAATAAATTGATAGTTTGCTAGATATCTCAAGTTTTGAACTTCTCTTCCTTATAAAGTGAATAAATCCCCAAAAGTCCTTACTTAACAGAAATAGCTTGAACACTACAATATACTCAAGAGCAACAGAACACTTACAACTGTACTATAAAAGCTGGTTCAACAAAGTTGGGAAGGTGAAATTTGATTTGATTAAGTCTCATTGCAGCAGACAAAAATGAAGCTTGCATTTTGTTTGCTGGCAGAAAAAGAATATTCAATTCACTAGAGTGCATATAACAAAACCAAACATGCAATCTATTGCTTTTAAAACTTTTACTGCAAGATAACATTAAGAGAACAGTAATTAGATATCTATAATTTTTTTTCCCAAAGAGAAAATATGTAAACAGGATAATAATTTTTTTCTGTATGTATATAGTTTCTCAGATCATTTCAGGGGGACAAAGGAGGGGGTGGTGTTTCTCAATAATCAGGACACTTAACTGTAATAGGTTTTCATTGGAAAAAAAGAAAAAAGCCAACACTGTTCTACTTCAGCATTAGACAAAAATACTGTGTTTCTTGCACTACTTTAACACAGCTGAAGAAAAAAAACCTGAACACCGCTATCTTGGCATTCAGGATTACATTTTCTCAGATCTTTTAGATTTCACAAAGCTGCTATCCAGTGTTGTCATGAAATACAGACTGTAAAATCTAGGTAGCACAGGCTACTTCCAATGTCAATACTAAGTGGGAAGGAACGTGAGGCAGTGCATTACACTACATTTCTGGAACTAGTACAGTAAGAGTGAAAACCTAGAAAAAGTTAACCTACAGTTTATAGAAGGAACTAACTATCTGCAGAAGCTGATTTTTTGGTTGTATATATATTTTTTTTTTTACACTGTGCGATTTTCTGCATCTGCTAATTTAAAACAGAAAGTTAAAACTTGTTGCTTTCTTTGCTTTGTTTTCTATGTTCTCCCTTCCACCCACCCCCTATATGCCATACACCAAGCATTATGAATATAAGCCCAAATATCCTAGACAATCCAGTGAACAGAGTTAGTGTAATGCACTGGTGTGAGGTGTGAAATAGAAAAAGAATTCTCTCAGTCTTCATCGAAGTTCTGCTGTAGAAGAAAGTTGGCAGCCAGGTTTTCGTTCTTCTCACAAGCGAAATATGCCTGTATCACAAGTCCTTCTGGAAATCCTAATGCCTTTAACTGAAGAAAAGAAACGTATTTAGGAAGTACATTTTGCATGTTAGGCTTCTTTGTATGTCTAGTGTCTTGAAATGTCACTTAAGCAATTATTGCCTTCTTGAAAATAACCCTGCTGCCTAGCTCAATGCAGACTTTAGCAGTAAAAAATAAGGTGCTGCCTCTGCCTTTAGTAAAGAGCATCCTCACTTGAAAAAATGATTGGATTAAGTCTAATGAAGCCCCATAAAAAACTTCTCACGTCTTTAGTGACACAGTAAGTCTAAAACGGGCCTGGGCCACAGTATTGCCATGAAGTAACAGCACATTACACTACTGCAGGAAAAAAACCCAACTTCAAACAATGATCAGTTTAAACAATTATGGAAAGCTCCAGAGCACTTTTAACAAAAAATTGCCTGGAACAAAAGCTCCCAGCCTGTGATCTTCAGTAGGCTGTCCAGCACATTACATTAAGCTATATTTTCAATTGTTTATCTTAAAAAATTAACTACACACTGCAGCCAAGACAAGTAAGCTGAGAGCAATCTGGTTTTCAGAAGTTAAGGAATTAATGTCTGGAACATAGTGACAACGGCATGAGAAGAGAAGAACTTATTACTGTGCCAAGGGTTTAGCCAGCACTTAGGGGCATTCAGCAAATGAATTCTCGTTTTAACCAAAGGCCAGTACACTCCACTATTTGGAGATTTTCTTAAAATCCTCACAGCACGTGCAAGGCATGGGGCAGATCGAACAACTGAGAAAAACTGTGTCCTATTATCCCTCACGAGCCATTCTTAGATTTTATTTCAGGCTCACAAACAGCATGAAGGCATCAGCTGCAATACAAAGACAATTAAATGTTAAGGTTAATCTTTCATGGAAAGAAAAGGAAGCACAGGGATCTCTGCTGTGTCTTAAGCACACACTGGAGTCAATGCCCTACAGCAACAAGAACTTCAAAGAAGAAAGGCTCACCCTTTCTATAGCTTCTTTTTCCTGAGGTGTTACTTGAATGTAGTTCATATGAGCATTCCCAGCATCTCCTATTCCTCCAGTGCCGGCACCATCGTCACTGCCACTTAAACCTTGGCGAGACTCTAGAACTGGCTCATTCAACATATGAATAAAATGTTCCTGGTGCTGGCTTATTTGCTGTTTTGCACAGAACAATAAGAAACACATATTTAAACAACTGATGTTTAAGCATGCCAACAGACAAGTAAAAATATCTGTTTTCAGAGAATTAAGAAGTCAAAGAGATGTGTTAAAAGTGCACAGAAAAAAATTGGTAAATCTAACCATAACAAATGCAATTTTAATGTTTCAATTCAACTGGAATTCAACTGCAGTGATCCTTCCCTCTTCCTCACCCCCTCTGCACCTCTTATGAAGTCTCAAATTTGTATACAATATCATAGAAAATACATTCTGTGCAGCAACAACTGCTGAAAAGCCAGCAATAGAATGTTGCAACTGTTAGTAACGTATTATAACATATATCCCATAACATCATTATGAGATATATATTAACATATATCCCAGACAACATCAACATACAACTCTCTTTTAAAGCTAAGTCAGAATTCGAAAGCATTATTTTCTTGTATTAAGATCCACCTGCAGTAGTTGGGGGTTTTCCCGTCCAATTTGCTGTAGCAATGCTGGCAAGAGAGAAGGATTTTGCTGGATAATTTGTCTCATCTGTTGGAACTGAGGCTGATTTCGTAAAAACTCAAGTGGATGCCCTGAAAAAGACAAGTGAAATAATATGTTTTTATAAAGTTACTGAAGATCTTAATTAAATGCATACCTGCACTGTAGCTGTAGATAGAAAGAGGGCATGAAAGTGGATAATACACCACTCACTGAAGAGTAGAAGAATTTCCTTCCTCTAGCTTTAAGCAAAACTTCTTTATTCTAAGGTTAAACAATGCATCTCCTTTTCACCCAGTCCTCTCTTAAGAGCCAACAGCCTTGTCCTTATCTCCAACACTTTCCTCTGGATGCCTCATCTCTGGTTAATCTCAATCAGACACATCTATCCACTGTCTTGGCTCTTGTGTCTCGAGCACTATTTCTACCACACCCATCCATGGTCACGCACTTAAGAATGCAGAATACTGAATTAAAGAAATTGTGCAAGTTCACTGCATTTTTGACAATACAACATGCCATTTGTCCCAAGAAAGTGCCATGCCTGGAATTTCCATGCTAACAGCTCTTATACTATTCCCTCTGAACAGCTCATGAACACCTGGAATTCAAAATTGACTGAAAAAGAGATTAAGTGCACACTGTTTATCACATCTTCTCAAATACAGCCTTTCTTACCTCCTAGTGAGCTAGTAGTCGTGGGTATGGTTGCTACTGCTGCTGCCACTGCTGAAGACTGAGATGCACCAGTGCTTGGTGGTTGAGGGGGGTCAGCCACAGCCTGATTATCTCCAGGTATACCCTAAAGCCACAGTTCACATCATTACCCACAGAATTCTAACAGATATGTTTCAACTGCATGCAGTATTTGAGCTTCAGAATGGAGGGTAAAAAAAATAAAACTTAATGCTTCCATTGCAAATACAAGGCAAGATCCTGTGAGTTATGCATTTATAACTGACAGACCACCATGAAAATATTAATTTTACTTTTTGTCAAGAAAAAAGTGTGTTTTGTATAAAAAGGCAGTAAAGCATGCCCTGCATCACTTCAAAACACACTTTGTCCAATATAAAATACTTGCTCTGAATCCTGTTTAAAGATATTTGTATGAGCTAAAAAGTTAAACTATAAAATATGTTATACTTTTGTGCAAAAGTGACATTACAGCAACAAATTGCAGTACGGAGTGCTAAGTAAATTAACAATTCCATACAACTGGCAAAGAACTGAGAAGAGATACAAGAACACAGCTCTTGTGACCACTTTCCTCAATGAAAAGCTGTCATTTACTGTATCTTAAAGGTGAAAAGGTTTGTATGTCACCCAGCTTTAGCAATAAAAAATAAAAAAAAAATGTAACTTGCCCATTATTTACTATGTGCAAGCAACTTTATATAGGAACTGCCTGTTTAGAGAGCTGAAATGGACAAAGCTAAAAAACAATTTATAATAAACCAGAATGTAGGTCATGCAATCATGATACCTCACTCTACTACTTTTCTCCTGCATGGAAATCCTTCAAGCTTCCTACCCTAACCCTGCCTTCCTCACTGTCACTGAACTCCTGCACCAAGTCTGTCCTTTCAACCAAGCTTTCTGAAGCCTGGAAACTTACTCATGGGAGAGACACAAAGGATTTATTTACAATAAACCCTGTTGGAATAGCCCAGAGAAGTTACCCAAATGAGGGTCACCCTTGTGTGGGGGAACCACAAAACATAAGGAACTGGGTGGGTGGAAATATTACAGAACTACAGGGTAACCAGACAATGAAGAGGTTTGTCAAGCCTACCATAAAAATCACTGGTAGGTAATGTAGATTAAAAGTCCTGCTGTAACATGATCTTCACATGGTATGTTCATCATTACATCTGAACAAAAAGCACAAATACAGCTAACATAAAGGGCACATCTAGAAAGGGAAAGCTGGACAGTGCTCCAAGAAATGTTCCTTGCCTTACCAGTTTATGAGGAAGCACATCAAGGTATAAATCAACTGATCATCAAGCACACATTGAAGCCACTCAGATTTCCCTGTCATACACTTCATTACCTGCACATGGCTCAGTAAGGTTGCTACACATCCTTCCCTCCACTGAGGTGGAGGAGGGCTCCATTCATGGTATAATTCTGAGGTAACTCCCTTATGTGTGGCTTACAGAGTACTGAGTATCTTTTCCATCAAATTAGTCACTTCTGGCAATTCAAGTATAATGTAATAACTTGGTGAATCTTATGAAATTACTAATTGGTTTCACCTATTCACAGGCATGCATCATCACCACAATCTGTGTCCAGATCAAACAACATGTGCTTGTTTAAACTTTTAAGTTTGCTCTTGAATGGAAGGATTGTGCAAGCTAGTTCAAACTAATTTACTTAGAAATTATTTATCGTCTTGAGCATCATATTACCTCTTAAACACAAGCTTGAAGTAACACTCTTCAAATAACAGAGACTGTACAGTTGTAATCAGACAATGCCAGTGAGGTGTATTGGACCTTGTTCACACAGCTACACAACAGAATAAAGCATGGTATTAAACCACACACAAGCCACTCCGAATGCAAACACTGCTTACACAGCAAAAAAGACCATTGGGACCTTATGGTGAACGAAACAATTGTTTACTGTTTAACTGAGCAGTACAGCACTCTTTAGCTGACATTGCTCTCTGCAGGGCAATAATAACATCAGGTCCAGCTTCTGGGCAGAATAGAGAACAAAATAGTTCCAGTTGGGAGGTACTTACAATGATCATCTAGTCCCACTGACTGACCAATTCATGGCTGATCAAAAGTTAAAGCCTGGAAAGGGCACTGTCCAAATGCCTCTGAAACACTGACAGGCACAGGACATTGACCACCTCTCTCTAGGAATTACGTTCAGTATTTGACTATACTCACACTAAAGAAAGGTTCCCAAAAATTATCCAAACTAAGAAGCTGGTTACTGAAGAGATGACAAAACTCCTTCCTAACTAGAGGTTAGGAAATCTTCGGCTGAAAGAGAGATCTGAATGTAAATGCTTACAAAGATGAGTCTGAGGCATAGAAAAATAAAGATCATCTTTTGCAACTCCTTCTACAATATATACAATTATATACAGAACCTACTGAAGGACTACAAATTAACTGCTCATAGCAGCCAATGCCTTTGGCAGACATGTAGCTCCATCATAGGGATATTCTATCTCTATTCTGGAGCTCCTGAACAGAAATAAACTAGAGGAGTGAAATCCCAGAAACTGTGCACAAGAATTGCACACTGCATAGGACTGCCACAAACACAGCAGGCCCAACACTTAGGGGAGGCACTGAATTCATGGTGTATTTACAGACTAGATGAACAGTAAACCAAATATTTCTACAACATGAATAACAAATATTTGAACTTGCAGACTTATGACAGAGAGTTGGAAGCTATTGCATTCACCCTTGCTCAGCCTAATGCTAGTTGGGAATTGAACTTTTCTCATTCTTGTACTCCAAACATTTGTTGCCAGTTTAAAATCTGAAGATTACAAAGTCTTGGGAATATTAATGTAAGTAGGAAGCATGCCAGGGACTTGTAGTTTTAACTACTGAAGGAAAACTTCATAAACAAAATTAAAGTTTTATAACTGGAGGGTAAATATGCCAGATTTCTTATCAATCAATCAGAAATTCAATCCACATGTATTTTGCAATAATTAGGTCAAGATATCTGGTTGCCAGATTTTAATAAAGTTCAGTTCTCTGAAAAGGAAAAACCTCATCAGGGGAAAAACTGCATGCTAGAGTGAAAATTAAATGTACTGAAAATACCGATTAAGCAACAAATAAGAGATTCTGTGGTAGCTAAAATTCACCTGTCAGATTAAGGTTTACAAGAAATAATCCAAAAATCCCCTAAAACAACTCACAGGGTTCTCATTAAAGTGAAATTACTCTTCTATTTCCTCTCATGCCAATGAAGTTTATTTAAACCTTCAAGCTTTATTTATCAAATGACAATTGTTTCTTATCTAAAACACTGCTGAAATGAAAAAGGAAAAATTAAGCTAAATTAAGCACAGTTAAAAAAAAAAACCCTCTCAAACCTTTCTGTTTGGAAAGTATATTAAGAACACTGGGCTTTATTAGCAGAAACAGTGAATTGGAAGCTAAGGAAGGGTGATGAAATAGATACAAAAGTACAATTAATCAACTAATGCTGTCACTAAGAGGTGGCACAAAACCACTGAGCCAACCATTGGCAGTTAAAGCTATCACTGTAACTGGACATACTTTACAGACATACACATATCAATCAACAAAAAATGAAAGCAAAGAAGTGGCAGAGCTGGTTAGGGATTACTTCAGTATGTTCTATAACAAACCATGTCTGTCAAAGTTTCAATCTCATCTTTCCAGATGGCAAACACCACTCTCAGTGACTGGGTAAAGTTCAAAGTAACACCAAAATCAAAGTGAAAGGTATAGAGTGGAAAACAGAAACTCAAAGAACAAGGTGCAGGTAAGGTAAGTGCTCACCATGAGGAGGTATTCCACTGCTCTGTCAGGATTGTTGAAGCTGGCCCTCAGTGCTGCAATCACCTGCTCCCGCTCGTAGCCCATGGACATGATCTCAGTCACCATGTTCTCATAGGACTGACCAGTCACTAGAAGTCACAGGACCATCATTTTAAGGGAATAGGATGAAAATAATCACACACACACACACAAAAGCTTCAATGGATAAGTGCAATTTTTGCCCGGATTTCAGTCGTTCATTGAAAAGAGTACTTCATACTAATCACGCATGTTCTGCGGCTTTAATTCCAAATATATTCAATGGTTTCATTATGAATTTGATTGGAAACAGTGGAGGGTAATGAAGAAAATGTAAACTTCTACTGACAAAAGCAGTACTTGTGATACTTCTGTACTTGTAATTGAAGTCATGTTCTCTCTTCCAGTTTTCATTTAAGGTCAAGGGCATCCTCACAGCTAATATTCAATTCCTGATGTAATCAAGAGAAATCTCCTGCAGCTTACATTTGGAAATGTATTAATTTGAAATCTGCCTGTCAAATTATTAGCCAATGAAGATTTTCCAAATAAAGACTTTCTGCTATGCTGTTTTTAGATAGATGACAATTAGTGATGACCATTATATTGCTATATATTGCTACATGCTGGCAATGATGACTAAAGTAATTTAATAACTTAACTTGGACCAACTCAAATCATGCAAAAGACCTGAAAGTTGGATGTAGGAAAGTCATTCAAGACTTCAGCAGGGGTTCAGGAAACCAAGTTCTCACTCAATTTAACATTTGACTAGACATCCATCACATCAAATCCCCCATATCTTACAGCAAAAATAGATGAAAACTGTCCCACACCTGCAGCAATCAAGAAAAAGGTACACACACTACATATGGAGTAATTTAAGGGCTTTCACTACACTAATGTCACTGTAAGGAAGATTATTATCTCTTTTCATATAATCCATTTAATTTTCCTGCCTCAAAAGCAGGCAGCAAGTATATAATACATATATTTAAAAAAAAGGTAACTATTCTATTATATATTGTAATCAGGCAAATCTTCAAGGTAATCTTCCTGGGGGGTAAAAAAATACAAACAAACCCAAAGCAGCTCCTTCCTTGGATAAAGGTATTCCTCATCTCAGTGAAATCCTACTGCTGACTGACTCTGCAACTAGCAGCGACAGAAAGTTAAATAATTAGCAGTTGCCATAAAAAACTGATTAATAATAATTATATTTTAAAAACCCCAGAGGAAACAAATACAAGAGCTACTCTGTTAAGGCAAGTAAATCATAGTTCAAAGAAACAAAGAAAACATGATGTTTTATTCCCTTAGGGAGAATGTGTTTAACTCAAGCCAACATTAATACAACCCACTGCCTGTTTCCTAACGTGTGCCTCTAAATAATCAGTGGGTGTATGACTTTGGGCAGTATAAAGAACAAACAATAAAACAGTCCTAGCCCAAGGGTACATGTACATTATCCATAAATAATGGATAATTTTAGTATTTATTATTTGGGCTTCAAAGTAATAGTGCCAACCTGAGTTTAAGGAATGGTAAGTTCCTGATGTCTTCATTCAGAATTACAAGATCATTCATTTCACATCTACCTGCATTTTTCAGATGTGAAATAAAAAACATCACCTAAACTTTGCTATAAAGACACATACTTCACACATATCTTCAGTGAAGCAAAAAGCCAAGCCAATAATTATCCCAACACACTGATTTTGCTACTTCTTCTCAAATTCTTCTTTACACATCACTAGTTTACCCTTACTACTCCTAAGAAAGTAACTAACCAGACAAAACAGCTGGTGATGTAATTGGTTACTACTTGAACACTTCTGTATTGCTTTTTCAATATCAGCAAGGTAGAGACTAGAACAGTGTGAGAGATTTGATGCAAAGATGCAAAACAGCTGGCTTCCTCCACACAGACTGCTATCTAAGGCATAATTAGAATTCAAAGGAGGAAAACAGAATTACTGAAAATGTAGTTGCATGTACCCCATACAGCCTACTTCACAAGTTGTGCAAGAATAATAATTCAGAAGTTGCACACCAACAATGTCATGATACAGAGTCAGGCCCATCTGTCCCTAGTGCTAGTGGAAATGTTTGAAGTCAATACCGAATTTATTCTGCTCTTTGTTTTTGTCTTTCAGGTAACATTTAAAAGTTGGATTAACCCTCAAATCCAGTTCATCACACTCCCCACAATAACTTTCATCCTGCTCCCTAAAGAAATCTTAGGCTGCTCCTGTGAAAAATGTGGTTGCACAAGGACTGCAAGACATGTAGATCTTCAATAGCAGAAAAAGCCACATCACTTTTCAGCATTTAACTGAAAACAACAGCAAATCACAGAAACACTGTTTTTAAAGACAAGTAAATTAATTTTAGATAATGTAGTTGAGAAGCCACAGTTAGAATACATGTAGGATCCAACTTAAGATATGAAAACATACTCCATCCATTTGTGGAAGCAAATTCCCTTCAGGACAGTTTTTAAAGACAAAGAACCACAGAGTTCACGCCTATTGCCCTTGAAAATTTTTTGCCTGATAACACTTATAGTATGCTCACCCAGAAAATCACACTCAATACCTCTTATTTCCAAACATGTTAGGGACACATGGGTTTACTCCATCAGACACCAACCAAAGAACTCCCATATAAAATGGATTGTGAGGTGATGCTCTTGAAATATTTTGGATTTTTCCCCAGTTTTGAAGAGATTTGAATCAATACCACCAGCTTCATTTAACTTGCTGATCAACATTGTTTACACATATGAGTGTTGGTGATGATTTCATCTTGGTCACTAAGATACTAAGAATGGTTAAGGAAGCACCTTTGGTAGCAGCAATCACTTCAACCAGTCTAATTGTTACATTTCTGTCTCCTGTTATCAGTATCTAGCAGCTATTTTGGATCACACAATTTAAAACAATTTAAAATAGTCACACCTGAGATCTAAACTGCAGCTGGACAGACTCAATCTAGTAGCTACCATTAATTAATGTAAAATATTACTGCTGCTTCTAAATCACCCTGGGCTGCCTAATCACAGTACTTGCCTCCAATATATCCACACCAAAATGTAAGTGAAATTCTTTACTTGGTTTAATTCTTTGTACCAAATTGCAGCTTCATATTCAAAGACAAAAGACAGAATAAAAACTCCACCTCCTCCTTGTTTTTGTGTCTGAATTTGTTATACTCCAAAACAGTCCAAAAATTTCAGCAGGAGTAAGGAGTTGCGGGTTTGTCTAATAATTTCCTAGCTACCCAAATGAGCATAAATGAGGGGCAGACCTTCCAGTTGTCATTATTCTGTGCATTCCACTGAAAAACAAAGATTTTTTAAACTGTCAAAATAAAAGTAAATTGACTGCAAATACATGGAGGCATTCATTTCTCAGCCCAGACAGCAGATCTGGTGAATTTACCTAATCTCAACATGCCAAAAAGAAAAGTATTTTCAAAGCTGGAACAAGTATAATAAGAACAAGAATAATAAAGGCAGCCATTTTATCAGCCCTGCACTCTGGGATGCAAAAGTGAAAAACACACACAATTTAAATCTACTCTTCTATCCAAGCTACTTCAAAGTGAATAGTTAAAAGAGAAATTAAAGCAAATGGCAGAAAAAAGCAGAAGTGCAAGGATCTTCCTTTTACACAATAAAAATACATAAAGGGAAAAATTCTTCAGTAAAGTAGTTCTTGAAGCTGGTTCCAAGATATCAACTTCAGGTCATAGAGAAGAGTACTATGACTATAACTATAACAATGACAGATAGAGAAGAAAATGTCAACATCTGCTAATCCGTCATGTTTCTGCTGCACCAAAATAATGTCTACATTAAAAAAAACTCTCCACTTACCAAGTGCACTTATTGCATCCTCAAAAAGATTTGATCGAGATGTATCACCTGTCGTACTGTAAGATGAAGACAAGTGCAATGGTAATTACAAAACTTTGGAAAACTCCATATTGAAAAAAAAGCAGAAAGAAAAAAGCAGCAGCAGCTGTAACTCTAATAGCCCCTTTTGTTTCTAAAAAAAATCAACAAAGCTTTCCAAAGAGCTCTCTTTTGGTCCTATAGTGAGAATAGATTTTACAAACTTACAATGCTAGCATTTTTAAAAACAAGGCCAACCTTCCCCCCGCTACCCCACAGAAGTTTGGCTCTTGCCCATCTGCTCAGGGATTAGCCATCTGCTTGCTTGAATGCTTTAAAGGGTGGGAGAAAAAGGTGGATTTTCAAAAGCACACAGTAGTCTCACTAACTGCTTCCCCACAGTCACCAGTTTGACCTCAATGAGGACCCAAGGAGGTCAGTGGCAAGCACTTACTAAAATCTCAGTATACTACTTTCCCAGGAATATAAACTGCTAAAATTTGCAATTACTCCATCTCAAGTTATCAAAGTTGTTAAATTACAGGATTATAGGCTCACCTCCATGAACAGCAAGGAACACAGAGGCACAGCACAGCACTAGGCAGAGGAATACCAGTTTTAATCAGCCACAGCCAAGGTGACCCATTCCCAGGGCTGCAAAACTAAAGCATCAGACCCTTGTTCTCACGATGACACCCAGGGTGGGCCAACAGGACTCCTTCAAGGAGGAGTCCACTACCTAGAGGTAGTGCCACTCACTGTGGGGTGGCAGGAAAAAGTGTTGGGGAGAAATCCAGAGGAAGAACCAAATGCAGGGAAAGGAAAGCTTAAGGTACCCGGTAGGAAAAAAGCACAGGTCAAGAGAGCAAAAGGAGGAGAAAATGGGCCAGTCATACATAAGAAACACTTGACTGGCCATGCTCTGCACCTCACCACCCATTCATCCTGTCTTTTTATTAAATTCTACTTCTAAAAGTTTTTCATAATGTAGGGTGTGTGTGTCTCTATTTTTCATGTATGTGGTATTTTACATGTGTATGTGGAATTCCAAGTGCTCACAGGAACAGGGAATGGTGAGTTAGGGGGACCCGGACACCTGTGGAACCAGCAACTGCTGAGATCAGACACTATGTAAGTCTGAAAGCCAAGGTCCTGGGTGAGCCCTCTGTGTGTTTGTGTGCATGTGCAGGCAATGGGAATCTGAGTATCAGGGCCTGGAATGGGGTTGCAGGGCTCAGGCAGTCCCCATGCCCTTGTACCAAATACTTTCCAAACTCTAAGGGGCCAGCTATCAAAACAGAAATTCATATTTCCCATTTGTGTTTTGTACATATTCATTTTGCAGTAGTGGGCTTTGCTCTAAACAGCCAGAGGGGAATAGGATGTGGCATCTTGCATGAGTGCTGGGATTTTCCCTGCCTGAGCTGACCCAAGCAGCAAGACATATATTTATAGGTACATATATTGTGTTTATATTTTGGGAATACATAGTCTTGATAACGCGAGAGACTCGAAGACATGGAGGCTGCAGGAGCCTCACATTTATCAGGCCACCAGAGCTGGCAATTCAGATAGATCTGAATGTTTTCAGAAGATGCCACTAAAAATCCAACATGGCACTTACAGAGATGTCTGTAAGATCTATGCAAGAAATAATTTGTTCCAACAAAAATGCTTCATTGGTATCTGTCAGTGGTTAAGATTTAAAATCAAAAAAAGATCAAAGGCAAAGCAGGACACCAGCTGGCCTGGCCTTGGGTCAATAAATCTTGCCTTAGTAATTTAACTTCTAAAGCAAATCAGAAGCAAACAGTACTCACTGAAATCAAGGCAGGTGATAACTTTAATGTCTATGTTAAATTATTTTGTTTCTCCCTGTTAAGTGTGTACACTGAGGCTTCCTTACTGCAGTTTTACAAAACTGCAATCTGTACATGAAAAACACTATTTCAGCACGGAAGATTGATGTTTGAACCTACTGGACAAACTGAGCAGGGAAAAAAAGAAAAAACCCACTAATCAGTATTTTTTAACAACTAAGTTAATTTGACTGAAAAATGAAACTTCATTTGCATTCCATTTCTAAGAGATACTCATTTCTCAGAATTGCAAAATTAAATAATCAATTTGTGTATTTAGTGCAAGAAATTTGT
This sequence comes from Luscinia megarhynchos, assembly GCA_034336665.1. Classification (NCBI taxonomy): domain Eukaryota; kingdom Metazoa; phylum Chordata; class Aves; order Passeriformes; family Muscicapidae; genus Luscinia; species Luscinia megarhynchos. The sequence goes on from CM067592.1 coordinate 59,502,730, forward strand.
GATGTATTTTTCAAGACATTAGGCAATTGCAAGTTTTGCTTCATTATCATCAAATCAGTATTTGATGGTGTTTAAATACAACCACTTGAAAAATACTGTCTTTGCACCAGTATTCCCAGAAATAACACACAAATTATTTAAAAAGTATGAAAAATGAAGATTTGGTGCTATGCAGCACTTCAGGGGCCATTAAATTCCAGTTAACAATATTTCAATCCCATCCAGTACTTAAGCAACTTAAGCAAAAAAAAGCAACAGCATACAAGAGGGATAAAACCTAACTTCCACCCAATTTTCTCAATTGTAGAAAATTGAGGTGAAAAGTTTTCCGAAAAAGGTTCTACAATTACCTACAGATGGGCTGAGGAACATTCAGAGAAATAAGCCAACCTTGTAGCTTTAAGGCATTACATGATTAAGAGCAATACCACATCCTACATTCAGGAGAAAAAGCTCTTTTCAGATATTAAGAGACTCATACAGCAATAAAGAATTTATGGTTTGAATCTGATCAACATGATCCAAAGCACAATCAGAGGGTTATGAGCAGGCCAGGACACATTCCTCTTTAAGACTTCAAGAGCTTTATGAGCACATCCCCACTACAGGTGAATATCCTCAGTCTGAATAGAAACTTGGCAGGATACCAACTCTGAAATGCCTAACAAGTCTTGTACCATTTAACTGTCCCCTCCACAGCTTTGTTCCGAAGACCACACCTCCCACAAGAGAAGGCAGAAACAAGGAGAGGTGTTTCTTACAATCAGTAATGTTTACCTCAGTCAGAGACTGAAATTACAGTTAAGAAAGGAAAAAATTATATAGAATGGAGAGATTCAAAATCAAAACTAGAAGCAACAAAAACAGGAACCCATTTTTGGAGGCTTACTCATACCTGTCAATTGATGATGGACTGACAGGAGCTGGTGCCTCAGGTGGTTTTTCCTCTGGCTTCTCCTCTTTTGGAGCGTTCACAGATGCAGGTTCACAAGCCACTGCATCTGGTGCTGGTGGTGGAGGGACAGGAGCTGGCACAGGGGCAGGAACAGGGATTGGTGCAGCAACTGCAGTGGGAGCTGCAGTTGTTGAGCCAACAGTGGAAGTGGCATTTGATGGCTGAGTCGCTCCAGCTGCTGCTTTGGGCTACGGGAGGACAACAGAGTTCAGGCACAGAACAAAGTCCATAAATCCATGGCTCTCTACAGGAAACCCACTAGGTTCTGTTAAGACCATTTGTGTTTGATATTGCTGCCTCAACATCAAGCATGGCATTAAAACATTGAAAGACATTAAATCTCTAACGCCCTTCACTGTGTTTAAATAAGCAACTGAGACCATCACTGAAATACTTACACACCTGAGAGCTCACACTCTCTGAGGATAAAGTGAAATGCTAAGATCTAAATATTTACAGACCACAACATTTTAAAACAATAAACAGACTAAAATATTGTATGAAAACAATTCTGTGTTTTACAAAAGCACATTTTCCAGAAGAAACCAAGTGAGCTGCGAAAAAAACATCTGCAGAACAAGCCTAAGCACTCAGATCTGGAAAAATGTGATTGAGACAGAAATCACATTTCATTATGAATGCTGTTTGCTGGAAAACAAGATGCAAAACAAAATTAAACTTCACCCGCAAAACGTTTTAGTTATGTAATCTTTGTACTCAAAGCACTATAGTAACATCTCAAATACTTCAGTTCTGAAATAAACACCAAGGATACAGCCGAATGAAAGACTACCAAATTTACAGCAGAATATTTAGAGTGAATAATACTTGTATTCAATTGTGAAATCATCTTCACATCTCTAACGGAAACCTGCATTTCTCTTGGGGGCAGCATTAATCCCGTTATACAGAAATAGCCCCAAGGACTGACAAAGCTGATCCCAATCTTTGTCTTTCCAAGAGAAACAGCTGAACTTCAGCAAAACTACTTATTCAAGGTGCACCACTTTCAGATATTGCCTGGTTGAAGAAGAAAACATTTACTTCCTCCTTTTGTCTGCAAGGAGACGTAAGGTTAAGAATGAATAGCTTCCAACATGATGGGCACAGCAAACAACATTTTAATCAGCAGTCAAAGAAAAACACTGACAGAGTTGGAATGCAAGGGGGGTTATTTTCTGCTGTATTCCTAAACCCTTAATGCAGGAATGCCTGAGCATCAGCCAAAGTTAGCAGTCTGTGTCTACATGACTGGGCATGTCTTACCTACAACAGAATCAGGAAAGGGCAATTGAGGTCTGAGACTAGCAAAAAGATAGTAAGACTTAAGAAATGCTCAAACTACACATCCTTTATTATCAGAATATACTGAATTTCACAATTCTTCACTGAGATCTGTGTTTAGAATCACAGAATTGCTGAGGAGACCTCTAAAATGACTGAATCTTACTCAGCTCTGCCACATCCACCACTAAACAGTGTCCCTAAGCGTCACAGCCACACATTTCTTGAATGCTTCCAGGAGTGGCAATCACACAACTTCCCTGGAGTCTTCTGCTCTCAAGAAAATGAAAAACTGAACTCTGACATCTCATCTACGTCTGTTTTCTTGTACTGATAAATGCCTCTGTGGCAAACCACAGACTAGAAACCTGTTCATTCAGGAAAACAGCAACAACAGTTATCTTTAACCAAAGTCCACATGTTTAATTATGTTTAATACTGCCAAATAGAGATAAAGGGCAGCAGAATATATGTTTTCTTTGTCAGGAGGAAGAACTCTAGCTTCAAAATTAATTTCATATTCCAAAACAGAGATGAAGCCATTTTATTCAGATTGCAAAGGTCTGAAATGCCTGGAAAATCAGTGGCTTGATTCCTGGAAGCAGCCTGACAAGTGGTTCAGAGAAGAAATACTTCAAACACGTGTCACAGTCATTCCCTATAAATTGCACTTGCAGTCTTTCAAAACCTACAGGTTTGTTTACTGCCAGATGTATCCTGTCTCTACTGGTTTATGCCATGAACTATGAAAAGCAACATGGCAAGGCTGGAAGAGTTCCATACAGAGGATTTAACAACAAACTACATGGGTTGTCTTCATCCTTTTAATAATAAAAAGGGGGAAAAAACCAGAGAGATAAGAAAGAATAAACAGTAAAATCGGCCATTAGCAATTTTTTCTTTGCTACAAACATTCAGCACAGAGCAGCAGCAAAAATCAGCCTAAGCAAACAAAGACTGTGAAGCAATATTTTTTTATCTATTCTCACACAAGCTTTTTACTGTTGACCTGAATTTGTATATGATGAAATTCTACTGATTTTATGGATGGGCATATACAATCACTCATCACAAGAAAAAACAGAATTAAATTAATGAAGCTTCCTATTCAAAAGAAACGATTACTCACTTTCGTCACCATAACCACCACAAAGTTTTTCTCATCTATCTTGTATTCTTTAAGAGCGGTTTCATCATTAAGGATTTTACCTGGAATTAAACAGGCAGAAATTAAGAAGTTGTTTAGCAAACCAATAGGTGATCTCGGGATTTCCTCATGAAAACATGTTTTATGCAGATTTATAAATGTTAAACAACCCAACAAAAAGCAGTTCGGTCATTAAGTTTTGGCAGTAGAGCTACAATTTTCCTCATATGATGTACAGAATAGTGGATAGCTTGAGGGCTGCAGCCCTACGTGTTGAAGATGCTTTAAAACCATTTTAAAAAAAAAGCATTATATCTGGAAAGATTCACTGGATCATTAACAAAGATACATGTAATACAGAGGAAAGGTATTAACACACAAAAAGCTTAACCAAGTAACTTATGTCTGCTTACACAGTAAGGGAAATTCCTTTCTACTTATCTTCCATTTGTTCTTCAGATAAGAGCATTACCTGCAATTACAAGTGTATGACCTTGCAACTTTAACAATTTGCAAGGCTAAAACATTAGACAAGGCTAGAACCGAACTATAACTTGCCACCTTGACAGAAGGATGAAAAAGCTATCAGGCAAACCCAGAAACATTTGCTATACGACGACTTGATGTTTCATAAGCAGAGGTGGTATTGTGACAAAATAGATTTGGATCACTTCTACAAGAACTTAGGAACACAATAAGTCACATACTTTTTGCTTTTTCTTAGAATAAGCTGACTTAGAGGTAGCACCACAAATCAGAAATCAAGTCTACATTTCAGTGAGTTTTATAGCACTGATTTCTACTACAGAATTTTCAGGGAATATTTTACAATTTAAACAGATTAATTTTCTGAAGATGTGCTACAGACTGCTTCTATTTCACTAACTCTCTAGTGGACTGCAACTAGGACACATTCTTATCCTGATGATTGCAAGGAAATCAAGCAACACATACACTTTATGGCGTTCAGAACACAAAAGACTGGTTCCACCAGTCTTGCAGGTCTAACATTCAAGGGAGTATTACATATAGTGCAGTAATAGCAGCATCTATAGCATCTGACTCAGAACCCACAAGGGTTTACTCAAAATTTTTTATAGGCACTTTGGGGAGGGCTTTAATAAATATGTATGTAATATATACACATTATGAAAGTATATATACAGACATCTCTCTTCTCAGAGCACACCACTGTCAGTTTTTCCAGACCTCACTCTAATGTAAATATCAACACAATGTATTTGCCTCTCTAATCAAAGTCAGCTGGGGATATCACCTTGTTTTACCAAACTACAAAAATTCTACAGCTCATTCTATTAAAAGTAAAAATGTCATCAATATACCGTCATCTCTCGTCCAAGAAAAAGGGAAAAAAAAGAGAATCCATCTTTGGATAACATTACATTCTCAATCTTATTTCCTGTATTTCCTATGGCTTGTGAGGATTATTCAATACTCCAGATACATTCTGGCTTCAGAAAACACTCAAGTCATGTCACAGAATCTCATGCAATCTTTGATTTTTGCAATCACAGAAACACAATATTAAGACTGCCATTCAGTTGCACACATTGCACAAAGCCTTCTGCCTGGTTCACATTTCTTGGTTATGCATGAGACTTCGACCTTCATGCTCTTGATACAGGGACATAAAACCTGATGTGAGAAGTATCCAGAGGAGCTGTACAAACACAGAGACTTGCAAGTTACCTCCTATTAGCATTTCTCCACTGTTAACAGTGGCTTTAGCTTATTACAAGTGAAAAAGACTTCTTACAAAGCAGTACATGACAAAAGTGAAAAGTCCACCAAAGTTTCCTTCAAGCTCAGTTTTAGAGGGAAGAAAAACACTAGAGGGAGTACTGGAATAGCACCAAAGTTCTGACATGAAGTGAGAACAAAAAAAATGGGTTTCTGTATTAGCGCCAAAATGAACAAGGCAAGTAAAATAAAGCTCAAATAAAGTTAATTTCATATTTTAAGCTGACATTAGCCTGCTTTTTGCTAGTACTTAATACACATTTCTAGTGACAAAGCTTAGAAGTTTTGAATGTACCTTTGTACAGGAGGATTTGGTGGTGGGTTTCTTTTGTTAATCAAAAAAAAAAAAAAAAAAAAAAAAAAAAGACAGTTTTTTAATTCTCTGAGGTATATACAGCAATGCTTCAGCTATTCACAGCATAAACTGAACAAGAAAGGAATTAAGCCAGAACAGCAGCTTTGTCCTGCTTAAATCCTGAATTATTGTAACAAAATCTATTTCTTCTTCACTCAGCATATGCCCAAGACACCATATTACAAGAGCAAAGATGACATACACACATGTATTAAAACCTAAAACATTCTAATTCAAAATTAAGAGTTCCCTTTCACATTGAGTTTTTGTGTTTGTGGGCATTTTTTCCTGTCTGTACTTCAGTTCTTAGAATTCTTAGAAGTCTTAACACTCACATCCAAGTCAAACAACAACATAAAGAAAAAGACATGTTCAGATAAATTATCTTCATAATATTTGTTACCTGCATAAATTAGTTTTTGGCCAGCTACTGGAAAGGCATCTTTCCCCCTTTCTGATTCAATCTTCTCTTTCAGTGCCTTCACCTAAAGCACAGAAACAGTCATAATGAAAACAAAGTTCACAGTACAAACCTAATTAAGTATACCTTAAGTTTTATATACTGCAGAGTAGTTTCAATTATGCCTTGATTATGTCAAGTTTATCAGTCTTCTTGAGTATGTCACTGCAACCCACTTCGCAGAGCAACATGTCCCTTTCCCAAATAGTCTCCTGAGCTGAACCAAATTAGGTAATTATTTTTTCCATGAGAAGTTATTAGTATGAGTGTACAACACAGTAAAAAAGTAAATTAAGAAATCTAGGGAACAGAAATGTTTTCATCTCTTGACCCATATGCCCTGCTCTTTCCCTGAATGCAGAGGGTACATCTGCTATAAACACAGCTGAAGGTTTTCATCATCCCAACCACTTTTCAGGGAATGCCTGGGTTTTTTTGGTGGTTTTTTTTGGTTTTTTGTAAGATCACCATGGCATTCAACCTTGAAGTCCGCATATGCAAGGACTTGTGCAAAATGTTCAGATGCCTTTCTTATATAAATTGTTTTCAACTCCTCCCCCTCCACACAATTTCTGGAGCTTCACATAGCATTTTTAAGCCTACACATTTACTTGCTTGCATGGACCACTGATGCAACATCCACACTTCCACAGCACCAATAGCTTAAGTGGCACTGCTAGTCATCATGTTAAAGAATATTCTCAGTTCTCCAGAAAGACTCCATAATGCTATCCTGAGAAGGTAAAACAAGCTCCTGTAAAAGTATTCCTGTACTGACATATCTGCAGTCATGTTTTAAGACAAACTGCCTGCACACACAGCCAATTCTTGCTATCTTGCAGACAATCCAACTGTACAGAAAACAAAGACAACCAACCTGTTAGGAGCTTATTACTACAAGTTAATACCATCTTCTAAAGGTTTGTTGTTTTTTTTTTTCTGAATATTCATAAAACCTTTTTCATGAAACTGCAGGGATACAGAACGCAACATAGTGTTTCCCTCTGTGGAACCAAACAAAAATAGGGAGCCAGCTCTTTTTCCCCAGCAGATGAAGAAAGGATGCTTTTGGTATTTTGCGTCATACATGCCATCCCAGCACCTGCCAAATGCTTTGGAATCAATCTCCAACCAGCTGCTTTCCCACAGCAAAACTAAGAGCAGCTCACTGCCACCCCTAAGTCCTGAAGACAGCTGAATTTGACAGCAATGTACTGAAAGCATAATCATTCTCATGCACTTACTTTACAACAATCTGTCCTATCCTTAGATGGATACTTTAATGCACACTTTCTTGAAAATTAAAAATACAATTTGCTAAGTCCTCCCCCAATTTTAAGGACTGAAGTCATATTGCTACTGAACAATCTCCTTCACCACAGATAAGTCATCAAGGATTTTTTTCCTAAACTTTAATAATAACAACGACTAATATTTCACATAACTTCAATTTAAGTCCAGCATGCACTAGGGAAAATTAATCCCTTGAATAATGTTAAAAGCCTGTTATGTTTCCAAATGTCTCTTTTGTAACACTCTCCTTATGTATTCCTATACTTATTTACTTGTACCAAATCACTCAAAGATAATGACCCAAGGCCACTTATTTTATACCCAGTTACCATGCTTGTCATAGATTTGTAATGTGACAAAGGTGTGCAGTCTATTTTGAGGGAGAAAATTAAAGTCTGTTTCATGGCCACTGCATCCATCAAGGTACTGGCTTCAAATGTCTACTTCTTCTTCTTCATTTTCTATTGTTTTATTCCAGACAACAGTCTTTGCCCCACAGGGAAAAAACCAAGATATGTTCTCTCAAACATAAATGTTTGAGCAGCTAAAAGTCTAGGTCAGGACACACTGAACACACATATTGATTTGCTACCAATAACTGGATCCATGAAAAGGAGTTAGGATATTTACTGTAGGAGGATCCAATAATTCATTTGCCTTTGCTGACCACCTGTGTGCAGCATTTCCCCTTATTATTACTGTGCTGTGATTGATGTACTGCAAGTGACCTGAGGTACTGCCTTCTTCAAAAACTCTCGTAATGTTCCCCCTTCCACAAGTCTGCAAGAAACGGGACTATGTTTTCATCCCTTTGGCAGATAGCATTCATCTCCAGATGTAGGCAAACTTCCATTTACACCATGGGGCCAAGGGAAACGAGAAGAAAACCTTTTCTGGGAATCTGTTCCAGTGTTTCCCCATCCTCATTGTACAAAAACCCTCCTTTACAGCTACTCTTAACAGGCTTGCTAAACAGTCTGTCCCCATCCTTCTTACAAGCCCCTGGAAGGGGCACTGGAAGGTTCTCCAAGGTCTCTCCAGAGCCTTCTCTTCTCCAGCCTGAACAACCCCAGCTGTCTCAGCTTGTCTCCATAAGAGAGGTACTTCACTCTCAGAACATCTTCATGGCCTCCTCTGGACCAGCTCCAACAGGTCCACACTTTCCACATGCTGAGGACCACCAAGAGCATGCATCCACATGTTCCACAGGATTACACATGGGAAAATTAACTCCACAGCCACAAGCAGTTTCAGCCTTTTGAGACATTCAGGTGACTGTGCTTCAGCTGTACAGTTCCCTCCCACAATCCAAAAACTCTCTCTGCATACTAATACTAACAGAAATTTTATTATTGTGGTCTCTAGGTCAGAACAGACTAAAGATATATACTAACTCATATGCAATAGCTGGTTCCACATGAAGGAGTTTGGTATTTATTGCCTCAGTGAAGTAGTTACCAATGCAAACAACACTATGAGGTTACAGAACCATGGTGGTTCTGAACATAAAAGCAAACAACAGGTTTGCTCCTAAAGAACAGAGACAATCTTTGGCTAAAGCTTGCCAATACAGGGGCCACCATTAACTTCTTAATTCTTGAAAAGACTGGAAATCCTGAGGAGAAAAGGCCATTAGTTTCCAGTGCTGGTCTTTATTTTCTCCCTATATTCTTGGCACATACATCAATCAGTTTAAGAAAAGATTATATCTGAAAGTGGAACACAAATTACTTCAGTTCTGACAGCTTACAAAAATCTAAAAGAAATATAAGGCTTAACATAATTGGGCCAATTTACAGTATTTTGCTATCTCTGCCCAGGGACACTCTGCCATTTGCAAAGGGGAAGATCATTTACACAGTCTCTCATTTAAATAGACATTCACTCTATTCACAAACTTTTGCCATCCAAAGATACCAATATGCTATGGTAACACACCATTGGCTATGAATTTCAAATTAAAAATTCAGTAATATCTTTCAAGTTGCTCCTTTAAAACTGAAAATACACCAAATAGCCAAGTAATTTCCAGATTAGATTCAAGAATATTTCAGAGCATTGCTTAACTGCTTTATAAAGAATAGTGATAGATAAGGGAATCTGACATATCTCAAATAAATACAATGAACTGATCACATCACACCTATTCAATGGAACAAACAAAAGGATTTAAACCAACTCTTAACTACTAGATCTTGAACCTGCAAGAAAATGCAGTCAGCTGCAGACTTCATCATTCTCCTATCAGAGACAGAAGTTGAAGAAACACTCGGGCTAAAATAAAAAGCGCTTCCCTGTTTTTCTGGCTTTCATCATTGGCCAGCCTACGAGGCCAGAAATACATCATTCAATTCTCAGAATAAAAAAATGACTAGATAAGATCAGATACATAAATTTCAGCAGTAACATTCTAGCAGCATAGAATTTCTTCCTGTAGTTCTAACTGGAGTGACTGAAGGCATAGCAAAAAATAACTGTGCCATTAATTCTGCTAAGAGGAGAAAATGCATAATGGTGCAACAACCTGTATGTCAGACAGTAGTCTGATCCACCTTCATTTAGATTTAACCATAGATGTTCCATTTTCAAGGAGGAATTAAAAACACAAAGAAGTCCTCTCAATGCTTTTCAGAAGACAGCTGCATCTTCCAGCTGCTGGTGCAGTGAACTGCTGAACAAAGCAACAACCTAAACTTTGTTTCTAGCAAATTAGGTTGCTGAGAACCTAGACTTCAGCACTGCCATTGGTTATTAAGTGAAAACTAATTTTGGGGAAGGATACCCAGCAAATTGATCTGTCAAAATAAGAAACCATTCATAGATAATGATTTATTTTTCTCATAAATACAGATCCATAAACCAAACCTTCAGGCTTCCTAGCTTTATTCAATCTGACTAGGGGTCACAATGTATTTCAGTCTTCACCAAATCCCGTTTTTCCTGTGCCATTATAAAATTTCATAGCACAATAAACAGAGCCTGTACTTTATGACAATACCTTTAAGAATGAGCATCAATTCATCTACAACACGTTATCCTAAAGATTCAGCAACAGCACACTTACAAGTCAAGATGATTTTGTTCTGTCCCCTATGAATCTAGACATTAAACACTCCCTACTTCTCAGGAACTGAATACAATGTCCTCGAGAATATATGCCATGCAATCTGTTTAATAAAGAGCTAGAGCTGATCGACTCCTAACTGAAAAACTGAACTCTTCCTAAGAAATACCAGTCATCAGTTGCATCCCAGACAGGCATCTAAAAATGGGTTTCATGAAATCACCAGTGCTGAGTTTCCCAGTTGCTCCTTGCAGTCACTTTTTGCCAGGCAAGCAAGCAGGGCACGCTGGGTTCCATCGGGGCAAACAGCTTCCATTGATCACACGCCCTCCCCCTTCCCTCTCACACACCAATTTTCATTTCTCCTACCTCATATAAATGCTAACACAAAAGAGGCAAAAATCATCAGCTTATTCAAAGACACATTTTATAAATCCAAATTAAAAAGTGAACACTGTACTTTCATCTTTTTTAATGTATAATTACATAGGCAAGACAAATTGCTGAATTTCTTGAGATGTTGGGAGAAACTGAATACAAAACTGGAAAGGATCCCTTCTGACATCAAGCCACAAACCCATCTTCCATGCCATAATCTTCATCATGAATCTGATGCACCTACAGACAAGGTTGTTTGCTACATCTACCACAACACGGCTACAAATTTTACCCTGATTATTGGAAGTCTTTTCCTAGTTTCCAGCCCAAATTATTTTGCACACTAATTTAATACTGATTTGTTCTTATGCTGATGTTACAATTCACACATGAGTAGCCTTCCCACACCCCTTGGCTATTGCCAGTGTAAAGCATTTACACAATGCTTCACAAGAACTTTTGAGCTAAGCTAAGCAGATCTCTTTAGTTTTCTTTTATGTCAGAGTCACAGTTTTCCACAGGCTCCAGGCACTTCTTTTCCAAAGGCAAAAATTCATTGCCCTTGGGAAGAGGTGGCCAGCACACTTTAAGCAGAATAACATCACTACTTTTCCTGGAGGTTTCATGATCCATGATCTTCAGAGCTTCATCTTTCAATGAACCTCATTCCAATTAATCCATGCTGCTCATTTGAGAGTAGTTTACCAAAGTCTGACCCTCAATTAGGCAGCCAGGTACTAGTGCTAAACTTTGTGTTTGTCAATGCCATCTTGCTTCTGTTGAGTTGTACTCAAATTCTTATCAAATGAACTAAAGGACTGTGAAGAGATGGCTCCCAAGACCAACTCTGCAAGACCCTCACTATCAACCTACCTACTGCTGAACTGTTTCTCTTTGTGAATAAATGCTGCACAGAGGGTTTTTTCCTTTAAATCTACCTTAGAATTCTCTACCACTCTTCAGCTTTTCTGTAGCAAGCTAACCAGTTTCTCCCAGACCTTGGGAAAAATCACAGTTAGACAAGGACAAAAGCTTTTACTACAAGGGGCTTTGAACTTTTCCTTCTCCCTAAGGGTGGGCATCATAGTCTGAAAACTTGTTTAGAATTTAGGCTTAATATTCCTGAGTTTTCTCCTCCCACTGCCCTTGCAAAAATATTTACCACATGTTATACTGCTATATAGACACAGCTCAAAGTTAGGTGAGGACAACGCAGATGTATCAGACAATAAACCTGTTAATGCAGCAACAAGCTAACCAGTGCAACAGATTTTACTGTCCTTAATCAAACTTCATGATCAACAACTGATTAATGACAAATATTGTGCGTACTACTGAAAACATGCAGAGGATAAGAAAGTACTAAGCTCATAAGTCAATGCTTTACAGTACTCCGACTGGTAAGAATGCATTTGGTTCCAGATACTTCTTTCTACAAATTATAAAAGCAGGTTTTTCTGGCACAAAACTCCATTTACAATGCTGTCTTATATTGTCTTTCTAAATAGGACTCTTGTATTTAGTGAGAAGGCAATAATGGTGGTTACATGAACAGATCACTGCCCTACTTCAGGCCTCAAAGGCATAACAGATAGATTAATTGGGAAAAACCGCAGGAGAGGAAGGGCCTTGTGAATCCAGGCAGGTTTAGAAGCTTAGTAAACGCCTGGGAAAAAACCCAGTTGTACTCAAATAAACAAGACATCTAGAATTACTCCAGCATTCAAAAACAGACAGGATAAAACATTCATAAGGTCCTTTATTTCCTTCTTGTATTTATTGCTGCTGAAGCTTACATACAAAGAAAGAAGAAGCATACTCTGAAGAAAAATAGTCTGGAACTGTCAAGGTAAAAATCCAAATTTAGCACTGACATTTACTTTCCCTGCTACTATCTCTACAAAATCAAGCTCACTACACACAAGTGAAATTTATAAGCCTAGTAATTGCTATGCACTGATCAGAGATCAACAAAATAATTTCTAATCTCAAAGCCAGCCTCTACGCACTTCTGCCTGCATTTCAAAATTGATCTAAGCCCTGTCTGAAAGAGGAGACCAAGACTTGGGCCAATTTTCTGATACAAAAAGATGACTAAAACACCTGCATTCATGCAGCTTTGTACTAACACAGGAGCACAAATTTCAACCTAAAGCAGAGCTTTCAGCTGTCTGCAGCTTGAAGAAAAGTAGCAAGGCAGACAGTCCTGCCTCTGAAGCCACAAAGGCTTGTTTCAGGAAGAAAGCTTACGTTCTGAGTGATGATGACTCTTGCATGGTCTTGTTGATTAACTCAAAAAGTCCTCCTGTAGCTTTGGGCAGACAATTTTTACAACAGACATATTCCTCACAAACCAGTTTACAAGTATAAAAGTGACACAGTTGTTTGATTATGAAGAAAACTGACAAGCCACTTCAATCAATTCTAAAAAGACACTTAAAAAACCCTTTTCCAACACTGCATGCTGACCACCCAGTTGGAGGGGTGCCTCTGACACAAACACACAGGGAAAGACATAGAAAGGGAGAACCAGAGTCTGTGTGTAGACAGCACTGTGTGCTCACAGCCAGGCAAGCCCTTCTCTCTCTTTTTCCTGTTTCTTTGGTGCTCCCTGCAGGCAGCACGCAGAGGACAGCCATCCTTGCAGGCTCTAGGTAAGCCATGCTGCACATCACCATGTCCTGTGAATAGAGAGAGAATTGTTTCATTCCTCCCACAGGAACAGTGACCAGGCACAAACCTTGGTGGGAGAAAACACTGCCAGCCGTACCCTTCAGCACTGTAAGTTTACACCTCCCTACCTCACACCAACAGATACCCCTCCCTGTGCTTCAGGAATTCAAAGAAAATATTTTTGAAAGGTTTGTCAGTAAACACAGCCATTTATGCACAAGGGCAGCAATGGGACTCCAGACAGTAGCAGGATCATTTGCTCATATTAATTATTTTTAATTAAAATGTATTCTCCTCTTTCCCCAACTTTCAAAGGGAACACTTTCCAGCCTGTTGCTATCTGTATCAAGAACGGATATCCTTGCTTTCTAGTCATACCTGAAAAATAGACCTTAAATACATATATAGAACCATTCTTAAGTGTGTACAATCTCTATAATCAACTCTTTAGTATACTGGCCATCTTAGGAATGGTGGCCCAAGAAAGTTTAGATTTTGAGAAATACAGCACATAATATTGCCAAATTATTAAAAGTACAAAGCTAACTTTTCTTTGCTGACAGCTAAACTGTGTGAGAACATTCTCAATAAAATAGTTGAAAAATTATGGGCAGAGCCACAGCATTTGAAAAATGGGTAACATGTAAAACATTACAATACTATTAAAATAATTTTAGTTGTATCAAGTAATATATGCTTAAGTTTTAAAAAATGAAATAAAATAAAAAAGTGTCATCCTGCCCAAACTTCTTTGGAAATTATATTTAAAACATTCACTAAAATTTCAAGAAAATATTCCTGAACACGTGAAAGCCTAGCCTTCTTCAGCCAAGAATCAGAACAACTTCCTTGCTTGAAAATCCTACCTCTAACCAGGAAATAAAAAAGGACTATCCACCAAAGAAAAGCAGTAGCAAAAAGCACCTAGAGAGTTAATTAAACAAATATGAATTGTAACAGACCGTAACTCCAAAATGCTACAGTCTGTGAAGAAAGTATGAAAACAATGAAAAAAAAATGCAGCTACTCTCATTCTAGTGATCTCTGAAGTTACAGTTTTGTAATGTGTCAAGTAGCAAGCACAAGCCCTTCAAATTCACACCTCCTCTGCCTGTGCAAGAACACACACACCCCAAAAATGATAAAATCCTAAAGACAGGCAAAAACAACAAAACAATCCTCCAGAAGGGGAGAAAGATACCTACTGTACAACCCAAAGAGCAATTAAAAAAAAATACCAAGACCTGAAACAGAAAAACATCTTTAACCTAGAAGGGTGCTTCTGGATTTTGAAGTGAGCACTTTTCCTCTAACCACTAAAACTATAAACTCCCAGGGAAATACAAAAATCCTCTTACTCACAACTGCTGTAGGATTAAGCTGCACTGAAACACATGTAGGGAGGAGGTTGTCAAGAGTATGTTCATCCTCATTCACAAGTTACAAGCCCTGGAGTCAGCCTTCACCATTTCACTCAGCAAGTCTCTGATTCTTCCAGAACTGTTACAACGTTAATTCTTCTGACACAGTAACGTTAGCATCCAGAAAGCTCCACAAACACATTTGACAATAAAGCATACACACGCTAAGGACACATCAGAACACAGCAGAAGCTCAAATTTCCACAACTAAATGTTCTGCTGACATGGTGTTAAACAAGCTGGCTTTTCGCGGGTGTTCAAGTGCTGTGGTGGATAGCGAATTGTGAAAGCCCATACTATGTGACACAGCGACTGCGGCCAAAAGACTGCTGACATCCTGAATATTCCTTGCACTTCTCTGCATTTTGACAAGCAGGTTTTCAGGTTAACAGCACGGGGGGGGGAGCCGAAAACAACAGAGGACAGATTTAACTTTTGCTTGGAATTTCACTTTCAAAGTTAAGAATGTTTGTTGAAGATTTTTAGAACCCTGCTTCGCGTCTACACAGTGATAACTACAACAGAAGTGCTACATTTAGAAGGCTACAGTGTCAGCAGTATCACCTCAGACAAGAGATGTGGCTTCATAGGTCTACATCAGCGTCAGACAGTGCTTATTATTTGCTCCTAACACAATGTTTAACGTATTTACTTTCTCACAGAGAGCCAACAAAAAGAAGCAGCAGCTTGTGCAGATGGATACATGCTGTCATTCACCCTCTTTAAGTCTGAAGACTCAAGCCCTGGCCCCACTGGGAACACCAGAATCACCACAATGGGTAAACCCATCCTTGCGAGGAACTTGATGGGTGCATCACAAAACTTAAGGAAAACCAGCCAGGCTTGCAAAAATTTCATTTGATAACATGCTTTACCCAATAATAGGGCCTGAGGCTACACCTCGTCATCTTCTTTTGTCAGAGTACCTGACAGTCTTCACCCAGTGCTTTGCCAAGCAATGTAGCTTCAAGTACAGTTTTTATTCACTCAAAATATTCATCTGGCCAACGTTTTAAAACACAACCAAAACAAAACTAGAGTCACACTATAAAGGCAAGTTTAAAACTCAATTGTGTGATTTAACGGAAAAAAAGAAAAAAGACCAGTTGCTTGTGCAAGGCTAATTAGTTAGCTAATTAGGTATTAGGAAGTATGTTGCTTCAAATTCTCACTGGAGGTTGGCTTAAATACCCCTATCAACAACAGCTCTCAGTTACAAGCATTAAATCTTGCCAGAATGCTACTTTGCACAGTAACATTCAGCCTCTCTAGATTTATTTGGTAGTGAGAGTAAGTGGAAAAACTGCTAGGAAGACAAAAGCAATTTTACAGAACCAGAAACCAGCTTGGAAGCAACAGGTTTCCTGTGCCTATCACAACTCTGAGTTTTGGCCTAGTCACAGCATGCGGCAGAAATCCAAGTAAACAATCCTACCTCTGAGAAACACACACATGGCCCAAAGACTAAATGCAATATATCCCAAACTCCATGAAACACGTTTCAAGGTCTCAGGATATTAATCTAATAAATCAGCAAACTTAGCTAAAATTTGTGTATTCCAAAAAAATCTGACCCAGAACTTCAAAGCACACACTTCTGCAGCACTTTCTCACCACAGCATATTTCAAAGCATTTTCTGATGTTAAGACTCAGTTTGCAACTGAGGGCTCAAACCTGAGCTTCTCTTTACTAAGTTCTATGATTTTTAACATTTTCAACAGTAATTTCTTTGCAATTTTCTAAAAAATGTGCCATGGAAATTTAAACACATTTTTCACCTCTACAGCTAATACTAAGATCAAGTCTTTATCCTGCTCTCTTTGAAACAAAGTTCTCCTCAAATTCTACCAGGTTTCCTCTGTCTTATCACCCATTCCTGGCCAAAAACATTTTTACTTTGAGCTAGTGTAGCAGATACATTTATAAACAGAGGGTGCCGTCTCATCCAACTTGTAATCATTCCATTCTGCTGTCTCATAAATTGGTGAGGGCTTTGACTGGCAGCATTCCTTCAGTCCTCTCCTTGAATTTACTTCCCAGGACCTTAGTGAATGCAAAGAGCAAGAGGGAAAAAAAAATTCTCAGTAACAGCAAAGACTTATGCTTTAAATATTTGAAGGTTTCTGACCCATGCTTCTCCTAGGCATTTGCCATGCCCATCAGTCACAATGGTAACCCAAATGAGTTCTTACTCCAACTTTCAACTGTCATCCTTTATTTTTCCTAAGATGGAAGAGGGTAAAACCAACAGAGTCTATAAAAGCAGATATAATGCTCCATACTTTCTAGAGCTTCACTGCCCACCTGTCACAGGAAAGGTTGCCAGAAAGGAAAGTTGTGAGCCTCTCCAGATCTTTTAACCCAAGGCACAAGTGTGTTTGGACTTGGCTATCAGAGTGACCATCCCTGCTCAGGCAAGTGACAAGGCAACTTCCAACCCTGCCAGCTCACTTAAGGCCTTTCCTCTCATCTCAGAATGCTGCACTTCCCCGAGGATTTTCCAGCGGGCTCCCGTGTGCCAGAAGAAAACATTCACCTGGAAGCAAAACATGTCTCCTCCTCACTCACAGCATCATCAGACACATCCAAAGGCATCGGGGAGGGGCCATGAGGCTGCCACGAACCCCATCACACACCACAACACCAGCTCCACCGAGGTCAGCAGAGTCTCTCCTGGACTCCCTCCCCTTCTAAGTGCAGACTGATTAATCACTGCAGCTCGCCCCGCGAGGCTGAACAATAAACCCTCCCCGCACTCTGCCACCTCCACAGCACACACCTGGGCACGCAGCAGCCCCCCTCCACACCACGCTCCTGCTCCAGCAAGAAAAGCCCCACAACTCTCCCGTGTGGAGGACAGGACCACCACGTTCTCCTCCCGCTGAACCCCCCAGCCCCACCCCGGGAGAAGGATGCTCTCGCAACATGCCCTCTCCCAGTGCTCCCATTATAAACCAGCAGCGATCTGTGCCCCCCTGACTGCTAACCCACGGCACCCCGCTTCCCGAAAGGAAAGACTTTCGTTTCCTATAGCGCTCCTCTCCTCCCCCAGACTACGTGAGATATCTACACCCCCTCCCACGTCCCGGGCTATTTCCCTTTTCCCCCTCCTGGGCTATTTCCCCGGGCTATTCTCCTTTCCACCTCAGAGCTATTCCCCTTCCCACCTCCGGGGCGTTCTTCTCAAAAACAAGGGGGGGAAAAGTCCTTCCGCCGGAGGTTTGGCCACGGCAGCCCTTTTCCCTTCGGCGATGGGAAGTCACTCTTACCCACCAGCATTCCAAGGAAAAGGGGTCCCTCATCACCCCGGCTCAGCTCACCCCTCCCCCCGGCCCTGAATCCCCCCAAATCGCCCCGGGCGGACACCGCATCACCCCCGCGGCCACAACCCCTCACTGAATCTCCGGCCACCTCCTCCGGAGGGGTCTGTCCTGCCCTTTTCCCGGGGAGCGAGGGCACAGATTCCCGCATCCCTCTCCACGGCCGCGTCTCGAGGGTGGGGGCGGGGGGAACAGGGCGCAGGAGGGAGCCCGCGAATGGCCGCACCGTCTCCTCCGGGTCGATGTCGATGCGGAAGGTTTGCTGCTGCAGCGTCTTCAGCGTGATCTGCATGGCGGCGGGTACGTGCCGCGCTCCGGCCGCCCTCGTCCCTTCCCCGGGAAGAGGCGGCGGGGAAGAGGCCGGGAAAGGGAGGAGGAGGAGGGAGGCGGCGCCGGGCTGGGCGGGACGGGAGGCGGACGTGGCGCGCATGCGCGGCCCGAGGCCCTCGGCACGGCGCAGGCGCGAGCGCGCCCGAGGGCGGGGAGAGCGGGAGGAGGGGCACGGGCCGCGACGTACGAGTACAGATAGATATATATAGAGAGTGAGGGTGAAACTGAGAGGTTGCGGGTCATCGAGTCCTGCCTGTGACGGGACAGCGCCTTGTCAGCCAGGCCGTGGCACTGAGTGACGCTTGGGACACCTCCAGGGGCAGTGACTCTGCAGCGTCCCTGGGAGTCCCGTTCCAATGTCCAGTTCACCCCTTCCTGTGACGAAATTTTCGCTAATCTCAAAGCTAAACCTCCCCTGGCCCAGCCCGAGGCCGTTCCCTGTGAGCAGAGCCCGACCCCCCGGCTGTCCCCTCCTGTCAGGGAGCTGTGCAGAGCCACAAGGGCCCCCCGAGCCTCCTTCTCTCCAGGCTGAGCCCCTTTCCCACCTCCCTCAGCCCTCCTCGGGCTCCAGACCCTTCCCTGGATCAATTCCCTTCTTTGGACACCCTCCAACCCCTCAATGTCCTTGAAATGAGTGAAGCAGACATACCACTTGTGAGTTGTTACACAAGTTTATTTATACACTGGTGGGTTTATAGCACCTAAGTTCCACCAGTGCTGGTTTCATAGAATATAAAAGGCCGTCTAGTCCCAAGCCCTCTGCCGTGGGCAGAGACGACTCCCACTAAACCAGATTGTTCAAGGTTGCTTTGTCCTATCTGTCCTTGAGCACCACGAGGGTTCGGGCATCCGCAACCCCCCCAGGAAACCTGGGCAGTGTTCCAGTGTCTTACCATTCTCCCAGTAAATAATTTCTTCCTTATATCCAACCTAAATCTCCCCTCTTCCCGTTTGTACCTATCCCTCCTTGTCCTTTCACTATAGTTCCCAACAAAGTGTTCCTCTCTGACTTCCTGGTAGGCTCCTTCAGATGCTGGAACCTCACCCTCTCCCGGGTGAGCAGGATCAATTTTCTCAACCTGACTTCACAGGGGAGGTGCTCCTGATGAACTTGGTGGCCTCCTCTGGACTTGCTTCAGCAGTTCCATGTCTGTCTCACGCTGAGGATCCCAGAGCTGGATGCAGCACTTAAGGTGAGGGTCTCACAAAACGAGAAGAGAGGCAGAATTGCCTCTTTTGACCTGCTGGCCATGCTGCTTTGGATGCAGCACAGGATTCATTTGGCTTTCTGGGCTGTGAGTGCATGCTACTGGCTCATGGTGAGTTAAGTAGTTTGCAGTTTACATACATTGATGGGCCATTAAGGGCTATGCTTGCCTTGGTGCTCCTTAGGAAGAGAGCTGCTACAAATAAACTTTAAAGTTGAGCCAGCTGTGCTGGTAAAAGAGACCCTTTCCCCTGCACCTTGTTAACTCTTCCATCATCAGGCATAGAATCTCCTTGTAGCCTCTTCTGTATGCAGGTGTGGGATGTCCCAGGGATTTTCTTTGTATGAAGGCTGTCTTTCTGCAAAAGGGGGTGCTGATGTCAGGCTGACTTAACTGCAGTTAAACTCCAAATTTCCTAGTATTGTGTAATGGCCAGAGAATTTCTAGCCTGCCACATTGTCAGCTTGATGTTTGTAATAAGAACCATCTTCTAACTCATTTTTTTACAGGAGGCTTGGCTTCCTCACCATTTCCTCCCAGCAGCACAGCCAGCAGACGGCATTACCAGGCAGAGGGAAAGTGGGAGACCCCTTTCCCTGCAGGAGTGAGGGAATGGGGACATGTTACACGTATGCACAGGGCTGGAGGTGCTGCTTCTGCCAGTGTACTGCTCATGACACACAGCTGCCAGACAGCCAGAGCCTCCTGCAGCTTTTGCAACTAAAAAGAAACCGCTGACTGTTGCTAGTAGGAATCCAGCATTCTTGACAGCACAGAACAACTTGCTTGCTCTGTGTGGAGAGCCATTAAAAAAGAGAGAGAGGGAGAGAAAATATCCGTTTGCTTGGGTGGTTAAAACTTAAAATATGCTGCTTGTTTACTTTCACTATTGCCTGCTACCTAAGTCTATACTTTGAAGATTAAAGGGATTTTTTTTTTTAAACATTTCATTCAGTAGTCCAGATATGTAAGTGCTGAGCTTCACATGCAAACTAAAGTACCTCATGCTGAGGGGTTGTGTCAGTCTTGCTACTCTTTTAGCTCAGATTGAGTTAAACTACTCATTCTGACTTCTGTTTGCTGGTTAGTGTATGAAGCAGTTCTGCCCAGGGCTAAGGGTTCATTTGTGCAGTGGCTGCTTAGCTCTGATCTAAAAGCACGAGAATAACTGGGGCTTAATAAACAGCTCCAGAGGCTGTGAATGGCTAAGGATGGCAGTTTTTTGAGTTTTGAAATAAAATGAAGGAAAAAAAATAAAGCTGTGATTTTTTTCTTTTTTTGTCTGAGTGGTTGAAGAACTTAGGATAGCTCACTGTATGGGGAATATAATAAATAAACAGGTTCTTGGTATTTCCTCTATCTCAGCCCATTCAGCTCCATAAAATCTGGCAGGATTTGGCTCTCCAGTTCTTTCTTGCATTTGCAGAATTTTTCCCCCACAGTACTGTCATCATTTAGTTTCACAGTCCTTCTCCTTGACAGCCAGTGCTTGGTGTTTTTCCTTTTTTTTTATTCTGTGTCTGAAGTATTTTGAGTAATCGCCCTGTGTTCAGACTAGAGCATCACAGTTAGCTAGCTTCATTTACAACAGTTTATATGCTGATTCAAAGGGTACAAACCTCTCATATGCAAAGAGGAAAAAAACTTGGATTGATTTGAGAGAGATGTGAAATGAAGCCAAAGACTTAGAAAGATGTTTTGGTGGGAAATGCATACGATGATGGTGCATTTTTGTATTCTTGCTTCCAAGTAACTTGATCTCTCTGGTGCACTTACTCCAGCTTTGTGCTGCCATGGCTTAGTCCTGCTCAGCTCTTTTTGGTTGTCCATGACTCCCCAGGAACTGTGCTTTGCCCATACTTGTTCACAGCTGTGAGCACACTCCTGGTTTCAAGGGCCCTGGTTGTTACGGAACCTGTTGTAACAGTATCAGTGTGCACACGTCTGTGTGTTGTCACCTCAGATTATGTGCATGTCACTTTTCCAGCCACAAAAGAAGTGCCTGTTGCATGATACTGCAGTTTGTCTGCTTATTTTGGGAAAAGTTTCTGTGGTTTTAAGAGGCAAACAAAGCCTCGAGACAGTGCTCTTGCTAAGTCAATTCAACCTCTGCACTAAGATGCAGTAAATACACACACCCTCTTTGTTACCTGGGTCATCCCACTGTCTTACATGCCTGTATGCAATTAAGGCTGCCCATCATTATTAACATTGCTATAATTTCTTCAAGTCCAGATTCTAGGACTGATGACAAATAAAGGATATGAAGGTGACTCTCACCCCAAGCAGCTGTTTAGGGAAGCAAGGGGTGAAATGGTGCCTGCAAGAAAGCAGCACATTCTGTTTCAGACCTTTTGAGGTGGGTGCAGGCTTTTCAAAAACTAGAGAGCAGGGACAGAAATGCCTGAACAAGGCCCTGAAGGTGTAGAAAGCAACTTGTTTTGGCTATGTTGATCTGGGAGGAGGCATGCAGAGGGCAGTACTCCAGGCAGATGCTTGTCAGTCTGGATAACAGAGTAATGGAAGGAAGAGGTGAGCTTTTGAGCTGCTGCTGGTGGTTAGGAAGAGTTATTACACAGGGAGACGTGTAGAAGAGCTCCAGAAGGTCAGTCTGGAGGGGCTTAGGATCAAATAGAACACATGGAGAGTTGAGGGAATTTAGCACTGTCACTGAAAGGCAACATGACCTTACCTTTAATGAAAGGCAGCATGTCGCACTTATTTCACAATAAGTGACCTATCCCTGAAAAATGCTCCAAAAGCAGGCTTTTCCCACTGGCTGTGGACATGAAATAGAAATGAGTTAATGAGAAGTGTCCTAGGCTGTAGTGTTTATTTGCCATTAGGGTGAGATTTTCCATTGAGTTGATTGGTCTCTGCTGTTCCACACGTCTCCATACAGATCTCCCACTGGCTTTCCCTGTATCACAAATCAGTTGAGAACACCAGTGGACCTTTTGTGAAGGCTGAATCAACTGCAAGCACATCTCTGGAGCAGGTGAACCTCAACTTAGATTCCAGTTTGCAGTAACTCATTAATTCATCCTTAATCTTATGCCACATGCACTCTGGAGCTTTATCTGCCTCCTGTTGGCAGCATTGTTTCTTTTGGTACAGAAATAATTTGGAGGTTTACTTGCACTGTGAAACTGCTACCACTCCTCCTCAATCATCCTCATTTATTTTGCAGCACTAACACTGAAACAACTTCACCCAGTTTGTCGCAAAATTAAAGAGCAGCTGTGCGGGTTAATCAGCTAATTAGACCATGAGGTATTAGGCAATGACCTTGAAGGCAGCAGTTACATGCAGCAAGGTGGTTGTAACCACTTCAGCCACTACCAAATGCAGGAAGAAGGAGGTCTGGATCTTGCTTTTTTTTGGATTTATCTGTAATCGCTCATGTCTGCATGCCTCATGGTCTGAAAAAAAAAGGTCATCAAAAGGGGCTGGATCCTTCAGAGTTGGAGGCATCATACTCTGAAGCAATGTTACTGCCTTGGATGAGGGAAATCATTGGGTGCATTTTCAGCAGCAAGCTCAGAAGCATGGAAATTCCCATTAGAGTTCCCTTCAGCCCTTGGACACCATGGATGTTAGCACGCAAGTCTGCAAAGAAGCACCTGCAGTCCATTTTTATTGCACACACTGATGGAAAGTTAGTATGAGATCAAAATGAAACCCAGTTTTTAAAAGGGACTAAAATTTCTTTTATGCGGGGTTCATACTTGAGGTCTTTTATTTTGAGAGCAATTGCTTTCCTGTTGTTAATTTTTTATCCTGATTGACACTCACACAGCTGCCAAGAATACTTAGAATTCACTATAAAATAACAGCATAGCAAGTGCATTAGACTATCATCTTGACAGGCTTATATGTTTATTATGCTAATTATGTGGGTGTAGTAATTGTATTAGGAATATCTAGATATTTTCCATCAGTAAAATCAGTACCAAGTATGGGGAAACCCACAAAAGATTTCTCAGCTGACTCTAATCTGCAAATTTTTCTTAAACATATAATAAATGTTCTCATTGAGTTGCAAAGCCTTTTACTTTATTTCATTTATATAGAGATTTAGGAGTAACTATAGTAAGTACATGAACTTAATTTGAAATCACTGTTAATTTATTTTATACTATTTGTGAAGGAAGTAAGGGACAAGGGGTGGGAGGGGAATCTCAGTCCAGGGTGTGTCTGCAAGACATGCTGCCTCCAGGAGCTATTCCTAGATCATAGTCCAGCTTCACAACTGAGCTTGCAGTTGGAATCTAACCCCTTCATGTATCTGTTTGTTTTTCTTTTTGTTTGTTTATAGGTTCCCTTGCCATCATGTCAGTGTCATTTTGCAACTGCAGGAAATGAGGTTTGCCGAGAAAGACAAATGGGACTTGAAGCTGAGTACCAGGCTGCATAGTGTTTCTTTGCCCCAAGCATTTCAGAGAAGAGGTCTTCCAGGCTTTGGAATGGCTTAGCCATTAACAGCTGTGGCTAGTGACTTTGGAAGCGTATCCCAGCAGTGTTAGTGCCTTGAACATACTATTGACTTGGATTGGAATCAAAGTCTTTAGATCTGTGTGTGCAAAAACGACTTGACATCTAAGAGAGGGAAGTATTGAATTCTGTATGCTTCAAGAGAGTTTATCTGGCAATTAAAAAATATTTTTACCCATGAAAAATTTCCTTATTTAATCACTGGATTCTTTGGAGTGCCAGGCTGAAAGGGAAGGGAATAGAAATGATTGGGATTTGACATATGCCTCTGAAGACAGTTATCTAATGTCTGTGTGTGCTAGCAGGAAGGGCTGCCGTGGCTCTAGGGGAGTTTTACAGTGTTTCAGAGTGCAGACTCTTTGCCAGCTATTCTAATATTTAGGCTTTGTTTGAGCTTCTGTCCTGTGTCTGTGTCCCTGCCTGTCCTGTAATAACAAGGGCAAACGGGAGCCGGAAGCTGTACATTGTCCTCCTGTGGTTCTGCAGAGCTGCTGTGGAAAGGCCAGACATTTGAATAAAAGCAAGGCCAATAATTGCATAAGCCATTAGAATGGCAAATACTGCAGCCAGCCAGGGTAGCCCATTGCTATTGAAAGTTGTCACAGGGTGAGTCTTAACCAGCATCAGGATGGGACTGAGTAGTTGCAGAATGGATTGCTGAGTGCTCTATATAAAGCTTCTAGGAAAATCGCATCAGGAGTCATCAGCAATTAATCTGGAACATCGATTCCGAGAATAATATTTATCTGAAAAATAGTGAATCAAATCCTACAGATCTAGCTGGGCCTACTACGAATACATTAGATCCAATAATTTTTGCATGAATCATTAATCATATTGCAGTCATCACTGTGGTTATCTGAAAGTATTTTAATTTAATCAAAATGCAGTTAAAGCTCGTATAAACAAATTTGGCCTAAGCTGAACAGCCATACACACAGACCAACCTATCCAGTGTTGTGTGAGGAATTAAACACCAAAACAGATCTTTGTACAGAGACCTGACTATGGACTTTTGCATTACTAGATTTTGAGCATGCACTTTCCAACACTTTGCTTTCTGTACTGACTGCCAGATAAAAGAGCGCTCTGCTCTGAAGCTTTTGCCATGGTGTTTGTATCTTGTACAGGCCATCTGCTGTGGAGTAATGTAGCTGCTACAGTACATTGCTTTCCTAGCATATGTGTAACCTGACAGCTGGGGAGTGTGAGCCCTCTGGATTCAACAGGAATTGTTGGATGTGTAGTTACTCTGTTACTCTACATAAAACCTTGTGTAAAACTATACCAACTCCTAGGTCACAGACCACAAAAGCACTGTACTTGGCACAGATATGGGTAGCTTCTACCCCGAAATTTTACTTGGAGGAGAAGAATGGATTCCAGGATGAATTCAGATCCTGATACTCAGAGCTTTGTCCAGCCAGACTGAAAACCTCTGACGATTCTTCTCTGGCTCCTGTTAATTATTCTAATTTTTTCCCTTCTAACGATACTGAACTACTCTGGTTTCTGCTGATGTCACTGTCTCTTGCTCTCCTGCCAGGAACTGTGCTTCACTGGGAAGACCCTGGCCCCACCCACTTGATCTCATCCCCACGGACACAAGCTGTGAGCTGCCCCAAACCGTTCTCTGCTCCATGTTGAACCAGCTCCAGCCCCACAGATCCTCCTCTCAGGGTGATTATCTCAGTTCCAGTGGCCTCCCCTGAGCTCTTCTGGTTTGTCAGTTCTGCCTGGGACCCCAAATAGGACACAATGTCCCAATGAAGCCTGGTGGGTGCTGAGGAACCACCCTTCAGATTCCCATTAAGAAGGGATCACCCTTGCCCACCTCTGCAGTCTGGATAGAAGAGAAAATAAGTACAAGTCTGTGGAGGCAAGTGAGATAGATCCCAGAGTCCTGAGGGAACTGGCTGATGTTGCCAAGTCACTCTCCATCATATTTGAAAAGTCATGGCAGTCAGGGGAATTCCCTGGTGCCTAGCGAAGAGGAAGCATCACTCCTATTTTTAAAACTGGGAGAAAAGAAGACACAGGGAGCTACGGACCACTGAGCCTCATCTTTGTGCCTAGGAAGATCATGGATCAGATCCTTATAGAAGCAATGGCAGGGCACATGGAAAGCAAGGGGATGTTCTAAGATATCCAGCATGGCTTCACTGAGGGAAAAGTGTCCCTGCCCATCTGAGGCCCTCTGTGATGGAGTGACTGCAATGGTCAGGAAGGGAAGACTGACCAATGTCATCCACCTGGATTTCTGTCAGGCCTTTGGAGAGGCCTAGGTTTGAAGAGTGTAGGATTCACTGGAGAAGAAGTTGGCTGGATGGATGCAGCCAGAGAGTTGTGGTCAGTGGTCAGTGATTCTGTGTCCAGCTGGAGTCTGGTGATGAGTGGTCTCCCTCAGGGCTGTGTCCTGGGACTGGGGGTCCTCAATACCTTCATAAGTGACACAGACAGGGAGAGCAGGGCCACCCTCAACAGGTTGGCAGCTGACACTGAGCTGAGGGAGGTGGTAACACACCTGAAGGATGGGTCCATCCAGAGGTACGTGGACAAGCTCGAGAATGGGGCTCAAAGAACCTAGTGAGGTTCAACAAGTCCGAGTAGCAGGTGCTGCAGCTGGGGCAATCCCAGATATGAGCACAGACTGGGAGAAGAATTCATTTGGAGAAGCCCTGTGGAGACGGACTTCAGAGTTCTGGTAGATATAAAAGGTGGAGCCAGTGATGTGGGCTGGCAGCCCAGAAGGCCAGCTACACTCTGGGATGTACCAAAAGCAATGGGGGCAACATGTCAAGGAAAGTGATTCTTCTCTCTACCCTACCCTCATGAAACTTCACTTGCAGTGCTGCATCCAGCTCTGGATTCCTCAACACAAGAAAGATGGGCACCTTTTAGAGCTGGTCCAGAGGGGGCCACAAAAATGCTCAGAAGACTGAAGCACCTAGGCTAAGGAGACACAGGCTGAGAGAGCTGAGGTTGTTCAGCCTGGAGAAGTGAAGGGAAATCTTAGACCACTTTCCAGTACCTAAAGAGGCTACAAGAGACCTAGGGAGAGATATTTTACAAGGGCATGTAGTGATAAAACAAAGGGGAGTAGCTTTAAGCTGAAAGAAGGCAGATATTTGGAGAAAAATTTTAATTCAGGTGGTAGTGAGGCCCTGACACAGACTTGACCAGAGAAGCTGTGAGTGCTCTGTACCTGGAATGTACAGGCCAGGCTATATGGGGCCCAGAGCTACCTGATTTAGTGGATGGCATCCTTGCTTTTGGGCATGGAGGGGAGGGATGGAACCAAATTATCTTAGAAGTCACTTCCAACCCAAACCTTTCCAAGATTCTATGAAAATCTCCTCGTGGGAGGAATCAGGGGAGCCCAGAGGGCTGGCCAGAAGTGCTGAGATTTGGGGAGAGCCTGTGGGACTTTGCACTGCAGCCTCCCAGGGAGACATGAGGTATCACCCAATGAACTCGTGTACCTGGAGTTGTCTGCCCCAGGCAGAGTGACCTGATGGAGCCCTGGGAATCACAGAATCATTAGCCTTCTAGGTGCACATAAAAGCATCAGGGACCTCCCCCAGCTCCACAACCTTTCAAAAATGGCAGAGAGTGGCTTCACATGGTCATCAGCCACCTCACTCAACCCCCTTCAGACAAATCCCACTCAGGTCAGTGGAATTGTATAAGGTAAAATTTTCTAGGAAACTTCTGGGCTGAATGTCCTTTATTCCTGAAATTCCTCCACTTCTTCATCCCTACCTTTGAGCTAAAACACCTGGGAACAGTGTCAGTGGAAACTGAGAGGAAGAAGGAAGGCACCAAGTACCTCATTTTTGCCTGCATTTTCTGCCAATGTCAATAATTTATTTACCTGATTTACTTCTTACATAGCAGCAGAAGCACTTCTTCAACCCTGGCTTAGCACCTCTGCACACCTCAGCAGGAATATTATAATCTCTGTCATAACCTCTCCTAACTCCCACTGTGCTTATACTTTTTTTTCTTTTTCTTTTTTTCTTACTCTCCACCCTGGCCCAGAATTTTGAGCTCCCCTGTGTCTGGATCATTACAGCTATGCCCTATATAAAAACTTTACCAGTTTTTCCATATTTTTAGGTAGCACATCCAGACCACCATAATCACAGTTGGTACATCTAACATCTGTGTTATCCTGACATCCTCCAGAAATCTTCCCCATGGCCCTTCCTTTACTGCACGTGCCAGGGAGGATGATTTCCCCGTGGGAGAACCAATTCTAGGGACCAGAAATGTGGCCGGGGTGACAGGAACACTGTATATCTGTCCCCCACACCGTGCTCTATCTCAAATGTAGAATGCAGGAATATGAGAGAGGGGCAGCATATCAAATATGAATCCATATTTCCTAGAAATATCTTAAGACATAATAAAATCAGGAATTTTGTTGTTGGTTTTGTGTTGTTGTTTTGTTCAGGGTATTTTACTCCATATGACTCTTGTAATTAATTATGATGAGTCAGAAACTGCTTCTCCTGAAACTGAATGTCTTTCTGTCTCCTGCATAGTGTGTTGTGATGAGTATAAACCTGTTTGGTTTTGGGCCAGCACAATCACTAAGGTTTTCAGCATTCATTTGTATTCATGTACAGTAATTCTACTACTCTTGGCTTGCATTTTATGAGACTAAATATGCCAAATTTCTGTCGTTTTGCCTTCTTTCTCACGAATATTTTAGTTGTCATTCTCTGCAATTGTTCTGAATTGATTTAATCTTTCTTGAATTTGAGCTGGAGCCTACACAGCATCTCACTAGTGTGGTTTGTGCTTCTGCATCTTGCTTTGCACCTGCCCTGTGGTACCACTTGACTTTCTCACAGCTCTCTCTTCTTAGTGATACATTTAGGACATTTAGGACACAGTTTCGCACACTTTCCTGTCTCTTTCAGAGATTTTCAACCTGTAATCTCACAGAAATTCTTACTATTGTTGCCAAAGGGTTGGGAGTCTGTGCTGCTTACATTTATATACATTCTTACAGTTTTCAGAGGCACATCATTTTCTACCTGGACAGTGCCTCTAAACTTTGAGCTAATACGCTTAAGTTTCTGCAAGGTGTTTCCACGTTTTGCAACACTGACATTTAAGGGAAACTCACAACGAGTACTCAGAGAATTTCTCAAAGATCTTACTCCTGAGCTGAGATTCTCTCTCTGCACCTGCTCTTCCTATTCTTCCTGGAGTCAACCCCTTATCTGCAATACTATGATGGCACTGGCTGCCATTCGTGCCAGTAATGTTAATTGTTTCTCAGATGGCCTTGAGTTATGTGGATAATGCTTCATTTGTGCAAATGGCATCATCAGAATATCCAGTATTTTTTGATGGCTCTTAGTAGTCAAGACTATTTTTATGTTTTGGATTGCTTCAGGTGACTTGGACTAAATGATGCTGTTGTGCCTAGACACTCCTAACACCCAAGTGGATACACACACACACAAACAGACACACACACACACATATCCCTGTTCTGCACTTCCCTTTTATATTATCAATGTAATTTTTGAGGAAGGCATATTTGCACACAACTGCCACAGCAAGTGCTTGAATGCTAATGGAGCAGCAGGCTCACAGGGAAGCACTGCCTTGCTTCATTAGGTGGCTGAGAAGTGTGCTTGGTGCTATCTTTAAGAGAGATCTGCATAGATTCTAAGTTGGCTGTAGCACACATTCCTGTTGAGCACTACTTACCAGCCAAATTTAAAGGTTCATCAAACAATTGAGCTAGGGCAGACAGAATAATTGCAGAGTTGTGAAAGGCTGAAAAGTAAAAGAGATTAACAGATTGTTCCCTCTACTTGTCAACCTTGGTGAGGAAAAAAGGTTCAGCTTCTAGGTAGCAGTAGTCTCTTAACTCAGGCGGGTCTTCCCTCTCTCCCAAAGCCCAGAATCATGCTCCAGTCTGCATTGCACACTGCAGTGTCACATCTTCAGTTAGTATATGATGCGTTTCTGATACCCAGCTTTTCACCAGGACTTGTTTGCTCAGGCTACATACACCAGGTCCCTGCAAAATACCATGTCCAAGGGTGCTGTTACCAAACAGTGCTGAAGAGTCTCTCAAGTCCACCTGGCCATTTCTTATATAGGGTTGGATTCTTACTGAACCTCTCAGATAAAGCCTTTTCTAGTGGTAACTGAGCCACCTTTAACTGATACGCCCTTTTCCATTACAGCTCTTCTGTCTCTGTCTGCACTGTAGTGAGGGATTGCAGTACACAATAGGGTACCAGGTCTGGCTCTGGTTTCCCATGGTTACCAGTGAAATCAAATATGAATAAAGCAGAGGGCTGATTTCCTTGGGATTTAGTAGCATGTGTTTTCCTCTTTCCTCCCAACTGGCTGAAATATTTTCTTCTTTTCTTCTTCTGTAGCATCCAACTGCAAGTTTAAGAAGTGGTTCAGAGAAGTGGGTAGGATGCCTGACTGGGGGTAAAAAGGCCTGTCTGCAAATCCTGCCCAAAGTAGGTGGTCAGTGGATGGTTTTCATTTTAGCTGGATGTGGCTCAGTCGTCTCCCATCAGGGCAGACTCTGCAAAGCGCAATGACTTGAAAATTACCTTCACAATATTTTTTTCTTTTTCAATTAAAATGAAAGAGGAAATTAGATTACCGCCAGTGAGAGCAAGAAGTAATAGTCATTAACTAATTGTTTGTCAGAAAACAGGTTCAGTGAAGGGGAAAATCAAATTTGATTGGTATTGCTGGGTTTGTCTTCATACTTTCTTGGCTAAATGGTGTTTTCTGACATCTAGGAAAGGACCAAACAACAGCAATTCTGTTTCAGGATTTATGCAGAGTTCACTTGCATGTCAGGTTACAATTATTGGTAGTTACAATTGTCACATATAAATAAGATTATTAGAAGTGCAAGAGGCCTCAAAGGGATAATTTACTTGAGATAAGAACTTTAAAAAAACTAAGCATAAAGTCATTCAAGTGGAGCATAAAGGGCAAAAATCAAATCAGGCAAAGCAGGTAGACTTTAACCAAGCTTCAGTGAGACCCAATGGAGAGGTCATGCTGTCCAAGTTAGCTGGCACTGAGGAGAGAAATTAAAGGAGTTATCAGGAGTTATATAAATTATTTGTTCCCATGATCATAGCTGTTGCATGGTTGCTGTAAGAGAAAAGACTGAAAGGACCCTGTTTCCACAGGTGTGCACACTTACAGAGAGGAGGAGAAGAGGAATGGGGAAAACAGAAACAACCTGGCAGTGGAACAATACTAGTAAATGTTCAACAGCACTTCACATTGAGTGCTGAAAGACCCAAATAACCACAACCCTTAGCAGTGTGCCGCTTCTTACTGGGGCTTTCATGTTTCCAGCTGACGCTGGAGAGACAGTCAGCTCATGTGAATTACATTCTTATCCATGTACACGTGCCACCCAATGCACTCAGGATGCATTAAACATCTTCTGCCTGCTGAGAACAGGGCAGAGGATTTGTCCTTTGTATGGAAGCCCAAGTGATATTAGCCCCAGCTATTCAGCACAGCAGCCATGTACAGTTGCTGCAGTGGTTGCCATGGTTCAGGCTGTTCTGGGATCTCATCAGATACTTCCAGCTTTGCAGAAGACACTCTTGATACCCTGCTGGAGAAAAAAGAGAGAGCAAAGGACCCTCCTAAAGCTCCACAGCCAAGACTGCAGTGGAGATTATTTGGCTGAGCATGAAGATTCTTGTCTACATTCCCCAAGGAAAACAATTATAAAAGACAATGCTGTTCACCCTTATAGTAAAAATTAAATTGTAGTATGATAAGTGCTGTTTTTTCCAATATGCACATATTGACTGTATTGTGTTGGGAATAGTTAGCTGGTGCCTCAACATACATTTCTCAATTATCTGATTGCTGCTTCAGGTAGGAGATTCCCAAATCTTACTGCTCACTTACTGCACTGCCTCATTTTTCTCTGCCAGGTGACATTGCTATTTGCTCTCTGAAGTGGGAGTGTCACAGAAACCTTACTGCTTTGTGAATGTCACAGAACTTGTCAGTATGAAAGTCCAAACTTGCACAGCAGAAATCTGGAGTCAGGTAAAATAGACTAGAAATCTCACTTTTGTGGGCCTTCAAAGGACATAAAGTCCTTTGGAATATTTTATCCCTGGAGTTTTATTTGTCATTATCCTGCCATTTACAGGTAAGATGTAAATCTTAGACCATCTGTTTACTTGCAGTTTTGTTGCAGCTTCTTCTCATGTCTCTCATCTTTGCAATGTAAGCATCTTGTTAAAAAATAGACTCCTGTCCTAACTTTAGGACCCAAGCAGAGAGGTTACTTCTTGAAAGGAATCTTGCTGAAGAAACTTTATTGAAAGCTGTGAAGTTGGTGCCCACTTCCCTCTTTCTTGAAATAGCTATTCCCTCTTTGCATGGAATTGAGGTGTCAGTTTACTCTTGTACATCCCTCTTTCATCCTTCTTTTTTTTTTCCATTCCCTGGAGAGCTGCTCTGTCCCAATAAACTATTGGGAGTGCTGTTTTTTTTTTTTAATTCTGCTGTAATTTTGTCAGGAGCTGGCAGTTGCGGAACCAGCCCATGGTTAGTTTTCGATGTGGGAATGGAGAAGTGCTGCATGGATGTCGGGATCACTGCACTCTTTTTACCCGAACAGCAGATGGCACCGAAGTTCCAGAAACATCACCATTCTCTTGAACCCCGACCAGGTTCTTTTGGTTCTTTGACATCTTGGTGCAAACGTGATAATTTTAGTAGGCTTCCATTTGGTCAGCTGTTAACTTAAAAGAACCTTTTGATAGTAGTACATGTACACATTTTTAAAATTTGGTGATCTTTCTCCTAAAGTTTAATTAACTTTTCTTCTTCAGGGTACTTCTAGGAAATGAAATAATTTCTCTTATAATGCTTTCAAGTGAGGATTCATTTTATTTCTCATTTTAGGTCTGATTTCTCAAGATACTATTTTTTTAAAATAGTATCTGTTCTCCAGAAGTTTAGTTATTATGAATGCTGATTTGGGTAAAAGAGCAGATGTTAATCAAATGTATTAGAGTAATATTATTCCTAAATTGTACTGATTCCTGATGTTAGACTTCATAGTTTATGTATAGCATTCAATAACTTATATTGAATACTCAGTGCAAAACTACTGCTTACAGGTCTTAAAAAAACTAATACAAAAAGCCCATTGCGAATATAGAAGGTCTAATTAAATCAGTTGCAAAGTTGATTTTGATTTCTATACTTTGTTAGAAGAAAGGAATTTGTAAAGGAATTTCAGTTCTTATGATAAGTAAAGTATAACCCGTTCTCTCTTTCATTTCCAGAATGGAAAAAGACAGTTGATTGTCTGTGTCTAATCCCACACACACTAGTCTTCATAGAAAGTGTCTTGTGCCATTTCCTTTCCTAGGAAGCACTTTTTATAGGTGCAAACAGAATGAGGAAAAGTATTAAATTAGTAGGGTTTTTTACTGTTGTTGTTCTTTTTAGCAAAACCATTTCAACACTGCCAGCAATAGAACTATTAAATTGCACAAGAGGGAGGAGTCCAAATAATTCTCTTAGTTGAACAGAACTTATGTATGTTAGACTATTTTTTTTCAGAAATCCAGAAAATAGTCTTTTTTTTTAAATTATTGAGCCATTTATCTGATTAAAATATTTGTGAATGAAATAACTGTAGATCATCCCTCATCATTTTTGGTACTCAAATATATTTTTGTGTCTCCCTGATATGAGCAATAAAATAGATAAGACAAGTTTATAAAAATGTAGTCCCTTTGGCCTTAAATTATATAGGAAGCTAACCTTTTCTGGCAATGAGATTTCTCTTGACTGTCATAATTATAGGTTACTCAAGATGTGCTTAGACATTGGATGAGTAATTTTTGCCTGTTCCAGTTTATCTGTTATAAATTCAGTTACTGATGTTGGCAAAACAACAACATTTGGATCAACAACTTTTCCATCCCTCAGTGGCCTAGATTCTGTGATAAAGGTATTTGTTAAGGAGTTCTTGAAGTGTTACTTTGGTTTTGGGTAGTAGATTTTTTAGGTTATACAGGACATTCAAGTGTCTTCCTCTGTGATTGTTTTCCATACCTTTAGAAATTACAGCTCACATTAATTCTAATTCTATTGTTATTGACTCTACTCTTACAAACTGTTCTAATTCTCTATTCTTAATTCTGTTTCACTGAGGTTATCCATCCTGGTTAACAATAGTTACTTTCAGATATGTAATATGACAGAATTTATCACATTTTTAGTAAATAAATAATATGTTGGTTATTAATAAGATTAATTTAATGCATATCTGCATGGTTGCATACTTGCATAACATTCCCAAGAAGACAAATAATACTCCTTCTTGAATGATGCTTCAAAATATTTAATTTTATTTGATTATTCGCTTAATAGACATAATAATTTAATTGATACTACATCATTGAGGTAAACAAAGTAACAACTGTAGAAAACATAATATGAAATGCTGCTTGTTAATTATTGAATAACTACTGAGGACTGCCAAGTTAGGTGACCATGTGGCTGACTCAGTGTTCTGCTACCAGAAGCCTAAGTCTGGTCTCAGAACAAAATGCAGGTGTGAAAAAGAAGGAATGGCAGGTGAGAGGAGCCTGTCTGAACCAGGTTTTGGTTCAGGCTGCTGGGCAAGGTCTCAGTACTTGGATTCACTGCCTGTGGTCTGTGTGAAATCTTAGAGCTCCAAGGGGGCGGCTCCTCACCCTCCCGCTCACTGCTTTTCCAGGACATGGGGTTCACTGGCTGAGAATGGTCAGAGAGCTCCATCCGAACCCCCAGTGCTGCTGCACTACAAATAACAAAGAGTTGGTATTGTTCCAGCAGAATTCCTGCTCCAGTGAATCTCCCCAGAGGTTCAATTTTTTAGGAAATTCACAATAGTAATACCCAGATTGCCAGTCCTGCTGGCAGGAGAAAAAAGACTGGGTTTGTGAGCACATTTTATCTGCAGGCTCTTTCTCTGCCGTCACCAAAGTCAGTGAAGTGGTAGGGAGGGTCAAACAAAGGTGAGGATCACTTGTACTGGTGTCCTCAGCTTCTTTCTTTGTCCTGGAGGCAGCACAGCAGGACTGTGACTGTGCTTAGGAGGGAAGGTTCAGTCAGCTGTCATTGTCTCTATGCCAAATACACAGAGTAAATGACAATTAAAAGGCCTTCTCTGTTCCTTCAGCAGGTAGTTCAGGCTCATAATTCTATTCCTCCCTAATTGTCTGTGAAAAGGATCTTTTTCTCCTGCATGTTTTGAAGCCTCAGGTGCTCTCCCACAGCCATAAATTTGCCTTAAGAGTATCTTAGGTACGAATGACCAGCTCTTAGAAGCACCTCTCTGATTCTTTGTTTCTCAGTCTCAACTTCTTAGCAAAATGGTGTACAGATGCACAGCAAATCCTACACGGGCAGGACAGGCTCTCTTCTCAGGCCTTTGTGCAAGAAAGCCTCCCCCGCTTTGTCAGAAGTGGCTTGAGCAGCTCACTCAAATGGCACATGCAAGCTGCTGTCCCTCCTCCAGCTAACTCAGTATTTGCTGGGGATATAGTACAGTGCTGCCCCAGCCACCAATCTTTCTGTGCCCCTTGGAGGGCAAAGGAGCTCAGGAGTACTGGAATATTTTCAGTTTCAAGGCATAAAATTTGCCTACACTCTTCATCAAAGAAAGGAACAGCCATAGCAGGAGAGCATCCTGTAAAAAGTGAGCTACTCAAGGAGCTCTAATGCAAAAGAGAGATACGAGAGAGATGGAAAAGGTGAGCGTACCACAAGGAAATATAGAAATAGTGCTCCTGCATGCAGTAATGTAGTTAGCAAAGGAAAAATTCAGCCAGAGCTCAAATTATGTCAAACACGGCAAATTATTTCTCTGTTGCAGAGTGGAAGCACGGCAAAGCTGCAGGTGTGCTGCTGAATGAGGATGGAAGGTTAATTAAAAATGCCCACAGAAAAAGCAGAAGTACTCTGTGCCCTCTTCACATCAGTCATCGTGGGTGAGATCAGCCCCCAGGTCTCTCTGCTGAGAAGCAATGACAAACAAATGTGTCAGAGAGTTCATTTAAGGACCATGTCCACAAACTGGATATCTGGAGATACCTTCCCCAGTTTCAGAGGGGAAAAAATTCATCCTGAGAGTAATTAGCCATGGGATCCAGAAAAGAGGTGGACTTTTCTTGATGGGAGTATTCAAGAGATGGTGAGACAGAGAATGGAGAAGTTAATCTAAGGCACTGCTTTCCATGGAAGTTTGAAGTCCTGCTCAAATCTAGGCCTTTACATCATTTTTATGATCACCTCTGGTTTCTGCAGAAGAATTGCAATGAATGAAAAACAGCTAGTCTGATTACAAACCTGTTGTACATTTCTAATGGTGACTTAAATAAACACTTGTACGTAGCTCATCTCTTCAGTTTAAATTTTATTTCTCTTTTTCTTACATGTCTGATGGTCTTATCCTCCTGCACTAAAGGTCACAGAAGTAGCTGCAGAGAGAGAGTTTTTTCCCCCAAGCATTTAAAATTTTATTCTGAATTATTTGCTCATAACATTTGAGCTTTGGCTTCTGTCATTAGCTCTTCTGTTTAAGGGCCAGTGGAAAAACACTTTTTCTTGATGATATAATTCTGCTGTAATTTCTGGTATTTGCAGCTACTCATCAGGTTATGCTTTACAGAGGAAGATGTGGTAACTTCTTCACAGCTCCCACTTGAATAATTTTCACTTTGTTGCTCCATTGTTTTGGTATACCGCTCTCTGCTTTTTGGAAAGCTTTTGTGGCACCACACAGAAAAAAGGAGACGCGCTTTTGTACCTCCATTCCAGGAAATTCTGTCCTCAAAACTATCCCTCAAACATTTTGGCAGATCTCCTGATTTTTGAGGTCTTAGTGAGGATCATCTGGATTTCCACCCTGCACCAGAAAAATATCCAGCTGACTACTATGCTTTTCCATGAGTCAATAATGTTTACTTCCCTAAGGTGTCCTGCAGCCTTTTAGTGCCTCACCAGACAGCAGTGGTGTGATTACCTCCCGCAGAGGAAGAGGCTGTGCTGTCACAAACCTGCAAATACTCACCCAGGTACTGTCTTTGGAGTTCCAATGGGCTGAGCCAATATTGCTGCGATTTCAGGCTCTGTCTCTTGGACACTTCACAGCCTTTGTGGCTGGGATTTCACAGGCCAGCCCTGGTGCTGACACCCAGAGTGTTCCAGCTAATTCCTTCCCCAAACTGCAAGTCCAAGAGCTCTCTGAGCTTGCCACATGGTTTTCCCGGGACACATATGATTGCCAGCAGCCCTAATTATTTTTTGGCTGATGCAAGGCAATACATAATGGAGAAAAAAATCATCAAAAAAAGAAAGAGCAAGTTGTACACATTAGTTCTGCCTCTGTGTCCTTGTGGCCATGCAACTTAAAGGTTTAGATTTGAGGCTTGTTAAGAGCCCACCTTTCTTTGTGTCCCTTTTTCCTCCTGAAAGTGGTCTTTTCCTCTCCTTCCAGCAGAAGTCTTTCTGCTCCCAGTCTTTCCTCATTTTTTTACATGACTAAAGAGAGAACACTTCCTGGGTTGTCATTAGTCTCCTTGTCAGAAGCCTCAGAGATCAGGCCTGTCTGATGTGCAAAATCTA
The DNA here is from genome assembly GCA_034336665.1 of Luscinia megarhynchos. Lineage (NCBI taxonomy): Eukaryota > Metazoa > Chordata > Aves > Passeriformes > Muscicapidae > Luscinia > Luscinia megarhynchos. Next base: position 59,540,545 of record CM067592.1, read on the forward strand.
TCACCGTCTCATCCACAGTTTACTTGTTACCCTGCCGAGTTTCAGATTGGAATAATTAGTTTGCTTTGAACCATTGCCAATTATTTTGCTGCTGTATGATTAAATGGACTGTAACTGAATAGCTGGTCACCAAGATTTAATGACTCTCCACTGTTATATCTAGCCAAGTTAAAGTTTTTTTTTTTTCTTCTTGTCACTTCCCAGAGGACTTCAGCTGAATCTGAAGGCAAAAGGTCACAGGCATGCACAACAATGAGAAAAGAATTTGCAATGTAGAATAGAATAACAGAGAGTGTCCCTAGTATCAGAGAGTGTTTATAAGCAGGGTGGTTAACAGGTTGTTGTGCATACACACAGAGACAGATACAAATAAGAAAAGTGCAAAATGGACTTACTTTTAAGAGCTATATTTCTTTCCTAATTAAGAATACTCTCTTATTTAGTATGCAACTCAGATGGATCTAAGTATACTTTTAAAAAGAAAGTTACATGTCCAAGGAAATGTATTCTTCCTCTATGACTAAGATTCTTGCAATAAATTAGTATTTATTTCCCCAAATTCATCTCCCATCTTTGTTCTCTAGTTACGAATTGCCACCTTACTGAAAAAAAATGGCATGGTCTGTTTTTAATGTGTCTATGCCAAGTTTTGATTATTATTATGTAACTCAGCTGTTGAAATTTTAAATGTATTAAAATGAAAGTAGTTTCTTTGAGTCTTGGACTGAAACATTGTAAGCAATTAATCTACAGTCTGGACCAGGACATTTGAGCACATCAGCAAAAAGATGTCAATAGTTCTGTGTCTTGTTTAGAAAAGCAATCACAATGTCCCCATAGTATAATCTGTTAAGCAATGCTTTCAGCTTTGTGGGTTTGTGGGTGATCAGCAAAAGCACTGATGTGATTTTTGTAGTTGGATGTGAATGTGTAGATCTGATCTATTAATTCGATCACATGCATGCAAAGCAGTGCCTCCTACATCCCTCTATATTGCAAACAGCCAAGCAATGATTCATCAGACCAACATCCTCTTGATGAGAAAATTGAATCATTGAAGGCCTTCTGTGTTCAGATCGATGGAGAAAAAGATACTGCCATTCATTCACATTCTTCTGGCAACTGCAATAAGCAGGTACTGCCCCAACACAACAGGCTTTTCCTTGTCCTGGAATGTTCCTGCTGCTCAGCACCATCACCACCACCGTCACAGTAACAGGGCAGCTGTGCATCCGCAGGAGATTTTGGCTGCCTTTTCCCCTGAACCCCTCTTCTTCAGCCCCTCTTTTCTAGCCAGGACAAAATGCTGAGTGTCTCTCTGACCTGGACAAGGCCAGCTGGCATAGTCTGGTGGCACACAGTGGGGGAAGAGGCCACTTCTTCCTGTCTAGCCAGCCATGCTTCCAGCCCTGGGGGAGGAGCTGGCACTTCTGCCAGGAGCATCTGCCTGGGCTGTGACACATCTCCGTTCTTATCAGCACAGCGAAGTTGCTCCTGGGCATAAGGAGCAGTGGGGGCAAGGCATGGACTGACATGGTGGGACGCATGCCTGGCCAGCAGCAAGCAGGGATTCTTAGGGACTGGGGGGTTTAGCCACAGAAATGTTGGGTCTTTGAATTCAGCAAAACGTTCTGACTGCGTGGAGGCTTGGGACAGGTTGGAAGAAGAGGCAGAGACACAGGAGGAGTGGCCTGTCCCAGCAACCATCTGAATTGGCAGTGCCAAATCTGGGGCTGTAGCAAAACCCAGCCTCAGGAACCCACCTGACAGATAGAAATCAGAGTGTATTTGTGATGATTACACTGTGAAAATCCTGGATCAGAGAGGTAAACCCAAGACATGCATTTTCAGATTAATACTGATTTTTGTTGGCTCATAAGTAACTTTGACAGGATTGTTTCTGGACTTCAGACTTTTATCAAAGCTTCAGGATAAGATGCTAAGAAGAAAAAGAGGATCCATCAAAAATAGCTCCTCACAGTCAAAGCATATACACTAAAAAACCCCAAATTTATTTAACCACTGTTCAATCCTCCTGCTGTTAAAGAGAGGTATGTAAGGGAGTGTTAAAATGAGATATAATAAGTGCATTTACAAACAAATTGTTGTTTGTAATGAACAAAAGAAACTCCAATTCCTAGTGTGTTTATCTGCATGGAAGCTCTGATATCCAGTGGGATAAGGTTGTGCAGCTGGAGAGATACTGTTTCTGCCTTCACTATCAACCCACAGATTTTCACAGATTTTCACAGCTCTTATGGGGAAACTAATTGCCAAGTTTGGAAGAAATTTGCAAACAGTTTTGGAGGTCTTGCAAACTGTTTTCACAGAATCTAAATCCTACCTAGACCTTAACTAACCTTAAGCAAGTCCACTACACCTGCAGGTACTGCTGAGTATGAGCATTAATTAATTTTTACTAATTAAAATTATTCAGATGCAGGTTCAGCTATCCCTGGCTTTACTATAATCACTAGGTAAGCCTAGGTGGAACTCAGATACTCTTGTTTTGCATCTTCAGAAGTTGATTTTGCTCACATCCATCTGCGCAAAAGAAATGTGATTCTCTCCTGCAGACAGCAGATAAATATCATGTCAGCTCTCCTCTGCTGCTGAATCCCTGGATGATCCTGTTATCTTTCTTTCATTGTTATTCTCACTGGCAACAGGAGCCCTTCAGCAGTCCTTGCTCTGTGCCTGGATGGGAGGTGGGGTGTGAGGCACTCAGCCACAGCACCCCCAGGCATATCCTCGTCTCTGTTTCACCAGCCACCAGCGCTGGGAACCTGAGCACAACACTTCATTTGTGGTCTGCTGGCTTCTTGTCCACATTTTTTTTTTTGTTTGTTTCTCTTGTCTATTCAGCTTGTAGTCTTTTCAAAGGCTGAGACTGTCTCTGACTGTCTAGACACACAGGACCTATTACAATGGGACATTGATTTCTGGTGGGGTCTCCATCTGCTTACTGTATTGCAGATTACTGCTAACTTTAAAGAGCCACCTTTCAGCGTCAGGGTTCAGCAGTAATAAGGACATTTGGACCTTATTGCAAAGAAAAATAATGCCTCTACTAGTGTACTAATGAACAGAAAAATAATCTGATTCAAAATCACAGAAGTTTGTGGGTTAAAAGTGGTTTATGTGGTTTTCATGCTTGGCCAATGTTGTATGCTCTTGCTTTCTTTCTCTGCTATCTGCTGAAGCCAACTGAAATGTCTGACAAGTTGCTTGGTTTTTCTGTGCAGTATCTGTAATATAATCTGTTATTTCTTGCCACTTTTTGTTGTTCCTATCACTACAGCCTCTGAATGTCTCAAAACAGCTGAAGAATTTATTTGTAATATATAAATGTTATTGCACCCATTTTACACAGTGAAATATAAGGGCATGAAGTGATGCTTAGGCATGTAAAAATTGTCTTCCAAGAAAGAAAAATCCTTATGCCCTATCTAATGCTTTAATCATGGGTCTAGCCTTTCTACAGTACAGTATTTTATTGAAAAGCCTCAAGGAAATCTCTCCTTGACACATGAAAAATAAGAAATTCCTGCCTGATTCCTGCCAAGTTTTTTGGTTTTTTTTTTTTGAGTTGACAAAACTGTTGCCATGTCAAAACAGTCTCAGAATTGCATCTTTTGTCTGATTTTCACATCCTTTTCCACTGATTATTTAGGCAAGCAAGAAGATTCTGGGAAGCTGCAGCTTCCTTTAGAAATATTCCTTTCTTCCCCAGCGATGTGCCCACCTAACAGAGCAGAGGGGATGACGGGGAGGATGTTTGGCACGGGGTGGATGAGTGTCAGGAGACATTCCTCTGTCCCTTTACAGGATAACAGCTGCAACACCATCACAGGCCCCGAGAAGACAGAAATAATATGTTTGAGGCCAATTGTTCAAGTGACCCTGGAGAGTCAGTGTTAGCAGCTAGTGATACCATGAGCAGCCGTGTCTCCCTGCTTTTGTAAGAGCACCCTTTGGATTACCTAGGGTGCTCTGCAATCTTGCTTTTGAAACATGCCCAGCTCACCAGGCATCCCAGCCTAATGGGGAAAAAAAAACCACAACAGCAGCAGCAGCAACAACAACAGCAAACCAACAACAAAACAAAACAAAACAAAACACAACACAACAAAACAAAACAAAACAAAACAAAACAAAACAAAACAAAACAAAAACGAACAAACAAACAAACGCCCCCCCCCCCCCAAAAAAAACAAACCCAGCAAAGGCTGCTATGCAGAGCAGCATTTGAATAGAAAGCAGCCAATTTGCCAGTACAACAATTCTGCATTGAGCTGATTCCTAGATATGAATAACCCTTTCAGGGAGAGCTTCCCAAATGAGGGAAATCCAGAAGCTGGCTTTTGAGAGTGAAATTCCCTGGGAATTCAGCATACGGCTTTGCCTGGCAGTGTTCCCACCAAAGAACCAACAAAAAGCAACTGGCTCTAATCCTTCTCCTTATGTATTTTGGCAGCTTTCTCCCATTTAAAAGGAAAATAAAAATAAAAGTCCATCTTGCTCCCACACTGGAAGAAGTCCAAGATACACACATTGGGAGTACAGGAACTGGCATTTTCTCCTCCTGACACTTTTTATGCTGGGTCTTTGATCACACAGAAGAAGGCAATTTATTTTATGCCTTTTATGGTCTTAAAACAAAAAGTTGCTCTTGGAAGCTGTCTGCAATACAATTTGGTGTTCAGCCTTCCTGATAAAACTGTTCCAAATAGTGCCATAAAACAACAAACACCCCAATAATCCTGGTTATAATCCCCTATTATCTCTTCTGAACCATGAATTTTGTGAAGATTAAAATAAATGTGAGACCAAAACTGGACCTTTTTTTTGTTTTGGTTTTGTTTTTGTCATTTGTATGACCATTTTTTTTTAAAGCAGAGTTCAGGACTACACTAAGAAACAAGCACACGTATTTTTAGTATCATAAGCCTTCATGCTTTTTAGATAAGATAAGGTCTGAGATAAAGTTGTGGGGAAGATACAGTGTGAGATGATGGCAAAAAGACATTTGTGTCACTTCTACTGCCCTTCAGGCATGTTGTCCTCAGGCAGAAAGTCTGACCCAGAGTTTTTATAAACTCTGCTGCTCTGTCCACATCTGCTCTAAGTGATGTGTTTTCCCTGTCAGGCATTTAGTCATGCAGAGTGTTAGCTCCTAGTATTTGTAGAGAACTTCTGTTCACTATGACACTTTGACCTTTATATGGGAACAAAAACAAGACATTGGAGTTGTCCAAGTGATTTATATAGTAAAGATGTTATGAATTGGCATTTAAAATAGGTATTGTTCTCATGTAGCAAGCATCAGGCCTTGTATTTCATCAGATAACACGTCTTAAATTGGCTATTAGGGGAAAGTCATATCTTACCCTTATGAAATACTCTTGTTTATCCCAGGAGTGGTTTCAGAAACAGTTTGGGGAGGCCAAATTCCCAAAATGGAAAGAAAAAAACTATTTGCTTTTATTCAGATAGAATAAAAAGCAGATTTTTTTAAACATAGATGGGCAAATATGGTCAGCTTAAAAGGTCAGATCCTCAGATATTGTGATGTCCTAGAATCAGTGGAAAATCTGATTTACACCTACAGAGTGCCTAACAAGTGTCAAATTTGAAAACCCTGGAATTTAACAAATTCTAACTAAAAGCATGGAAGTGAAAGGTGTGAACTACTAGATATGCTTGTCAAGAATCAGCAGAATGAAATTCAGTGCTCCTTATAAATGAAAACTGATAGTATATGGGGCCTGAGACCTTGTCTAGCAGATTTTAATACTCAGACAGGAAAGGCTAAACTGGATAGATAAACCATGGTAATTTCTACCAGCATCTCTGACTGGGTGGTGATGGTTATCCATGCTGTGCATCCTCACCAATGGAGATGGAATTCACCAAGAAGTTCACAAGACAGAAGCCCCCCATTTTGACATGTTGCTATGCTGTTGTTAGGGACATAATTTTTGTTCAGGTGAAGGACATTTGGGCAGATGAACAAAGAAAGCTGTGACTGGCAGAGGTAACTGATGTAAATTACAGCGTGACAACAAAGGCTGTCTGTGGGATACAGCAGAGGCCTCAGCTCATGCCTTCACAAACCTTGGTTGACTGCAACATCCCAAACCTGTTGTGGAGGTCTCTCCACAGGGTAATTCTGCTGTTCTGTTTTCCTGATCTTAGAAGCAGCTGTGTGTGTGCTGAGTTGCAGGTGGTGGGGACTGCCCTGGGGGAGGCCTGCATTGCAGAAGGATGTGTAATAATCAGTCTGACCCCAGCAACATCCCACTCAGAGTGAACAGAGTGGGCTGGCTCTGGAACCAAGTCTGCAGGCGGCACAAAGGTGAGGAGTAGGATGGGACACACAACAAACTTGCAGGTAAGCCCAGACTTGGATGGCAGAGCTGTGGTGGTGAACAGTGAGGGACACTGCTCTGGAAGTGGCGCTTGCAGAGAGCACCAGTACAGTGAGCAGCCAAAGAAGAATTTCCCAAGAATTCCCAACTGGAATTCTTGACAGCGTCCTTAATTTGCTCTGTACGTGCAGGTTTCCTTTGTGCTTTCCTCTTCCCCAGCACAGGAAGAACATCAACCTGTTGGAACCAGTCCAGAGAAGACCACCAGGACGACCAGAGGGATGGAGCAGCTCCACTGTGAGGAAAGACTGAGAGAATTGGGCTTGTTCAGCCTTGAGAAGAGGAGGCTTCAGGGTGACCTAATTGCCCCTTCCAGTGCCTGAAGGAGCCAACAAGAAAGGCAGAGAGAAACTATTTACAAGGGCTGGGAGTGACAGAACAAGGGAGAATGGCTTCAAACTGAAAGAGAGTAGGTTGTTTCGATGGCAATTCTAACCCCAAACTTACTGACTTCTCTGACTGCTATGTAGTTTTTTCTACAATAACATATTTTTAATAAAACAGCACTGGGGGGTAAAGCATGTTGTGATATTTGATCCTGTCCTGCCCCATTTGGATTGTGCTGGTTTTCATACTCTGCAGCAGCTGGGAATGCACTGAAATTTTGTGTTCACCATGCAGCAAGTGCAGGTCTAACTGCACGGCAGAGTTCTGTCAGTGACTGACTCTGACTGAACTCTGGTTTCACTTCTGCAAATCTGGCAGTTGCATCTATCTGACAAATTGTGGCTGCAGATTAAGCTGGATAAATTATGGGCTATTTCTTTCTAATCATGTCAGTGGTAATGAAATTATGTTTCACAATATTTGTTGAAGTGACACATTCAACAGAACTTGTCACAAGCATCAGAAATTGTCTATTTAGAGCAAAAGGGGTTTTGAGCAGTGGACAGTAGTGAAGACTCAGCTGCTTTTCTAGAAGTACAAAAAGTACAAAACAACTGTGAGGGAAGTCAGCTGGGTCTCCAGGGCATCACTGCAGTGCTTAACTTGCAGTATCCAGGCAATCCAACCATTTCTCCTCTGGCCCTCTGCACTGCTCTTACCTGACATTTTTCTCTAATTCAGAAGCTGTTTGTCTGGATCTGACTGGTGCCCCCCCTTCCTCCTTACTGGGCAGGCGTCGAGGTGCAGCCCACTTTCATTCTCCTGCTACCAAAGGAGAAAGGGGCAGCAGGAAGGGGTATGTGCCTTTGTCTCACTGCCCAACACATTCACTGACAGACAGAAATAAAATCCTGAGCAAGAAGAGAGCAGCAGAGGTGAAGAGACATGCTCTCATCTCCTCCCGTAATGTGGGTGGCAGCCTCCTGCAGAGGAATCAGATTTTAGCCCTTTCAGTCATGAAGAAATTCTCAGAGACACAAAAGGCCATGTTAATCAACACAACAATGCCTGCTTCATCTACCAGAACTCTCAAGACAGGGCAACAAGATAAATTTGCGTTTACCCAGTGGTGTAGTAGCCCAAAGCTACCAGTTCCCAAAGGGTCACAAGCTGTCATGCTCTGTGTTGATGGTCTGTTTGGGTGCTTTTACCTGGAGTAAATGCAAGGCATTACAAAGTACCCTATGCCAGAAAAAAATGTGAGCAGTTTCACTTACTGCAGAATGCCATGGAAAGAGAACAGCTGGAGAAGAGTATACCTGTGATATCCAGTGTATGACAAGCCCCTTGTGCTGCTTTTGGCTGGAATACAGCTAATTTCCTTCACAGTACCAGGACTGAGGCCGTGTTTTGGATCTGTGCTGTAAGAGTTAATAGTACAGGGATGTGTTGGTTATGGGAGCTCAGTGTTTGCACAACAAGGCAAAAGGTGTGCAGCTTTTGCTTTTCCTATTAGGCTGTCTTTGTCTCAACACAGGAGTTTTTTCATTTTTGCTCTTCTACATTTGCCCCCACTGCAGTGGTGGGAGAGTGAGTGAGCGGCTGTGTGGTAATTACTTGCTAGCAGTCCTTCTTTGCACACAAAATGGGGCATGAAGGGCTTGAGATTATGACAGATTTGACTGAATGTGCCTTTTAGAACTGCCACTGGCTTTGGTATGGTATGCAGTACAGTTGGCTCACCATAAAGAAGGGTGTGTCCTATTTTAGACAGCTACAGTTGAAGGTCTGGATAAAGACAGTACAAGAGAATTGCTCATTATCCAGGTTGGCCCCATGCTATCACATGTGTGATTCCTGCATGCTTTTCTTCCTGGAAGACAAGGAGAAATCTGATACAGTCTTTCTGTAGAAAGAGGACGATAAGGAATGGAAATACAAATTGTTGTGCTGTACACTGTCCTCTTTCTCTGGTTGGTAAGAGGCCCAATCTCCACCTCACACATGAGAACCAGTGCTTTACACCCTGGTAACTGGGATGTCTTGAAGTCAAAATTGAAACCTCCAGGCCTCAGATTTCTGGAGTCTTGACTCCTTAGTCATGAAAGTATGGGTGAATCAGCATGGGATCACTTAACTGTCCCCACTTCTATTTCTACTTGTTTATTTTTTCCACAAAAGCTATTCAGTTCTTAAGTTGAAGTAAGACTTGATTGTCTGCCGTGTCTGATAGAGCCACACTCCATCTGGAAGTGCCTGGATGTGTCTTACTCAACTGCTACAGATTTTGTGGGTGTTTTATTCTGAGCTGACTGCTGCAGAAGAGGAGCAGACCACTGGAGATGGCACCTTCCAGTTCAGGAGTGACACCTTCCATTTGTTCTTTCAGCTTTGCAGCTTTGCTACTCAAAACCTTCTGATGAAAGCCACACCATGGAAAGAGCTAAAAAAAACCAAACCAACACCCTGCACTTGTTTTGTCTCACCTCCCAATGGAAGCAAAGGCTTCCATTTGCCTTTGCAGCTAACAATAGGTTGGACTTTCCCACTGGAGAAATAAAGCAGAGGCCCTCTGTAATCCATTTGCATCTTTGTAGGCACTGGTGCCTGCAAAAAACATCCCGGGATACACTTACACCCCTAGGTTCAAGATGTTCACGTGCTGGATGTCCTGGGCTTGTTTTTGGTGGGAGACTCATTCCTAAGATGTCCAGTGCTGCAGATAATTAAATCTCACCCCTCACCCTGCATCTCCTCCTGAGATCTAGCCATGCTATTTTGGCTGTAAAAAGGAAGCGAGTGCAGCAATTTTGAACAGAGGACCCATTGTCGAGTTCCATGAAACTTTTTAAAGTGAGTCTGTAGTAATGATGTCTTCACTGCCTTAATGATACCTTCAGCTTTGTATGCTTGTAGATTTGCCTTTTCTGGGGATTGCAGCCTGGGTGGATAGCAGTGAGCTCCTCAATAACTCTCCTTGCAGCTCAGCTGGGGTGTTCAGAAGCCCAAGGAGTCTTTCCTTCCCACAGGGCCACCACCTGAGCCCAGAGGTCAGTGCCACACCAGTGTCTGCTAAGAGACAGCTCTGGCACACAGGTCTTTAGGAGAGAAGCAATTTGCCCGAGGCATGAAGACGAGGCCATCTCACCCCTGCAGACCCTGGCTGCCACTGTCAGGACACCTCCCTGAATTTCAGATGTGAATCCTCCAAACTCCCCTCTGTCATTCTTGCTGCAGAGAGCCTGGCCTCCTGTTTTTTCTTGTGGAAATTCCTGAAAGTCTTCCAAGAGGTTAGCAAAATGCTGTCTTGCAGAACTCCCAGCAAACCAGGTAGGGAAAATCTTGGGAGATCAAACAGCCTTCCTAGCATCAGCTGCTTCTAAGACCAGACTGTAAAACCCAGTTGTCTTGAGCTGCAATACAGGATGTAACCAGAAATGTGTATTCTATCACCATCTGTTGAAGCCAGGTGGGGCAGTGATCTCCATGGCACATACTATCTGCTAATGGGCCATCTTTAAGACTAGGTGGGGCAATCATCTTTATCTTCTCCACAACCCATCCTCCTTCGAGGAAGATATCATCTGTTGATGGACCATTCAGTCCCACCGTATGACTAATAAAATTACATCATCCCATTGGGAGATGCTCCAGCCAGGAGGAGGAGCTAAGCCTTTCCTACCTAGATAAAAACTGAGATTTTGAACACCAAATGAGCCTTCTTTCCACTGGATTCCAGAGGAAAACCAACCTTTCCACATCATCCCTGGACCTTCAGAGGAAAACTGCACCTTCTATAGGAGCACTGCTTCAGCTGAACCACATCTGCCACTGCAGGAGGATGCAGCCACCATTTAATGGGACTGCTACCAACACCCTGACTGACGGGGTGTCAGGTTGTATTCTGACTCTGTCAGTGTTTTGGGATTGTTCTTTACAATACTGTATTTTTATTTTAATTTTCCTAGTAAAGAACTGTTATTCCTAATTCTCATATCTTTGCCTGAGAGCCCCTTAATTTCAAAATTATAATAATTTGGAGGGAGGAGGTTTACATTCTCCATTTCAAAGAGAAGCTTCTGCCTTTATTGGCAGACACCTGTCCTGTAAACCAGGACATCAGTGGTGGTGGCTCTGAACATGGCTCCTGGTCTTGCCTTGGTCTCAATCCACTGCCAGAACCACCACCTACTCCTAATCAAGACCTAGCAGAGCACCCCTTAATCTGTGCTTGGTGCTACTCAGGATGCAGAGAAATTGTTAACATTTTAGAAGGACAACTTCCCCTGCTTCTTCGTCCCCCTTGAAATTAGATTAGTAATTCCCCTCAGGATTTCAGAATGTGAAAACTTGGATCAGTTCTAACACTCACACATCATAATATATTTAATGTCTTTATTTAGGGCAAACACTGATCTGTGTGCTCAGTTTTCAGACATACTGCCTGTTCCTTGGCACGGCCTCTCTGTTTCACAAGTACTCAGGCAGAGCAGCCTGCCAGCCAGAACTGGCATTCCTACAGGCAACAGGATGAAGAGGGCAGACAAATGTGGTTTTGGGATCTCCAGTGCTGCAGGTTGCTCAGCAGAGCCAGCTTGCAAGGGAAGGAACAAATGAACAAGAGCCAGAATAGAGGCAAGAGCTGTTCTTTTTTTTCATCCTGGGGTGATGGGTGGGGAAAATCGACGTAAAGTCACAACTCTAACAATTTGCTCTAGGCAAGGTAACACAGAGCTACTTCCTACTAAGGGCCATTATCAACACCTTCCTACCAGGCATGTAATTGACACTGATTGGTCCTGAAGAGTCATTAATTTCGGTGTCCTCCTGTCCCATCCACAAGCAAGCCAAATCCTTACTGGCAGAAACTGTGAGTTCCTCTTGACCCTCCCACTTAATCACTGGAATTGCTGATGCAGATAAGGAAGAGTAGTGCTCACACCACTTCTCCCACTGGGACATTCACTGAAAAGCTTCCCTGCATATTTGAGGCTGTTCCCATAACAGATTCCCTTTGTTGTGTTTAGGCGCTTCCACATTTTGGTCGTATTCCCTGTGGTGCTAGGGGCCCGTAATTGCATTTTAAAAATAAAAGGGAAGCTTGAAAGTGATGCTGTGCCCTTGTTGGTACAGCATCAGTGTTTCTAGGCTTTCTCTCTGCCTGTTTTTCTTGCAGCCCTCAAAGAGTCAGCCCTCCTGAGCAGCCAGTCTGATGCCCACAGAAACACCAGAGGAACAACTCCTCTCTGCTGCTAAAGGGGCTCTGCTGCTGGCCTTCCACTCAAGGAAATCTTATTTCCTCCAGCCTCATGAGCAAATAGAAGAGTTGGAGCACTGGCCTCTTCCTGTTTGCATTCTACAACAGCACTGCCTTCCTTCTGAGGCCCACAGGTCCACCCTTGCTCCCGAGAATGAGCCTTTGCCAAACGTTAAACCCTGCAAATGTCAAGCCTGAGCATTGTTCAAATAATGTGTCTGTGTCCCTTTGCCCTGCTTCCACCCACCTTTTTGCCTCTGTCCTCCTCCATGTTTGCCTCATTTCCTTTTCTTTTTCCTGCACCAGACACCTGTTAAACTACAGCAGAAAAGGGAAAGACATGTATGTCTTGTGAAGTAGGGAGGGAGATGGTTCATAACAGTTGAAAAAGCAGTTAAGTAGCACAGCAGCACTCTTATGGGGCTTTTCTCTTCCAAGCACTGTGATTTTTCAGCTGGAGTGCAGTCAGGTTATAAATTTGCTACTTAACCTGCCGTGTTCATGGCAGTGTAAGCAATCAACAAATTAGCACCATTTAATTTTTCTTCATTGTATCTGTTGGGCACCATCCCATTCTCAGAAGAGGGAGCTGGTTTTTCTTTTTTTTCTCCTTATTTTCTTTTCTCTTTTAATAACCTTGAACTGCTCTAAGGACTGCAGCAGTGCTGAGTCTGGAGGTGACACACAGACCACACAGGGAGAAGAGGTCAGCGTAGGGCGAGCACCAAAATTCTTGTACAGCATCAGCTGAGGCTGATGGGGAAATGCATTGGCAGAGCTCAATCTCCCCCCACCCCCGTCTCATTTTGAGCCTCCAACTCCTGTGCTTGTGCAGCTGAGGTGACTCTCCCCAGCCCCTCTGGCAAGGAAAGGGCTTCTTGGCAGGATGGCTGGGATGGGTGTCCTTCCCTGAGCCATAGGGCTGCTCTGTGCTGGAAGCAGCTGTGGGGGTCTGAGCCAGCACCTTGCCTCAGCACACCCACATTTGGCAGCTCAAAAGTTCGTAGGAGGACTGTCCAGCTCCTCCAGCGGGGAGAATATCACTCAGCAAGCCCATGCAACAAAATGATGAATGACAGCTGCTGCAGGAGGATGCCCCAATGGGTTCTGTCTAGAATTATGCCAGTTTACCCTTTAGTCCCCTGTCTTTGGTGCCTCACTGTGGAAATGGTCTGAACCTTATCACTTTCCCTGTTTTAATGTTGAATTTATTTCTGTTTGTAGCAGAATAGTTCTCATTTTCAAGTCTGTAACAAAGTTCCCCTGAGGATTTTGAGTTGTCTTTGGCTTATCTACAGCTATTGGACATTTTGTTGATTTTAGACATGTCTGAGGGTTCCTTCTTCAATTGCTGACTGACCCTGGCCAAACCAAGATAAAAAGCGTAGGCTTTGTCTTTGAACTGTACAGTGGTGTGATCAGCAGTGTGGTAAAAATTTACTTTGCTGGGTTACCTTCTTTGTACTTGAGATGATCTTTCCCTGGTGGGTGACATTTGGCAAGTTACTTCACCTGCCTTGTCCCCTCTTAAACCAGCCTCTCTGGTTGTTTTTCTCTAAGGTCTGCAGAGCAGGTGCTGTGCTTTGATCTGTGGTTGCCCAAACCAGATGGAGACCTTGCCTTCAAATAATGAGAATCTAGAAATGAAACTATTCAGACAGGACCAGGACATGGCCACGAAGTACAAATCTGTTACTTTGCCTATGTAGTTTGTATTTTCATCATCCTGCTCTGTCCAGAAAATCTGCTAGGTGCTTTCTTACTAAATAATAAGTGAAGTGATTACTTTCCTGGGGTCAATGACTGGGTCAGATGGGAATTTGTTAAAGCGTTCAGAAATAAATTTTTAAAGGTGCAGCACTCCAGGGAAAGAGTTTGATTTAGTTGCTTTAAAGTGGGTTTTAAAATTCTTAGTTTAGTGCAGAGAGCAGTAGAAAATTATTTGTTTTGGGATCCTGGGGTTGCTATTGGCCAGAGGGGCTGAGCTGTCACAGCAGTCCTGCAACCTGTACCCAGGAGCAAAGGGCTCCGGGGCTCCAGGGTGACCTGGTGGGTATATGGCACATGGCAGGGAAGAAAGGGGTTCAACTAACAAAGCAGCTAAACTTTCATAAGGCAGAAGCTATGAGATAGGTCGTTCTGCTCTGGAGGGCAGAAAAAAAATAATCTTCTTGAAAGCACAGCTGAAAGGATATAGCATCATTAAAATGTGTCCCATTTAATTGCTATGTGGGTGGGATGGTCTACCAACAATCTGCTGGAACGATATCTTGCACTTATCTGGAGCAGATAAGCTCTTGCCTCTGCCTTTTTTGGTTTTGGGGTTTTTTTTCCTACTGTCAAACAATGCAAGTTACTTAGCTAGAGAGTTTTTTAATTACTCGGTGCTGAGACTTGATAGGTATGCTACAGTGTGACAACCTTTCTTTTGACTCTAAAAAGCACAGACTTTAAATTTATTTTTCATCTCACGAGTCCTGGCGCTGCAGAGCCCTGAGCTGACTTGTGGTTTCAGATGTTACTGTTGCAGAAGTACTGCCACTGGGTTTTGTTTGTTTTTATCTTTGTGCTTAAATCTTCTGGTCCAGCACAGGCAGAGGATACTTGCACCCTCTCCTCTTGCATCAGGGTAATTCAGTATTAAGGAAAGATTTTTAGGGTCACTTTAGCAGAAATGGTCAAAGTGGGAGCTTTGAAGTGGGTTTGGGAGAAGAGTCTCAGCCCAGCATGAAGCAGGGCAGAAAGAGCTTAAAGGGTAATTTTTTTTTTTTCCCAAAGACTAAAACGTGGGGTTTATGCTGTCATATTTTTTCTTTCCACTGGCAGAGGGTCTATGCTGTAAGCAATCACATTTTCCACGGTGTCTGACTGCATGGGATAGGAACATTCTTTCCCTCCACTTAAACCCAAAAAAAAAAAAGGTTGGCAAACCAGGAGTGCAATGAAAACACAGGAGCAATGCATGTAGATGAAGAGAACACTGCACTGCAGTAGGTTGCAGAATCAAAATAGCCCGTTTTGTACCCCAAGAGGAATAAAGAATCAGCTTCCTTCTCCTTCCTCTTCCTTCTGTGCTCTTTTCTTTGTGATGCATATTCTTATGTCTGTGGTTAAGAAAAACCCAACAAAACCAAGTCGCTGGACAGGCATGCACCAGCAACCCTCATTTCTAAATCTCTCATTCTCTCTTTAGCAGCTGCTTCTGCTCCAGATATTAGAGTTCTGCTGAGTGAGTCATGAAGCACTCTCTTTCATGGGCAGTGTGTTTTGCAAGTTGGTGAGGATCTTTCTGAGGCTTTTCCTCTCCTCAGAATGTGGAATTTCTGGTGGTGTGGTGGGAATGCTAAAGGCTTGTCCAGACTGAGAAAAAAAGGAGTATAATGTTAGTGCACTGAAGCACACATCTTCCAAGTTGCATCTTTTAATGCACACAACAGCTGAGAGAAATTCCTGTCTTGCTAACTTCTTTATATTTAATTGCAGTTCCTGGAGTATCAGGGACTCATTTAAAAGTCATTAGATTCAGGAGTTATGTGAGGTCGATTGGAAAAGACCTTTAAGATCATTGAGTCCAACCATTAACCCATCACTGCCAAGCCCAGCACTAAAACATGTCTTCTTTTTTTTTTCCAAGCCACCTGTGAGCTCCTTGGAGGCCATGAGCTGTCACAGCTGCTGGATGAATTGGTGTGGTTAATGCTGAGTGGAAGTTGTACTGGAGATCAAGAACCTCCCACCATGCCAGCTCTGGAGAAAGGTTGTGATGTGATTCAAGATGAATGTGACAGAGAAATTCAAATACTTAAGAAGGAGAGGCAGGAAAAGAATGGAAATCTCCACGATGGGAGGGCTGATAAACTCAAGCTGTGGTGTTGAAGTTTGGACAATCCTGTAGCCACGAGGCACTGGGATAGAAGGTGGGGCCTCTGTCAGGGGATGAATTTAAGAGCAGGTTAAGGAAATATTCACTGGGAATAACCTAGACATAGCTGAGTCTTCTTGGATCCAGAAAGCTGACTTGAAGATGTCCTGAGGTCTCTTCTTATAAGCTTGCCTGCCTTTAGTAATGGTGATGGCAGGAAGTGTGAAAACTGGATAGGACAAGTTGCTAGGCTGAGTTTGGAGGTCAAATATCCCCCTCCATACCTACCCCTTGTATTGGAAAACCAGCACACTTCTGGTTTTACACTCACAGAGGCTGCTTTCTTTTGTTTCCAGGAGATGGATGCTCATCCCTGAATTCATCCATGAATTCACAGTTCACACCACCACAGCTTTGTGCTCTTTGCATCCTTTGTGCCCCAGTGGGGCCAAGGAAGAGGACACCCTCCTGCTCTGAGTTGCTGACAAGATCAGAGCAGGACCTAAATTTGTGGTGGTCTCCTTGACCCAGATAAACACAGTTCCCCCACAAACACAGTGAATTTGCTTTCTTCTAAATTCTAAAGTGGGCATGGAGAGCTAAAAAAACATTTTGTACTCACACAGTCTGAGATTCAGTGGCCTTTATGCCCTTGAGTGGGGATCTGCCCTTGTGAAATGCATCAGTGTCCAGAGCACTGGAAGGACTCAGCAAGCTGGACATGCTGGAGCTTCCCACAGTGTCATTTCAGTGGCATTCACCAGTGACTCACCAGCAGCATGACAGTGGTGGCAGCTGCACTAATGCCTGTGGCTTCCCTCACACAGCAGCACAAATATTTTTTACCCTTGTTGTCTTGAAAATATTGTTTGAAATGTGTGAGCTCTCTTTGGAGATGCTGTTGCTTTATTGCAGGTCTCTGCTGCAAGAGAAGCACACTGCTCTGATGCACTGTGCCCTATCAAATGGGGGTAATATTGATGACTTCCATAAAAACTCCTTAATGCCTGAGTAGCTTCTTCAATGCTCATTCCCACCAGCTCTGCAAGTGAGGCCTATCCAGTAAAAATGGAAAAAATGGGAAGGCAGGCCTGATTGAAAATCAGGGGTAACACTTCAGTGCCAAAGTGCAGAAAATCCTCAGTGGTGTTTTCTGTCTCCTTGCTCATTCCCGCTCTCACACCTCATCCAGCCAGTCCTGGAGCATGGAGACTTGTCTCTCTGCTTTCTGCCCTGAAAAGCCATTTCAGGAGCTGCTTTTCTAGGCCCAGAACAACAATGGATACCTGTCTCTCCCAGGAGAAGGGAGCCACACTCAGCAGCCGAGCATCACCTGGTGGCAGCACTGCTCTGAAAAACCCCAGCAGGCTGAGAGCTGCTGCTCCTCCTCTTGGCAAGTCTCTGAGGCCCTCGATGGAGCTTTCTGAGGCACCACTTCCACCCAAAGGAGGCTGCAGCCACAAGCCCCTTCCTCCACAGATCCAGCTGGGCTGGGAGCTGCCCCTGAGTCTCACAGCTCACTCTGCTGGGGTGCCTGAGCACCTCATGGGCACCTTGCCCCAGAGGATGTGATGGTGAGGATGTGAGTGCAGGGTATCACCCTCACTGATCATTTGCAAATTAGGACTTCAGTTCCCTAAACCATTAGAGCAGCTTGCCCTTTGTTTTTTTTCAGCAAACAGCCCAGGTACTTTACTTTGCTGTTATTAATTCATTATAGATGGCAATCCCACAAAAAATAGCACTAATCCATTCCTTACCTGTGCCAGTGAAGAGTCTTAATGGAGAGAGAAACAAATACAGGTAAAAAGTTGCAGGATTGGTCTCTGTCTTTGTTTTCTGGAAAACAACCCAGGCAAAAGAACATCACTTTAAAAAACATTCAGTCTTGCTGGCTCAAATCTGGTTTTGATTCTCAAAATGTCAATTTTAAAAGCAAGATATCTTATTTTCTATGCAAAGTGACATAGTGTTCAGTCCTCATTCATACCAATGCAGAGTGTGGAGCGCTTATTTTTGTTTCCTTTAACTATTACAAAGCAAGTTTTCTTCAACTCTTCAAGGAAAATAAAAAAACCCCATTTCCATGACATCTGTCCATGCCCACTATAATCACAAAATCAGCTGGCTCTTTTCATTTTCTTGTTTACTGCATTAAGAATGAATTGCAGTCTGACTTCCCTATGGGAACAGTGAAGTATTATTGCAATATAAAGTAATTAATTTGCTTTTAATTAGCGATAATCTGGATTCAGGTCCACACAGTGCAAACCCTGGGGAGAAGCCAGCAGGGAGCAGGTGGCAGTTTCACTGTTACCTGCAAGAGGTGGCAGCTGCCTCCAAGCCTTCCTCCCCCCTCTTCCTCAGGGATTTTTCCCCCCATTTTGAGGCTGGGAGTGGACACCATCCATCCCTCCTGCCTGAGCAGAGGTTGGAAAATTCCCCACCTGTAATACAAGGACTGGAGGAGTAATCCAGCAGCACCAATGCCAGCAGAAATGGGGGCTGGGGGCAGTGTGTGTGTGTGTGTGTGCAAAACTCAACATTGTGCTACTTGGCTCTGCATTTCTCAAGGATTAAATCCCACACTTGCTTACTGATGGAAGTTTCTCTTGGCTTTTTTTGCAAAAGCAACACCACCTGGTGGCTGGGGTTGTACTGAGGCAGCATAGCAGCTGTGCACAGTGCTCGGCATGCTGACAAACACAGTGGGGAGAAAAGGTGTCCAAGGGGCAGCATCCTCCCTGCAGATAAGGCAGGGGGATTTTTGTTCAGGGATTTTTCCTTCGGAATCCAGCAAATAATTTTCAAAGCCACCCTGAATTCTCATCTCTAAAACAGTTCCCCCTCCTCATGTCATCCTGGTGCAGAGGAAAAGAGAACCCTCAGTGCTCATAAAGATTGCATTAACCCTGAAAGAAGAGCCCACTAAAAGATTTGAGCCTACTGTGGTAGGCTGACCTTGACTGGCTCTCAGGAGCCCACCAATATTACCTGTAACTCTGCCTCCTCAAGTGAAGGGGGAAAATGAAGTGACAAAAGAGTCATGGGTTGAGTTAAGCACAGGGAGAGATTACTCACAAATTGCCATCATGGTCAAAACAGACTCATCTTGGGGGAATTAATTCAATTTATTGCAAATCAAACAGATTAATAAAATGAGAAATAAGAACAAACCTAAAAACACCTTCCTTGTACTCTTCCCTTCCTTCAGGTTCACTCCAGATTTTCTCTACCTCCTCCACACCCAGGTGGCACCAGGGGGATGGGAATGGGGCTGGCTGGGGCTCACTTCACCACACATTGCTTCTGCCACTCCCTTCCATCACACCTTGGGGCTCATACTGTGGGAGACAGACTTCTCCAAGGAGAGTCCTTCTCCTGTGCCTCAGCTCTTCATGGACTGCTCCAGCGTGGATCCTTTCCACTGGGAACAAGCTGCTCCATCTCGCTTAAATCAAAAACACCTGCTCATAATGTTTCCAGTTTCTGTGATATTTATCTGAAAGCTCATCCCAAGGATATCCAGGATAACAACCATTCCTTTCTCAGATGTCTATTGGCAGGTTCTAGGTCCTTCAAATTTAGCCAACTGTAGACAACACTTCATTTAACCAAAAAAGAAGCAAAACAATGATTTAGTCCCTTACTTGGAGGGAGTAAAATTAGAAAACGAAAGATCACGTGATAATGTAAAGAAACAACCAGTGCTACCTATTAAGCTAGGCATGTTAGCTAATGACCTGCCTCAAAATCTTTGAAATTCCACACTGTCCTCATCCTATTTCTCTTCTTCTTGTATTTCCTGCATTGCCTGCAAATGATTAGGAAAGGCAGCAAGCTATCAAGAGAAAAGGGGCTCAGGATATCAAGAGGCCATAAAGGAAAGAAAAATGTTTGAGGGTTCCAATTTCTGCTTTAGATATGATAGTTCAAGATCTTCCACTAAGTAAGGAGAGTTACACCTTTTCCCTCAAAAAAGCAAAGCCCAGGCTGATGGAACAGCTCAGGAGCAGACAGATAGTATTCTCTGCTGTTACAGTTAATAATAGGCTGTCAAGCCTAAAACCAGTAAACAGCTCCAGCACTGAGGCCAGCAGGATTCCTTCTAAACTTCTGGATGCAAATGCGTGTCAGGACAAGTGCCCTGCTTCCTCTCACTGGGCTGCTCCCTGTTAGGGTAACCCCCCTTTCCTCATGATTCACACAGAGGGAAGGTGTGACCCTTCCACCATTTCATTCCTGCCAAGCTTTTTTGGAGCAAAGGACGCAAAGAAGATCATCATTCCAGATCAGGAAAACTGCCTGTTTCACCTCCACGATTCAGAAAGCCCTTAAGGTACAGATTAGTGGCACAGCTCAGGGCAGAGCAGTGGGTGTTTTTTGGTGTCCACACATGCCCACAAGGGAGTGCAAATCTCTCATTTTTGCATTGATTGTGGCCAACATCACGAGGCTTGCATTTGTGGCTTTTGGTCAGGTGAAGAGCAAAGCCAAAAATCTTCCAAGGAGTGCCAAACAGTAAAAAGAAGTGCTGGCATAGGGTACCTCTTTCCCACTGAGGGGCACAACCAGGAGCCTCTGTGGAGTCTTTGCCATGTTCAGGTCTTTATGCACTGCACAACATCCAAAATCACGTTTGAAAAGAGTGAAGATTGCAGGGGAGTGGAATAAATTTTATATTCTTTTTGCTTGTCTTCTGGCAATTGCAGATACATCCCCTAATCTTTACCAGCTTTTCACTTCTCCAGCTCTGTGCTGTATCCCAGAGCTGGAAAACATCTTTCTGAAAGCATCTAGGAGACTTGAGCCATGATGAAACCTGTAAAACCAGCAAATCACTGTAATCAAACCCAGGCTGGGTTAACAGGACAGAGAAACACTGCTGTAGATTAAAAGCTCTTCAGAGCTGAACGTTTCTCTTTGATCAGGGGTGTAAAAGGGCTTATGCTGGTGGTGCTGTGACATTGTTTTGGAGCTTCAGGTAGGGCTGGTGTAAAAATAATAAGTGGTTTTCATGCTAGGGTCTGTCCTGTTCAAACAGTTAGGATACTGGGGTGAAAGAAACAACCAAAAAACTAGGAACAAAAACCCAAAAATTTTAAAATTTAGAACATCTGTCCACCATAGTGCTGTGGACCTGTCCCATGGCCAGAGGAAACCGTGACTGCACAGCCAAACACGGGAAGGGAAGGGAAGGGAAGGGAAGGGAAGGGAAGGGAAGGAAGGGAAGGGAAGGGAAGGGAAGGGAAGGGAAGGGAAGGGAAGGGAAGGGAAGGGAAGGGAAGGGAAGGGAAGGGAAGGGAAGGGAAGGGAAGGGAAGGGAAGGGAAGGGAAGGGAAGGGAAGGGAAGGGAAGGGAAGGGAAGGGAAGGGAAGGGAAGGGAAGGGAAGGGAAGGGAAGGAAGGGAAGGAAGGGAAGGGAAGAAGGGAAGGGAAGGGAAGGGAAGGAAGGGAAGGGAAGGGAAGGAAGGAAGGGAAGGAAGGGAAGGAAGGGAAGGGAAGGGAAGGAAGGGAAGGGAAGGAAGGGAAGGGAAGGGAAGGGAAGGAAGGGAAGGGAAGGGAAGGAAGGGAAGGGAAGGGAAGGGAAGGGAAGGGAAGGGAAGGGAAGGGAAGGGAAGGAAGGGAAGGGAAGGAAGGAAGGGAAGGGAAGGAAGGAAGGGAAGGGGAAGGGAAGGGAAGGGAAGGGAAGGGAAGGGAAGGGAAGGGAAGGAAGGGAAGGGGAAGGGAAGGGAAGGGAAGGGAAGGGAAGGGAAGGGAAGGGAAGGGAAGGGAAGGGAAGGGAAGGGAAGGAAGGAAGGGAAGGGAAGGGAAGGAAGGGAAGGGAAGGGAAGGGAAGGGAAGGGAAGGGAAGGGAAGGAAGGGAAGGGAAGGGAAGGGAAGGGAAGGGAAGGGAAGGGAAGGGAAGGGAAGGGAAGGTTCACACAGAAGGTGCAAGACACCAGCATCTGCTCAGGAACCTTGAGTTCCATCTTGGGGATCACCCATTGCTAGGGATGGTTCATATGCACCATTTTCTGTGCAGGACACCAAGCCTCTCCTAATTCAGCACAACTTTAATTATTGAAAACACTCATCTTGACATCCCTACCAGTTCTCAGCTTCATTACTCGGATTCATTCAATCTCTACTGGCAGAGGAAGAAGAAACTTGGAAATTCAATTGTAAAATGCCCACTGGTTGGTTGGTTGGTTGTTGACTGATTAATTCAAAATTATGTTTTGTTCAATCAGTCAAATTATTGGGAGACTACCTGAGCAGGTACTCAAAGAGTTAAACTTCCTGAGATCCATGGGCTTGGTAGGCAGCTTGAGTGAAACTAAGTTTTCTCTCCAAAGAGTTTTTCCAAGATTTTATAGTCCACAGGACAAAAAATAAGAGGAGTGGATCCAGGGAAGGAAAAAGGACAGGCATGAGGACAGTGTGGATGGGAAGGTGTGCCAGACAGCAGCTCTGGTGACAGATACAAGAGTCTGTCCTGTGCTGTTGATATGTCTTGATTCCAGAGAGAGGCAAGGAAAAATGCTTCAGGAAAGCCTCTCTTCCATAAGAGATTTCCTCCTGATCCTGCCCTGTGCTCAGCTGGATCATCCACACAGATTGAAGGGGAAAGGATGGACAGACAGGACAGCTGTTAAACCCACCCGAGAAAAACCGGCGGAGTTCAGTAAGTGCCTTCTAATTTTGGTCCTTTAGAAAAACAGATCCAAAGGATGCAAGGAGGATATTTTCAAAAGCCATGAGTCTCAGCCCAGCTTTGGTCTCACTGCAGCCAGCAGGAATTTCACTCCTAATTACCAACGAGAACAGAATAAAGTCAGGAGTGAGCAAACCCCACCTTTACAGAGCAGCATTGTTCCTTCCCTCCAGAGCTGAGCAGAGGCATGCTTCTGATGATGAGGAAAAAGCCTGCATTTAATGTCAGCCGAAGGGGGGAGAGTGTTAGAAACCTCACAGACGCCCTGGGATGTCACAGCGAAACTGGAGGCTGAGGGGATGAAAAGATAAAGGGGGCGAAGTCAGCGCTCACATGAACTCCGACAAAGCAGGAGGAGAGAAAGAGGGAGCGGGACAGCGCGGGGAACAAAGGATGGACTGCTCTTACCCAGGCTGGAACAAACGCTGCTGCATTTTGCCACAACCGAGTGTGAAACTCTCTGCCTTTTTTTTGTTCATTACAGGCGAATGTAGGTGTGCAAATCTGGGCAACACAGACCTGGGTGCAGCAAATAAGGAAACAGAAAATAAAACCCAAGAAGTGCCCATTACCAAACCAAAAGGATGACATCAGTAAGGCCAAATTGCACACACCCTGAAACAGCAGTGCCAGTGTCTGACTTCACCTCTATTGCTGTAAGGTGCCCACAATCATCATCCTTTAGTTCATTACCCCAAAACTAACACCAAACAGTGATTTAAATAAATAAACTCTGGAGAAAAAAAAAAAAACAAACCAAAAACATTGCTTGCCTCTTTCTTCTATATTTGTAGTGGTGAATGGACCTCTAGTGGCAACAGCAAAAATCTCCGATCAAGTAGAAATAAACTTTGGTTAAGGGAGTATGGTGTAGGTAGAAACCATCTGAACAAAGTTCAGAATGAAGAACAGGTACCTTATCTTGAGTAGTCAGGTACAAGATTTTAACTTGTTTATAGCAAGGCCATAATTATCTCCGTGTGCAGTTAACTGTGCAGTGGTCTTAGCTGATTTTGCCAGAGCTAATAATAATAACAACAATAACAATAGCAATAACAATAGCAATAATAACAATTTTATTATTATATATTATAATTATTATATTTATGCTATTATAATAATTATTATAATTTTTTTGTGAATTATCTGTGAAAAATAATTTAAAAGTTCCTCTTCATGGCTGCAATTTATTTCAAAATATTTTTAAACTAAATAAAGCATTAGATTGTTTTGGGGAGTGTTGTTTCTGTTTTTTCTTTCTTTGTTTTTTGTTTGTTTGTTTGTTTTGTGGGGTTTTTTGGCCGTGTTTCTTTCCTGGTTTTGAGGTTTTTTGGGGGTTTTGGTTTTGGTTTGGTTTTTTTTTCAGTTGCACTGAGATTAGCTTTTCTTCTCGAAGTCTCAATTTTTACCCATGAAATATGAAAGAGCCTGGAACAGTGCAGAAGATCAGTGGAGACTCAAATCATATTCATGACAGTGGGATAGTATTGCAGAGTTGCCCACTTGAAAGATATTGTGTGCTTTACAAACCCAGATGAATACAGTGGGGAAAGGTTGAGATCAAAATCTAAATTAAAACACTTTTTCCTCCAGCTAGTTTTCTTGTTTATCATTGCAGTTACCCATGTGCTTCTCATTAGAAATGGGATTGGTCCTTGAATCCATGGCACTTAGAAGATATGCAGTTTGTGTGTCCTATCCAAAAGAGAATCAGAAATTTAATATCCTAAATCCTGCTAATTTTCAATAAATTGTTCGACTCCTAACAGGTTAAGTTAGATTTGAAAATGATAGCAAGGCAACTGAGATTTTCTGGCCAAACCTCCAGCCATCAGAATTCACGGTTTCAAGAGCAGAAGAAACTCAAGTGCTAAAAAACCACTTGTTGCAGCAAGAGTTTGTGGGGACAAGGAAGGGAAGGAAGAATGAGAAGCAAATATAAAGAAAAGATGGAGAAAGATAGCTTAATAGAAATATAAATACCACTATATATACACATACACATACTCTAAATAAAGGTGTCCATTTGTGCAAATTGGAGCATAGGCCAAGGTAATTGTCCATCATTAATATCAAACACAGACTTCAGTTTTGCTTAAAAACTGTGTTTTGGGGTCAGGCTACAAGCTGCCTCACACCTAGTACCAATGAAAACCTGTGCATGGGGTTTTTGATTTTTGGTACTTAGTGATGTCTTCACAAGTGGCTTGAACCTGTCCCCCAGGCTGGTTGTTAATGGCACTGGAGCAGGATGGAACAAGCACTCAGATCCCCAGGGCTTTGCAGACAGCAGAACAGAAGGGTTTGAACCATTCCAGATATTCCACATTCCTCCAGATTGCCTTCCCCAAGGCTCCTGTCTGGATTTCTGGCAACTTCTTCTCTTTGGCTACAAAGTCTTTGATTGTCAGAGGTTTCATTTCTGGTATTGACCTCAAAAAACAGATCCCTGCCTGAAATAAGGTTCCTTTGTGCTCCCAGAGAAGGCTGGCCCAGCTGAGTAAATGAGATGCTGTGAGGGCTCCTGTTGGAGCCCATTTCTGCATAACACTGCTGTGCCTCCACGGCAGGATCTGAGTACCTCACATTTTCCTTCTCCTTCCATTTCCACTGGAATGGGGCAAGGGCAATATTCCTTTTCTTTCCAAGTGAGGAATTTCTGGACCAAAGAACCAAACAACCTCTTGGACAACACCCACGGGTGGAGCAAAGAGCTGAGGTGTTTGGTTTGTCCTTCTTCCCCAGTGCCACCATCCTGCACATCACTCACCCCTGGAGAGACAGGCACGTGCCACCCACCTGCAGTGCCACCACCTCCCCTTGCAGGAGGGTTATACAACCACACACAGTTCCTCCAGGCAGTGAGTGGCTTCTGGAGCCATTATTTGTGTGCTTGAATTTCAGACACAGTCCTGCAGAGTCTTCTTTCACAGGAGTGGAGTTTTGGTGGTGGTGCCTCTGTCCATGCCTGACAAAGTGCCTGAGATGGGTCTCTCTTGGCTTGGGAAGCAGCACTGAAAGTGGGCAAGTGTCCATCTCTCCAAGTGCAATTGGTTCCCTTTTTCTGGCTGCAGACACGAGGAGTGAAGTCTACACTTTCATTTCAGGTTGTCTTTGCAGCTCACACATAATGTCCTCCTTGCTGATGTCCTCTCCCAGGGAGTATTCTGGAGGCAGAGAAAGGAGTACCAAAGAACTGCTGCCCTAGCTCAGCTCCAGCAACATTCTGGTCCTCTCTTAGGAGTGGCCTGACCTTTTTTTGGCCCTTTTTCACTGCTCACACAGCATGAAGGGGTGGGAGGGAAGCATGGCTTCCTGTGTGTCAGAGCTCCACATCTTCCTCATCTCTCCCACCTCACCAACGAAAGCACAAAACCTACTCAATCAGGGCAGCTTAAAATGTAACTCACTAGGAAATAAATGTTTTAGGACAAAGAGAGAGTCCTCAGGCTACAGGAAGCCTACTTTTATTGTCCACTACTGCCTAAACATCACATTGTCATTTCTTGTTTCAATGTGATGTCGCTTACCAAAACTCTTCCTGCCTGTGTGTGTACTTTTGAAACTCAAGGCTCACCTGAAGACAAATGTTTTTGTTCAAGCCTAAAGATTTGCTTGACCCTAAAGGAGTTATATTTTCCCTCTATTTTTTGTTTGGTAAGGGAATAAGAGGACAAACAAAAGGAGAAAAAAAAAAAAAAAAGAAAAAAGAAGACAGCTGTAAAAATTGTCACATGGCCAGTAGATCTAAAATATGTGTACAAATCTATTTTTCACAAAGTTCCAAGTTTATTATTCTGCAATATAGGTAAGACACTGCAAATTCCAGCATCTCCTGTCCTCTCCCTGTCTTTCACCACACAGCTTACAGGAAGATACTAAAATACACACAGGAGAGATGCAGATACAACAGCAGCAAAGTGATGTAGGAGGATAAGCCCCATTGAATGTCAATGGCAGCTCAGAAACCAAAGCCTTCTTCAGTTTGTTTTTATTTTAACTCCATTTAAATCTGCAACTACCTGGCTAAATGTGATTGGCAAAGCTTATGTGGCCCTACACACTTCAGGAATGCAGCCGTAACAAAATGAGACACTCACTCCTCCTCTCCCTGAGTGTGATTTATGTCACTCACAAACATCCTTGTGGGAGTGATGGTGTCAGATACATCACCAAACGCATTCCAATACCCAAATCAGGCACTAGGGCTTGTCCGTGTTCTATCCACGTTCTTCAGACATGTTCTAAGGGAATTATCAAAGAGGTCACCACAATCCTGACAGAAAACACCCTGTTTTGTATCTCTTTACTGATAGAAGTTTGCTAAACCCTCTGGTGTGTTAATAAGCTATTAAAGACCATGTTTGCACTGTGATAATAATTAAAATATCACCAGTGGGAATTTGATCCTGTGTGTACAAATCCTTGTATGACAATTAATGTAGTAGGGAGATGTGCTCCTAAAAACAATTAAGATATAATTGGATGAGTTGATCCAGAAAACGGATGGCTTATTTATAAGGAGGCAGGGGTGGAAGAAGCAGCCACTTTCAACATGGCACAAATTAGAGCACAAGGAGAGACTGCACTATGGCACTTTAATTAACTACACTATTTAATGTCTAATTTAATTTTTATCATGGGAAAACAGCTGCTTGATTACACTATCTTACAGCCTCATTTTCACCTTCCCACTCCTTATGTGGTCAGATGATGCCACCCTCAAGTAGATGGCAAAACAACCCTTCATTTGTTGTGTGCAAGGATGCCACCACTAGGTCCTTTTTCCTTCACATGGCTTTGTTTGTCTTTTTTGGGTTTTTTTTTTTTTTTTTTTTTTTTTTTTTATAATTATTTTTGTGGGATCAGGCTCTTCTGTCTAGGAAACCAGTTAACACAAGTCAGGGCTCATCACATGGTGGCAGGGGTAGGGTTTGGCAGCACACAAGAGCTGCTGGAGATCACACAAAAGATGCCTGGGGGTCAGCCAGCTACCAGATTACATAGTAGGCCTTCCTTCCCTCTGCCTGGCCAAAAGTTGTCTCCAAAAAGCTGACAGGAAGAAAAGCCTGGGGATTAACCTGCTCTTCATGGGGAGAGCCTATTTCATCTCCTTTGCTCTGCTGTAGGCATCTCTCCTGCTTGGGGCTGGATTCACCAGCTGCCTTCCTCACTGCCTGCTGGCTGTAAAGGGAAATGGCCATGAAATCCAGAGCTGGGCTAATACCTGTCTCATCTAGGTCCATAATGTGTTTTTCTTATTTGTGAACTAGAAGGCAAAGCATTTCCCTCTTCCCATCAGTCTCTGAGATTAAAAAAATTAAGGAAGAAGAGAAACAGAAAGCTCATAATGCTCACAAACTCCACCATAAAGATGCAGTAAGAATAGGGTAAATAAGGTCTCAGAGGCCTGAAATAATTTGTTTGAGGACTGAGTGTATCCTGGAGGAATGGGAAGGAGGTCCAGTGAAAACACCTGTAGTTGCAGTGCTGGGAGGTGACTGGCATGGTGCAGAGGCAGTGCTAAAACATGGTACAGAGTGAAAAGTACTGGTCTTAAAAACCTCCCAACTGTGTTTGGACCTCTTGGAGTTAAGAACAGTCTTTCCTTTTGAGCCTGGGAGATATCCAAAATAAGGCAACACCATCTAGACTGTAAGACAACCAGCAACCAAACAGCACCACAAATCCCACAGCAAGCAGTAAAGGTAGCACTCTGAGAAGCACAGGATGGGAGAAATCACTTTGTCCGTGGTGGGCAGAAAACACCTGTGCTCAAAGAAATCCCTTTCTCTCTGACATCCTCTCCTGGCAGGAAAATGAACTGGAGCCATGATCCAGGCTGGCGTGGAGGGGTGGTGGTCTCCAGCTTGTGCCAGCAGTGGTCTGTGCTGGAAACCACTGGAGAGAGGCAAAACCTCGCTCAGACCCTGCTGGTTGTGGCTGCCTGCTGCCTCCTGACACCTGACTCCTCTAGCCAGAGGTGTGGATAGTGCTGCATTTTCCTGTTGGCACGTCAGCTTATCCTCACTGAATCCCAGGCAGTTTTCCCCTCAGGAGCAGTACATCCTCTCTCAGTCCTTAAGAAAACTTGGGATTGCTGCAAACACAACTTTAGATAGGGTTTGTTTGTCCTTCCTGTGTCTCTAGCCACTTCTTCCAGCTGCACTGGGTGTGACATAAGGAAGTTATGCAGAATTAGGCATGTTGGCATCAAACAAGTTCCCAAAAAACAACACAGTGCAGTTTTTCCAGCGTGGATTGCTGTAAAGGACAGAAATCTTGCCTACATGCCTTACCAGGGGGGTGATTTACAAGCCCAGAGGAGACAAATTCAGCATACACCAAAGCTGGGACTCTTGAAACACACCTGAATGCATTCAAAGTGCACTTAATTAAGTCAGTACCCCGTTGGAAATCACTTAACTGCTTATGGGGCTTAACTGCCGTTGCATGAGGAAAAAAACTCTAAAGTGAAACATATACTTTGGAGCTGAATCAGCCACACAATTTCAGATTGGCAGGGCAAGCTGTATTTACAGCTTGGTGCATTTTGTTAAAAAGGAGGAGATAAAACAGGTACCACAGTCAGAGATAGGTACCACAGTTAAAGAAGTTCTGAATCTGAGTGAACTAATTTCCAGTTCTGAAAAAGTTGGAGTTTTCTTATATAACTAAGGATCAGCTAAAAGAATCAGTAATAAATATGTGTCTTAGCCCATATCTTCGGCTGGTAGAACATGCAGACACATCCATTACCACCTTTTCTCTTTTTATATGAGCCCTTCCACCTCTGGCTGTTGCAACAAGAATGGATTCAAGAATCAGAGGAATTCACAGGAGCTGGTGGGAGCACAGAGCCCTGCATTTTGCATAAGAAATACCCATGGTAACAGACAGTCTTGGGTAGTCTGTGCAATTGCTGGTGAGTGTTATAGGAAGTTTTGGACCACTGTCAAGTGGTAAAAAGAAAATGAAGGAATATTGCTTTAAGAAGTTTTGTCCCTTTTCAATGCCGAGGAGTGAGTCAGTGTAGTCTGGCAGCTGTGGAAGTCACATTCCTGGTTATATTGCTAGGTGAAGAAGAGATTCCTGATGTCGTTCCCGAGTTTGATGAGACCTAAAACCAGCATGAAACCTCGACCATAAGCCAGGTCTGCCTCCAAACCCTGCCTCCTTTCCCTGCACACATTTTGATGTCTCAAATTCCATTTTCCTGCATGAGGCAAAAATGAGACTTCTTTGTGCTCTTCCTTTTAGGGAGACATTGCTCCGTGAAGCAGAGATTACCTGGACATAATAAAAAGTCAATTTGCAACAATATTCAGATAAAACCTGCATTCAAAAATTTTTATTCACTATTTTTATTGATTCGAGAGACCTGAAAGTGGTCATTAGTTTGTAGATTGTAAGTGAGAGGGCTTGTGATCTTTGAAGAGCTGTCTGAGGAATTCAAACTGATCTCGAGTAGGAAATTGTCATGGTGTGACTTGGGTTTGCCAATTTTAATATATTTAGTTTCCTTTAGAGACAGGATTTAAGAGACAAGGCAGGCTTAAAACTTAAAAGGGTATAAGAAGAAATTTATTAATAACACAAAAAGAATTCAGAATAAGATTTCTAGATTATTCCCTCCTCCCCCTCCCTTCATTGACATTTCTTAACAGCAATATATAGGAAACACTTCAGTCAGTTATCTACTTAAATAACCATTTCAGTTCACTCTAGAGAGAAAAGTCCCTTTTTTTAGTTTAGGCTTAGGGGGTGTCTCACTTTCACAATCTATATCTGCCTGGAAAATATTGCAGATTATGACTCTCCTCTCATCTCCACAGTCCTTCCAGAGCTGTGCTATGGGTTATGTTACACACTTGGGGTACTCCTTTTAAAGGAAGCTGCTGAAAGACAAAATTCTCTTCATCTCTTTTTCTATTAAATGTCTCTGCCCATATTTCCAGTTCCAAAACAGAGAGCCCCATTTCCTCAAAGCAAAAAGGTCATCTTTTCAAGCACTTAAACCTCCCCAAGGATATTTCACAGTTTAAAGGAATTTCAGTGTAGTCACAATCCCCTCATAGCCCACAAAAAAAAAAAAAAAAAAAAAAAAAAAAAAAGGTTTTCAGCTACTCATCAGTTGCACCTTTTCAATCTCTTCCCATCAGGAACTTTATGTACATTCTGCTGACTTCTGTGGACTCCATGCTTTATTTCCTCTCACTCCGGGGAGCTCGCCAGATCTAGAGTCTTATCCAGGCATGAAAAGGGTTAAAGCTGCATTCAGGATGTGAAGAAGCTGGGCCAGGCCATTGCTGGAAAAATCTCTGAGCTTCGTGGACCATCTGGGGCCTCTCTTCTCAGAACGGGGAGGGGGGGAAGGAGACCCCATGTGAAACCAGCATAGAAATTAACCTGGGAAAAGGATTAAGAAAGCAAATTAACCCTCTCAAAGGAAAAAAAAAAAAATGAAGACAATCTGGAAAGAATAATCAGTTGTATAAAAACCGCATTAAAATACCTGGGGGTTATAGCTGGTCATGAATTACGTGTAAACCAAGAGTGATACAGACAATTTATGTCTGCATGCAGGAATCTAACATATCTGAAATCATCTCTCTGCTTCTTCACACGTAGGTTTTGCATGTAATATACCTCTTTGGTAATTTTGTGAGCACTGGACTCCAAGAAAAATGAGGGTCTATTGCAGAAAATGCAGAGGAGAGTGACCATGAGATTGAGAGACTGGAAATCGTGATCTCCAAAAACTGAAAAACCTGGCTGTTCAGCTCAGAGGACAGCAAAGGGAGGTGAGAGATGTCCTCAGCTGTTCCTCAGCTGCTCTGAGGAAGAATGGAATAACCTGCCCTCCATTTCCATTGCAGATGGGACACAAAATTATGCTGTCAATTGCAGGAAAAGGTCATTAGCTCCAGCTTCAGGAAACAAAACATCCAGGCAGCAGGAACAGCTGAGCCCCAGGGCATGGATATCACACCTCCACCACTGGATGGATTGAAGAAGAGATTAAACAAACATCCAACTTGAATAACTCAAACCAGCCTTGGGGCATGGCCATGGAGCAAATATCTCTTCCAGGCCTGTTCTCTGGTTTCCTGTTTGCCAATTGGCTTTTTAAATAAAGCACCTTCATCAGAGGATTATTTTACTCTTCTGTTGTGTGAATGGGTTGTTGATGCTCAAATTCACTTCCTCCATTTTCCTCAGGCTCCTTTGTGGATTTGACATTGCAGAGAGCTCCAGGGCAGGGTGTCCTGGCTGTCTGACCACTGTGAGCACATCCCTTGTTTGTCCTTGAGTTACCACAGCTATGCTGGAACCAGGTGTCTCCAAGTCCAAGTGAGACCTGCATTTGGCCACAGTAACCCCCTGCAGGGATGGTGTGGCTGGACAGTGCACGGGCAGAAAGGGACCTGGGGGTGCTGGTCGACAGCCGACTGAACATGAGCCAGCAGTGTGCCCTGTGGCCAAGAAGGCTGATGGCCCCTGGCCTGGATCAGGAACAGTGTGGCCAGCAGGAGCAGGGAGGTCATTCTGTCCCTGTGCTTGGCACTGATGAGGCCGCATCCGGAGTGCTGTGTCCAGAACTGGCCCCTCAGTTCAGGGAGGGCGTTGAGACGCTTGAGCACATCCAGAGGAGGCAACGAGGCTGTGAGGGGCTTGGAACAAACGCTGTGAGGAGCGGCTGAGGGAGCTGGGGGTGTTCAGCCTGGAGAGGAGGAGACTCAGAGGTGACCTTATCACTCTCTACAACTTCCTGAAAGGTGGTTGTGGTCAGGTGGGGCTGGTCTCTTCCACCAGGCAGCAACTGACAGAAAGAGAGGACACAGTCTCAAGCTGTGCCAGGGGAGATTTAGGTTGAATATTAGGAAAAAGTTTTTTATGGAAAAAGTGCTAAAGTACTGGAATTGTCTGCCCAGGGAGGTGGTGGAATCACCATCCCTGGATGTGTTTAAAAAAAGATTGCATGTGGCACTCGATGCCATGGTTTAGTTGAGCTGTTAGGGCATGGGTTGGACTTGATGATTTTGAGGGTCTCTTCCAACCTTGTGATTCTATGATTCTGTGATTCTGTGATTCCAGCTTTGGCTGGTCATGTGCTTGAGACCCAACCATCCTCTCCAACTCTGCTTACTGGTAGAGAACCTGGAAACCTTCGGGAAAATACACTTTTGGAACGATCACACTCCTCTCAACCCTTTGGTGTTGAAGGTCTTCACGGAAGCAGAATGCTTAATTACACTTACATTAATTTCTAATTAATGAGCCCTTATCCCCCTCACTAAATACCCTCACATAATTTAACTCCTACTCCCAGTTCCTGTGAATTTAGTGCCCAAATTGGAAATCAGAGATTTGCTTGCCAGTTGCAGGGAAATCAGTGTGAAATCAACAGTTTGAATGCCTGCGGTTTGTGTTCCTGCAATGGATTGTTTCCTCTGCCCTGGGCGTTCAGATGCAAGACCACAAAAGCCAATTTAGATAAGATGCAACTTTGCAGCAGTTGTGATAAAAGGATCCAGAAACCAGAGCTGGGGAGAGGAGAACAGAGTATGAAGAAGGAGGGGGCAGGGGGAATTTCCTGTTCTACACACACAAAACAAAATAGCACACTAAGAGTGAAACCCACAAAACCCTATGTCGTACCCCGAAGCTGATAATTCTTTTTCCTGCTCTTTGAGCAGCAGGAGGAGGCACAGACACATTGTATGGAAGGATGGCAAACCATCACCCTGTCCAAAGACGCTGCTGTTAACAGAATGACACCTGTCCACTTCACTAGCAGTGGTGTTTTTAAGGACGTTATTGGAATTGTTGGGCAGGAAAACTTCTGTTCCATCCATCAGTCTGGGTGGATAAGGGCCCACATCCTCAGCTGTTGTCCAAAACCATGATTGTCTACACAGATATGCTTCCCCAAAACAAAGCTTAGCTGCCTGCCAGCAAAGTTACTTCACTCTAATTTTGGACTGAAGATAGGAGAAACATTCCCAACAATGTTGCTGTGGCACTTGGATCAAAATCAATGTTATCAGGGGGAGTGGAACGAGGAATTAAACAAGTTTTTTTCCCTGGCATTCTTTCTTTCTCCTTATCTCTCTGACTCACAGCATGAAAAAGCTGCAGTTAGAATATCTTTGGGTTTGATATGGTTTGGCATTTTTAAAGAAAAAGGTGGGGGATAAAAATGTCCTAACCACCAGCCTGGAAAGCATAGCACACCTTCTGCTTTGGGATTTTCTTCAAGGAGTAAGGTGTGCAGGAAACCTCCTTAGTCAGTTCAGAAAAGCAGACAGCACCTCCTACTTTTCCTTCAACTGCATCACTTCTCATGGCCAAAGCAGCTACCAAGGACGACCCCAAAAGTGTTACTTTTTTCCCTAAGGATTTCAAGGCTTTGTGGTTCTCCTTGCACCACTTTTGATACAATCGCTGTTACTTCACTTCTCTGGCAGTAGCGCACCTAGCAACCTTAATCGTTTTGGCAGATGTTGTGCAAACATATATGTCCGTTTTGCACTGCTCTGCGTGTCTCACTGCTCTGAGCTCTCTATTATTACTGGGCTTATTTGCGTAGCTGGTGAGTGACACTGTCCCACCTGCCTTTCAAACACCCTGGTCTCAGCCAGATCTCTCAGACAGCTTCTCCAAGTGTAAGAAAGCCAAGACTTGGTGGAATCTCTCTCTTCAAACAGTCATGTGCCCTGAGAGAATGTTGTTTGGTTTTTTTTTTTTCCCTTGCATCTGGGCTGCCCCTTTTCAAAACTGGAGGCACCAAGGCAGATAGATGAGGAGAGCTCAGTTCTTTCTGAGCACATGCCCGTCAGCTTGTCGTTTATATTCCCCTCACTTTTAGAAACCCTTCTCCGGGCTTTGTTTGCTTTTCAACTGCTGCCAAACATTGTCCAGATGGTCTTAATGTCACATCACTGTAGGTCTTTTATTTTTTCTAGCCCTGTTTTGTCCTTCCTTCCAAGCCAATGTCTCTAAGACTATTTTTGGCCCCTTACTTCATTTCCCCTCCCTTCTGTCCATCAAGCTGGGTGAGTCACACTCATCTGTCCAGGAAACCTCATCTATTACCCCAATTGTTCTGGGCTGAAAGGAGGAGAACAGTCATCTCCAGATGACATTGTTTATGCCACCCCAGAGCAACTCACCAAGGGTTTAGGTACTTAATACCAAGCAGTTCCTCCATACACACACACAAAAGGCTGCCCTAGCAGCAGTGACTGAACCTTCAGGAATGTGCTTTGGAGAGGGAGCATCCTGCCAGGAGCCTGCAGTTATCACATGCCAGTGTGTTTTTTAACAAAACCAGGAGATCCAATTCTCACCTATACAGGCATGCAGGAGGAACCCATGTGTGCCGCCAGAGATGTCCAAGCACAAACATTGGGCTGAGATTCAGCTCGTGCAGGGAGGGCGAAGAATGATGCACACAACCCTTAGGTCTTAAATTCAGGCAAATGGATGATTCTCCTCAGCGTTTTCATCACCAACATAATCATTAGAAGCCTTCATTTCCCTCCTGAGTTTTTCTCTTGTATTGTTAATAGCTATCTGCTCTGAGTTTAACTCCATCACAACGAACTTTTCTCCATTCCTTCAGTCTATCAGGGAAGACAGCTTTTCTGATTTCTGCCACTTCCTCCCACATTCTGAGGACATTTTTCCAAGGCTATTGGTTTCATTACTGTCCTTAGTTTTGATGCTCTCCCTCCTGCTCAGTTTTAAAATTGAATCCTGGCCAAACATCACATTCCTCCAGAACAGACAGCTCTTTCTCTGTAATGTAACCATCAATATCAGCAAACATGAAGGGAAAAAAATTATCTAAGCCTCAAGGGACTGCTACTCTTGACTTAAGAGCCAGAATAGAGAAGACATTTGGGTTTTGGAAACAAGGCTGTGCAGGGTGACAATGTAAAGCTGTAGACCCCTTTGCAACTTTCAGTTTAACATTTTTATTTGTGAAAGGAGTGGGAAATATTTCTGAATTTAAAAAGAAAGGAAAAAAAGCCTAACCTCACCTGTGTCATTACGAGCTAAAACAATAAAGGGAGCTGAAAACTTCATAAATAAAGAACTTGACTGACAGCATCCCAGGAGTCCCCACCTTGTCATCAGGCTTAGTGAGGCATAGATCCAAATTCTCACATTGTTTAGCTACAGTGCAGGTAAAATCCCTTCTAATGTGTGTTGGGCTGCAATACAGGATGTAACCAGAAATGTGTATTCTATCACCATCTGTTGAAGCCAGGTGGGGCAGTGATCTCCGTGGCACACATTATCTGCTCATGGGCCATTCTTTAAGACTAGGTGGGGCAATCATCTTTATCTTCTCCAGAACCCATCCTCCCTCGAGGAAGATATCATCTGCTGGGCCATTGAGTCCCACTGTATGACTGATAAAATTACATCATCCCATTGGGAGATGCTCCAGCCAGGAGAAGGAGCCAAGCTTTTCCTACTTAGATAAAACCTGAGATTTTGGACAGCAAGATACCTTCTTTCCACTGGATTCCAGAGGAAAACTGGACCTTTGCACATCATCCCTGGACCTTCAGAGGAAAACTGCACCTTCTACAGGAGCACTGCTTCAGCTGAACCACACCTGCCACTGCAGGAGGACTGTAGCCACCATTTGATGGAACTGCTACCAACACCCTGACTGACGGGGTGTCAGGTTGTATTGTGACTCTGTCAGTGCTTTGGGATTGTTCTTTGTAATACTGTACTTCTATTTTAATTTTCCTAGTAAAGAACTGTCATTCCTAATTCCCATGTCTTTGCCTGAGAGCCCCTTAATTTCAAAATTATAATAATTTGGAGGGAGGAGGTTTACATTCTCCATTTCAAAGAGAAGCTTCTGCCTTTATTGGCAGACACCTGTCCTTTAAACCAGGACATAATGCTGGAGAAATAACTCTGGAACCACACACTGGCAGTTTCCAGGAGGTGAACTTTGTATTTTCTCTCCCATTCACTTCTAGGGTTATGAAAACATTGCAGAACTTTCTGTGGAGGACCTTTGTGTGCTTACCAACCTGTCCAGCAAAAAGCGCTCCAATCAGCAATTTGACAAGGTAGCAAGGTGCCGAGGGTCATAAGGTCTGCATAGAAATTAATTTTGGAAAGGAAGGAAATTTTATTTTTCCATGGAAGAAAAATAAAAAAAGGAAAAGAAAAAGAAAAAGAAAAAGAAAAAGAAAAAAAGAAAAAGAAAAAGAAAAAGAAAAAGAAAAAGAAAAAGAAAA
Organism: Luscinia megarhynchos; assembly: GCA_034336665.1. Lineage (NCBI taxonomy): Eukaryota > Metazoa > Chordata > Aves > Passeriformes > Muscicapidae > Luscinia > Luscinia megarhynchos. The sequence continues at coordinate 59,577,394 of CM067592.1, forward strand.
AGAAAAAGAAAAAGAAAAAGAAAAAGAAAAAGAAAAAGAAAAAGAAAAAGAAAAAGAAAAAGAAAAAGAAAAAGAAAAAAAAAATCTAATTTACAGAAACTCTGGGTTGACGTCATTTTCATTCTAAAAGCACAAAATTCCGAAAAATCAAAAGCATCCTCAATCATTCAACACCTCTGTGAAATCAGGGCAAATATTGGGCTTTTCTTATTTTCCAGAGTAGTATAATACAGCAAGTTCAAACCAAAAGATCCTTCCCAGCCTGCCTAGTAATCTCCTGAGAGCCATCCCATACATCCCAACCCAATGCTGTCAGTTGGATGATGGGATTAAACAATATCCAGGTTAAAGCCAATGCAATCCAGAGAACAATGATTTCAAACTCAGCAGTCCAGGAAGTGGAATGTATGGTATTCCTCCCTTTTTCTTGTGCCTCCAGGAATATTACCCCATGCTGGGAAATTGAGAGTGAAACTCTCAAAAGTCACCCTGCCTGCCCACCAACAGGAAGATCCAGGTGGGATGTAACAGCAATGGTGTCAGGAGCCATTCAAGATCAAATTTGAAGCAGAGATGTATTTTACAAGATTTTAATAAAAGGAAATGCAAATATATATATATATATAATTTTTTTTTTAATAAATCTGTCCAAGTCCACCTCCCAAGCTATAATGATACAAGCTTGAGACTGCAGAAACCAAAACACTCAGGCCCAAAAACTGGATTTGGACTTTTCACTCCCTCAGTGTGCACAGCTTGCATTTGTAGAAGGCAGAGTCAATGATTCTGAAAATTTTGGCAAAATCCTTAAACTCTGAGAATTGTACTGAGTTTTACTGTTGGGAACCTGGTTCAGTGTCCGGGATCCTGGTGGGATTCCGTGGCAGGGCTGCAGATTAGCCTGTCCTGAGCAAGGATCAATATCAGTGCAACAGAGAAGAGGTGCTTACAGATGGGAGAGGGTGCAGAAATAACAGAGACTTTGGCCAGCACAGGTCAGCCAGTGATCTTGGGACAGCAGCAGCAATCTGCAAGGTTTTATGTGCTTGGGTTGGTAGAAAAAAAAATTATTTTTGAGGTGTTATGCACACACTGAATAGGCAAACCTGGAACATGGCCTAAGCAGACAAATCTGGTGAGAAACTCAAATCAGAAATTCCTACGAACAGCTTCCCCCCACCTCCACAGCCCCATTATTACAGTTGTTGCTGTAATTATTTTGGTTGTTGTTATTATTTCACCAGTTCTGATGTTTACATTTGCTCTCCATCTGCCAGACAGCTGCTGCAGAGCAGGGATCCTCTGCATATGCACAGCTACTTTGGTGACCCAAGTAATTACAGAAGTACTTTATAGCTTTTCCCTTCCCTAGACACTGTGGAGATGACATCCCTGAGACAGCAGGGTACGGGTTTTGTCTGTGATTGTGGATCATCACCAAATTGTTTCCTGAGCTCCTGTCACCACCCTGTAAAGATTAATGTGAGCAGAACGAAAGGCAGAGCTTTCCTCTCAGACCCTTCCATTCCTGCTGCTTGCAAAGGAGGATGAGCACACCCCACATGTTCTCAGCACTCGAGGCAGAGCTGGGGAGCCTGGCAGGTGAGGAAGAAGGGGCAGCTCATGGCATGCTGAGGCACAAAAGGTGGGGAGGTCAAACCGACCCTGCCCTTCTCCAGACTTCTGCGAGCAGAGCTGAGCTCAGTGAGAAGCAGCTCTTGGTCAAGAAATACACATTTTTTTCCATTTACACTGCCTAGAAGGATTGTCCTTGCATATGCTGAGTCCTTGGGCCCAGCAGCACTCAACCCCAGGAGGCAAAGCTGGGGCACAGGTGAACCCACACCACTCATCCTGCTCCACACACAGAATCTCTGCCCTGCCAGGAGAGGCCACTCAGCTTAGCAGCAGCTGCAGTGGTCAGCCACGCTTTTGAAATTATGTATGCACTGAGCTCCTGGAGATTCCTCAGGGTTTTTGGGGTTTTTTTGCTCTCTAGACAGCAGCAGCCATAACTCTCAGAGCTTCACGATTTTGTGAGGCACAGCTCATGTCACTGCAACCACAGTTAGAAATATTAAGGGGCTAGATCCAGCTAGCTAATTATAGAGGGACACAGGAGCACCTTCCAAATCACTGAAAATGCTCCAGGCTGTTTTGTCACTGCAACCAAAGGATGGGATTTCAAAGAACCTGGTCGTGTAAATCTGAGTACTGAACAGGGCAGGGAAGAGCAGTGGCCACAGCCTCTGGTCAGGTTTTTGGGGGGCACAAATCCATCAGTCAGTGCAGGGGTGGTGGTCTGTGCCAGGAGAAGAGCTGCTGTCTTAGGGGAAATGTCACAAGCATTCTAGTTCATTAGGAAATTTCTCTTGCAGCAAGACTGCAAGATGCCCCTGCATGCATGTGTCAAACTAGTGAGAGTTCCTTTTTTTCCCCTCTGCAACTGGGTGGGAATGGCTTCATCCATGCTCCGTATGGATTGTGTGACAGGCACCCAAACACTAGGTCTTCACCCACTTCCTAGTTCCATGCTCTGGTGCTCCCATCTTTCCATGTCCATGGTCCCCACTAAGCCTGTCCTTGCAGGACCCCCACCCTTCCCACTTCTCCATGTCCAGTGCATCCCAATAACTTTGTGTCATGCACCATCCATCAGCACCTTTGCTGTCATTGGCATAGATTGGGCAATACTTAGCATGTGACCTTCCATTGTGCTATTTTTTTCTCTTTGTGAAAAATATTTTTAATAGTACTCAGGATCTTACTGTATTTAGTCAATCTTTCTGAAGGTAATTTGACAGTGTTCGTAATCTTTTTCTGCAGCTGCGTGGAGTGCTAGAGGAAACAAGGGTTGACCAGTGTGGAAGAGGAAGGAGAGCTGACAAAACAGGTTTTTTTGTTGTTGGGTTGCTTTTTTTTTCAGCTCTCTTGACATAGTGGAACAAGCCACAGATGTGCACTTGGGCAAAATAGGTATTTTTGTAAGAAAAGGAGAATTACAGCTCTGGGCATCATGTGAGCCTCAACCTTTTCTAAAGTAAGGTTTAGGAAAACTTGTAACAACCCTTTGTGTAACAAGAAAGAATATTGAACCAGTGCAAGTCCACTGACAATTGAAGACTCTTTTTTTGCTGTGGTTATATCTCTCGAAAGGCACAGAGAATGGAAAATACTCCAGCTTTCAGGCAGCAGCTGGTGGTAGGATACAATAGGGAAACAAGACAGCTACTGTGGGATGCTTGCAAGTCTAAAGGCATGATCCAGTCCTCTGGCACAGGGCTATTTTTCATCAGGATAGTGCAAAGTCCATGCCCTTTTTTAGGATCCACAGTTAGCAAGACTCTGTGGTATGCCTCATGGGCTTCAGAAGGTGAGAAACAGAGCCTGGTGAGGTCATGGAAAAACACCAGGGAAGCGCTGCCTGACATGCTCTGCCTTTCCTCAGCCTGTGCTGTTTCTGTAAGCCTGACCTCATCCTTTTCTCCGGTGTCCAGCCTGGATCCAGGGATGGTAACAGAAGCTTCTCATCTCAGTTGCCTACCTCTTTACCAAGCTTCAGAGAAGCAATGCCAGCAAAGGCATTGAGACTTCTGCCACCAATCGTTAAAGCTCCCTTCCCTCTATGCCTCTGCTCCAGGTCCGCAGGGGTGAGATAACTAAGCTTTAATCCCTCTTGGGACACCCCAGCCTTCAGCACTAGGTTTAAGGGAAACTGGAGAGCATGGATTCCTGACTCAGAATGCCTGTTTAATTAAGTGGCCAGGTGTTGGAGTACCAGGTGGTAGGGGTGGGTTTGTGGGACTTGAGGAACAGGAATGCTGCTGTTCCAATCAAAACTAAAGCCTTCTTTCTCAATAGCAGCACATTGTCCCCAAACAAAGGCTTGTCAGGACTTAGAGCAAGAGGCACCCAGTGCTTTGATTTGCGAGGAGATTCCAACCGTGGTAATGCTCCTGCACGGCAGGTTTTGTATCCATGGAATCAGCACCTCCCAGCAGAAAACCTCGCCTGCGGAAAGTTTGCAGCCACCATTGCTTTGGAAACAGTGCTCAGGACAAATCACACTGCCACATCAACACTGAATCATACCTCAGATGCAGACAGAAGCCTACAGGCTTTCCAGAACAAGGCTTTTTTAACCACACCCTTAATTCAAAAAAATCCTTTTATCCACTCTCAGGACACTTTTTTCCACTTCCCAGGGCAATGAGCATTGTTAGAAGTATTTACACTGCTGCTCTCTGCCAAATTAACATTATCACTCTCATCACCACAGGAGCTTCAAGGTGAGGCTATCTACTCACAGGCTGCAATTTCAGAAGCACTAAAAGCAAACAGGATACATCGCTACATTTAACTATCAGTCTGCTTCAACAAGCACGAATCCTAAATTCTAAGCTTTGTGAAGAAGCCAGAATATCAGATGCCTCCAAGTTTCACGGAAGCATCTTGCTTTGAACATATATTTTGTTGTTCTTCACTCTTTCAGGCATCTTTCCACAGTCACTGCTGTATAGAAGGTAGGTAGTGAGAACTAAAAATCATCTAAAATATCAGTCCGCCAGTCCATCAGTTGTGACCCATGTTTACATGGAATATTTTTTGCTCACCTCGAACTTCCTGTGGGATTCACTTTCCCCGCACTCCTGCTCCCTGTAGGAGCAGGGCAGCATTGTCACAGCTGACTGAAATGGGAGTCATTCCACGGTGTAGAAAAGTAAGGATGATTTATCCCAACCTTGTCCCCAAGCCTGACCTTTAAGACTGTTTTCCCTCTCCCAGCTGTGTGTGCCAAGTCTCAGTATGTCATCATCAGTGGGAAATATCCAACAGCACTGGAGGAGGAAAATAACTGGGAGACGTGAGTAATTGAGACAATGCAGAACTGCCAGGTCTGTGACAACTGCTGAAGGCAAATCTACAGCCTGACATTATGCACATCCAGGTAAATTGCCACTTTGGTATGTATTTTCTTGTGGGCACAAGAACTAGCACAAACATACAAAGGATTTTTCATTATTATCACATTGTGAAGGAGGTATTGGAAACTCCATTTCACCCAGTGGCTGTTTTCTGGAAGGGGGAGAAGATTGGTGGTGTCCCTCCCAAACACCCTGAAGTGGGTTAGATGAAAGCCTACCAGAACGTATTTTAAATAAGCTTTTCCAAACTTTTCTGAAAGCTCTCAACAACAATAACCGCAACACTGTAAACAAAGTGTCTTTTCCATGCTGAACAGCTTAATAAAGAAGCGAAAAAAGACAGAATCAGAAAATCAGTGGAGTATCAAGGCTGTCCTTGTCTCTGTGGGGACAACTCACGCCTTGTAGCTTTGGGAAAACCTCTGGCTCAAGCCTTGAGCTTTGTCTGGCAGGTTCCTGGCTGATCTCAGCCCCTCGTGCCCTGTTAGGTCTCCATCACCCTGTAGGATAAATCACTTTTCCTGCTTTTTGTGCTGAGCAAGTCCCTGCAGGTCCCTGTATCCCGGGTGAAATGCACAGTGCTGCCTGAGGCACTGAGCTCGCCAGGCTGGTGAAAGCCAAATCCTGCAGCCTGCTTGGAAAACTTTGGCCAAGCTTTGTCAGCGAGATAGGATGAAATGTACCATCTTGTGGTGGAAATATTAATTAGTTACTGTTTCTGAAGTGTATTAGATGTTATGGTGTTCCTGTCTCTTCTTATCTGCAATATGGGCTTTCTGGCCCTTCTCTCTACCCCAACCAATATTTTATATAAACCTGGAGTGCAGAGTCTGCGCTGACACATTACAGGATGAGCCAAGTGACTATCATTCAAATATTTATTTCATAAGAAGCAAGAACATTTTGCACTTTTCTCCAGAACTCTTTCAAAATCAGCTCATTTCTTCTTGCTGGAAGAGAACTCATTGTTCATTTGACACTAAAGATAAAGCTTTGCTGTTTTCTTTTAAGTCAGCATTTGGAGGGTGGACAGCAGAGAGGGAGTTAAGCTTTATTATGCTGCCTTGTCAAAAGGATACAACATTATGCAAAAAGAATGAAGTGGAACAAAAAAAATTTGCTTTCTTTTCCACACACACTCTCTCACTGGCACACAGTTTTCAAATGATATTCCTCCTTTGCTTTGTCTGGTAGACTGGATTTCAGACGACTGTGTCCATTAGATGGCAAGAGCACCTTGCTGCCTCAGGAAGCAGTTTCCTCCTGTCCACAGAACTTCTAAATTAATGGGGCAGAAGGGTGGTGCTCATTGTCTGGTTTTAAATCTTCCTTAAATAAGCATTTGAACAGCTTAGTGCCGGATCCTGCAGCCTGGAATGAACAATACTCCCCCAGAGTAAAGGCAGGCAGAGTGTCACACCCACAGAGGGGCAGGAGGGGCACAGAGGCACAGAGAGATCTGCCCGAGGTGACACCGAGTGTAGGAGCAGGCACCAGAGCTCGCAGCTTCCCTGGCCTCAGACTGGAGGCAAGCAGAGAGGGACTGCGTATTCCACCAAGAGAAAAGAGGACAGATGGTTGTTTTCCTCTGTGGCTTTGCAGGATAAACCAGGAAACACTGAGTGATGCCCCCCCGATTTGTTTTTCTAACAACATGTCCCTACATCCCAGCTGCTCACAGAACACTGTGCAGTGAAGTGCTGGAGCACAAATCACATCAGGGGCTGGGAAAGGGGCTCAGCCTGGAGAAAAGGAGGCTCGGGGGGACCTTCTGGCTCTGCACAATTCCCTGACACAAGGGTGCTGCCAGGTGGGGATTTGGCTCTGCTCCAGGGAACAGGGACAGGAGGAGAGGAAACAGCCTAAAGCTGTGCCGGGGAGGTTTAATTTGGATATTAGGAAGAATTTCTTCATTGAAAGTGCTATTAAGCATTGGAGCAGACTGTCCAGGGAACTGATGGAGTCACCATCCTTGGAGGGATTTAAAGGACATGTTGATGTGGCCCCTTAGGACTTGGCAGCCCTGAGTCAATGATTGGACTTGATGACATCAAACGATTTTTTTCTGTCTAAATGGTTGTATGATAGCCAACAAAGTATTTCTCTGTGTGTTTATCATTTTTGAAACTGGAATCCCTCATGGCTGGATGCAGCTTACATGGTGCACAGCAAGGGACTCTGGGCAGACTCCCAGCGAAATCCAGAGCTGGGTGTGATTAACTTCCCTGCACCTCTGAGGAATAGTACCAGGAAATTGCTAGCATTGTAAATTGTCTCAAACATGCACTTACTGAAGCCCTTAAAGAGCAATTACTATATGTTAACTGAACACCCATCAACTGTAAAAACAGCGGTTATGTGGGTTTAATAGGTATATAAAGGAGAAAATCTCACCACCCTGCAATTAGTTCTAAATCACATAAAAAGTGTAACTTGTACACTTATTGCTTATTAATACATAAGACATGCACAGCATGTTAAAACATTTAATTAGCGCATACATAACAGGCTAAAAGTTAAGTGCCAAATTATCACTAAAATACTGTTGAGCTCTTCATTAGCCACGTGAAACCACCCCGCAGCATACAGGGCTTGTATTGTCCTGGGAATTAGGTTATTTCAGCTACTGTTCAGTGATTTTAGATGGGGGACAGTGATACAGTGCCCATTTTCCCTGACTCCAGAATAGTCTCACAACACAGGATATTCCTGAGAGAGCCAGAAGGCAGGGGAGAGGCAGCAGGAAGAGATGCTCCCGAGCAAGATCTACAGCCCTCACCTCCATGAAGCTGTATTTAAAAATCCAGAAAATGAGGTGTGAACAGCAATTCACACTGTGCTGACCTCCACCAGGGGCTATCAGCACATCAGGACAGAGAAAAGCATCCTGCAGGAAGGTCCTCATGATGGAAGAGGAGGTCAGTGGTGGAGGACATCAGCAGGAGGGTTTGTGACAGAGGCCAGGGGAGGGAGGAGCCAAAACTGGAGGGCTGGAGGCTCCCACCACCACCAGGAGAGAAGTGAGGGACTGGATATTATAGTGGGAGTCTGAAAAAGTAGGAAACAAGGGGTTAGAGATGGCAGAGCTGGGGATAGGGCTGCTGCCGGACCTGCAGTGAGGATGGACTCTCGCAAGGGATCCCAGAGGGAGGAAAATAATATCTGATATGTGCCCCTGGGAACATCACCCCGTCACACAGTCTCATTTACAGAAGGAAACCACAACGCAGAATTACCCTCTGCTTAGTCTGAGTCAGCTGCCAGTGCGCACACACAGCACGTGAAACGCAAAACCTGAACGTGCTCCCACACCACCTTCCTGGAAAAGCCATCTGCTGCTGCCCAAGCTAATGTTACCATCCTCCTGTCTCAGGATAAACTCTGTTTTCCAAGTGAGACAGCACCTTCACCTCAGCTCTGAGCCTGCCAAGTGCAGCCTAGAGGGTTGCAGGGTTTTTTCTCTGCTTGCACGAGGAGGTGGTGAGGATGGGGCACCCAAGCAGCCCCCCCATTCCATGGGGTAGGTCTGGGAGTGGTTGGTCCAACTGAAAGTCCAACAAGAGACCCTCTTCTCCTGGTCCCAGACACACAGATGGGTGGTTGGTTCTCCCCAGAGTGGGTAGAAAAGCCTCCCTTTCCTCAGAAGTGTTTTTTTAACAGGCCGCAAGGAGGTGTGGAAATTTGTCCCCCCTCAGAAAAAGGGCATAATCTCACTAAATTTGCTTAAATTATTTGACGATATTTGATAGCATTTAACTCTTTACTCATCTAGATAGTAAATCCTAACATATGGTACTCCAGCAGATTCAGAGATTAAAAAGAAAAAAAAAAGTTAAAAAATAAAGATAATAGTAAAATACTGCGTGCCTTCCATGCACAAAAGTATAACTTGGAGAAAATATTAAATCCTTTCCACTTCTGAATGCTTTCAGGCTAAGGCCATGGAAGAATTCCTCAAAACAACATTCCCTCTTCTTCTTATACCAGTTCTCCATCTGGCAAAAAGGGATGTTAAACCCCTTTTCTGCCCTGACAGCAAGACACAACTTGTTTTTCCTTTCTATTGTAAGCTTTTTTGTGAAAGGTTTCAGATCTCTTCCTACTACAGGAAACACTACAGAAATATTTGTGTGACATGATTTCTTTACACTGTTGTAATGCAAAATAGATTATTGTTTTATTCAATTTTTCTCCTTCCATCCTCTAATTACTCTCTTTGAAAGAGCATTAGTGACAAAGGATGAAATACTAACAGACTTCTGCTCAAACTCTATCTACTGTTGGTGAAAAGAAACATTAGATTTAAAATAACTGAAATACTTCATGAACAACAAAAGCCTCTCCAGTGGAACTGATCCTCCATGAAAGGAACTTTGAAATGGTGGTAGGAGATATTTATATGCATTTATAAATCTGTCACTGGACTATAGGGAGGAATGAAAGTTTAAGGGTTTAGAATGCAAGTTTGTACAATTCCTCCTGCTTCGAGAGACTCAAAGTTACATATTATAGGTTTAGTGAGTACTATTCCTGACACAGTAAAGTTAATCAAGAGGGGACTATCACTGACTTCAAAAGAAATACATCCCAGCCTGAAACTGGAGACAACCTGGACTAACCAAAGCTATGCTGGAAACCTGCTATTGAAGAAGAAAACAAGATTAGCCACTGCTCAGAGTCAAGATAATATGGAAAACCTGCTGCAGAGCAAAGCAGTCCAGCAATGAAACAGCTGTACAGACAGGTTGTTTAGGAACCACCAGTTTAGATTTTCAAATTAGATACCGATTTGAGCCACAAAGTTTTGATCAGGATTCAGACAGGCTGCAGGTGAGTCTTTGGTCTGACCTACCATGGGACTGGGGCGTGTTCACACCCTGATGTCTCCAAAATTCTTGCTCAATTTGGACTGAGAGGATTCAACTCATACCCAGCTCAAGCTCCAAAAGCTTGGATGTCTCAGTACCTCAGTTCATCCTCTGCTTTGAGGTTTGTGTGGAAAAGCACCAGGTAGGAGCTACAGATAACCCCAAAGGCATAAAGAAACTAGGAAGCAAGCCCATAATCATCACTCTGCTTTTTTTTGCCCTTTTCTGCCATTAGATTTCAGATTAGACATTTTAAAAAAATTTTTAAAAGAGTATATTGGCTAGGTTTGAGATACTTTAACTTTATAAAAAGGCAAACCACCTTTGTGTGCATAAGAACCAGCCACGAAATGGAGTTCCTGGTATCTGCAGAAAATATGACTGAACACAGAATTAGTAAACTCTCACAAAGCAGAAACTCACCTGAGTATTGGAGAAGAGCCCAGCTACATTACACCCTTGATATTTCATTTATGGCATTTGCTGGTGCTTGTTTCAGGCTGGGAGCTCTCTGAAATTTAATCTGGGCATTTTAACTGAGAAATCTTGGAAACTTGTCTTGATTCAATTCTGCACGGAAAACTAAGTGGTCACCTTTTCCCTGAGCAGTTTAACCTTCTGTTAACACAGCACTTTTCCACTGGCTGGTGAGGGTACATGATCATGCCTCTATTTGAATTCACGGTGTATAATCACAGAATTTGCTCTCAAGGGTGACACTGAGGAGAAGATCTGACTTCTTTTTTTTTCACAGGCAAAAAACAGGTGAATTCTCTTCATCTAAGGCTCTCCCAGAATATAGAGTGTCCCCAGGAACAGCCCACTGACTCAGTGAAAGCTTCCATTTGGTATAAATTAATGGGAAGGAAAAAAACATCTCCTTGTCAGCTTTCCAATTAAATTACATGGAAAGAAATCTAGGCTACAGCATGAAACCCTGCAGAATGAGGTCCTAATTGCTAAACACGAACTTTTAAATGGATTAAATAGCAGCATGCATTTCATCTGATAGTAGGAACATGATTATACTCTTGTTGCTACTGTTGATTGAGTCATTTACATGGGGATATGATATCAACATCTGATCACCTGTCCTTCCTAATTTTGGTTAACAGCACAGAAGCACAACCAGCTCCTAAGGGAGGGATCAGTCATATTTAAAGCTTCTGACCCCCAAAAATCTTTTTTCTGCCGCTGAGCTGAAGAAACACAAGTCCTGTTTGGAGCACCTCAACTAATAACCATAATAAGATCTCCTTAAACAGCCCAACTCCTACCAGCCACATCCTGGCCAGTGTTTGCCCCTCAGCTTCCAGAGCAATCCCATGAGGGAAGGTGGAAGAGGTGCTTACAGAAGCAGCTGAGGAACATGGGGAGCAAACACCATTTCCTAACCTGTTTTCCAGGAGGATATTCCTGTAGCATTAACAAGAAATTCTTTGCAGCAGCAGCAAAACATCTCAAAGGCCTCTTGCCTTTCTGCAAGCAGCATGCTTTGAGTGCTTGAGTATTTACCTAGGAGAAACCAAGCCCTTTCCACTTCTGAATGACTATTTTTACTCAGATCATGTGCTTTCAACAATCATGTGCCCGAAGTCCTTAAGAGTCTAAGCAGAAGAAAACATTTTTTTTTTCTGGAAAAAACACTTCAAAGACCTAGTGCTTTACAGAGCTTGCCTGCTAATGATCTGCTGGTTCAGACCAGTTTTGGTACAGACCAAAACTACTTGCAATAGCTTAAAATTCCTTTAACTGAAGCATCTCTGCCAGAAGCCTACAGTGACTTCGGTCTAAATGATTCCACAAAGACATGAAGCAATATTTAGCACAGTAGCTAAATATGGTTTTCTTCAGTTGCAGAGGAAATTTTAAATTTCAATCCAACATTTTTAGCACGAGTTGAATTAATTTGAGGCATTGCTGGTGGGTACCCGCCTCTCTTTAAATGCTACTGAGAGCACAACAGAACAGCTGCAGGGAGACACATTTCACTTAGTTTTGGAAGTCATGCATGTACAGTTGGCTAGACTGAGCTAAGCTCTTCATTAATAGAAGTGTAAACTCCACAGAAAATTCAAGAATCAAGCTGAAGCATATTTGCTCTTACACTACATATTCAAAGAGAGAAATTATTTGAGGAGGAAAGTATGTCTCTTCTCATTCCAGCATTTGACTTCATTTTTTCCCTAAGCATCCTAGCTGAAATTAATTTTAATTCTTGACAGATTATTTTATGAAAAATGCATTCCATGAACAACCTCAGAGTAACAGAGCTCACAAACTAACTTTTAGGAAGAATTTATTTTTAGGATACTAAAATAGAAAAGATTTTAACACAAAAGTGTTTTACCTCTCAGTTCTCATCAGAAAAACCAGGTGTTCAGCCAAATCTAAAATCGAATTAGTAGCAAAAGTACTGTAACTTATATTACAAAATGAATATGAAAGGAGTAGGATTTCTACTTCTGCGGATAAAGCTTTTGTCAGAATGGATTAAGGTGAGACTTTCATTAGAGACAGATTATTCCCTTCCTGCTCACCGTGGGATTTTCTTTTTTCTCCTTCAGGAATCGAGACATTGAACCAGAGAGGGAGCACACTTGATCTGATCAATTTCCATGTTCTGCTGGAACAAAACAGATCTCAAATGCAGCAAAAGGAAAGTCAATAGTGGTACCTGAGTCTTAGCTGCACACTCTGTTGCTATACAATACATTCTCATTGCATGAGAATTTATTTTATTTTGCTGACTTTTTGAGCCTTTTTTCTCACTTTTTTGCCAGCTGACAGGACTTTGCTTCAGATTGCTCCAGCTGTAAAAAGCAAGAGCATCAGCTCAACCACAAGAGCAAAGCAAACCCAAAATCTCACCACACTGACACCATTTTGGGTATTTCGCTTGATTTGCAGCATGTTGTGTGAGTGCTGGAGAAAAGGGATTGTAGGATTCAAGCTGGAATGAATTAAATCTGAAATAGAGATCAATAACTTCTCCTCTGTGATGGTGATCTTCTACATGTTGAGGGCTCGTGTGTGCTGTTCTCTGGCAGTGATGCATATAAACCTAAAGAGAAAATCTGATAAAATCCACTTTGATTCTCCTAAGAAGTCATTGTCTTAGTTACATGACATGCCACTGAGCATACATTTAGATGCCTGTTTATTTGCTCATACCTTTAGATTTGCCTTTTGGTCAGAAATAATCAGACACAGGACAGGCAGAAGAGCTGTTCAGAAAAGGGCTATGAGTCAGTGAGCACATCCTCAAAGCAGCTCAGACCTCACCAGAAACAAGGGCCTGCAAAAAGAGACAAGCTGGAGAAGTTAAGGGTTTAGAGAGCACCAAAGAAATAGAAAATGAGGAAACAGGCTCATGAGGGAGATGTAGAGATCGAGAGTTTCAGCCTCTTGCCCAAAGAAGGATCATTGCTGACACTAGACCAGGCCAGTGGTGTTTGTGATCTCTTTGCTTTGGAGACAGACAGCTAGGACTCATGGTGGAAAAGTCCTGTGCTCTCAGAAAACTACTGAAGGAAGATTTCAGGGTGAGGAAGAGAGCAGAAACTTGGGGCCAGCTTCCCTTGAACTGAGCACAGTTCAATGTGCAGTTGTGTTGAGATATTTCCTCAAAGCCTGGAGACTGACTTTTGCTGTGTAGGCCCACACGAAGTCTTCCAAGATAAATGGGCCAGGAGCACCAACACTTCATGTCCACTTCTCAAAGAGTGGATTTTCCTCTGGAAACCCCGCGGACCCAGACTTGTATGTGACTGCCAAGTTTCAGTGCTGTCCCTGGGCCACAGGACAACCTCAAAGGCTGAACTCTTCTCCAGGGAGGCTGGATGTTTGGAAGGCAGGGAGATATCCGTCTGATACTCCTATTCCCATAGCAACTCCTGCTCTGGGGAGGATACAAAGGCAAGAGCTCTGCATGGGGAGCATTCAGCCACTGTACCTCCGGGCTGGAGGAAAATGCCAGCAGTCAAGATAGCAATAATGAAGCAAACATTTACCCAGGCTTCACAAGCAAAGGGAGGACAATGAGCCTGGGAACACAGTGTGTGCAAAATCTCCGCTGTCCCACGGCACAAACGCTCCCTGAGAAGCCCAGGGCTCTCAGCTGAAAGAAAGGGACTTGCCCATTGAGGCAGAGGGGTAAAAGTGTGAGTAAAAGATCACTGTTAGTAACCATCCCCTTTTCTTTTCCCCCCCCCACTACTGTGATTTCAGTTCAGCACATGGACCCCAAGAGAGGTGATCCAGGACATGAAGGGAACTTAATGAAGGACAGGGTAAGAAGGGGGAGCGGGTTAAAATCACAGAGAATGAGTTTAGATTAGATTTTAGCAAAAAATTGTTGGTTGTGAGGGTGGTGAGGCATAGGTTTCCAGAGAAGCTGTGGCTGCCCCATCCCTCAAGGCCAGGTTGGACTTAGAGGGCTTGAAGCAGCCTGGGATAGTGGGAAGTGTCTCTGCCCACAAAACAAGGCGATCTTTAAGGCTCCTTCAATCAAAACCATTCCATGATTTTATGATCCAGTCACATCCAGCCTGATACCTAAACATGGGGAGATCAAATGCTTTGTTTCAAACTCATACAATCCCGACACTAAGGCAGATGGGAAAATACAACTGCAAGAATCTAGAACTAATCCCGAGGTCTTCCATTATTACATCAGAGATGTAATTCTTATTAGTGATATATCACTGAGCAGCCCTTTCCTCTTTTCATTTAGTGAAAGTGCAGGTTGGCTTCTGGCTAGAACAAATATTATGTAAATTACTTGTAGGTCTTTCTGAATAAATGTTTCCAAAGATCCCTGAAAAAAGGTAGTCTGACAGCCCGAAATGTACCATTTCTCCCCTTTCCCTGTAAACACAGGTTAAGGAAATGTAATAATAACAGGGAAATGTAGTATTTCTCTACTTTTTGACTCCTAGGGAAGGCTGAATAAGCATGTAAAGCTAGCAGGTAATCAAAGTTTTCATGCTGTTTCAGAGCATACACATTTCTTTAAGATCCAACTCAAGTACTACCAAAAAGCTGCTTAAACTGAGAACAGGTTCTGATTAAAACACGGCCAGATAAAAGACAACAACAACAAAACCTTCTGGCATATTATCAATGAGCATTTAAACACCTGTATTTAGCAAAGAAAGATTCTGTGACAACACCACGAGCATCACATTAGGTTTTTGGAGGAGAATGAGAAAATACACCCAGCTCCAGACTTTTTGGTGACTATTCAGTTCCAGTCAAGCACAGCCTCACTACTGGATCCAGCACATCATCAGATACTGGGGAATACAATACTGCAGCAGCTCATGACAGACCTGAGTTGGTAATCCAAATTGCCAGCTGGTGCCTATCTCCATCTATTTTGATCTTCCCATACAGGCTGCAAAATTTCCTCATTTCTGTGTTTGGGTTCAGAGCTTGGCAGGGTGCCCTGGCCTCTAATAGATGTTGGTCTGGGGCACATTTGAGGCACTTTGGGGGGGTGTTGTAGACCCTAGACCTGTGTGAGCTAGGGCAAGTCAGTCCCCATAACTTGCAAATAAAAAATTCTCTTTGAAACACTGCGGGAAATGGTGCAGGAGGGAGAAAAAGAGTTTGGTCCCCCACCAGAGCTGCTAAGTGAAGAACCAGTGACTTGTAGGGATCCATCTCCAGAGCAAGCCAATATAAAAACCACACACAGACAAGCACACACTCTTAAAAAGTTTTTATTAATTTTCATTGTTTTTTTTTTTTTAAAAAAAACAAACCCGTCAGTGCAACAGTTCAGTATCCCCTTCCTATCCCCCATCAGTAAGCAGTAATTTTAAAATCAGGAAATACCGAGTGCTGAAGCCAATGGGTTAGCATTTTGCTATTATTTCCTTCTGTCAAACTCTGAAAAAGTCCTCTGTATAAATTAAACAATGAAAAAAATGTTATTTTCAATTCTATGTCATTACAGTCAACAGAATCATAATAATGCACCTAAAATGTGTGTCCACAATATATCAGGTATACATTTTTTGGAAAAGAAAAAAAGGAAAAAAATATGACATTCTAAGCTTGTTAAAAGGAAAATGGTCCCATATTTTTTTTATTACAGGTTAGCAAAAAAAAATCCAATGGATTACAATATTTACATGTTATTTGAAAACTTAAGTAGTGATAAAAGCATGTCACAATCATTGTTTCTCTTTTTTTTTTTTTCTTTCCTTTTTGGTAACCATTACAAACACCCAATCCAGGTATGGAACTGTTTAAATATATTTGAAATGAGGCCAATTAAAAACAAATACAGACACAAAATGTGTATTTATAATTGTCCCTCCAATGTGTCTTTTCTATGGTGTTCCCTCCCTATTAAAAAGAAAAAAAAAAAAAACCAAAACAAAGAAAAAAACAAAAACAAAAACAAAAACACAACAGAAAAATTGAAAGAATCCCCCTAACACACAATTTTTGAATCCCCAAAAGCAAAAACACCATGCTTCTCAAGTAGCACTTATTCCACAAATGCAACATTTTTGCCATCGCTTTTAAGTGAAGCTCTCCAGGACACAATTTCCTGGAGAGCTTCCTATTTTCCCCCCCCCCCCTCCCCCAGATCCCCCCCAAAAAACTAAAAAACAAACAAAGACACATGCATTTCTAAAACTAGGTTTCAGTCAAGTACTTTCTACTTTTTGGAAAGAAACTTTTTTTTTCAGTTTTTTTCTATTTTTCTTTTTTTTTTTTTATATTTTAATTACTTTTTAAAAATTTTTTTTTTCTCTTTTTTGTTCACAATCAGAACATACCAT
This sequence comes from Luscinia megarhynchos, assembly GCA_034336665.1. Classification (NCBI taxonomy): domain Eukaryota; kingdom Metazoa; phylum Chordata; class Aves; order Passeriformes; family Muscicapidae; genus Luscinia; species Luscinia megarhynchos. The sequence goes on from CM067592.1 coordinate 59,593,987, forward strand.
GGGCACCAGATCCTGTATTGGCCGCTCAGGCAAAATCCCCAAATTGAGTTTAAATAGGCTTTCTACTCAAGGAGTAGTTGCAGGATCAGCCACTTAAGGTATGCAGGTTCCTATCCATTCTACACTGCTCCCCTCATGCTAAAAAGCTAAGGAGGAGGGGAAAAAAATTCAGCAACTCCATCCCACTGAATCGAGTTAAAAGTAGTTCTCTAGGCTCAATGTCGTGTGTAACCAACTCACCTCTGCTTGTAAAAAGATATGTTAACAGACACCCCTCCCTCCCACCACACTAAAACAAAAAAAAAACCAAAAAAACAAACGAACAAGCAAACAAACAAACAAAAAAACCCCACGCACAAACCACAGACAATTAAAAAAAAAGAAAAAAAAGGCAGCCAATCTCAACAAAAAGTTACTGGTGTGAGACTGATCGATGTTAATATGACAAGCAACAGAACGGTTATGAGGACCCATGTGTTTGGCCCATGAGCTGCATAGCTGTGCTGTAAGTTTGGTTCTTTAGTTTGTTGTTTTTTTTTTTTTTTTAAAGTTAAAACTTCTTTGTTATCTCCATTTGTTTAAAATTAACGAGGACGACAACGACAACAACAGCAACAACAAAAATGGTTCTATTCACAAGATCTAGTCTCCTTTCCCTGTCCCCCACTCAAAAAGAAATACTCATTTTTACATGAGAAACTTAATTGTGCTGTATTTGTAACACCTCAGCCTGATAGAAAATAAAAGTGTGGCAAACAAAACCGCACAATCAGTCACATGAAATCTACCAAATACTAAAATAATAACTGAATACTAACAAACAGCTTACCTGGAATAAAGGATGACAATTCACAAACAGTTATCTAGGAATTAAAGTATCTCTCTCTTTTTTTTGTTTTTTTTTTTTACTAAAATAATTAAAAAAATCACAGTATTTTAAGAAATAAAACCCACACTGGGATTTTAAGCACAATTTGTTTTTCTTTTCTTTAAAACTTTTTTTTTCGTCCTCCATTCACCACCTTGCCCAGCAGTCTCTCTACATTTAACCACAACAACAACAGGTAGTACTGACAAATGCAGAGATCTCCCTTGGTTAATTCTGAGGGTACTAGGAAACAGGTGACTGTTTTAAGCAAAGCAGTTTCTGTTTTGTTTATTTATTTTCGTTGTTTTTCCTTTTCCCCTGTGGTTTTTTCCCTCTCTTTTTTTCTTTTCTTTTTCTAAAGCAGTTGCATTCAGTCTGGAAAAGTGTTATGTATTAAAACTAGAAAAACGCACACAAACTTGTGCGTCCAAAAGTTGTCCCCCTACCACTTCTTCCACGCTCATGATGCTTCCACTCATAAAACAATCGAAGTCTCCACTGCAAAGCACGATGTGTTGTAATGTAGGAAAAACATGGGGAGTTGCTTCATTAGTCCAATGATGAATGTAACTTCCCATCGTCAGATCCAGGAGGAAAAAAAAGATGCAGTGATGTAATGGAGCCACTTATTCCATCACTTAAATAACTTTAATATACACACACTCACACAGGTACCAGTGCTTTGAAAAAAGATCATTCAGTCCTAAAAGCAGCTTTATTTCTTCCTTCTACCCTCCCCGCCCGCCCCTCCCCGCTCATCACTGTTCAAGTACTGTCGATTAGAACCACACCAAAAGCTTTTTCTCATTCATTTTTGGCCTCTGGGGTGTCTAGGAGAGGTTGATCAGCAGCCACCATGCTGACCGCTGTTTCCCCGCCGTGGGAGTAGTCCACCACCATGGTCTCGATGCCTTCCTTCTCTTCTGGCAGAGTGCTGGCTGTTTCCTCCATGTCCTCCTTGGGCTGGCTGTCCTCGCCACTCCTGTGCTTGCTTTCGTTCAGCGCCCTGGAAAAAGCCAGCAGCCGTCAGGCACGGGGCACAGCAAAGCCAGCCACACGAGGGACAGCAGCAGGGCACTTTCCAAAAAGGCAGCCACACCACGGCTCAAAAGGAGAGGCAGGGCAGTGAAGCTGCTGGCGGGACATTCTGGTCCTGAAACCGAATCTTTGTTTGTTTTGTGCTGGGAGGGATTGGGATCAGAGGGAAGAACTCTAATCGTTACACTTGGAGTTCATTCCCATCTCCCTGGCCCCTTGTAAACATGCGCCAAACAAAGGCACAGGAAAGGAGTACTTTTCCCAAAGGGTTAATAAAATCCAATAAAACTTTCCCTAGTTAGCAGCATTTCAAATACTTACATTCTCTTAAGGGTAAGAGAAGTTATTGTTTCTCATCCCTTCACAGTTAACCCACAATATTGTATTCAGATGCTTCTCACGTGTCAGCAGCCTTGAATGAAATCTGCTCTTTGAAGAAATTCTGGCTAGAAAAGAGATCTCTGCTACCAATGAGATCTACATCAAGAGAAGGAAACAGATTGCTCCAGAGATTCCTATCTGTGATGTGCATCATCCCGCAGTGTGCAAACTGCTGTAGAGAGGAAAAATTCTTTCAAAAATCAACAGCACGCTTAGGAGAAGCTAATCCTGGCCAAGAGGCATTCACCTAGGGACAATCTTGAGTTTTAGAATCACAGGTAAACCCTACAGTTGCAGCAGAGTTAAAAAAGATGCAGAGACATCCTACAACTGTATCCAAAGACAGATTTAGTCTTCACAGAACTGTGTTTGCATTTATTGCAGCTTTTTGGGAGGGTTGGGATGGGGTGGGGGGCAGTATAGAGAGATCAACCAACAGCTTTGGCTGCTTGGCAAGGGAACACAAACCAACTCACATGCCATGCCTCAGCACATGCCGCTCCCACTCAGAGCCCTCGGTAAAGGATCGGCCGCAGAACTCGCACGGAAAACGCTTCTCCGGAGCACTGCTGTCAGGAAACATCATGGGATCTGGGAAAACACAGCACAGCCCACGAGCTCAGAGACGCCAGGGCAAGAAGGGACCACTGTGATCCTGCTCTGGTCCCCTCTCATTTCAGAGAAGCAAAAGGACTTTCTTGTCAAGTAACAGGGAAAATGCAGCTCCTGAAAAGTGACACTGCAAGTGACAAATACCATCCCAGGTCTTAAAGCATCTCTGCAAGCAAGGGCAACAAGTTACTAGTCCTTGCTCCTCTTCAACAAATGACGAAGCTTTTAGTGGAGGTTTAAATTCTAAACCAAAACTGCAAAGCTTAGGACTGAAGTGGCTCAAAAGCAGAATCAAAAAACCCCATTCAAGTTCATCTATAATTTTGGAACCGGTAGAAATTTTAGGAAACACACAGATTTGATACATTTAACACATGATTCTTGTAACCGATTGTGAAGCTGCATGGATTAAGTCCTGCATCTTAACTGCACAGGTGTGCATCTTAATCTTTTATACAAAGTGCTTGGGGCCTCATTTGCAGAAGTGTCAAGCACCTGGTAACATGAGTGAAGTCACTGGCAGCTCAGGGAACGATATTCCTGAAAGTCAAGCTCCATATGAACACAGCCTGCTCTGACAAAAGATGAAACATTTCCTCACAAATTAAGAAGATCACCGCACAAGCCATTGAAAATAATTGCATGAGCTATCCCACTTGCTTCTTTTGCTGGAAATGAGACAGCACCATCTGCTCAGAGCATTAATTCCCTAGCAGGGATTACTTTAAACAAGAAATCAACAGAATGTCTTTCTGAGTCCTCCTGAGCTACATAATAAAAGAAAAGGGATTTTGCCTAATTTTGGTTTAGGTCTTTGCTCATTTGATTTCTTCACTCTCAGACTTACTCTGCTCAGGACCATTCTATGAACTCAAATTTGCTCACACATTCCCTATTATCCACACCTAAGTCCTGCAAATGCTTTTTTGTGACACACTTCTCACTGGTTCACTTTTACTTCAGTTTTATATGGAATAGTTCTTAACACATTTTTTTGGCCACTTTCCGTGAAAGGAAAAAAAATCACTTTGCAGTTCTTATTGTTGGGGGCTTCTTTATTATATAGTTAAATATCATAAAGCTGCTGTGTCAGGGAACACCAGAATGCAAGCAAATACCATCAGCTCAGTTTATATCTGGATATTTAACACATTAAGCATAGCACAAATGTATAAACATACAGACTAGTCATGACACAGGGATAAATATTTTTGGTGGGTGATAATTTTATGGGCAAATGTTGCTGATATTTTGGATAAGAATATAGCTATGGAGCAACCTGGGATAGTGGAAGGTGAGCCTGCCCATGGCAGGGGCTGGGACTGGATGAGCTTTAAAGGGCTCTTCTAACCCAAGCCAGTCCATAATTCATACTTGAAAATCCTATTAAATTTAGCAAGTGCTACTCTAGCAAATCCACCACCTCTGCAGACAACACTATCTTGTTCACCCTGCTCCCCAGTAACTTTTGCCTCCAGGGATGTGAATTTAGGCTGCTTCCCTGGAGGATTATCAGAATCTGCTCTTCTCTGGGTCCTGCAGAGGAGAAGTAACACACTGTAGATACATCTGACCTCTCAGTGGTTTTGCTCTGTCACACATACAAGCACTCATGGACATTTATTTTTTGCCTATTATGGTAAAACACCTCTTGGTCTGCTAAGACCAAAACACAGAGATCAGTAAGAGTCTCTCTGAGACACAGCTCTTCCTGGGAGAGCTGTTCTTGGCATGGTCTATGCCAGACACTTCATTTTCCCCCATACATCTTCTTTTACACTATATCCTTTACTACAAGCAAATTACTCCCTTCCTTTCCTATCCAAGAGTGCAGTTCAGCTCGGCTTCCCAGCTCTGCCTGTCCACATGGACATATGTGGACATATATCTACAAAATGGCCTTTGTGTGGTCCAAAGAAGAAGCCACAAGCTCCTATTTGGACCTTCAGTTCTGCACAGAGCAGCTCAAGTCGAAGCGGTGAGTCTAGGGAAGAAATCCTGGTTCTCCCAAAGTCACAGACCTCAGACAGATACTTGGAGCACACAGAGGCACTCTCAGCTAACACTGCACTTCCTGCTAAAACCACAAAGGCTAGGATTGTCAGAGGCACCCCAGCAGCACCCAGGAGTGCACAGTCTGATGTAGTTTGAAAGCTGTGACAGCATTAGCCACTCTGAAACCATTGGTCTGGCTCTCTGCTACCAGGGCAAACCATTGCTGTGTCTAGGGAGATGCCAGCATGCAATTTAGAATCCTTCAGTTCCTGTCTCATTGGAACATTTTTTAAAAATCTTGCACCTTAAGAGTGGTAATTCACACAAATTGTCTAGAAAAATGCCATCGATACAACTGGATCTTTTCTATATTCTTGCTGTAGTATGCATAAGTGTTTTCTTCATTTTCTGCCTATTTTCCTATAATTTATTACAAATAGTTAAGAGATTTAAAAGGAGAAAAAAAAACAAAATAAACAATGGTGAAACATCAACCCTACAGGCCAGAGAAGAAAGAAATGCAAAGCAAACCTGAAAATACTGACTTTTTTGAGGCTCGTCATCCAAACAAACATGCAGAAATTATTTTAGGCAGTCATTATTAAAGGTAAAAAAAAAAAAAAAAAAAATCATCAAGATGCTGCCTTGCTTAATTATGACATACAAGGATAACACATCACTTAAACCTTGCCCATGTAAAACTCCAGCATGGAAAGTGATGTTTTTATACTTCCAGGGCATAACTTAAAGCCAATTTAAACAATGAACTTCACCTTGGGCTGCCCCCCTGCCCATGGCACCTTCTCAGGGATTTGTGAGGCTTGGCAGAGAGCACTTTCTTCTCCTTGGTCTGGGCACCATGGCCTCCAAGGTCACCTCAGCACCTGTGTAATGCCAAGGTAATCCTCACAAGGACAGCTTGACTCCTCACCTCCTGCTGGCTGCGGGTCTACACACAACATTAATCAGCCTGCTCCATCTGCAGCTGAGGTGAGCTAGTGCTTTAGTCAAACCAGGACACGATTGTTATTGCTCCAGCCACAAAGCCCAGAGGGCCAGGGCTGCCCCTGAGAGATGCTGAGCTCTGAAATCCACGTGGAGCTGACATCCCTCCTCTGATTTTTCTGCTGCTCTGCCTAAGACCTTGTGCAGGATATTTTACATTAAAACATGCACGTTTTCCTATCCAATTGGCTTGCATTCTCATTAATGTTAAAAGCCATCACTAACCACTCTTGGAGCACTGCTGATCAGCACAAACTGCAGGGACACAAAATAAAACCCAGGATGCGGGGGTCTATTGAAAGGTAAGAAGTACAATCTGAAAACCCCTAGTTCTGAAAACTATCTGTGAATCCAGGAATGGGGATTTTTCAATGCCTACATGTACATGAGACACCCTTTTTTTTTTTTTTTTTTTTTTTTCTTGTGGAAAGCTCCTGAGTGAGTTTGAAAGCTAAAAATACAGGAGGAAAATGTTCACCAAACATGGTACTATTAGCTCAAGTACACAGAACTTGGCTAAGTGGAGTTGTTAGCATAAAGAAATGGTGGGCCTGTGGTTCAAACCAGGAAGGAACTGAAGATATTAAAGAGTTGTTGCATTTGAATGATGCATTGTCACACCACAAAAAACACAGTTACACCAGATATTGAAATAATTTGCTTTTCATGGGACAAGATTGTTGGAAAGGAAACCCTTCATTTAATCAACAGAGAACTTATGTTTTCTCTGCTGATCTAAATTCAACCAAACAAAAATTATATGGCCTAGCCTTGTGGAAGTCAGTGGGATTATTCTTAGACACAAATTTAGGCATGTACTTAAGTATAAAATGGTACAGACAGGTGGGCATGGATGTACCCTGTCTCTGAACTGCCAACTGCAGCAACTGCAAACAGGACTATCTGACAAAGAATGCTAGGCATAAGATAAATAGCATCCCATAAAGCAGCCTTCATCCCTCACTTTTATAATGACAAGTGAAAATTGGAAACTGGTTTCCAAAAATCTGACTAGACACTAGAAGACACTTACATAGTTTTCCAAGCCCTTATAGATGTTATCTGAACAGGCAGATTAGTCACAGATGCTATCTGTGCTTTCTCAGAGTGAGTATTCTCTCTAAACAGACAAAAATTTGTAAGGAGGATTAGAAACAGATTCCCACAGGAGCTGTGTCTTCAGGGAAGCCACATTGTGTTACTGCAGAATATGGGCTGTCCACTCAACAGCTGACCTGTCATGGTTGTACTGGTGAGGCAGGTTGCAGTGGCCAAAAAAACCCAACCAAAACCCCCTAACACATCAAAGAGTTGCACTGACCTCTCTCTTGAGCCTTGGGGCTTAACTCTTCTTCTTTTTCTTCTTCATCACTGCTAGAGCTCTCTGTTTTCCCTTTCATTTGTTCCAACTGGTCCAAGTTAACCCGTCCAACCAGCTCAAAATTACGACTCACCTTTGAAAGAAACATTTCTGTTAACACTCTACACAATCACCATCCAGCCAGAAAAATGCCCACAAATGCAAAACAAAACATGGCACAACCCAAAGCATGCTCAGCTCGAGGTGACATGCAGTCCCCATAGTCAAATAAACACTCATTTATTTCCAGTGGAAGTGATTCTTCCATTGCTGTTTATTCTGCATTTCTCATTTCTGTTTTTTGGAAATTAATGAGATTTGGTAAACCCCCTTCACTTCTTCATCCAAGAAATGTAAAACATTGAGTCGTATCCTCATTTTTATGGCATTATTTAACTGCTGTGATCAAACACTGCTACCACACATCCATGCTGAAGGGAAACTCTCCGTGATGGGTTCATTCAGCTTTATTCATGAAAGGATGGTTCTTTTTTTCACTAAGCACATGGCTGCTGTGTAGCACATACACTCTCACTCATTAATAACAGATTAATTTTCATTACGCTGGGCTGCAAAGTGATTTGAAACTGATACACGGACTATAATGGGAACACTTCACCCAGCAGTCAAATTCAGCTAACCCTGGGGTGAAATGCACCAGCTACTTAACAGCTCACAGCAGCAGTATGAAAGGAGCAGCTCAGGGCACAGAAGTCAGGAACTGCTTCACATCCAACAGGAACAGCAGAGCAGCAGCCCAGATTTACAGCGGAGGCGGGGAATGTGGAGTGTGACCAGGACACTGAGGCTAATACTTGCTGGATGACAAGCGCCCTCTGAGCTCATTGATCGCTGCTGGGAAAGGTTTTGGATTCATCTTTCATGCAGAGAGACAGCCCTCCAGCAGCACAGGCACTGAGCCACGCGGCAGAGGGGATGGAAACAGAGCAGTGAGTGCAGCACAGCGCATCCTGCAAGAGGCTGGATGGAACATCAACACCCACTGCCTGCTTTTCACCCCTCTGTGGGAAAGGATGCCAGTGATCTCAAGGAGGACATACATCACACAAGGATGTGAAGCAGGCTGTGGGATACATCCAAATAGCAAAGTATCCTGAATGCAGAGGCGTGAAGATTCCTAGTACCAGGTTACAGACGGTTGCAGTGAGGTTCTCTAGCTTAACACATCACCCACAGAGGTTTAAACAAACAAGACCACATGCAAGGTGCTTAGTTCAACTCAGCTCATGGAAAGGAACTCTTTTTAGGATGCAATATACGACCTGGGTAGTATCTGAGCCCAGAACTCAAGACACAAATTGGAGAGGTATAATTTACCCACAAAAAAAAGGGAAGTGATGACCTAAACTACCAGGACCACCACTGCAGGTCCAGATCAGAAGGGAGAGCTAAGTGAAAGGAATAATCTTTCCAGCCTGATGCACTGAGTCAAAAAACCCAAGCAACAGTTCCTCCTGGATACCCCAGGCACCTTGCTGTGATGACCACGAGCTGTGGAACTCCTTCTGTACCATTTGAACTGCAGAAGACCGTCCAGAAGTAATAAAGATGGCAGAAGAGCCTCCCATGCCAACATAAATTAACAAAGTTTGTTTTTATAAGATGGCCAAATATTTTTTGAGCTTGAAAAGTGTTTTCTTGGTTTTTTTTTTTTCCTCTGGGACTTCTGCTGTTAGTACCGTGAGATGTTACATAGTGATTCGTGTCATTATGATCAATATAAACAAAAATACTAAATCCAAAGTAAAGCATAGACATGAGACACAGGAAAATCTAATTTCATTATATTTGTTTAAATCACTTTGTTGTAGATTGTTGATTTTTTTTTGTTTTGTTTTGTTTTTATGTATTTTTATTATTTTGTCATTACAATCATGAATTGTATCCACTTTTATGCATAAAGGAAATGTAAGCTTGTTTGAACATGAGCAAGCTTGTCCCTGCTTGCTAAGAGTGTAACCTGAAAACATGTTCAAGCCTTGTCCAGACCTGGTAGGGGCTTGTAGCCACTGCTGCTGGATGCTAGCCAGAGGAGGCTTGCTCAGACTTGTACCCCAGCATAGTGGGTGTGTCACAACCCACCAAGAAGCTGCCTATAAAAGGGGCAGTGACCAAAAGTGTTGGCAGAGCACAGACTCCCCATGTCCCCAGCACTGCTTGCCTGTTCCTTATCAACGAACTAATAAATTGCCTTACTGATTTACCTACCCAATTGTGGTGAGTAATTTATAACAATACCTTCAATATATATTTGGCTTTAAGGAAAAGTCATTCAGTCAATGAAGCTTTCAGTGAGGACCTTGGGCAGCTAAGCTCCAACAGGTGAAGGCAGATAGCTGCCTCCCCTGGAAACCTGCCAAGGAAGCACTCTAGGAAATATTCCAAAACACATCTCAATTCTAGAACTTAAAACGTTTCTCAGCTACAGAAATTCAAAGCTAGCAGTCTGTGGAAAGCCTTTAATGACTTCAAAAAGACTGGACCTGGTATGCACTCAGGTAATCCACAAAACTCCGAAGCAGTCTTAACTGAGGACCTGGTTAGACTTGCTGTTTATCTTTCCCTTGTTAAATGTAAACGCGGATATATAGACCTCTTTGTTATGAAAATATGCGTGGCATGTCAGGCTGCTGAAGTTACCAGAGCAATCCTGTGTTTGGAATCTCCTGCCTTTTACAGGGGGCTGAATCACACTGCCTTGGTATTGTTCCACGATCCTTACCCCACCCCCCTTTAAATAAACCCAGCATACACAAGAGCTTTCTCCAGATAATCACACTCTGCATGCAGCAGTTTGCATATTGTGATCAATCTGAGTAGCTTCAGAAACCACTATTTTTCAGTTTCTGAAGAAAAAAAATAATAAAGAGAAAAATGAGAAAGGGAAGTGCGACATGGGATTAGTTTTCAGATTTGGGGAGGAAGAGGGAAAAAATAACACCGGTGTGAAATTGGTTAGTCAGACGTGCAAATAAACCAGTTCAGTACTTGCAAAGACAAGATTGCCACAAATTAAAACTAATTGGAACTTACCTTGTGCTCATCTCGAAGGTGAGCATCCAGCTCCTCGGTGTGTTTGGTCTCATAGTAGCAGAGTTGGCATTTGTAAGGTTTCAGTTCATTGTGCTTCTCGATGTGCTGCTGCAAGCTCTCGTCACTGGAGCAGGTAAAGGTACACTTGTCACAGCGGAACACGACTCCCTGCAGGTACTTGGACAGCTTGGAACGGCAGACTTCAATGGGAACGACCCTCTCCTCTGTGGGGACAGCAGAACATTCACTTAGCGACACCAGGAAAACAATCCTCCCTGCCAGGGCAGGGTTAATCTCCAAAAGCTAAAACGCAGGAGACTGGGTGAAGAGGATGGCAATGGCAGGTTTTGGGATAAGCGAGACTCCATCTCTGAGTCAGAGGAGCAGAGCCTAGGAACACAAAACCGGTCCATAAATCAGACCAAAAGTGTGTTTTTGTTCAGTGCTTGAGAGCAGCTGGGACCCACTTCTAGAGAAGTAATAAACAGGGCAGCTGTAGGGTGTGCTTCCCAAAGCATCACACGCCGCTGGCTCTGCATAAATTGGATCACCACACCCAAACCTGCCCTCTGTGGACCGAGAAGGTGAGCGAGGCAGCATCTCTCCCTGGAAAAGGCTGAGCAAGTTCAGCCAGCAGCAGAAAACTTCCCGACATACCCAGAGCTGTCAGAAAGCTCTGCATGCATGATGTACTGAAAATGCTCTTGCTGAGTTCTTAAACTCTGCACTCCCTCTAACAAAGCAGTGATGTTTAACAGAGCAGCAGTTAATTTTGGTCATTTGACACAGCCAAAATCCGATGTGCCTCAACACTCATCCACTGTGGTTCCCTCCATGCTGTGCACACAAGAGAAACCCCAAATCTGACTGTTCAGCTGAGGGTCACCAGCAGATCCTCATTAAGGCTTTTGTTACCCAAACTGGCATTTTGAGCTTGAACGAGTGAAACTTAGCACTGCTCCTCCTTATGGGCTGCATACTGAAGGAGGGTTTTGATCCTCCTCATCCAGGCTCATCCCCAAGGAGAGGAGGAGAAAAAAAAAAAAAAAAAAAAAAAAGGCCTGAATCTCTTATGGTAGACTTGAGGGCTGAAGGAATGTGAGACGTGGCAGTGCACACATGGATCTGAGCCAACAGGCCCTTTCTTCTAATGAAAAGGGTAAAATTACATCCAAAGATGACTACAGAAACACACACTCCCCTGTACAGTAAGACTTTTTTCTTGCAGCTCAACAAAATATTCCATCCTGCCCAGCTTCTCCCTGAGCACAAAACTCATCTCGTAACTTCCTCTTTTTGAAGTTTTCCCCAAAGCCATGCCTTAACAAAAAAAAAGGAAACAAACACCCGAAGACTTGTGATTCTTTTCTACACCAACAACAGCTTCTCTTGCTATAAAGAAAGCAAATAGTGGCCATTCAGAGTGGAAACAGCAGAGGGGAGAATAGGGTTTAAGACACTGCAGAATTTAAAGTTGTGGTGCTGACATCACTAGAAAAACTTTTTACAAGGTTGTTGCAGCTGTGTGCTTTTGCAGCCTCAGAAATAAGTGACACAGCCAGTTTCAGACAAGTTAAGTTTAAAATAATAGAAATACTAAAATATTAAAATATTTTAACATTCACTTTTCCTCTAACACCTGACACAGATTAAAAAAGCTAAACCATGCAACAGTATAAAACTTTAAATCTACTGTTCTGAAATAAGGCAGCATTCTCTTATTCACATGAACAAAACCTATTACCTCACAACCCCACACAGAGTCCCTAAATCAACAGCAACACAGTAAGAGAAGAGCAAAATAGACACAAATATCAACTCTAGATTGAAAGATTTCAATTTCAGGGAATGATTTGTAGCTTTTACATGATGTATTCATGTCAGTGAGCTTCCTCCAAGCTATGATTTTGGAACTTGCAAGGCTACCTGGACCTGGAATGTTACATTTCTTAAAGTGATGCTCCCACCTCTAGCTTGCCCCTGCAAGGCCTTGTTTATTTAATTACTCATTTAGAATGCACTTATCATGCTTGGACAACTGACAAAATTACAGCAAACCATGAAGCCCCATATAAAAATTGAAAAGCTTCTTTATCCTCATGAGACTTCTTCAAAGCTCATCAGTGTCTAATCAAAGACTACTGTAGACACCTCACAAAAATATGTCCTGACTTGTGGAACAGTTTTGCAAGAGCAGTAATTAAAAAATTAACAACAAAATAAAAACCTAACAAAATAATCATCTTGGTTTAAGAAATCCTGTCCTTCCACTAGATTGAAATATTCAGGCTACTTGTATCAGGGAATTAATTGAAATGACATTAATGACTAGCTATTACCAGTACTATAACTCAAAGCAGTAAAAAAATACATTTTTTTACTCAAGGCACAAGAGAGCTCAGGACTCTATTAGTCCTGAGTTGTAAGGAGAAATCTTTGTTCAGCAACACACCAAAGCATATATAACTCACTTCCTTCCCTCAAAGGTAAACCAAAAAAAAAAAGCAGTCCTACATTCTAGACACAGACCAATTACTTGGTCATCTTGGGTTTTGAAAATGTACATTTTTGCCTGGAAATCCAAAGTACACCCACAGAACAAGTAGCATTTGCATTCCAGTAGTCACAAGCAAGCATTGCACAAGGGTTCTCCATGTATCAGTGAAGCTGTATGCACAGTGGAGAATGCCAGAAAAAAGCATGTGCAAGGAATCAGGATCTGTAGCCAGGAAGTCTTTGGGGAGGTAGGTAAATCTGAAAATTTATCTTAAAGGTTGCTATTCAAAATATATGTGTCTTATGAAGAAGAAAATCACTAATTTTCCAATGGAAGGATAAGGAAGAAAAATGCCCAAGGATTTGAAAGTATAGTCAACAGTGAACTTGCTAAGTTGCATTCAGTGCTGGAAAAACACCAATATACTACAAAATGCATGAGTGGAATTCTACTGGAAGGGATGACATCAGAAGAAAAGGTGGTCAGGCGTTGGAATGGGCTGCCCAGGGAGGTGTTGGAGTCCCCATCCTTGGAGGTGTCCAAGGAACACCTGGAAGTGGCACTCAGTGCTCTGGGCTGGGGATGAGGTGGGGATTGGTCACAGGTTGGACTCAGACCACAGATGGTCTCAGAGCTCTTTTCCAACCTAATTGATTCTGTGACACACTAACTGTATTGTCCTGCATAAATTAAAGGTTAATATGCTTCTGGATCAGGAATTCCCTGTCTTCTCTTTCCTGTCATAAAGATCAGGAAGAACTAGAGAGCCAAACTTCTCCTCACCGCCCTGCAGCAGCCTCTGGCTGTGTCAGCCCCCTGGGACAGGACACCTGTAATGAGTCTGTGCTCCATCTGTACCCACAGAAGGGAGGCTGAGCTGCCCTGACACCAATCAGGGGCAGGTGGTACATGAGAGAAGCTCTTGGAACCTCTCCTTCTTCATGGAAAGCAAATTCCTTGCCTTATTTTTTTTTTCTCACTAGGCATTCAGTCTGCTAGCTGATATTGCTGTGAAATTCAGCCTCTGTAGCCACTCATTAGGAGGCAAATATATTCTCCATTTCAAGCACATGCTGTTTCACCAAGGATTAGGGGTGCAGCAACTTGGAAGTAATGTAAGAGTCATGCATCGGTAAACATGCCTTTTGCACAAAAGAAACATTAACTATGAATGGATCGAATCCTTCACTCCTGATTTTACATATGGCACCACTCCACCTACCTCAAAACTAATTTTCTTGAGCCACAGCTCAAGGTTATGCCCTTGCTTTGCCAATGTAATAGCCATAAAACAGGAAGGCTATCTCAGATTACATTGACTATCCCCCAGTCTTTCTTTCAGTGCACGTTAAATCTTGTCAAAACCATCTACTTCAGCTGCTACACAATTAAACACAACAGCAGAGGGGTGTTTTCTAGCTGGATATATGCACCAGAAATGACTCTATGAACCCTGGATACGTGATGTCAAAGAAAACCCTTTTGTGGCCTCTGAGACTCTTTAGCATGTATAATCCCATTTGCATTAAAACTTCTTTTACTTTTTTTTGCCTGCCAACACTGTGGTGCACAGACCATTATGTCCTTTTGCCACAAGGTTTGTTTCAGCAGCAAAACCTCTTTGAGGTTGGTTTGTGCAACTGAAGCAAGCTCTACAGAAGAAAAGACCCACAGTTTCACTTCACCCAGGAGGTGACAACTTCATTTCAAATGGTCAGAAACAACTCTGCACAAGCAGAGCTCGAGCTCATTCTCAATACCTAACCTGTGCCTGATGGAAAACACCCTGAAACCCATCCAGTCCCCCTTGTTTCAAAGGTCTGGCATTGTCTCCTGGAGCCCTAGCATTGCCACAAAGTGGAACGGAAAAAATCTGATACAGCAACACCTTCAAAGACAGGAAGTAAAAGACAAAGAAAGCATCGGCCAAACCCTTGCAACTAAATATGGCAGCTTTGTAATGTGCTTTCTGAATCACTGACATTTCCCCAGATGTTCCCTCAGACCAGCCCTGCTAGCAGAAAGAAATCTGAATTCTGCCAAGCCCACTGCGCTGATACATGAAGGACTTGAAGCTACCAACACTGAGAAGTGGTATGCTACAAGGAATCACGACAGCACTTGTCACACCAGAATCTCCTCCAGGAAAAAGATGGCATGCAAAACCTGTGTTTGCTCACCACCAGTACCCCACTGTGAAACTCTGCCCAACCTGCACGCAGGCAGAGTGCCATCCCAACACATGGGTTTGGATTTCAGCAGCCAATAGACCATCCACAAGCATCAAGTGTGATAGCTGTGGGCAGGAATCCCAGCCCAGAGAGCCCAAACTGCTGTCTCTTCTGAGCTAGCAAGCCCACAGCTAATAGAATATAGAAATCCCTTAATCCCATTTTTAGCAGCCTTTAAAAAAAACTTTTAAAATGGAGAGGTGTGGACAGAAAAGGAGTTTTACAGTAAAGCAACAAATGAGATAATTACTTTGTTCCTAAGAACACCAAGGAGAAAATACTCAAGGAATTTGTCAAGGGATATTTTGAGGCCTCCGTGGTTAGCTGGTAAACCTTTTGGGTGAGTTTATGATAGCAAGGCCTTTAAGATAACAAGGGAATGGGCAGGGCACAGCTCTGGCCTAGATCAAAGCTGTGAATTAGGACAACTCTTGCTAAACAGGTGCTTAATGGCTTTTCACCTCTCTTGAGGAAAAGCTTAAAAACTATCTCAAATATGCCCTGTTTCAGCACTGGCGAACTTAGAGTTTCACAGGACACAAATCAGATGCATATTATAGAAATGAAACAAAAAGACAACCAATGGCTAGCGACTCCTTCAACATATTTGTCCTTGGGTAGAGAGAGAAGAAAAATTGAATGAAAGCAGAGCAGGGCCCCGTCCAGCACTCCCCTGAGCAGGCAGACACGGACACGGACGCTGTTACCTCTGTGCAGAACTATGTGGTCAATCATGTTGCGTTTGTATTTGGTGTGGTAGAGACAGAGAGGGCAGCGAAGGTCTTTGGGTCCTTCCTCGGGGACTGCCGAATGCCCGGCCTCCACGTGCATAGTAAAAGCAGATCTGTGAGAGAGGAGGGAGGGAGACAGTGGGAGCAGTCAGGCGGGGAGCAGCGAGGTGTCACACAGCTCTATAAGGGACGTGTGGTGTAAAAAGGTGCAGGTGCCACTCAGCCCTGTCTGCATGGCCCCGCAGAGGGGCTGCTCACATGAGCAACACATGAGCAGAGCAATCTGCAGGGCTCCAACCCTCAAAGCAGCAAACACTTGTGGTGACAAGATATTCTGCTGCTCCATATAGCCACATTGCTATAGCTAAGATAGCTAAAGAATTCCCATCCTTCATGCTCATTATCTGTCTTCAGACAGAAATGTTCGGTGCACTTTCTCCGGTGAAGGTTAAATTTTCATCAAGTTGAACAAAATCCAGCTGTTCTGGACTTGCAGAGGGGAAGACAAACTCATTTCAGGCAGAAAACATCCTTAACCATCTTGATCTAACCAGCTAAAGTGTTTAGATTGTGGGTACAAAAGGGATTTTTGTTCATAGTGAGTTTGGCACTGAGCAGTTTAACTTTCAAAGCATCAGCTGTAATAATCTGAAAACCCAAGACTTTGAATACTGTATTTATTAGTGTGGAAGAATGAATGAATACCTCACAGTACTTTTGAACCAAACATTTCATGCTGGCATTACACTGGCTGCATACTTAGAAGTTGCAAGAGATATGCACAGCAGAAGGAATTAACTGTACATCCATCTAACCACAAGCCCAGCTACTGAAATCAAGGCTGTCTCTAAACTTGGGGCAATTGGTAACTAAAGCAGTGATAAACCTTGCAAAAGCTAAGGGGCTTGACACATTGAACTACAGTAAAAAGTGGCTTTGGATAAAATCCAGCAATCATTGAATTCTGCAGATACATTTCTATCAACTTTGGTCATGCCTCTCATGCTTTTAAGTTTCTAGGGTGGCTTGAAGAGGGGATTGATATGTTTTTGGGGATTTGTTTTTTTCCTCCTGCTTCCCTTTTTTAAGACAGAAAACATGCTGCTAAGAATGTGTTCAAATTATTGTTGTTTGATTTATTTCATAATATCAAGGTGAAAGAAAATGGCACTGGCAAGACACAGACAGATTGGACCTGTAAATTTCTGGACAGAGCAACCAGGATTTTTAACATGGGATTTTAACATGGGGAGAGGAAAGATGAAGCAACAAAGGGTAGAGACATGTAACTAGAGTCTGTTCCCATGTGGGTTCTCACATGTTTGTGCTCAACATTTCCTCCCCTTGATCCAGTCCTACTGTTTGCTGTCACTCTCAACAAGTTTAAGACCTCAAATGTCAGCTGAGGGTGTTATGCACAAGGGCCCAGCACATCAGGAGGAAATGATAAACTGCACACATACCTTCTTTCTTCCTACAGAAGAAGAGCTAAAACACACACACACACAAACAAACAGACAGGGCAACAAGCGTTTAAATTTAAATAATTGGATTTTCTGAAATGTCTCTGTATGCTATCAGATATGCTAGAGAACAGCATCTTTTTATCATTTAAGTTAGAAAGATTGAGGGGAAAATAAAATTATAGGGTTTCTTCAGTACGGTGATATAAACTTCCCGGTTGCTGCAGGACACTTGACTGTCCCACGTTTCATGCTGGCTGCGTGTGGAAATGGCATTATTTTTGTGGAGAAAATTTTCCCACTTTAGGACAAAGGGATCATGAAATGATAGTTTTTGAATCTCAGAGAATCTCAGAGAAGTAAGGAGGGGTGCAGTGGAACTTCCACCTTGGAGCTCCAGAAGGCAGGCTTTGGCATGATTAGGAGACTGGCTGAGAAAGTCTCCTGGGAGGGCATCCTGAAGGACAGAGGAATCCAGGAACACTGGATATTCTCTGAGTAGAAAATCCTAAAGGTGCAAGAACAGATTGACTCCAAAAGATGAGACTGGCCAAGCTGAATAGAGAGATGCATCAGGAACTTGGGGAAAAAATGAGAGTTTATGACTTTTGCAAGAAGGATTGTGCCAAGCGGACAATGGGGATGTTGTGAACCTGTCGGCCTCAAGTTGAACCACAGGACATTTAGATTAGATGTAAGGGAAAATTTCTTCCCAGAAAGGGTTGTCAGGCATGGGAACAGGCTGCCCAGAGAAGTGGTTGAGTCACTACCCCTGGAGGGATTTAGAAGACGTGCAGATGTGCCACTAAGGTTTAATGTGAGGCTTGGCAGTGCTGGGTTAATGGTTAATTTGATGATCTTAAGGGTCTTTTCCATCCTGAACAGTTCTGTGATTCTAAAACCTGCTGCAAGGGCTCACTGTGCTTTTGTCTGCAGCAGATGGTATCGGCTGTTGTGGGAGAGAAGAAAACGGATTACATGGATGCTGCTGTGATCTGGCACGGCATTCCCTACACTCCTCTCCCTGGTCAGCAGTGGCCATGTTCCTGTTAGCTACAGTCAGCTCTCAAAGACCTCAGAAGTCTTTTCAAGTCCTAAAGAAAAAAAACCCTTATGAGCTCAGTTCATCTGTTTTGCACAGTACTTACTTAAAGCCTGTGTAAAAGGAACAATCTTTGCACTTGAAGAGCTTTTTCCCTCCGTGCTTGTCGCGGTAATGGCGCCGGATGCTCTGTATGTAGCCCGAAGAGAATTCGCAAAATTCACAGTTAAGGATGGCTTCTGCTTTTTCCACTCCTGCAGCACTCCCAGAAAGTGGGATTGGGCTGATGTTGTTGTTGTTCCTGGCCAAGGCTGCAGACTGGTAGTGGTTCAACTGCTGCTGAACATCAGGGGGCTCCGAGTATGAAGAGTCTGCAGGGAAACAGAATGAAGCTGTTATGGATCAAAGGATCTAAAAAAGGTTTGACAATGCCTGCTCCAGAACCTACTGGCTTTTGGAGGGGGTTGACCAAGCTGTTGGTTATGAAACTAATCCTGCTTTCTGAAGGGATTAAGAGGTGCAGCACTTCTTAATCTAATCTAATTTAATGTGTATTCTACAATTTATAAGGTGAGCAATATAAGTAGTGCTTTTTTAGATCTGATTCGGGGAGGAAAGGACATTTAAATTAAACTAGTTTGAAAAGAAGCATGATTTTAAGATACTTAATTTGTGAAGGTAAAGCCTGTTAATCATACTGCCAAATGTTTTATGTGTTTGGCATATAAATCACACCAGATTCTCTCAAATATCTCATGCCAGTTCACAAGAGGTGAAGATCTGGCATAGGATACATGAAAATAATTTATCTATATGGAAAAAAGAAATAAAAAAAAGAAGAAAAATAAATTTATACCCTTCCCTATTCATGCTGATGAAGTTAGAAATTAAATCGTCATTGGGAAAAAAAAAAGTTTAATCACAAATTCCAGTAAAGCAAACTTTCAAACCACTGTTTTGCTATACTGAGATCTCTAAGGACACAACCCTTCTACAAGCCAGCAGAACTCTGCCACACCATTTTAATGGCAGGAGAAACAGAGTCCAGAGATATCTAAGTACTGAAACTGAAAGCTGTAATATGTTGGTTGGATACCCCACAAAAGGCGTGTGGGGGGAGGGAGGGTGGTGTTGAACCTTTCCCAACACGTTGCCTGAATGTGGAGGTTAGGAATTCATCTGCTTTGTTCTACATAACCCACAGCTGCCCATGAATGGCACAAATCAAAGCAGAAGAATAAAGCACAGATGAATTTCAGTGCAAATTTCCCCAATAGAAGACAAAAGGCTCTTTTCCTAAGCTTTCTAGAAGGGAGGAAAAAAAGCAAGGAGGGAGGGGGAGGTGGGAGGGAAGTCAGGACACAAACTGTACCAGCCACCTCCTGCTTTGATGTGTACTTCATTTTCCAAAGCTGAATTCTCCAAGGCTAGATACATAAGAATTCCTTAACAAACACACATTTGTGGGAACTCAACACCATCCATTCCAACCAATTAATATGAGGAAACAAAAGGCAAACAGGCCTAGACGACATTGGGTCTGGGGACTTCTCCACCTGTCTTCAAAAAAGCAAAATGTTTGCTGTCTTTTCCCACTACCACAGGCAGGGGTTACACATGCCCCAAAAATGAGTAACAAATAATGACAATTAAAAAAACCAAATCAAATCCCGAAAGAAAGCAGGCACAACAGGTAAGTGTCTCCAGGCTCCTGTGGCTTCACCACCA
This sequence comes from Luscinia megarhynchos, assembly GCA_034336665.1. Lineage (NCBI taxonomy): Eukaryota > Metazoa > Chordata > Aves > Passeriformes > Muscicapidae > Luscinia > Luscinia megarhynchos. Next base: position 59,613,992 of record CM067592.1, read on the forward strand.
GGTGTACATAGCAAAGAGAAAGGCAGAGACATGAAAGATTTTGGTAAAACAAATGAAATTGGGTTTTGCTCTTCCTTATCCAAGCCCCGTGAGCTGAGTGAGGCTGGATTACAACGCAGCATTTATCATCTCTTGCTTCCACCATTTCTACAGCACATTTGTTCACCAGGAGGGCTCACAGTGAGCTCCACCTGTTTAAATGTCAAGGCTTTCCTTCCCTGTGTTTGAAGCACGCTCCCCACATCCTTTACTTTGGCACAGGACAGGCCTGAGGAACCACAAACCTTCTAAAGAAGCCTCTTTTCTCTCAAAAGCAGCAACTGTGTGCTCACTCCTCCTTTGGGACAGAACCTTGAGGGCTCAGAGGGGATTTGCTGACTCACTTCTCTGGGCTACCAGGTTCAGTGATTCAAAAAGTTAAACACAGTAAAACAGATCACCTAGCAGGGGTGAGGCAGCCCAAAAAGAAAGTTCATAGCATTTGAAAGAGGTTGTTTGGTGTTTTTTTTTTAATGTGTACTGGTCAAATTACTCTTTAGGGTATTGAAGTCTACTTTGTGGCTCACTTGTTCTCCTCCTCAGGAAGAAAGGATCAAAAATTTCCACCACACCACCAATGCTCCTAACCAAAGCCCCATGGCTAAGAAAGCTACAGGTCTAAAAACAATTCTCTTCAGGAGAAGTAGGTTCTGCTATTGTCTGCAAGATCTACTGTACTTCAGATGGTTTTACTCCTCCTGTCATCTGGTGTCTATTATTCCAGCTTTAGAACTTTCCATCAGTTATTTACACAGCCCTGTGGAATCTGGTATGTGAAAACTGCAGGAGTAGATAGCTTCATGTCAATTCCCACACACAAAAACAACCACAAAAAAGCACATCAAGTACCTTACCCTGTCATCAGGAATAGCCAGGAGAAAATTCTACCTTTCACACTGGTCACCTTGCAGTCTTAGTATATTACACTCCATTACACTTTTTTAAGAGTTATGGTATTTACAGGAAAAAAAAAATCTGAAGAGTTTTTCCAGTGAGTCTTACCCTTGAACAATGGTAGCATGCACAGCCCAGTGTACTCTTTGCCTTTTCCCTTGCCAAATTCTTTCATTACACTTGCTGCAAACTTGCTGCAAGTGCAAGATTTAGCACTTCCTGAAGGAAAACACTCAGGATTAACACATGTGCATAGGGCTTCTGTTGGTGTCTGAGAACCAGCTTTGCCAGACAGCTCTCCTGGCATGAAGCTGCAGCCCAGCTCCACCAGGAACATCCTGGACAGAGCCCAAAGCTGACTGAAGGCACAAGAAGTTTTTCCCTGTGTTCAGTGAGCCCCACCTTCATCGTGCCCACTCCCAAACCAGCAGAGGCAGTGGAATGACACCAGTTTGCCTCCAGAGATGCATTCTGGCATACAATACCGAGCAAACTGCCAGCAAATGACAAACAGTGGATGGGGGTGAACTGTTGGACTCTTCTTTTTAATTTATTTTTTCAAAAGTGGTGTCTTAGAGAAGGGTCAGGGGTGGCAAATCCACAGTCACAGAGCAACAGTGCTGCTTTAAAAAAACTGAGTGGCAGGAATGCACATAGCCATGAATGGCAACAGCTTGAAAAGTGGGAAGGTGGCAAAGCAGGGTGTCACACAAAGATTGTGAAGACTGCACACATTTGTTCACTTTATGCCACACAGCACTGACCTGGAAGGAAGAGTACGTGGGAGGGTGAAATGTTCTGGCAATAAATGAAGCTGAGGGGAGGGGAAGATAGAAGAGACTAAGACTAAGAGAGATGCAACTCATAAAGAAGCTCAGAGAACCAGACAGTCCAAGTCCTGTTCACTGTGTGTTTAAAAACAAAGTGTGAGCCTAGTCCTTTACTTAAATTCTGATTTCTGCTTAAGAACCTTTACATTTTGTCAGAATGTTGTGAGTGAGAGATAATAGAAACAAGTTTTGTGCCCTCACTCGCACACCCCAAAAGAAAAAAGCAAAGAGTAATCACAAAGTAAAGAGAGCAAAGCCCTGGAATAAAATTACAATTTAAGGGATTTATACACCACTACTACCCTTAAAAAACCCCACAAAAAACAACAACAAAAACCCAAACAACAAAACAACAAAAACAACAAGCAACCAACCAACAAAAAAGAAAAAAAAAAAACAAACCAAATAAAAACTTGTTTGTGGAATTTATTTCAGCGTTATCTCTAAAGGCCACTTCTTGGATCATGCCAGACTTTTGTGAGAAAGCCTCAGAAGGGAGCAATGAGAAAGGCACGTGAACTAGGACATCTTGTTTATTCAGAAGAGGTGAGAGAAGCTATGTCTGTATTTCTTTATAACTTTGAATTTCCTCTAAAGTTGTGTGCATACTATCACTCTGATTGGGACAGAGGCTATGCAGCTCCTTGTGCTAATACCTATGAAGAAAATAATAAATGACTTTTATCATCTGAATCACTCCACAGAATGACTCTCACACTGCTGCCCGTACAAGAATTTTGGAGTTTCACAGTTGAGATCAAGAGTGGCTACGACAGTCTGTAAAAAAGATGATACATTTGAAAGCAGCAGGAACTAATTAAGATTTATGGAGGAGTAATATAATTGATGAAGTAAATTATACCACAGTATTTCCTTAAGAAATACTTCCTTAAATATTTCCTTAAGTCCGGGAGATACCCATGCCCCTCTGTTTTAGAGTATCCAACACCACCAGAAATTCCTATTTGCATGAGCTTTCAAGGCAGGCACAACCCTGCTGGGCTGATGCTGTGATTAGGAAGGATCAGTTTAGTGCTCAGGAAATGCTTCACCATAACTTCTACTCATCCCTTGTTTTCATCTCTTGTCCCCACACCAATATTTCCTTCCTGGTCTCAACTCAAATTAACTTGCCTGTTCTTTAGATGACTTGGCTGCTTGCTGGTCAAATTTAGGCTGCACACAAACCTCTCATTGTAAACAGAATTAAATTCCATTGCCTAAACACAGAATTACACTTAAAATCAAGATTTTCTACTTGTCAAACACTGGGACCTCCATGAACTTGGCTATTTCCATAAAACGCAATTAAAAAAAAAAAAGTTTGTCTAGCTATTTGTTATTCTGTTGTATTAAACTCAAACTTTGTAGATGGAAGCACACTTACAAAGAGGGGAACATAAACAGAACTGGAAATAGCTTTCGCAAGACACTGATTTAACCAATCTGCTAAAAGGACTTACTGGTAACAGGCTCTTTTTGGAATTTACAAATGTACAAAGTTCTACTTCAACTGATTCTTCACTCCAGACAATAATCAATTTTTTTCTTTTTCATCAGTAACCAAATGATCCTCATGCTGTTATGATCCATAATTTCCTTCTCATTTTTAAGGTCATTTCGTCAGGTATTTTTTGCATTTCCTTCTCTATATGACCCTTTACATATTTGTATTAATACAAACACAGTGCCACAAACACACGTTTCAGTCACCTAAATGCTCACTCTCCTCTAAGGCTTGAAATGAAGAGTTTAAAAAAAAATCAATTTATCAAGCAATATATATTACCATTCTACTTTAAAACTGGCCCTAAAATTGCAGTGGCAGTATGTGGCACCAAGGATTCTTTCTAACCACAGGGCTCAGGACCCTGAACTTGTGTAATTTGTCCTGGAGACCTCCAGCACACGCCTTGACATCATTGCCAACCAAAAGTCCTCATCTCTGTCACCAGCTCTGACCTCAGAACACTCCGGGCAGTGTTTTCAAGCACTTGCAGTAACAATGTTCCTTAAGGAAGAAATAAAGACAGCTACTTAAATGTCAGATCTTGGGCTGTCAACTATGATGATAACACACATCCATTTCAACAGAGCAAAGAAGTTTTACCTCTCTGCCAAGCACCAAATCCCTCCAGCATGTTTTAAATCAATGGGATAAACTGAAGTCTCAGGTGACAGGGAGAAAATCAGTGAGGCTGATAGAGAAGGCTGCTTACATACAGGAATTACAGTCTGCAGAAATGCCCTCTTGTACACCCTTGCTCAAGTCACACCCTGTATCTCTTCATGCCAACAGCATGTGTTGAGTGATCACAAATTCCCCAGACACACAAGAGATCAGCATCTGCCACTTTGTCCTGTATCCTGAACATGAAAACCAGAGCCAAAAGAAAGCAAAAACCTCAGGAAAACAAACAAAAAAACCACAACAGGAGTCAGGATATGGTTCTTTCTTTTCACTGTGGGTGCTATCAGGTAACTTCTTTCTGCTCAGAAAGAACCCAGGAGATGCTTCTTCCTTCATTTATTTCCTGATCCGCCCATTTTGTCTTGTCCCAACCTTAGGCAAGCCCTTCAGCGCCACAGCAATCCCATCACAACAGGATGGCCAACTCCATTCAAGGCTGGCACCAACCTCCTCCCAGCTGCATGAGCTCCAGCCTGAGCCCTGCTCAATCTCAATTTGCTCCATTTGCCTTTGCCCCTTCAGCTCAAGCACAAAAAGCAGCACCAGAAAAACAAGCACAGTGAACAGCGAGCTGACACTCCCCTCAGCACAGCCAATGACATCTCCCTCTGTTCCACCAGCCACAGAACAGTTCTCAACACGCTGCAGGAAAAGGCCAGAAGCCAAACAACTATAACTCAGTGGAAGGGAGCTACAGAGAACAAGGTCATCCCCCCAGTGCCTCAGGATCTCAGAACAGTGAGGAGTTTGTTCACTAAAAGTGGAGGTGAACAAGCCCTGTGCTTGTTCCACCAGTCCCTGCCAATCTAATGAAGGAGAAAAGTCCTATCTGATCCAGGATCTGATATTTAGCTTTACACTGACCACAAGGAGTAAGAGACACCAACAACTACCACAGAGTTTTAAAAGCACTGTAAGGCAGTGTGGCTACTGTGGGAAGAAGAGACAGGCAAAGGAAAGCAGGAACTTGCTCTAGGTTAGAGAAAGAAGGAACATGACTGGGGAAAATAAAAAAAAAAAGCAGCCTGGAGGTAACACAGGTTAATCTGACACTTGAGAGTGAGCATGAGGCATCCCTCCTGTGCGAAAGCAGGGAAACAAGCTAAACAAGAAGACAGCTCTTTGCAGCCCAACTGTGACTACAAAAGCAGAGGCATCTTCTGTTCTGCAGTATGCAGATGACCATATTGCATCCTTAGCATGGATGCAATCCTTCCAATTCACCTGGCAATTAAAGCAATTAGCTGTTGAAGCTCTGCCTGAATTTGCCCTGTAGTCACTACTGGCTCTCTGCCCTTCCAGTCAAACTGCAGCAAAACAAAAGGGTCTGAAACTTCAAAAGAGTCTTTCTCCAAACCCCTCCTCCCAAAACAAATCCCAAACCTAGAACTAAATACATCCTGCTGTAATACAAAGTTTTCTGGCTGTGAGGACTGAGCAAAACACAAAGACACACAAGCAACAATGACAGAGAAACAGCACGAAAGGGGAAGAAGAGACCATCTTAGGAACTTTCTGCCCTGATTGCTAGGTTAGAAAAATAACCCTTATCAAGAGTAACAGTGCATGCATAAAATGTAATAAAAGTAAGCAAATCAGCTACAATCCATGATATGGATGTAAAAGACTCAACAACAACAAAAAACAGGAGATCCCAAAAATCAGGGTGATATGTCCAACCACATGGAAAGCCTGTCTCTCTTCTGAAATGTGGAAGTCAGAATCATGACTCACTGGCACCAATTTAGGGGATTTTCTTGAAATGGTGCCTTGCTGCCCATATCTCTCCCCTCATCCTGGTAGTACATGAAATTGCTTTAGCAAAACCTGCCAAAGGTCCTCTGCACCCTTCAGGAGTTCATCTGTGAGGCAGCACAGTTGAAAAAGTGTACAGAAATGGGAAGAGATTTACAGTTCTGGAATAACAGTCCAAGAAAGAAGACTTAGTAAAGCAGTTTTGTGCCCAACCTAGCTCTGGCAAATCAAGCAGATGTATTTATATTTCAGCCTCTAGATGAGGCAAAGTTATTTTCCACTGGCAAAGGCTGAAGTTCACGAAAAAAAAACTGGAACAGAGCACTGGATGTTTCACTTAGCAGTTTTCAATGCATTTGCTGCTGCAAGTAATTAAATTTAATGAAGATGTTGACATACCATGTACTGGGAGGCTCAAGAAATCTTCTAGTTCTGACCTTACATGTGTTTTCTGATGTGTGCTGGTATTAATGATAGATCCTTTTTGGTTTGCACAACAGTGAAAAGCATAATTATTGAGCTTTGAGGCCACACAAAAAGTGTATTGCTTTCTGTAGAGCAAGAATTGGTGGCCAGTAAAAAGAAATGGTCTTACACCACAGCAGCATGACTAAGGAGACATTAGAAACCACATCCACGTCTGTTTAGCCTTGCACTTTTGCTGCTTAATTTTGACAATTCAATAGTCTTAAACACTAAAATTTTTAAAAGCTATAATTTTGAATTACCGCATGTAGTCATGATACAAGGAAATTTATAAGGCTCCAAATCTGCCAGCCATATGAATAAAATGCAGTGCTTTGCACTACAACATGATTAGGCCAAAGGGGTTATTTTCAAAAAATAAAGGGCTACTCCAAAAATCAATAATGGCAGCCAGGGCAATTTAGGGCATATATTTCACATGCTCTTAAGAAGCCTTTGCTGTAGCTGAAGTCATGATGTGAAACTGTTCATTAATCTGTTAAGTCACTCTGCTTTACAGACTTCGTGACAAGGGGTTGAGCTCGTGTGTCTCTCCAGCTTGTGAGAAGAGGGCAGATCACCACCCCCACAGCCCCTGAACACAAACACACATTTATAGCACCGCTCGCTCCTGGTGCTCTTCAGGTTTTCCCACATTCAGCCACAAAACTTTTGTGTCTCTGCCTCGCTTTCAGCTATTTCTTACAGAAAGAGATGGGAGCATTCCAACGTGGTGCCCTGGCAATGCAGATTTTGGGATTCCGCTGCCTTGCCCTCAAAAGGAGCAGAGCTGGGAATACTTACCTGTGGCACACAGAGCCCCACAGGATGACACCACCATCAAAAAACCCCAAAAAAACCCATTCTGGCCAGAGACTAACACAAGTGCAAGCTCTTATTCTCACAAAGGCTGAAAGAACATGGAAGCAGATCTTGTGAGAAGATTTATCCAGCCCTCCCAGCAGTTCGTAGTATTTCAACTTACAATTAACTTTTGCTGCTCAAGTTCTCAGAACTGTTAAGAACATTTTAGGGTAAATCACGAGTAAGTAAATTCAAACAGAAAAGCAGAACACTCATACAAATATATAGAAAATCCCGGCCATTTCCTTCTTGCAAGAGAAAAAATACCTGTGAACTATCAGGAGAGCAAAAGAACATTTTACCACAATGGCAACCTCATTGTGTCAACAAGAGCTGGACACTACAAATCATTCAGTGCCCCTACACTATGAAAACCAGAAAAATAGCACTCACGACCAATATTTTCTGGGGGATTTTTGATGACTGTTTGTGAACACTCACAAACCAAAACACCATCACTCCAGACCCCCCCAAAGAAGCCCACAGAGTACTTTACTTCTGGTGAGAAGAGGATACAGTGAAAGCAGGTTCTTCATATATTAAAATATTGCCCAGCAGGCAAAGAGGGGTACGGTAAAAAAGACAGGATCTTTGAATGATGTATCTGCAATAAAAGAGTGACATCATCACCTTCTTACACTACTGCCCTGAGAGAAGCACACACACTCTGAATGATTGTTATTAATTGGACTGAAGGGGTTGTTATGCTTTCTCATGACAGCTGTCACCAGAATTAGGAAGGATAGGTCTGCCCAAAACGTTCAGCACCTCCTCCACTTTAGCTTCAGTTCCATGAAAAGTCCATGAGGCACCCCAAAACACCTCTGAGATGTGCAGTTGAGTATTTCAGGTAAGTCTGCTGCTACCAACACAGAACTGGAAGAGCTGAGTCACAGAAATCTAAATGCATTCACCTCTTTCAATGAACGGATGGATCTAAAAGAACAAAAGGAATGTTCTAATTGTCAGAGAACAATTTTTGCAGGGAAAAGAAGAATCACAGAAATTCCCCTGGGTTGCTGTCCCAGAGCAGCTCTATCCAGACATGCACTCTGCCACTACAATTCAGTACCCTTCTCCCTCTTCTGCATTTTTACAGAGCTCAAAAATCGACGAGTTCTGCCAGCTCCCCAAATCTCCCCAAGCCACCCTGCTGTATTTCCTACTCCAAACACAATATTCATTCAGAGGCAGAAACAGCTCCTTTCTGCAACCATTTCAATTACATAAGCCTGCTGCACACCTATGAACCTACAAAACAAGTTTCCTAACAATGGGATGCAGCCTTTCGTCTGCCTTTCACCCCAGCCCAGGTTCAGTGCTGCATCCCTGGTGTATTAACTTTGATCACAGTTCACACTGGAGGTTATTCATACACAACAACAGATAAAATCCAGCTACTCTACACCATGTGAGCCCTTCCTAATACTCCAACTGTACATAACAGTGCCTGCATTTCCTACTATTGGGACCAGTATTTAATCTAGTCTTGCACACCACCCATAACTCATAGGCCTGGGCCACAGAGGCAATGATTTATTGCCTCCTAAAAACCCAAAAAACACACGATGCCATAAGAGCAGCCACCATTAACCTGATCTGCAGCCAACTGTATAATGTGAAAAAATTACTTAAAGCAGGCTATTCCTTCCTCAAGCAATACTGAAAATGCTAACACTATTATTATAACACCTGTACTTGTTCAACCAGCTTCCCAGTGGGTGGCTTCTATTATTGTCAAAGTGACTTAACCATTAACCTCATTTAAAGATGATCTAGCTAACAGGGACAAACTTGGCCTGGATCTCAGGCTGTTGTACAGATCTAGGCAACAAAGCCAACCCAATGAAATGCTGCTGTTAACAGAGTCATCGTTTTAACTGTTTTGAGGAAGAGTCCTTAAAGGCTACAAAATTATCCTCTACAGGATACAGCAGGCATCTGAACTTTAACTGCACTAATCAAGAGTTTGAGCGCCTGGGATAAGCAAAATTTAAAAAAGAAACGACTGAACCATCCTTCCCCAAACTGAGTATCTCTCCACACTAACAAAAGACTGCTAACACATAGAAAAGGCTAGGACAGACATTGAAAATTACTCTCCACTTCTTATGTCAGTAATGGTACATTTTATTTTTAAAGCAGGAAAAAAAAGAGCAGTAGAACACATCTCAAGATATACTCAGCTTGTTGGATTAGCTTAAGATAGCATTAGCAAAAAAATTCAGTAATTGCACTGTTCCAGACAACCCATAGACAAAAGGTTGTCTGGGAGCAGCTGGTCAAAATCTCTTGATACAGTTCTGATTCTGACCCAAAAAGTGACTCGCTAAATCACAAAAATATTTTGCTACTTTTTTTTTTTTCCCCTTCAATGAAGTATTTCTATGCAGATTGTTTACTTCTTTCAATTCCGTTCAGCCACTTTCTGAACTTATTTTCTTTCTTTTTTTCTCATTTCACTTCTGAGGGTTTTTTTGCTTGTTTGGGCTTTTTGTTTGGTTTTGGTTTTGTTTGGTTTTGTTTTTTTCTGGTGAGAAAGAAAAGGAAAATAGGAAACCAAAAATGCTACCAAATGATTACTGATAATATTTACCTCTCATACTTAGTTCACCAGTATCCCAAGCAAAACAGCAAACAACAAAATTCCTGCAGTTTAGCAGCTAGAACCACTCAAGCATCTGGGAAAAAAAGTACTTTCCCCTCTTCTAACACAGCTTCCATACATTCCAGTTCTTTGAACAACTGAAAATATTCTCTTTCCATGTCAATGAAACTTATCCAGGAATGAAGGTTGGGGTTTCTTTTTCCCAAAGAAGAGCTCTTCTCTTAACTGATAGGCAGTGACACCAAAAGATGCCTCATAAGCTACTACTTAAAAAGCCTTAAAGCTTGCTGTGATACTCCACACCACCTCTTCTATTTCTGTGTTTAAACAGAGTCCCTTCTTCTGCTGCTTTCCAAGCATCCTCTGCACATCCCTCCAGCATAAGGGGATTAACACCTTTCAAAGGAAGCATTGGAAAAAAGAAACAGTGCTCAGGTTCTCCTTCCTGCAGCTAAATATCTGAAGGCACTTTTGGTGTCCTCTGTACAGCAGATAGCAACAGTATTTACTCTTCCTACTATTACAGGTTGACATTTAAAGTTTAATCATGTGGTTTCATCAAAGTGGTCTACTCATGAGATTAGATATTATGAAAACATCTTTCCCCGTGAGGATGGTGAGGCCTGGCAGAGGTTTCCCAGAGAGGCTGCGGCTGCCCCATCCCTGGAAGAGCTCAAGGTGAGGCTGGATGGGGCTTGGAGCAACCTGGGATAGTGGAAGGTGTCCCTGCCCACGACACAGGGGCGAAAGGAGATGATCATCAAGATTCCCCTTCCAACCCAAACCACTCTATGATTCTGTGAATATAAAGGAAAATCAGGAGTATGGATGGAATTTGAAGAACCTTTTCCCACTGTCTATGAATAGAAATTATGAGTCTGAAATATTTTCTACAATGTAAATCTCTGCTAGCAAAGCCAGCAGCATCATGTTCCAAAGTCAGCTGAAGCAGTGAGGGAACAAATTAATGTAGTATGAACTGGTGAGGACCCAAAGCAGATCACTTCCTACAACATCACGTTTACTCTTGGTTCTGATGCAACTTCTGGTTTCCTCTTAATGACCAAATGAAGATGCTTTTGGTGCAAAGCTGCCTGCTGCAGTTTGGTTTGCAATAAAAATATTAAGCAGCACCTTAAACAATTAAATTCTCACTCTGAGGCACCTCTTACCATTAGAGTCCTCCACTTCTTCAGCAGGAGTGTGGTTCTTGGAGGTGTGGTGGGCGTGTGAGGCTGCAAGGTTGACAATGCGGGGTCTTGGTAGTGTCAGTGCTTTCCCATGCACTTTCAAGGAGTGCTCTTTCAGCTGGCTGATTGTCATGGTGGAAAATGAGCAGGAGGAACATTTGTAGGCATGTTCACCTGGGTGAGCGAAATACAGGCAAGTCATCAGCTCACAAAGGAAACAAAACGGGGCCTTCACACTTCTCTTACTGAACTTGGCAGTAAAATTCCCATGGACTCTTCAGCGAAAAACTGATCCCAAAGAAAACAAGCTATGCATGTCTCCTTGTCAGAGCAGTCTGGAGTCTGTGGGTGTAGACACCTGCTTTGGACCAAAGTATCACTTTCTGGTAACTGCAGATCCTTGTACAGTGGCTGATGTCAAGAAAAACAGACCAGACTTTCAGCATGCCTGTGTTGCATGGTATGGGAAGAAAACAGACTCTGGGATGAAAATGGAATAAACTCAACCACAGCACTTTCAAATTTGCTTGGGAGCACAGCAGCTAGAAATGGTGAAGTCGTTTGTTTCTGCATGCAGCACATCCAGTGTCAATATTAATGAAGCAAGAAGGACACTACAAAACACTAACAAAGGCCCCTCTACAAACAAAAAAAAGAAAGGAAAAAAAAAAAAAGTGTGCAGTGTAATTACATTTGGGAAAGGTTACAGTTTTCCTTATAAAAAGCCTGCCATTAGGCAGCATCATCTTCACAGAAGTGGCAACCAAGTCAAGGCTGGTGAAAATGGCAATGCCAAGTACAAAAGGCTGTATCTGCCAGGCTGTGTGGAAGTGTGTTATGAGAAAGCACTAAAAGAAGTGAAAGAACAGAAGCAATGCACAGTAGTGGATTTAATTTTGAGTACATTCCAAGCCATAGAGACAGCAAACAAGGGGAAACAAATCCTGATGCAAGATTTGTTTTGCATGGAGGCATGGAGGCAATTGGATCACAAAGTGAAACTGTCCCAACACAAACAATGTGATATTATATACAGGTGCCAAGTTATTGTTTTGGAAGTGCCACTTCCATGTACAAGAGTAATACTGGCCACATATGAGTTGAACATAAAGTGCCAAAACTAATACAGGAGCAAAATATTCATGAACAGCAAGAGAAGAACGAGAGTTCTGGTAATGGATGAAGCAGAAAATGTTTTCCACTTCTTGACAAATCCAGCAAAGAAGGTTCTCAAGCAGCACTGTTTCCCACACCAGAAATAAGTGAACCAAAAGAGAGTATTAAAACACACGTGTTGCAGCCATTCAGAGCAAGCACACCTGAAAGGATTAAAAGCCATCCTCCACAAAACTCCCACCCCTGTCTTCCAGAAGAAGCCATGCTAAACATCAGGACAAACTAGAAACTCTTAGAATGCCCTTTTTGGCGTATCTGAAAAAGAACAGATCACTCAAAGAGTCTGAAGTGGTGAAACAAAAAACTTCCCTGAGTGTTTTTTCAAGTGACATTCCTCACCTGTGCGTTGTATGAGTCATATATTTCCTTTTTACAAACAGAAATACAACATTTCTTGAGTAGCACACACAACGAGTTGCTCAATGGAACACAATAATTTAAGGACAAAAGATATTCCAAGGTTACAAGATACCAGTGGGGTACAGATATAGACCTTCATGGTTTTATCAGTGTAAGAGATTCCTGGATGACAACGTGCAACAGCCAACTGCTAACTTAAAAGCACCACAAGACATTAAAGCAAATTAAGGATGATTACATACCAAGCAGCCTAGACACACTAATAAATATGCCCACTATTCATTTCCAATGGACATCAGAATGTAAAAGGATGTGTCTGATTAGAGAGGAAAAGCCACAGCTTGGCCCAACAGAAGTCTTCTGCACTTTTTTTGACTGCTAGTTTTGCTTCTTATAGTGATCATACTAACACACATACAAATAAATAAATGTATGCATTTATGTAGTGGGTCTCAACACTTGATATGTACTCAAAGCACTATGTTCCTGATTACACAGAAACTGAACATGTACAATGCTCTTATCTTACAATCACTCATTTCTGCACTTCCAGAGTAATTGCTGATTAAGAAATTGGTAAGAAGGATTCCTCAAAAACACAAGCAAAAAAAAAAAAACCAACCAAAAAACCAAAAGAATAAAAAAAAATAAAACAAAACAGGTGAAAAAGTTCAGATGAACAACAGAGAGCCCATTTAGAGAAACTGTAAACTGTTCTGCTCCATGTCAAAGGAGATGGCACACACTGGATGAAAAACAAATGCCAGAAACACTGGTACCAGCTGTCACACAAGAACGGATTTTGTAGTTCACTGAATTTTGATCCATACCCAGAAAATGAGGCAGAGAGGCAGACTGAACACTAAAGACTAAAACACTTCAGGAATCAGGATTTTATGGACTTCAGGAAAAATTCAGGGGAATTGAAGTTTTAAATTATAAATAAATGGACAATGAGATGATTGACAATTGAAAAAAAAATGAAGGTAACATAAGAGAAGTTCAGAGAACCACTGTGTTATTGAAAAACTGGGGAGTGTGAGGATGTCAGACATTTTTGTTCAGTAATACATATTTCTGAATGACTGACTCAAAACAAACCAAAGCAAAGCTCTCATTGAAAAACATACAATCAACTTTTCTGTGATGTGACCATCCATTTGGTAGAAATGGGACTGAAGCAGAAACATATCTGTAAGCCTTTGGAAATCCTATTACCCGAGTCACTGTGCAAGCACTATCTAGGCAACCATGAAATTGTGGTCTTGTACAGTGCAAAACATGTCCCTTCAAGAGGTCCACTACACCCAGTTCAGATGCATGAATTCCTAATAAATCAATCAGCAAATTACATGAAGAGAAGTGTGAAGTAAACATTACTTGCATGGTAACTTCGAGTCTAAAAATCTGGAAGGTTCAAACAAGGAGCCCCAGCTGTGTAATAGCATAAAGAAAACATTACTTTATGGTTGGTGAAAATAAAAAAACCATGGCTCCTCCATACAGGATGTGGGATTCTGTGAACTGGAACTGCTGCATACAGTTGGTTTCCTAGAAGGGACAAAATGCCATGGTCCTCCCACACAAAAGGAAGGTGGCAGAAGTTAAGCTAATCTATTTTATCCATCCAAGTAACAGATATTGGCACAAGTTCTGTGAAATAAAAAAAAAAATACATGAAACAAAGTACACAAGGCCATCAATCCCTCCTATATTTCTGTAGATGAAAAATGCCCTTTGGATCAATGGCAGCAATAATTTTTTTTTTTTTTTTGCATCAGCAGACCGCTACAAATTTCTCACACCTTTTCTCTCCATTTTCTCAAACCTTTCTCCTCCACCCCAGAGTACATGACTTTAGTAAGCAAATAATAGAAAAAGGAATGTACTTGTGGTCCTTTTTATCAGAAACTCCCTTTCAAGGAGTGTCTACTCACAACTTTTTTAACAACTGGGCTGGATTTCAGGTTTTCAGACTGGTCATTATTCTATTATTTGCACCAGAGTGCATGTTTGGATTGAAAACCAAAGGATAACCTTTCAATGCAGGTTGTGTGACGGTGCCAAGAATCTACAGCCAAGGAATAAAGATGAGGAAATCCTGAGTCTCACTTTTTAAAAATCAAAGGTACAACAATTTCAGGTGATCTACTCTGTGTGACACATCCCTTTCCCAATTCCGGTTCCTCGGAAGCACGGCTTGCTCGTATGGGTTCTGTACAAAACACAGAAATTTGCAAGACAAATTTCCATGTTTGGTAATACAATTTTGACATTCTCAGTCTGTTGCACACCTGACTCCCAATGTTCTTAGGGTTTGGTTTCAGCATGAAAGCCAGCATAAGACTACCAAAAACCAAGGTGCTGTTGACGGTCTTTTTCCCAGCGTCACTTAAAGCACAAACATAAATAGAAAGAGCAGAGCAAAGCTCACTGCCAATTCTGTCATGGCATCTATGCTACAAGAGATGAAATCTACTTGGAGAAAAGCGTAGAAATAAGGAAAAATATACCATTCATATAAAAGAAAAGAGAAGAAAAAAGTTCTTGAAATACCCACCACTTTAAATCCTTGCCCTTCCCATTACCAAACTCCCGCTTATCCCAACAGGTTCCATTGACTGTGGCCTTTGGAAAAAGCCTTACCCAGCTCTGGTGACAAAACACGTGGTTCAATCCAGCATCTGTGATCAGCCACAAGAACACAACAGGCCATTTCAGCTGCAAGACTGGGAGGGGAGAACTTACCAGCGTGAGCCTTGAGGATGTGGGTTTTCAGGCGGCTGTTGTAGGATGACTTGAAGGGGCAGAGCTTGCAGCGGAACGGCTTGTGGTGCCCGTGGTGGGTCTGCATGTGGCGGTCCAGGCTGGAGGAGAGACAGAAAAGGGAGACAGGAAAGAGTCAATTGTTTCAGCTGTCCCTTCAGGGGCAAAGCAAAGCACTCCACAGCAACAGAAGAGTAAGCAGGGATCCTTTCTCACACTCTTTCCTCAATAAAATCAACAGGTCTGCTCACTTAATGAAGTCAAATCTAGTGTGGAGGAAAGGAGCAGAGCTGACACCAGTTCTGTTTATACAGAGAGCAAGCCACCTAAATAAACTTACAGGGCAAGATTAGTATAAATTAAGTTATGCATGATCCAGACTGAAAGGACCAGATGAAGAAACATGAAACAGGCAAGAAATTATTTTCTTATTAAATTATCGTTACACAATTTTTCTCCTGGCAAACATTTTTGTGAAAATACATATATATACCCCCTCTTGTTCTGTTGATCAAGGGAGAAAAAAAAGAAAAAAAAGTGGGTTTTTTGTTGACCAGCTTTACTGAGGAAGCCTACTTTTGGTTATAGCAGCAAAAGCAGATTAGAGATCCTGCTCTGGGGAGGGTGCCAGCAGGCTACAGTTGATGAGTTCTAGGATTAAAAGGCAGCAGAGTTTCAGAAGCAGCAGTGTAGGAGATTCTACATGAAGCTCAGCAGGAAAAGAAGGTGTGGCAAAGACCAGCCTCTGCTTTCTTCAGGGAAAATGGAAATACCAACAGCCTGAATACTGCCAAGTGATCAAAAACCCCTCTCAACACAATTTGTCCTAGCACCTCAGTAAAGTTTGGAGGAGGAAAAAGAACGTTTCCCACATTTTCTAAAGAAGATCAAATTCATTCTAACTGAGTGAATCCTGCAGAGCTCTGCAGTTCCTGTGCTGTGGCTGACAGACATGAATTCCCTGTCTCTGGGTGGCAGGCAGGTAGTCTGAGCCCAGGCTGTAAATATTTCCAGCACAGGCTCTACTTTGGACACATTTATGCTTTGTGATCTGGTCTTAGCTTGAGACATCTCACAGGGCAGGAATTGCAATTTGCCAAAACTGCCGTCCACCCATCCCCCCTCACCTTGGTTCTAGATGTATTTCAGGCGTAGTTCTTTTTATTTGTCCTAAATTGTCCTGCTCTTTTACAGAGTACCAACACGTAGCTCAAATAGCAGTTGTTCCAGCCCTGTCACACTACACAAGATTTCACATGATCTTTAGTCCCACACTGACAAGAGCCTGAGCCAGAAAATTCCTGTTTATGAGAGCTAACACTGAAGCCTGTGTGTTCAAACATCTGATAACAGCCGAAAAATAGAAAATTAACTTGTATCTCCTCTCAGTGTCACTTCATACAAATACAACTTAGCAGAAATCCAGGCTGGAGCTTGGGACAAGACAAAATGCACAGGTTTTTTAGAGAAGTGGGGGAAAATGTCTCCTAAATGAGTGAGGCTTTGAACACTTGCAGTGAATACTTCATAGAATAAAACTTGTTTTAAATAGCCTCCAGAGAATGAGATTACTTAACAATTAAAGCAGACTGCCAAAGAGGTATGTAATACATATTAAGCTATTATAAATATATATACCATAAGGTATTTAACATGGTAATAATTAAAACTATATTCACAACCATATAGTTTGCCAGCTGCACTCTTCCAAAAGGAGGTTTTAAAGTTTTGGTAAGATTTGGGAGAATATTTGGCTGTTTAAACATTTTTTCTTCACCGACTTAATCTCCCAGGAGAATAATTGCATCAGAAACAAAAATAAAAGAAGCAAGCAACTTCAACAACAGAGACCAAGTTAGGTAGTGAGTTCTTCCCTGACATTCACCACTTTTTGATTTACCCATCTCACAACTTCTGGGACATGACTTATCCTCAAAACAAAACAAAGTGACTAGGCACCAAACTCAACAAAAGTCTGATTGTTGAAGGAAGTTTACCAGGCAAACAGCAAGCCCTGCAGGGGCTGTCAGCCTTGCCAAAGCAGAGTGGGATACACCCAGCAGTGCACATCCTTTCCCCAAATCCCTCTCCTACCCTTGGCTGCTCAATCCCGTGGACCTTTCCAACTGTGGCATCAATTTGCAATGCTGTGCATTGCAACCAGCAGAAGCCTTGCTTTTTTTTAACACAAGGAACTAAAAAATGTCTTCTCTTCCATATGCATTTGATTGAGAAATGGTGACATCATCACCCAATTTAAGAGTGCTATGAATGCCTGGGTCAAATGAGCACCTGGATCTGTCTTCTTTGAAACAGTGAACAAGCAGCTTTCTCCCCAGAAATTAAGAAGAAACACACACCTGTGAATCAGGTCCAGGGTGCCAGTGGAAAATTTATCACAAACCCCATTTTTGGTGGGCCACATATACTTTTATTATTAAAATAATTTTTAAAACTAACAAACTTAAAACTAAGTCGAATCTCAGGGAAAGAAAGGATAAAAAATGTGACTATTAATGATGACCATTTATCAGACAAGGAATCAGGATGAGGGAGTCACTCATACAGTACACTGGTATGAATTTGAAATATTTGTGGACTGAAATTGCACGCCATAATTGAGAAAAAAAAACCTGATTTAAGGTAAATTTATGACATTGTTTTAACATTAGAAATGTAAAATCAACCCACAAAGAGCTGTAGTAATTACAAACAAGGTAGTTATACACAGCAGAAGTTTCTTAAATATAGAAGATTAACTTTTCTCTTCTTGGCTTGTTAAGTCTCATGCATGTGACAGACGTGCATAAGTGGTGGGCTGCACTGCTTGCCTACTGAAATAATCCTTATTCTTGCTTGCATGCTTCTTCCCTGCATGTAAAAAGGTTAACAGAAATTCAAGAAGCCAATCATAATGGCCAAGGATTTTGCAGTGTGGAAAATACGTTAATGCCATGAGAAAAGTGTGGCTCAACATCAGGTGAAGCGAGCTCTTCTTCAGTGTCAGCCCACAAAACAGCACTGCTAGCTGGTGATTCTTCAGGAAACACACAAAAAATTTAAAAAATAAAAAAATAAAAGCACTTACTTGTGCCTGAAAGCGGAGACAAAGGAGCAATACTGGCAGCTGTACTTGTCTTCCCGGGCAAACATGGCCAGAGCTAAGTGACTCCTCTCATGAGACCGCAGACCCTGCATAGACATCAAAACCCGGTCACACTGGCTGCAGTGGTAGCCCCCAGGCCTGGCTTCATCTTCCAGGGATGCTCCATATTCAGCTTCTGTAAATTCCACAATGCCAGGGTCTTTGGCTCCCTCAAAACCCTCCATCAAAGTTGTGTTTGAAGGATCTTCAGCTTCCTGCTAAAAAACACATATCCCCCCCAAAGCCATCAATTCTTTCTCCCTTTTGCTCCTCAGTCTTTCCCCTGTGTTCATCAGAATGTCCAGGCTTCCCACTGCATTATTTCTCTCAACATATCCCTACACAAACTCCACATCAATGGCTTTCTGGAAAAAAAAAAAAAAAAAGACCTATTCTTGGGAGGGAAAAACATAGTTACATCTACTATATACATGCATGCACATGTAAAAAAAAAAATCTCACTCCTTGGTCAAGTTTGTGTCAGATCAAGCAAAAAAGCAAGAAACCTATCTTTCAATGGTCATGGTGTGAATATTGTAAACTTGATCAGATAATAATTAGTGAGTTACAGAAAAGTTAATTTCCGTTTATTTTGCGCTAGCTGACTGTAGCTACCCTGCTGACTAATGCAGTGTCTACTCTTCAGTAGACTTTGTCCATCAGTGTCAAACCCTCAAGAAACAAGATGGTAGTCTAAAACCCTAGAACTCTCTAAAAATACAGAGCAAACAGAAAAAAGCCCATTTTTTAAACTCTCATTCGTAACTTTCCTTTCCCATTTCTAACCAGAGCCATGCATTTGTGCAGCTACTTAAATACTCTGTAAGAGGAATTTGCAGCATGTTCCTTAGGCCATGGCTTTCAGCTCTTGTTCCCTGATGCAAGATTTTATTTACTCAAAAGAGAGCACTGACCCTACACAAGCATCACTTGAGAATTGAGGAGAACAGGGAAAGGACTCTTAGGAGGGAAGCATCTGAATCTGTCAGGAGTACCAGTGAGAAGGTGAGGAGAGGTCAGTGGTAGGGCAATGAAACCTCTCTTAGGTGGTGCAAGTTAGGCTGTGGAGTACACAGCTTCATCACAAAAAGCAGATCGTGTCACCAAAAAAGGCCTGTCAGTCAGGCAGCAGGAGCCTCTCACAAGAGCTAGTTCCCACAGCCTTGGCACACTTTTACTTCCCCTGCTAATAAATCAGACTTTGGAATATAACCTGGAGATGTCATAGGAGGCACCCCTTTCCACAGGGAGAAAGGAACAAGTTTGCACCTAACCACCTGAAGGGGATCACAGGCTCAGCTGACCACTGAATGTTTTGTTTGGAGCCAGCGTGTAAAATCCATGTGGAAAGGTGTACCACAAGCAGCTTCCCACATTTGTATGTGCACACTTCCTCCTCCTAAAATAAAAATCATATACATATAGAAAAAAAGAAAACAAACAACTCATTTTGAGCTTGACTAAGCAGAAATGCAGCCCATAAAGCAGCTGAGAGAAAGTTTCCCACTCATAGACCAAGTCTTTTAGTCATCAACGACATCAACCCCTTTGTGGCTGAGAAGAAATGAGAATTTAAGAATCTTCGTGCCCCTGGATCGAGAGTGAAAAAAAGTTAAAACATCTTGAACCAAATGCACTTCAGAAACTTAGTGTTAGATTAAAACATCATGCCAAACTGGAATGCCCAGTTCAAAACCCATTCAGCTTCACAAGAGCCCACCACAGGTTATCAATGAGGCCTATATTTTACACAATGCCAGTAGTTTCAGTCACTTTTAGTCACCTTTAAGGAATTTTTACCTTCACAGTGGCCGACACAGAAGAGACATTCCCGTACTGGACGTGCTTGCGGAGGTGATTGCAGATGGCTCGAAGTGTTGGATGGACTTCCACACAAAATTTGCATTTGTAGCCAACCACCTTCCTCTCCTTGAGTTTTGAAACATCTTCCAAGTGTCCATAAGCCTGTTTGAGCACACAAGCATAAATCACTGAAGCAGGCTTTGCCACCTTGTTTTTAGGAGCACAGACCAGGCTTTAGACCTGATGTTATACCTGACGTCCAGTCTTCCAGAACTGCAAGGTTCAATTTCTGTTGAGATCATTAATTACTACAAAGTAAGTGGACAAGACACCTATGCAGAAGAAACATTCAGTTTATGGCTAGCAGTGGTCCTCTAGAAGACCATTCTGGCTTGGCCTGAGACTGTGCCTCCTCCTCCACAGCCCCATAACTTCCCCAACTTCTGTGCAAAGCTTTTCCTGCGCAAGTGTTTTTATTTTTTTAAACTGAACCAGAAAGAAATGGAGAAACAATTTGGTCCTCTCCTTACGAGGCACTTGGCCAAAAGCTCCTATCACCAGACAGACTCATGTTATGCTAATCCTGAGTGCTCAGTGAGAGAAAGGATTGAGAGAGAGAAGGCTGAGAAAACTGATGTGTTATTCAGAGGGACATGGAAGAAGGGGATGGGACATTTTGTAGAGAATCTGTGACACAAAGTACATGGCAGCCTTGCCACAAAAGAACAAGGAACTGTCAGACACAGACAGGCCTCCAGAAGCGTGGGAGGGAGGAAAGAAGATAAAGAAAATACTGAAGGAAGCAGTAGGAAGGAACAAGGTTTCCTACAGAACCTAGGGAGATGTGGCGGATGGATGAGGAAATTAAAGCAGGAAGTGTAATTGGCTTATGGAGCTCACTGGCACTCTGAGTCATTCACTAGCCTGTGGCCATTTGGCTGTCAAAGAGAACATGCAAGTGGGCACTGGTGAGCTCCTTAGTGGGGAGCAGGGGGCAGAGAAAGAGACCAGACACACAAATCCTTACCCTCTCTTGTTTGAAATCTGCAAAAGCACCATCTGCATATTTCTGCTT
Source organism: Luscinia megarhynchos (assembly GCA_034336665.1). Lineage (NCBI taxonomy): Eukaryota > Metazoa > Chordata > Aves > Passeriformes > Muscicapidae > Luscinia > Luscinia megarhynchos. Next base: position 59,635,153 of record CM067592.1, read on the forward strand.
GCTCAAAAGCTGCTTCCTCCTCTCCTGGCGTTTGGCACGCTTCTGGAATTCCTCATTGTGGCCATTCAAGTGTGCAGTCAGCTCTGCCGTGCTATGCAATTTTGTATCACAGTGCTTGCACTGGTAGACAGGGCCCTGAGAGCGGGTGCCACTTCCAAGTATGGAAAAGTCCCTCTTCAAATCCTTGCTGTGGTGGTCAGTGTAATGCATGCACAGCAGCTCCGCTGTGCTGAAGGACAGCTTGAAACATTTAATGCACCTGAAAGGAAGCCACTCAATTTCCTGAGCCTCAGCCTCCACCTCAGGCTTTTCAAAGTCATTCCTCTCCTCGGCTGGAGCTGGTTTTTCATGCTCGTCAGCATACACGGCAGTGAAGTATCCCCCCAGCTTGCTGGCGTGCTGCTTCTTAGGGAAAACACCAGGGTGACGCTTCATGTAGTGGGACACGATGCCCTTCTTGCTGAAGGACTGGAAGGAGCAGAGAGAGCACTTCTTCTTCTCTACAGCCCTCCTCAGCTCCTCGCTGAGCTGAGGAGTATCATCCTTAGGAGGAGACGGAATGATCACTTTATTGGGTTTGTCGCTTACTGTCCTGGAGGCTGCCAGGCAGTGAGTGTAGTAAGCATCAATGTCATGTCTTTTCTGGTAGTGTGCCGCAAGCCCTTTGCGGATGGGGTTGGTGTAGGAGCACAGAGCACACTTGAAGAGGTTGTTCTTGCCCTCTGGCTGCGCCCGGACGTTGTTATGTTTGATGCGGTAGTGTCTTGCTATCCCCTTCCGGGTGGAGCAGAAATATTTGCAGAGCTGACACCGGAAAACTGTGTGAGACACTAAATGAGAACTAGAGAAATGAGGCGCTGGCATGGAGACCTCCCCAACATCCTCAGCAGCAATTTCTGGGGAGGCCTTGATTTCAGTCACCATGTCTGGCTCCACTGAGGCAGACACTTTTGGTGGTGATTGGGCAAAAACATCAAATTCGGGTTGATTGTGGTACTTCTCGTAGTGGATTTTCAGCTTCTCAAGGGTTCCGTGGGTGTAGGGGCAGAGTTTGCACCGGTAAGCACCATAGCCTTGCTTGAAAATCCTGCTTGTCTCTTCCACGTCATTCTGAGCAATGTCAGTCGACTGCTCCACGTCATGCACAAAGTCTTCGGCAGTGACTTTCACGGATGGGTGCCGCTTCTGGTAGTGTGTGAGGACACCATGAATGCGTGTGTTAATGTACGGGCAGTGCCTGCACTTGTACACAGCCCCTGGGTTAATGTCTATGTCCTGAGCAAAATCTGCTGCCTTCACTTTCATGCCAGGATGCTTCTTGCCATAATGTGTCAGGAGGCCATGCAGGTTGTTGTACTCAGACTGGCACACCGTACACTGGTACGGAGTGGAGGAGATGGCAGGGTTTGCAGAAGCCAGCTGGACAGTTTTTTCATGGGAAAGGCTGGGATCCTCGGCACACTCTGGATCCTGATCCATCTGTGGTGTTGCTATCTGGTCTTCAGAGTCCATCCTGACCCCACCTTCATCAGGCTGTGGCATGGTTTTCTCAGAAGTATCTTTCTCCTTAATGATATCTAACAGCACAGACTCATCTCCATTCATGGCCCAAGGGTGAAATGCTTGGTAGTGATTAGTAATATCCCAAATAGAAGATGCTTCAAAAATGCAGTCTCTGCATTTATAGGTCTTCATCTCCGTTGGCATCGCTAGGGCAGGAGGGGAAGGATCAGGACCTGCCCAGAGTTTGGTTGCCATGTAGGTATAATCAACATAATGCTCGGGATGTCTCCTTTGGTAATGCACAAGCAAGCCACTTGGCTCTGTGTGTGAATAAATGCACCATTCACAGTGATATCCAGCTTCTATTAAGCCATCCAGAAACGCCCACCTCAGTATGGACGTCACCGTGGCCTTCAGATTCGGGTGGTCTTTCTTTATATGCTTCCTCAGTGCATAGAAGTAAGGGGAGGTGTAGCTGCACTGCCTGCACTTGAGCGCTCTCAGCTTGGACTTGTCCCGCTCGGCGCCGGAGCTGTGGGCGGGCAGGCTGCCCACGGATTTTTTCTGGCCGCGGTCGCAGAGGCTCCTGATGGTGGCCGTGTGCTGCCTGATCACATCCGCGTTGGCTTTGAAGTCGCGGTGCTTCTTCTGGTAGTGGATGAGCACGCCCTTCACGGTGCGGTTCCCGTAGTCACAGTGCTGGCAGAAGAACATCTCGTTCTCGGGAGGGTTCACCGAGCTCTCGGACCCGCCCCGGCCCAGCTGCTGCATAGACACCGGCGGCCTCTGGATGCCGGGGGGCAACTCCCCCGCCCGCATCATGGCCGCGGTCGGCGGGGCCTGCCTGATGTACTTGGCCGTGACCTTGATCTCGGGGTGCCTCTTCTGGTAGTGCACGAGCACGCCCACGACCGAGCGGTTGCTGTAGGAGCAGTGTTTGCAGTAGTAGAGCTCAGTAGAGAGGTCCGCGGGTGGTGGTGGGGGAGCTGGAGACTGAGAAGCCAAGTTGGACAGTTTTGGGGAGATGGGAGCCCCCAGCTCAAATGACATTTGAGCAAGGGCAGAGCCTCTGTCAACAGAGACTACACGCATGGTCTTCTGGATTCTGAAATATGAGGCCTTCTCTTCGGGGTGCTTCTTCTGGTAGTGCACCAAAACTGAATGCATGTTAGGGCTTGCAAATGAACATACATCACAGTCATAAACAACCACAGTGTTGACTGAAGGCTCCTTCTGATTTTCACATTCAGGACTGAAACTCTTGGTAGCACTTTTGTTATAACCAGCTGGCACACCAGTCCCACGTGCCACGGGGGTGGAGGTTGCCATAGTTTTTGGAGCAGAATTCAAGATCTCTCTCAGTGTCTGAGACTCTGTGTTCAGCCCTTCTTGCTGCTCGACAACATAGCTTGAAAATATCATTGCATTGTTAATTTTCACTGTGGGATGCATTCTTTGGTAATGTGGCATTAGGCTTCTAACATTTGGGCTTGTGTAAGAGCAGAAGCGGCAGCGGTAGATCAGATCAGAATGATCAAAGTTCAGTACATTCATAGCCTCAGGATGATGCTCTCCATAATGCTGCTGCAGATCTTCAAAATTCGTGTAGTCAATGTAGCACTCGAGACACCGGTACACTGCACTGTGGTCATTGGGATCCAGGATGTACCTAAAGCTGAATTTAATGTAGGGATGCATTCGCTGGTAGTGGGTGCTAACACTCCTGGCAGATTTGTTGCTGAAATCACAGTGTTTACAATAGTAAAGCCTGCCAGTGTCACTAAACTCCGAATTCTCATTGTTCTGGTCGGTGCCGTACATGTTGGACTGGCTACCCAGAACAGAGGCATTAGGGCTCTGATGATCCTTCATGCTGACAGCAGAGTAGTAGTCCTCCTCATCCTCAGACAAAGTGAGCTCAATCTCCGCCCCATTGGTGGAATTGTAGTCATGCTGCATGCTCCTGAAGCTCGTCTCCTTCTGGGAATCATTAGCCTCTCTGCCCCACATTTGCTGGGGTGCGTACGAACTGGAAACCTCCATCATTGGTTCTGTTTGCTCTTCCTCTCTGTCTAACTCCACCTCTATCTCCACCTCATTGTCCTCTTCCTCTTCCTCATCGTCCTCTACGTTAATCACAGCATCCTCCTGCTGTTTGTTTTGGCTGATCTTGCTCTGCAGGTTGCTGGCTATTTCATCAATTCTAGTCCTCTTTTTCACCGGAGAGAGATCTAACGGGAAGTCATTTGAGACTTTCCTAGGGGCTTTTGCAACAAAGTTATTTTTAGATGAGAGCCCAAGGATGGAGGTCTGGCTCTTCTTCACAGTGCTGGCAGAGGAATGAGCATCTGCCTCGCTCTCCTGCGGTGTGTTTGATGGCGGCCCATCATATTTTGGTAAGTTGTCGCAGAAGGAATGCTTGTGCTGCTGATGAACTCTGAGGCCCTTCAGTGTGGTGGTGGAATAGTTGCACAAAGTGCACTTGTATGGATGCTGTGAATGGGGCTGGGGTGATTGCTGCTGCTGCTGCTGCTGCTGCTGCTGCTGTGGTTGCTGCTGCTGCGGCTGTGGCTGCACAGGTTCCATCATCCCGGCTGACTTCCTGCCGTTGATATTCCCACTCTCGTAAGTCACCGTGCTGTCATTCAGGGACGAGGCGATGCTCTCAGCCTGGGAGTTCATGGTGTCCCAGTCGGATGTTGTTCCTGTGTGACACTGCTTGTGGGCACCCAGCTTCAGAGAGCTCTTGCAGGTGAAGGGGCACTCGTCACACTTGTACACAGCTGTCTTCCCAGAGAGGTGGATGTTCTCAATGTGGCGGGAAATACTTCGGCGGTGCATCGTCAGGAAAGGGCAGAAAGGGCACTGGAACCTGTTCATGTATCTCCTGAAGGGAATTCCCTTTGTTTCCAACAGTTTGTTGCCATCAGATCCCATCAGCTGCTCTGCAGACATTCCTGAGGTCTGGTGATCCATGGAGTTTAAGCCATTCTCACTGTCCATTTCATTTAGCTCTTCATCTGAGCTGGAGTCATTTAGCATACTGCTTGTTTCCAGGTCAGCAGAAGAATTCGTCATATCAGCAATTCCATAGCGAGATCTGTCAGACAAATTAACCATGCCCGAGTTGTGAGGTGACTTAGGTTTCATTTGGGGGTAAGACACAGAAGAAAACTTTGAAGATGTAGAAGAGTTGGGCCTGATAAGTGAATTGCCCATAGATCCCCTGAAGTTTGAGACGTTAGCACTCGACATCTCACGTCCTGTTGTGTTCATGGACATGTAATTCGAGTTTGGAGAGGCACTCTGGGCACTCTTACTCTGCACCTCAGGTGCGCTAGTTCCATCCTGCTGCTGCCTCAGGCTCGACAGGATTTTCACCATGCTGCGGTGCTTCTTCATCATGTGGTCACACCAGCGCTCTCTCCGAGGTGTCTGGTAGCTGCACCACTCACAGCAAAAGTTGCCCCTAGACTTGGTCAGGGGCTTGACCATCGACTCCAAAATGCTCCGCTCCACCACCTCTGCTGGCAGCTCCTTGCAGGGTTCCTGCACTGGCACAGAAGCAGATGTTGATTCAGACACAGCAGCAGCAGCAGCAGCAGAAGGAGCTGAACTCTCTTTCAGGTTGTTTTTGTGATACATTTTCTGGTGCTTAATAATCCTCGCACGCCTGGGTGACTTGTAGGTGCAGAACTGGCAACTGAAAACTTTACCAAACCCTTCATGCATCATGATGTTGTAATTTAGGGAACTAGAAGCTGGTGGCCCCACTGAGCTCCCCCCAGCCTGTGCTCCATGAACCTTCCGTGTGTGCTCTATGAGGAGGTTTTTGGAACGGAAGTAACGCACACAGAACTTGCACTGGAAAAACTTGCTGGTTGGTTTAGGATTTGGAGCCATATGCTGGCCATAGAAAGTCTGGCTCTGGCTATAGTAACTTCCAGTCCCCATCTGACTTGTTGCATTTTGCCCTAAAATGAGAATTAAGGTGTATATGTAAATAAATAAAATAAAATAAAAAGGCTTTTCCTTCACCCACCCTATATGCTCAAGAATGTAACCACACCCTGAACTGACAACAACCGTTCCAGGATTCCCTCACTTACTTATGGTAATATCTATAGACCTGGCAATGGTCAGAAAAGTGACCATTATGCATAATTTCTACATATAAATGACTGTGATGCATTGTTTTGGGTGGATAGTTTCCAAAATTACCTTCTTGGGGGGAAAAAATAAAACTAGTTTCAGTTTGAAAACTAACAAAAGTTGTAATTTTGAGGTGGTTTGTGGTAGTGGAGAACAATCATTAAAAAGCTGAAAATGAAAAAAATCAGTATGAAGAGCCCCATGAAAAGAAGCTGGGAAATAAAACCATCCTCCATGCTTGTATTTGCATGGGGGAAAAGAAAAAATAAAAAAAACAAACAGAACAAAAACAAAAACAAAAACAAAACAAAAAAAAAAAAAAAAAAAAAAAGAAGAAACCACCATGGTCAGAACCAGTACAGCTGGTACTAGATATCTGCTTTGCTGACAGCCATAAAGATAATGCAAATTTCTAAACCACAATAAAGGCAGAAACTAAACCACACTGAAATAAGACATGTAAAATAAGAGTAAGAGCTGAGATCAATCTTGGAGATGAGATTTACCTATGTCATCTGCAATTGCGAATTCATCCTTTACAGAAGAAAATTCAACCTCGGTCTGGTTGCTAGCATTGATGGAACCAGACCTTGGCTGGGTAGGGCTCTCCTCAGAGACATCAGTTGGCTGCAGAAAAGCAGTGTGAACATCCTGAATGTGAGCTTTTAGGTCTTCATAAGATGGAGCTCGAAAATCACAGCCATCACACTGCAGGACCTCCATGGTTCAGGATGATCTTTTACATTAGAAAAATCTGCAAGAAAAACAGGGGAAGGAAAGAAAAAGAAAGATTGAGTTTACAGCAGTGCTTTTGGAACAAATCCTGGAAGCACCAAGGTAACACCAAGCTTTCGATGACTCAGTTATTTGCAGAGATTCCACAAACACAGCAGGGTGAAATTCAACCTTTCCTTACCCTATTAAGAACTGTCTACTCAGATCCACAAGAAGTCCTATCTTGGTAGCTCACAAGCTGCTGACTCGACTCTGTGAACACCCAACTCTGACAAGTGACTACTGATCCAGTGGACTTTGTCCCCTTGGCTTTTCCATTACATAGGGCTGTTATTCAGAATTTGGTCTCATTCAAAGACCACAGCCCACGTGCAGAGAAATGGCACGTTACTCACAGTCATCCACTGGAATTCCCAATCAGAAGACAGCAGCTTCTGCCTTCAGGAGACACACTCTAACCCTCCTGGAAGTTGCCAATTTCTGCCTCATTCACTACCACGCATCGAAAGCTTTCACGGGGATAAATCTGTCTTCTCTTCACAGCATCCTATCAGTCCTGATACTGACAACCTAGACCTAACAGCAGGGTTAGATGCAGTTACTCAAAACCAACGCAGAATACTTTGCTCTGCCTCCCTTCCCCAAGCTTTTAAGGGCACATCCACTCTTTGCTAAAATGTTTACAGTTTCATTTCAGTCCGTTCTAGGGACAAGACCTTTGTGCCTTAGCAGTCTGGGGGATGGAGACAGCCGGAGGAAGGAAAGAACAGCAACGGGACTACCCAGACTGGAAAAGTACAATGGCAACATGACTTACAAAGACTCAAGAGTCATTATGAGTTCCTTGATATATCCAACAGCCCTGCACAACACCTTCAAGTACAAAGCAACACAAGATACAGCTAAGAACTGTGGTTCAGTTGTGACGATTAATCCTGCAACAGAAGGTTGGTTGCACTGCCATGAAGGACAGGAGACACAAAGCACAAGCCAAACAAAAGCCTTAGACCCTCCTACCCTGTGCAGTGCTTAGACACAAGAGCAATCTTCCTATGCTAATACAGCAATTGCCTCTTAAAGCTTCCATGCATGTGCATGACAAACGGAGCATTTCAGAGGTTCAAGACACAACAGCAGCCCAGAGCAATTTAAATTCCATGCGTTTGTTGCATGTCGAGTATGAAGGAGGCAACCTCCAACGTGAGGAGAAAGCTCCAAAACATTAACGTGCAGAAACAAGAGAGGGTACTGCAGCAGGATTTTAGATTAAAGAATGCTTCTTCTGATAGTCTGCTAAAATAAACTTCTAGCAAGTCAAATTCCGGACAGTCTGAGCACAGAAGCTCTCCACATATTTACCTACATTACTTTGCAGGCTGCACTGTTGTCCTTTCTCTCCCCCTACTCCCTCTCACCACCAATAAAGAAAATGAACGCTGCACCAGCTTCTTTTCAGCTAACAAAGTTACAATAATCGAGATACTCAAGCCTTTATGTGCAAGCACCAGACCAAATTGTGTGGAAGAGGGTTGCTATCTGCTCTGGATCAAATTACAGCAGTGAGTGAAGCCCCACCCCACGTCTCCTTTAGCACAGTCCATTAGACCTGAAAACAAATTTTTCCATGGAGCAGACGACTCCTGCATTTAGAGCACTTCACAGAAAAGCAGATCATCCAGTTTTCACTACCCATCCCCCCAAGCTTAGTCCTTTCATCTCAGCCAAACAAGCCACAGCTCCACTGAATGTGTTTATCACACTTTCAAGAGATATGAGCCCCTGCGTCACTGAAGCTTTAAGACTCACTAAGCCGCCCTAGTCCTCTGAGCTTTGGGAGCAGCCATTTTAGCTCAGACAACTCCTGCACTCAGAGCCTCAGAGCTTCTCGCCTGTGCACAACATGGCCTCACTTAGCTCCAGCACACCAGCCCTTTTCTCTTCTTTTTTTCCTCCCTTTTTAAACTCCTCCTCCTAAGGTGATGCTTTAAAAAAATCTCCATTCCCCAGAATCACATCTCCCTTTTCTCCTGCATGGCTTGCCCTCCAAATCGTGTAGCTGCTCTCCCGCTGCGCCCTCCTCAAAGCTGCACCTTCTCTTCTTTCTGCACAAGGCTTGGGTTTCCCCAAACCATCTCCTCAGGGTTGGGTTCCCCTGTCCCATGGGTGACAAAATGTGGCGGTTGTCTCCACAAACGCTGCGTTCACAGCATCAGGACACTGGTCCAAGCAGGAGGAGGAGGAGGAGGAGGAGGAGCGGGGGAGTGAGGGGGGACAGCAGGGGGAAGCCTCCAGCCGGCTCTGTCTCTGGGGAGCTCTCCTGCTTGGCGCAGAAGAGACACCACCCCACTCCCCTGCCAGATTCCAAAGTCTAATGACCTTTGTTAATCACCGCCCAGCCCGTCTGCATCAGCAAACCCTGCCAGCGGATACACCCTTCACACAAAGGCTGTAGCTATGCCTTTTAAGAGAGGTTCTCTGAAAGCTCCATTGTGTGGAAGAGATGAAAAACAACGCGCGAGCACACAAAAATCTCACTCTTGCCCCCCTCAGCCCTCCCCCTCCTCAGCCCCCCGGAAACTTCGGGACCCTTTAGAAACATCACCGCAAAAACGGTCTCAGCTCTGTCTCTTTTGGAAAACTTCAGGCTTGCGAAATAGAAAACTAGAAGAGACACAAACGCTGAGGATATGGAGAAAAAAAAAAAAAAAAAAAAAAAAAAAAAAAAAGACAATTCTGGCAGCTCCAAGAGGTGAAAACCATCACCATCTTCATTCATCTCCAGCACACGCTGTTGCTTGGAGAATGCATCTTTAAGGATGCTGGTTGCCGTCTACACAAGCTTAAACCAAGCATTGTGGTGAGAGATATCATTAATAGCTGCTGATTACAGAACTGATAGAGACTCTCTAATGGGTTCCAGCTTGAATCTCAGCAGGGTCTGTATCACAAAGGCAGCACCAGGTCCAAGAAGAGGTTAATCTTCCTTGCTTACTTGCTGAGTGGACTTCAGTGTGATGTTTGCACCAAGGATCATCTGCTGAGAGCAGGAGGAAGCATTCTGTAAGGGATTCTGCTCTGCCGTTTCCACGTCCTTCTTTAAAATCCCGCCATTGTGCAAGGGCAGAAAACACGCGCTGCTAGTCTGAGCTCACGTTATCAAAAGAAACTGTAGCACAGTGTGCATCTTTCTTCTTTTTATGTCGGCATGGACGCCGCGAGAGATCCACCGACCAGCAAAGAGCATTTTCAAGTGCTGTTGTCAATAAATACCCTGGCAAGGCACATCCCAAAGCCAAGGAGACAAAGCAAGGCTCACACATCTCCATCATGGTCAGCTAAGATAAGGCATTCCATAACCCTTTACATCTAATGTAAGAAAATTTAGGTGGTGTAAAACAGGAGTTACCAAATCTAGCAACTCAGCAGCAGAAGTGTGGGAAGAAAAACCTGAAGCAACCAAAAAAACCCACGATTAAATGAATCTAAATCCCAGAAGCCCTCGAACATATTCACAAAGAATCTCTTGAGACCACATTGCCTATAAATAATATGTGACGTCTAAAATACCCTTACTAATTCAATGCTAACCTCACAAAACATTATTAAAATGCCATTGTCTGGCTAATTTGCATTTACAACCTCTTCTTAAATACATGGCCTTAGTGCTTAAATATGGAAGTATTGTCATTTTTCTTATGAGCAAAAAGATTTCAAAACATTGGGCGATAGTGATTCTCAAAGCCACTGCTTTAAAGACACAAGGTGGTCTCAAATCATCCCCAGCATCCTTCTCCACACTCATAAATGCCTGAGAACATTTGAGACACAGTTGCATTAGATTTTGAGGTTTTAAAAAATCCAAAACAAAAGATAATTGTGCTTGTTGAACAACAGTAATTACAGAATTTGGCAGCAGCCAAAGTAGTACAAATCATTATGTTTAAGTTTGGTTTTAAAGCTTCAAAATACAAAATTAATTGTGAAGCCCAAGGCACTGACCTCAAAATTGAGCTTCTGTGGTTTCACTACCCATCCGTTATATTTTGAGATGGAGTCAGCAGAGCTTCTACAAGTTAAGAATATGCACATGCACAACCACAACTAAAAGGGGCAGTCAGACCACACAACACTCTGTAAGAGCTTCCAGCTCAGCATTAGCAACACTGCATGTGAAACAAAGGCATCTCCAGCTCTCCAGCCCTTCCTCTGCTCCGATGGTCAGAGGCATCTTCATCCCCACCTCACACAACTGCAGGCTGCGCTCACAGCTTTCATTTTACTCGGTGCAAAGGTGGAGCAGAAGAGAAAATTTCTTTTCCCAAGCAGGGACCAGGGAAGTGGTTGAGTCACCCTCCCTGGAGATATTTAGATGTGTGGATGTGTACCTTGGGGGCACAGTTTAGTGGGTGAACACGAGCAGTGCTGGCTGATGGTTGGACTCCATGGTCCTGAGGTTTTTCCAGTCTTCCCCACCCTTCCAGAAATTAACTACCAAAAGCCACGGAAATTTGCCAGCATGTAATTACAGATAAGACAAGCTTTTAAAATTCCCATGAGTAGCACCTCAGGCATTTTTCCCTGCTAGAGAAGCCTGGGTTTTATACCAGTGCCTACAGCTGTGCTGAGGACCTTCCAGCCTTCTGCCTGGACTCCTGGCCAGGTTCAGCCCATATAGCAGAGCTGCTGCTCTGATCTTTGGATTTGGAGTTTGGGGCTTTTTGTTGCTTGATCCTTTCTTCTTAAACACTTTTTATAATGTAAGATCACAGCAGCAAAAATAAGGACTAAACAAGTAAATTCATAGGAGTAATGCAAAAACTTACACAATTGAGAAACTGGAAACCTGAAGGCTATTCCAACTGGAGGATGCCAGCCTCATCTTTCATTTATGAAAGGAAACCCCATAATTAATTAAGAATTCAGAGAATAAATTCAACTCTCAACTACAGTCAGGCAAACTTACTCAACTCATGGGTCTTTTTAAACTACCAAATTCCAGTCAAGCTATTGGAATTCTTGGTCCTCTGAGGACTGTCTTTGGAGTTACTTCCCTGAGCTGGTAACAACATAAACTAAACTGAAAGACCACTTCTTTTTCACTGTTTGGTTTTTGTTTTTTTTTTCTTTTTCATTTGATACAACTGGGTTTTGATAGAAATCAATGGGTTGCGTTACAGCTCTACAATATACATATTTTGTCTTCCTATTTTCTTAGAAAGGAATTAATGATAAATCATCGGTCACAGCTCTAATTATCAATATCTCCATGCATCCAGTTTTGCTTTGTTTGTTCCATTCTGAAACTCAACAATTAAGGACATAAGAGATACATTAGCTGATGCCTGTAATTCCATTCTTCCAGAAAAAATTTCCCTTGACTTACATGGAAATGTGTATCAATATATAAGATATTTTCAGGAAGAACTTTACTATTGGATATTCATTACAAATTAATAGTAAAAACAATCTGAACTGAGAAGACACAAACTCATTTTCTTCCCTAAATGTCCTTATCTAGCTACCTGAAAGAGTGTTTGAACCTGAGGTGGGTTTCAGACCTGATTCCACAAAAGGAGGTCTTCTACACATTCTTTGTACATTATCTTTCAAATTTTTCAGAAATCTTTCTGTCATGGAAAATAGGTTGGCCAAGTTTGCTGATCCCCATACATTTATTTATGTTCCTGAATACAGGCATTTAACATACCAAACATCCACTAAATCTATCACAGCTTTCAGAATCTTCTACATTAAAAAAAAAATACAAATCACGTTATTCTTAAAGCTCACGGAAGAGATGATTCTCATTGCTCCCAGAAGCATGTTTGCATTTTCTTGTTGGCTGTTTTTTTGGTGTTTCTTTGGTTTTGTTTTTTTTTTTTTTCCAGTTCAAGAAAACAAGGATTCATAGAACCTCTCACATGAATGAGATGAATGGATCCAAATGATGGATACAGTGGCATCAACTCAACTGGTGGCCTAGGACTATGACTTCTCAATAAATGGGGTGGAAAAAAAGCAAAACAAATAAACAAAAAAATCCAAAACCCCAGAAAAATGTCGTTATTGAATATTAATACCTATTAGCCATCTCACAGTAAGACCATAGGAGAATAAAGGCACACCATGGGTTTTAGAAGATGGTGTGAAAGGAGAATCAGAGATAGTGGTACCTATCTGTCTGCTTCTGCTGGGGCTTTACTGATTCAAGCTACCTAAGTGCTAATGAATTCTTCTTTTCCCACAAATAATGTTTCTTCTCTTTCTGTTTGTTCTGGGGTCTACACATATATCTGTTCTGTTAAAAAAAGATACATTAAGAGGCCATCCGAATGCCTGAAGGATAATTTCAAACTTCAAACTTTTCAAATAAAAGCAGATTGCAAATAAAATGGCACAATCTTATTAAAAGACAAACTTAGACTGTCATACAAATTACAGTTCTGGCTTTTTTTGTCCCTCTTTCCTTTGGGTTAGCTGTGAGGCAGTATATGATACAGAGCATAGGCAAGAGAGTCTGAGGAAAAAGAACTTCCCTGATGAGAAAGGCTCTCAAACATTAAATGCTCTTGCTCTAAGCAAGGCTAGGATGGGTTCTTCTGATCTTCTGAATTACTTTCAAGGCAAGTTATTAATCCGAACAGAATTCAGAGACACTAAATATATATGTGAGAAAATACAAACAACTGGATGGTCAGAGTAGGACTTTCTCCCTTATTAAGTATGATACTTAATTTGCTGCACAAAACTAGTGTAAGAGGGAGGTGAAACAGCATGGGGCAAAACTTTAGACTAGAAATATGGTTTTACCACTTGGTTCCTGTACTCACAGAACATGAGCCAAGTCATTCACCTCCCTGACACAACACAGCCCCTCAGTGCTCTTCTCCACAGACACACGTGTTCAAGGGGCAAGTGGGCTGGAAAACAGACACCAGAGCCAAGCAGCTTGGCTTTTGTACCCTGCTCATTAGTGCTCCCCATATGGCACAATGGAACTGAATGCACTGAGGTCTGGGGTTTCTAATTTCCAGCCAAGAGAGTATTGTTAATTACCTCGAGTAATGCTGTAGCTGTGAATTAAGAGAAAGGTGCAAACACCGGTGTATGCTGAGTTGAGAGAGAGGGGAAGATGTCAGTAGGTGGTGCTGAAGAACACGGCAGCACCGTGCCCGGGTACTCCAGAAACAACCTAATTCCTTCTCATGCATTGCAAATATGTTCCAGGAGCTTTCACACAAAGGATGCATTACCAGCCTCACCCTGGAAGGAGCAAGGGAGGAGCAGGCTCCTCAGCTTGGCACAACCAAAGATCTCTTCCCTGCCAAGAAAAGTCATAGCTGTTTAAAAGTGGGTCCTGCCAGTGGCAAATCTGATACAACAAACCCCACACATACCCTGCTGGACCATGGGCTGAGAAAACAGTCACAAAGTCGTGTCTAAAGGGAGGAGAGATTATCTCCTGATAGCCATCTGCCCTTGAAACACCCTCCAGTGCCTTTAGAAGTAATCTTGCCGTTCACCCTGAACTCCATGCTCCACTCCATGGTCACTGGCAGTGCTGTGGCTGGTGAGCTGTGAGCTTTAAAAAGGACCAAATCTCAGTCTGCAAGAAGCACGGTATTTTTACAGAGGCTAAATACAGCTTTGTAAACTGGTGACAGAGCTAAACCATGGGAACACAGAAACTGCTGGATTATTTTAGGGGCCACAGAATTTTAATCTTAAAAGATCTGAGATTAGACCAGCCAACACAGCTGGTCTAAAACACATGCAGGCACTCTGAGCGGAGACACAGAGATGAAAATCAAGTCACTAGCACTCAGAAACCCCAAATGAAAAGGGTGAAGCTCTGCTTTGAGCCTCCTGCTGAAAAAATGTGATGCCAAATAAAGCCAGAATATCACTAGCTTGATAGTGTGTGTGAAACCTTGCTTTTCTGGACTCGTGTTCCTCCTCTTAAGTGCAGAAACTGAACTGACCTGATGTAGCTGTGGTGACAGAGATTGAATTTGGCTGGTGAGAGGAGTGATCTACCAGCCAGAGATCACTTCCCTAATCTGGCACTCCATTACCCTGTTTGGTCACTCAATACTCACTGAGAGATGTTCACAGGGCAGTTTGGAACCCAAGGAACATTGCCTGGATCAGGTCCAAGTGAGCCATAGCCCTCTGCCCTGTCTTTCATCACCTGCAAGAGCTCAGCTTCCTAAGTACCCTGGGGAGTAAGGAGAGCTCTCCCTCAGTCCATCCAGAGATCTTACATGCTCCAGAGGTACTTGATAAGTACAAGAGAGCACAGGAAGAGGATGGGAAAGCACATTCAAAGCAGTGGTTTTAATCCCATAAAACCAAAACGCCAGAAGTCATACTCTGTAGCAGCCAGCAAAGCTGGCTGCAACACAACACCACCTCGTGCAATCCCAAACCCACCTCATGCATGACTTCAATTATAAAACAAGATCCACTGCTGAAACCCTGCTGGAGGGTAAGAAAATGCTGATTAACAATGTCTAAAGATTGTTCAGCTCTCCCAGCCTACCCCTCAGAAGCACATGTTTGAGGAGCTGATACTCTGGCTATTTTAACACTGCCTTTGTCTCCAGCTATCCCTCCTCTTTCCCCAAGCTTTCTGCTATATTTGACATTTGCAGAGCAGCAAGCAGAAGCTTCTCTGTCTGCCAGTTCATTTCCTCAGGTAATACAAATCCATCACTGACCCATTTATAATACCAGGCAGAACACACAGTTTTATTTGCCCACTGATTCACACACAGTATGGCAGCCAGCATCTCTGCCCCAGGTGAAAGAATTTACACTTTTCCAGCACTTGACAGATCTCAGACCAGTGATTACCATTAGACCGACACCTTTCTCCCTGCCAACCCCTCCCAAGAGTCCTTTTCCACCTGGACAAGTGAAGGTCCCCTGTCTGTTTTGTGGTGGTGGCAGCAAGATGCTGGTCCTGCCTGCAGAAAAGGAGGAACACGTTACTGCTAACACACTGCCCAAAATACTTTGTCCCAAAAAGCTTCAGATGTAGATAGAGTCCTTTGGATTGCATGTTGAGATGCACTATGAGTGCAATATCCTGGGTCCAAATGAGCACCTTATTTCTTTTGCTCCACCCTTCAGCCCCCATTTTCACTCTCTCCTTCCAGAAATCAAATTTTTGCAGTTGATGTAATAATAAAAAGCTTGAGTGCAAAATACTTAAGATAGCACTCTGGCTCATAATCATAATCATTAATGTGATATATAGACAGCAGACAGGCTCTGGAAGAAACCAAGTGGAGCATGTACAGTGCACTTCAGAATGGAGGAGAAGGGAATTCTGAGTGATCCTGCAATTATAGATCACAACATTTGTGAATTGAGCAGGCTAATGAAAGTTCTCCAGACAGAGAGTGTTTTAATCAAAGAGGAATTAGAAACTATTACATTAAAACCAGGAAAAAACTGTTAGTCCCTGTCTGTAAAAATAATATACTTTGTTATGCAGGTAATAATTAAGAAAAATCTCCCACACAAAAAGGAAAAAGAAAAAAGACACAACCAACCTCTTGTTGACCTGATTTCATGTATTTCCACTAATAAACATCTCATGCCCCTGACTACTATGGATGCATTCAAATCAAGGAGAAATCTAGTATTATAGCTCAGTAGCAGCAGAAATGGTAAGAGATTGAAGTGCCTAATGAAGTTTTTCTGTCCTAGTTTAATCCTTTTTGCTTTAAATAAACTGTTTGAGGGTCAGCCACTGACATACAATTTCTTTTTCTTCCTCCTAAGAAATATTCAAACAGGAAATGGATCATAAAGAATAAAAAATAACTAAGAGTTTCTTTGTAATAAGGGCTTAGTTTATAAGCAACTGCATCCTTCAGAAGCTACATTCCTTGCTAATACGTGGACATTACAGAACTCTTTAGTTTTTTCTCTTCTGCAAGTCCATTACACACCACCTTATTTTTTTTTTTCAGCTGTTGCAAATGCTTTGCATCTAGTGGTTTAAAATTCTGCAACCTTCAAGCTTTAAATTTATCTAGGAAGGTAACAAAATCCAATTTTAGAACAAAATAATCAGTCTCCACTGTCATAAGATGGTTTTGAAGAAGCATTCTCACTTGGTCTTAAAGATACAGGATGACACCTCATAAGAGAAAGTGAAGCAAAAACTTCAGAATATGTAAACAATTGCCAAACTACAAATATAACCCCCAATGTCTCTTGTCACGAGGGAAGTTCAGTTCAAGACTAGTTTATCAAGGTAAAAAGTATCTCTTGATTAAAAAAAACCAAAAAAACAACAAACAAATCAAAAACAAAACCACCCAACAACTAAGTAACCTGGAATCTGCACCCAAATACTTGATTTTTGTGACTGACAAGAGGAGACTGGAAGAGATTTTCAGTTTTCCTGGGCTAAAAAAAGAGATTTTTTTGGGAAATTCAAGGTGCAGAAACTTTTTAAAAAGCACTTGCATGTGGTCCCTAGTAAAAATCTGAGCCTTCTCCAATTAGGGAAAAACAAAATGCCCTTAAAACCACAAGAAAAAGCAGCACAATGGCAGCTCAGGCTTTGTCAGGATTTTGGTTTTGTGTATAATAAGAAGCAATAAAGACAAGCCTCAGGAGATGCATTAAATAAGTGGCGACTAAATTGTCTTCTAATAAGACCTGTCCTCAGAAAAACCCATATTTTGTTGCAAATGTAGTTATATTCTCAAAAAATTGGTGGGACAGTGGCTCTTCAGAAAAGGTATTTTGCTTTTGACTACATGCTTTGGGACCCAAAAAGACTGTTTGGAGCTGCAGTGCCTATGTCTAAATAACTCCATGGCTGGGCAAACCTTGACATTTACTCTGCATGCAGGAGTGGATAGGAGTGGGTAAGATATTTTTAAGTGAAGAAAGATGGGGAAAAAATGTTTAAAAATATGCAAAAAGAAACCCAGAAGATTGAAGCCCTGTGGTGGTTTAAAATCCATCTGTACACCAAACAGAACTTTCAGCCTGATGAGATCCAAACAGAATTATGAAATATAGCTTGTCTTTTTAATCTGGAAAATTCAGAAGTAATGTTCTGAAAGCAAAGGAAGAGTTTTCTGGCTTTCAGTGATTTCAACAAAGTAAATTCACTATGATAATGCAAAGACACAAATGCTGCATTCCACAGTTCCAAAGCAAATGGGTAGCTAATTCCTATTATCTTTACTGATTATTGAAGAACCATTAAAAAAAAAGGAAACAACGTTTGATTTAAAGGGAAGACACTTAAAACCTTCCCAGCTTGCTGCTTTCCAAGACTTACATCTAAGTATTTTCAGTAGATCAAGTGTCATTGAATCGTCCAGCTCAAGGAAATTTTTAAAAAGTTCAAAGTAGAACCACACAAAGAATTCTATTTTGTTCTTACTAAAGGATGGAAACAAGCAAGCAAGGAAAAAAAAACAACAAAACCTAAAGTGCAAAGACCTATGTTAGACTCTACTCTTAAAAAAAATATATATATTTATGGTGGTTGAAAAGGACAGGGTGCTGTCTTTTCATTTAGAAATGGAGAGGAGACAAGGACAATCATATATGTACACCACATTCTCCTTGTATTAAGAGTCCAGCCAAGTGAACAGCTCTTGAGACACAGCATTCAGCAGCACCACTTGCCAGTCAGGTGCATCTCCTCCCTGTTTCTTTCATCCCAAAAGAGGCACACATCAACCTGATGACACCAGAATTCATACAGAGTATTCTGAGACATTTGGTTTGTTTTTAGCCAATGTCCTTGAACAGAATGCAAGAAAAAAAAAGAACATAACATGGATTGCAGTCCACTCTAGACTTTTTTCTCTCTTAAAAGTCGTTGGAATAAAAGGCATTTGTGCATTTTTTAATTCATTTCTAGCAACAAGCATTCATTCAGGCGTGGGTTCTTGTTTGCAGGAATGCACGCAGAGTCAAAGTTCCACATTAATTTATGACCTCATTGACAAAGTGTCTATGGGAGAAGTGTACAATCAGTTCTACGCAAATTTCATTTTCCCTTCTGCTGTTTATGGAACACTGGAGCATGACAAAAGACAGAATCATATGTTTCAGGTTTCCATTCATTTATCACAGACAAGTCATTAAAGTCAGCAGAAGTGACTTGCTCTTAGAGGGAGCAAAGACTGAAGTATCTCCCTGGTTTCAAATGGCTGCAAGTTCAAAATGAGATCTGAAGGCTCATGATTTTAAGTTGCACGTAAGAAACAAACAGGCACATGTAAGTATTTCAGGCAGCAATACTGACAGTCTGTTCCATCCAGTCACAACCTATTTATTTGATTCATGAAGTTCAGGCCACACTTGTTGGTGGGATCTGTGTGAAAAGGAAGTTGTGTGAGTCTGCACCACAAAAAAACCTTCTTCCTTTACCTTGTAGTGGAGAACCACAAAGAAGTGAAGCAGCCTGGCTCCAGATCACACAGCTGGTCTGTGGCACAGCCAGCAGCTCAAATGGCTTTCCAGACTCCAGCCTTTCCCTGTGAGGCCACACTACCTTCCTGTGTCACTGTCCCTTGAACCCACTCCTAACATTCCACAAGAAGAAGAAATGAAAAAGCTCTCCAGCATGGGCAGAAGTTGTAATTCCAGAAAGAAGGATAAATCAAAACACCACACACAGGGGTACAACTGATGCTCTTTATTTATCTTTGTATTTATTTTCTAGCTGGAGTTGCCATTTCCACTTTTCTGCACAGAATCCAGGCCTTTTGCTGAAGAATTTAGGTCAACTCGGCAAAATGTCTCCAGAGCTGCAGAGAAGAATTACAGTGTAGATGGAGTTTGGGATTGGTGAACATGGTCTAACCCTCATATTTCTTGATATTGCAGTGGAGGATGCACATGGAAAAAAAAAACTCATTTTTTAGGGGAGCTTTATATGTAGGTGAGAAAGAATTTTTGTTTTGCAGGGTTGGCAGCTAATAAAACTTAAATTCTTGGATGATCTGAGAGGCTTCTCTCTTAATAAGATTTTGCCCAAACTGCTGAATCTTTCTTCCCAAACTCTTCTAAATAATCATCAACATAATATTAATTCTGTTCCAGCAAGTAATCTGGACAAAACCTCATCAACACTTACTAGCAGTCATCAGAGTCTCCTTTATAGCACCTTCATAAAGACACCTGCAAGAGGAACTCTCTGGGTCTTCCTCAATGTCTTTTTTTTAAGCAGGAGATATTCAAGACCATAGAAGAGGAAGTTTGATTTAATCAGACCTCTCTTTCACACATGCTAGCTGGATCCACAAAGCCTGTGAACACTTCCACTCCACCCTGGCTGAACAAAATTTATGACGGCAGCAAACCAAGCAATGAGTTTTCACATGCTGACAGTTGCACCTATCCTTCATTGTTTGTACATCACCACAAGCAAGACACAGTTATTTTATAGATTTTTTTTAAATGCTTAGGTCGCATGAGAATCACGTCTTATAAAACCTTTAGGCTACACATCACCTTCAGCCTATGTTCAACCATAGGATGTGAAGCTACTATGATTCTTCTGAAAATACGGTTTTTTGATAAAATAACTGCTCCATACTGAGAGTCTGGATGTCTAAGAAAACACATCTTTCCAAAAGGCTCTGTGCTCAGAGCCATGCACAGCCTACCATGGACTCCTGATCACGTTTCATGTGAACCCAAACTCTGCAAAAGGAGCTCACAGATACAGAGCAGCCTCTGTAGTAATCCAAGGAAGCACACTGAGCATGCTTCATCCTATGTCTGCAAAGCAGAACCAGCCTGAGCTCTGCCAAAAGCCAAGTGTGTCATGAGCAGCTGTGACTGCTACTTTTCCTGGGCAGAGATGAGGAAAAAGACCTCTTCTTTGGGTGTTTTTTGTTTTGCTCTTTTATTTTTTTCTGCCTGTAGCTGCCAGCTGAGATACAGAAACAAACTTTCTTGGTGCACTAGGAAGACACCTGGCTAAAAACTCACGCAGTCAAAAGCATGGGCTCCAATCTTCCAGCACACCTGAGGTGGGGCACAGGCAGATAAGGCTGTGCACAGCTGCCTCCTGCACACAGTTTCTGCCAGTGACACCTGAGAGAAAGACAATCCCAGCTGCTCCACACCCAGACCTTGGAGGAACCCGGTTTCCCACCCTGACCAGCCCAGCTCACAGTCACGATGGGAGCTGGTGTGGGATCAGCAGGCAAGGAAGGGTTAAATCTTTCACCTTCTTCATCCCTCTCCACATTCACAATTAATGAAGAATTGTATCTTCCTAGGTTCCTAGACTTGTTTGTCTGAGTAGAGTCACCCTTTCTTTCAAAAGACCATTCCTTTCTAACATAACTTACCTCACTTTCCAAGCTGTATTCCTGGCACTAAGCCATACCTTTCTGCTTTTCTATCACAAATTATTCTTCCTGGTCTGTCCGCTATCTCCTCTGTATGCCTCTCAATCTCCAGGTGTTTTAGAAAGATGATCTGATCATTTGCTACTTCTACACTCCAACATGCCAGCAACATGGCTTTGAAGCCAAAATAGTTGGTCCTTCCTTTCCTCTGAAGGTGTTTGCCATCCTGGTCACTTAGCACTGACATAAAAAGTATGACATAAAAGCCACTGTTTTCTCTTTTAAGAAGGGAGCACGTTCTCAAAAAAGACTGCTCAGCTCAGACCCCTAACTTAGAAGAGCAGAGAAAATGTGGGAGAGGGAAGGGAGGGCTGGGCAGAGCCTAAGCAGGCATCACCAGGAATGACTGGCAGCTGTCTGTGCCCCAACCTGCTGCTGCTGCTGCCGAGGGGCTCCCCTGCACACCAGAAACTGGCATCTGAGGGTACAGAAGCCTTGTATTTCCTCCTGTTTCCTTTTGAGGAACAAGGCTCCCTCTCATTGTCTGCTGCTCTGGGCTCTGTAACTGATACAACCGTGGCCAGCCAAGGTCCTGCGTATGTGCGTGCGTGTGTGTTTGCTATGTCTGGAGCCTCAGGAAGGCAGCCTGGTATTTTATTTTTAAACGTTGGCTCCTGTTGCACTGCCCCACATATAATGGCTCCACTCCTGAAGGTTGGATAGTCTTCTGCTATCAGTTTTCAAAGAAAAACAAAGCCACCCAAGCCAATGCCACCAAGAGAACAGGAGCAAAGTTCTCGCCTGAAGATTTTCATTCTCACAAAAAAATCTCAAGAGATCACAAAAAATATCAAGCTGTCAGTGTCATCCCAGCTTCATGCTGCTCTATTGTTGGAAGCTGTAGAATATTGTGCAAGTCCCAGCAACTGCTGTGGTTTTAGAAACGTCTCTAGGTTTTTATTTCTAGAAATTTGCTGGAGTTCTGCCAGTTTTCCCCAGCTGAAGACCAGAGCTTTATGTGGATCACTACAGCCTTTTATTATGAAGTTGAGGGTTGAAACAGGAGTGAGTTTCTCCCCACCTGAAAGCAGAACCTGCAGTGGATCTCCCAGGTCTCAGAGGCTGAAAGAAGCAGAACCCAGACATGCTAATCAGGGGCTGGTGCTATGGTTCACCCTCCCTGGAGAGCCTGCCCTTCAGATATGTTGCAATACTGATATAATATAAGCCACCTGAGCTACAAGATCATTTCAGCAGTGAAGGTTCACTGCCAAAAAAGAAAAAAGTATTGTTTACTTTTCAGCTGAGCACACAGGGTCTATATCTGTAGGCTTGATTACTAGAAGAGAATTGTTCAAGATGAAGACAAGAGGACTTGCACCGTGCCTGGGAGAAAAGATTTGACACAGAATATGGGAGAGAAATTGAGAAAAAGTGGTTTGTCAAGAAGTCGTCTTTTTATATCTTATATTATCTTTACTTGCATTTCATGATGGGACACCACTAATCAGAGTGTTATTTACAGGTTAAAATAGTCACTCATTCCAAAAACAAGGGGAACAGCTTCAACATCTTTCTCCTTCTTCATTCCTGATCTCCTTTCTTCTCGCATTGGCTTCTAGCTCCTTCAGTCAGACTGCTGCCATACAGAGTTCTGAATCTTGAAAGAACCCTTCCAGAACTGGAACTACAAATTAAGAATTGAAAACAACCTGTCAGTTAGGGAATCAAAATTCACCTTCATCCTGCTGCAGTAAATGTTTTATAAAGTAAAAAAAAAAAAAATTAAAAAAAAAAAGCTTTTACAGTGAGGCCTCTACTGCTGACCTTCAAAACTACTTTTCCCCCCTGAAACTGACTTGTTTTTGCATCAGTTATCAAAAAGAGGGTCTAATGATAATGCTTACTATTAAAGTCTTTTATAAGCACAGAAGACAAAATGATCTAATCTTTAGGCTTCCTACATTTATCACCCTTGACAGACCACAACCTAAGACTTTGAGAGATGATGACTAACAAAAAAGTGAAACCAAATTACTAGTGAAATCACTGAGACCCTCAAATCTACTGAAATGCATTTACAATAATAATGCTACTGCTAATAATAATTTCAGATGGCTTGGTTGGGCTGTCGATAGAATGTTAGGTTACCCCAGGAAACTGACATCTTGACAAATTATGATTGGGTTTTTGTGCAACAATCTCCTCTATGGTGACTACAGGGCAAAAGCCTCTTGTTCCCATCTGTAAAACCAGGACTAAAGTTCGGGGTGACTAAAGTGCTGCTGAGTTCCAGAGGAAACTAGAGATCTTCCTCCTGGGGACTTTATTTATCCTTTAGAAATTACTATGTGAAAGTCTACAGTAGCTCTGTCAGGACTTTTAAAAAAAAAAAAACAAAACTGTTTCCTTTTTTTCCCCTGCTGTAGAGACAACAGAAAAATGCATCTGCCTGTGAAGAAGAAACCAGCTTCCACCAACCTTCTGCACAGATTCCACTTGGAAAACAAAATGCAAATCACTAGTTTTAAGCCTAAAATGGAGATATGAAGGAAAACCCAATACAGATAATCAAGCCCTAACTCATAACCACAAACCCACAGTCAGCCTTATCATTTCACCTAATTTGGTTTATTTGCTTCCCATTCCTTTGCCAGGTGAGAAAGAATCTTCTTGCACGTTCTGGTAGGACACAACCACCCGCCGGGCTCCCTGCAGCTCCCTGCAGCAGGATTCTCATCAGATGTGCTTTAATGCCTAAACTGAGATAGCAGTGCTGGGAGTCATCCTGCTGAAGGTCCAGCTTTTACAGCTACACAACTTGTCCACGCAATCAAAGCTGTCTCCCACCACAGCATCTGAGAAGAAACTACACTTGGCCCCTTAAAGCTTTCGCAGTGCTTCAGAAATTACAGTATCTTTAAACTTTTTTCTGCAATTCAATTGAAAATTAAGATTTTTTTTACATAATGAGCATCTTTCTAGTCTTAGGTTCCAGCCACTGCATCTTTTTACAGCTTCATACAGACTCCAGATTCCTGTAATACTGTACACAGACAGGCAAATTGGCTGCTTTTAGTCCTCCAAATGTCACCCCTGAAAATGTCTGAAAGGGAGGAATGGACTACCTGAAAGCTCTCATGGTGAGGCACAATTTTCCAGACTTCAAATCTTTACTATCACAAGCATTTCCAGACTAGTGCTCTTAGCTATTCTAACTGTTTTAAATATCTACTACGTTGCAGGATCACTTTTTTTATTTTTTAATCTAAAAGAAAGGCAGGAGTCTTCCTTCAAGTCCACACAGGGTACAAAGTCAACACATTTCTTGAGTGAGTCATGGACCACTTTCTGTTTCACATTTTCTGTCTTTTACAGATACAACTGAATGACAAGCTTTTAGGTCTGGCACAATAAAAAAAACATAAATTACTGGCATAGAATACAGACAGAAAAAAGGAAAAGTCTCTTTAAAGCTGTCAGATACTCTTTTTGTCTGATATGTGGGATGCTTTTGTTTTGAATGGAATGGGTCCAAAATACAAAGGAAAACCCTTGCTTATCTCTTTGGAATCAGGGGCTCTCAAAGGCACAGCACTGGTGTTATTTGTTTGATACATCAAAGCAAGTTCATTACTTACTTCAATCTTGGAAAGGTCCAAAAGTCTTCTGATACACCAGAAAAGCCAATGGCCAAGGAGATCTATGACCCTCCTGCACTTTCATCCCACAAACCCTTTCTCCTGAAGCTGCAAAAAAACCAAATGCCTCCATCTGGATGATTCCTGAGGCACTGACCCAATTCTCAATCCCTTTTACTTGGGGGGAGGGGAACACAAAAACAAAAAACAAACCATGAAAGAAGTCAGAAGTAGATCTAAACGTGGTAAAAATACACGTTTTGATAATTTATCTCCGTCAGCTCAGCTCCACAGTCAACATTTGATGACAGCCCAAAAGTCTGTTGGAGTCTTTTAAGTGTAATTGATAAATTCCAAAAGTCAAGTTTTGTCCACAGAAACTAACAGATGCCTGAGAACCCAAGCATTCAGCCCCAGCAGTTGCTGTCATTCAAAGTTTCATGCTTTCCATGCTTCCTCTTTGATTTAGGCCATAATATAGGTTTTTTGTTCTGGTTTGGGTTTTTGTTTGTTTGGCTGGTTGGTTGGTTTGGTTTGGTTTGTGGTTTTTTTGGCAAAAGCATGATCAGCTTTATGACTGGCTCAGTGCTCTGAATTTTCAGATAGCAGAGATTGGTCCAGCTGTCTTATATCTTAAGGAGTCGTATTACTAAGAAAATAACAAAAATATCCCACAAAGATAAGATCTACCTAATATAAATTTGGGAATGTAACAGCTTCAAAGGATACTTTTTTCAAGATCTCCAAAACTAGCCAAGATCCTCTGCTGTCCCTCCTACTTCCTGAAGAGGTGAGTAAGCAAAAGATTGTAAGAAATCATTTTGCAGCTTTCACTGACATGCAATTGACCTTTTAATCTCTGCTTTGCACCAGGCTGATGCTGTTCTTTCACTTCTAGACCCAAAACTTTATCACTTGAAAGAATACTCCTCTTTTTTTTTTTTTTTTTTTTTTTTTGGTGAGATTTATGTGCAACCACGAGATATTTTTTCCCTTGTCCTCACACTCAGGCATGGATTGAAAGCTCATTGAACTCCTTCCTCTAGACATTTTTGGAATACAAACATTTTTGATCACTCTGTCCAAATAATACTGGCTTAGTTTAGACACAGTTTGCAACCATGGTTGAATAGAGGAACAACACCAGTGGTGTTATTTCCTGTCCCCAGTATTATTCTCGTTAGGTCAAAGAAGCTGGAAACACATGCTGGTGGTTTTTGGGTCAAATCCAGCATGGCACATCCTCTGGGATGGCTTTTTAGCCTCTGCTGAGGATAAGCAGAGGGAACAGAGAGGTGAGCTGAGAAGTGGCTGAAGGGCAGGTCTGAGAGAATGTGACCAGTGACACAGAGTCCTGTAATTAGTGGTGTCCCCAGAGTTTGGTACTGGGTCCAGTATTGTTTAATGGCTTGGGACAGAGCATCCCCTCAGCAAATTTACTGATGACACAAAACTGGGAGTGGCTGATGCCCTGAGATGCTGTGCTGCTCTTCTCAAGAGCCTCCAGAGCCTGAAGCGATGGGTAGAGCAGAATCTTTTGAAGTACAAAAATGCAGTGTCCTGAACCTGCAATAACCCCAGGCACCAGCACAGGCCAGGTTGATCTGCAGGCAAACAGCTCTGCAGAGAAGGACCTGGAGGTCCTGGGGGACAAACAGCTGTCCCTGAGCCAGCAAAGTGTCCTGGGGACAAGAAGACCAATGGGAACCTGGAGTGCACTTGGAAAGGCACGGCTGAGAGGTCAGGGAGGGATCCTGCCCCTCTGCCCAGCCCTGGAAGGCACCTCTGGAGTGCTGTGTCCAGCTCTGGGCTCCTCAGGGCAGGAGGGACACAGAGCTCCTGCAGTGGGTGCAGCAAAGGCTGTGGAGGTCAGGAAGGGCCTGGAGCATCCCCCACGCGAGGAAAGGCTGAGGCAGCTGGGGCTGCCTCTTGAGAAGAGACAACAAGACGTTGGACCAGATGACCTCCAGTGGTCCCTTTCGAACCTGACCCTTGCTGTGATTCTGTGTGATTCTGTGAATTTTCACAATTGCTTTTGGACACTAAACATGCCAGTCATGGCAGCCCAGCCATCACACATTTGAAAGTTTCAACAGAGGCTTCCAATCAGGAGAATCTAATGACTTTCTGATGGGGTTTTTTTTAAGTGGGCTTCTAAAGCAGCAGCTTTGTTCCCAGTGCACGTTGATGATGGACTGTCAGCATCCTGTGGAATTAATTTACGTCTCTTTTGGATTGACAGAATCTTCTAGACTGTTCATGGGAAACCAAAGGGCAGAAGGGATCTTATGGATGACAAAGACCCATTCTGTTATTACAGACACACATCTAATCTCCATTAATCTAAAGAAAAATAGTATGTTTGCTAAAAAAAATATGACTGCTGATATCTGAGCCAAGGAATGCTTAAACTGGTTCCATACGAAAGCTTTCTGATCATGGTGCACCTAACTGCTAGCATTTTCTAGTCCCAGTGACCAAGCAAAAGGGTAATATACAGAGATCTACCCAGTCAGGTTACTGATATAAATTCTACACCCCTCCCTCCAAAGGATTCATTTCTCAGCTGAAATACCCCTTGGGGCTGGAAGCCATATATTATAGTTCTGAAATGTAAAGTAACCCTCAATTCCACTCAGCTTATCAAAAATCCCTGCCATCTCACTCCCCGTTCTCACATTTCCTGGTCTTCATTATGCCTTTAAAAAGAGAGATTGCAATGAAAATCCCAGTTGAGTTAATCTGACAGCTGGAGCATGAAAAACCCAAGAATCTCCCAAGCAGAAGGTTCTGACCGCCCCAGTAATTCATCAGTCCAATCCTTCCTATGCAAAAATCCCTCAGGAACACAACTGAGAGGTGTCCCAGAACACACAGACTATTCAGGAGAAAAAGGAGAAATAGAAAAAAAAGGAGAAAGAAAAAAAAAAGTATAGAAGAAGTGTCAAGCAGAAGGTCAGAGTTCACTGGATTTAAAGACCCACTGACCTTGCTTCAGGATACACTTGGTCCCATATTCCAGGCCTGGAAGATTTCACCAGTTTCCTAATTACAGATCAGATTTTCTAGGCAGGCTACAGAAGTGAAAGTGCTCCTTCAACACCAGAAGTCCACTGCCACATTTTCCTACTATGAGCTTGTCAGCCTGCCAATGCAGAGAACTTCTAGAACTCCTCCTTGCTCTCTTCCCACAGAACACAAAGCAGCATATTCCTTCAGAAGCCCTATTCAAACCTCCTTTCTTCTCCATGAGCCTGCATCTTTGAGACAATGGATAAGAGGAGGCGGACCACTTCCGCCATTCATTTGCTCAGCCTGCTGAAACGTCAGATCTGTCTGATCTTGCAGCAGAAGCATTATCCTTTGTTCTGATCAGGTTGCACAAATAGCTGTGCTTGTGTCAGTCGCAGAGCAGAGGTTTTTCTTTTTTTTTTTCTTCTTTTCTTCTTTTCTTTTTTTTTTTTCAATGACCAATATGATTTATTGGCTCACACAACACATTGTGTCCTGCTAAAAATGTTGCAGTTTTGTTTTCCACCAAGCAGCTCTCCTACCAAAAAAAACTCAGTTCAGTGTTACAAGCTAAGGAAGAAGAGGAAACTGCACAAAGCTGTTGGTACATGTATCCTAGAAGAAAGTGCCAAAATATTCCCAGCCTGACACAAATGAGCACAGATCCACCAGAAGCACTTGAAGGAGCTTGAGTTGAAGGAGTTAGAGTGGCACAAGATTACTACAACTCCCAGGACATCCCACCATTCCTCTGAAGGTTGGGGACTCCTCATCAGCAACAGCTGCCTTGGCGTGTCCTGACAGTTTACTGCTTCCCACACAGACAAATTGGGCTGGCCCCAGCCACCCCCACTGCTGTGGTGACATACAGAATTCACACCTGGAATGCTTGCAAGCCATCTGCAACCGAGGAGACAAAGGTTGGCCACTGCCAGGTTGTGTGAACACCCATCGTGGTGCTGTCTGATGAGCAGTCCAGTTTCTTACACTGACAGAAGAAAAATAAATTGCCAGCCTCTACTGATAGAGTCCTGAGCTCTCGAGAGGTTACAAAATGCGACTTTAATTTTCCCTTCCCACACTTGCTTATGAAAACCGTTGTTATCATACATCCTTCCTCTTCCTAGGACAGAAAACCAAGTCAACCAGAAAATACATCCAGTAAGTTCTTCAGAACTTCAGCAGGTCTGAAATTCTTATTCAGGTTGGAGGCTGAACTTTACCTACTACCTCCAAATTTCTTGTATTTTTGTCTAAGTGTATATGCATGAGTATGTTGTCTCTGTTATCATGTAAAAGCTCAAATACTCATTTCTGGCTTCCAGCCAGCATTTAGAAAGGAAAAAAAATTTGCTAATCCATGGTTGCAATGGAAAAAACACCTACCACAGAGAAAAAAATCCTCCTGCCTTTAGCCAAATCTAATCTAATCTTTTCTCACAGCTGTAATATCACTCTGAATGCTTCACTACCTAACTTTAGCTTCATATACAGAGCATGGGGAATTATTGATACAAACCTTTTGTACAAGGCCAGCCTGGAAAAAAAAGCAAACCCCACCATCAGTGGCTGTGTTTAACATACCTCAGTCTGCCATCAGAATCAATACAGTTCCATGAAGACATTGCCATTTTTAGTAACTACGATACCCTCCAAAACGCAACAGCATTATAAGATTTCTGTTTCATAGAGGCTTTGATGTTCCATCTATTATTCCAGTCTTTAGCACATATTTTATATTAGAATGCATTCCAGGAGGCATATGGCAATAGAAGTAGGTCAACAATTAACCAAATAACAGGAAGCTGCTCCGCAGAGCACACCCTTCAAAAAGCCCTCTTAATGAGCTGGCTCTTCAGAGTGTGTCCTTCAGTAAGGTTGCAGCTAACTGTTCCACAGGATTTTCCTTAAAGACACAAGGTCACCCAAGGCAAGTGATTTATGGACATGACAGACTCTGAAGAGCCATCCCAGAGTGTGAAAGCATCTGGGTCACATGTTGAGATGAAGAACAATCCACAGTCAAGCATGGGACAATGAATACCAGGAACCAGCTCCAATAATTTCCTCATCTTACATGTGAGCAGAGCCCATTGCACCATTAATCTGCTTCCACAATTTCACAGGAAAAGAGCAAAGCCTTTGTAGAGTCTGTAGAGTTGTAAATAAAAGATTTAGCATCTCTCTGTCTGGATGAGTCAATTCCATATTCTTGCAAGGTTTGGGAGAAAAAACGGCTGATATTAAGCCTTGCAAGTCAGTATCTGACTAAATTCACCATGTCCTGCTTTGTCTTTGATCTCGTTGAGATACGTGCATTTAACATCATCTGCTGAATCCAGCAGAAGAAAAAGCCCATCATCATTGCTGATATCTACATCTGTTCCACCTTAATCTCACCAATTGCTTCCACTAAACATCACATTCTAAGCAACCACAGGTGCCCAAGATTTAAAGAGAAGTTTTTAGGATTGAGAAGCATCAGGCACCACAGAACAGAATCCATGAGTAACATGGAAGTTAGAAAAAGCTCTGATTCATATTATACTGTCAACAAAGCAGTAGAGATGGCCTGATCAAGTTGTTTTTAAACAAATAAAAGGCAAACACTTGCCAGCAGTCTAATTGAAAGGAAGTTTGCCACTGATATCCATCACATAACTGTTGCAATAACATGATAACTCAACAGCCACGAACCACAAAGCAGTGTAAACTTTACAAATTCAAAAAAGTCACCATCCACTATATGACCATAACCTAGTCTTGACACTAGGTGCATATGGATACCAATATTAATTTTCTGATACTCTCATAAAAAATAGATACAGTCTTTTATGTCTTTATCATAGTCTTTCTTCTAGACAGCACCTCTACAAAACAAAACATTCAGAGATCCTGAAGTCATTATTTACCCAAACAAAGCTAACAATACAAAACAACCTCTCTACACCATTGTCAGGGCTAGTCTTGTATTTCTCTGTAATTTCCAATAGGAACGATTGCTGTAATCACACATGTATATATATATATATATATATATATATATATCTCAAGAGTTTCCCCATCTTTCCATCTAGGGTAGTTCACGTGTGACAAAAATAAAAGGCAAAAAAAAAGCCTCTGTCTAACAGACATTCTTATGCTAGAGCCTTCATAACTGAGAACTCTTCAACCAAATGTTTGTGAGGTGGGAACTCAGGTGCATCTTTCTGGAGGTGGATCCTGCTGGTTCACCAGATAATAATTCCAGTTCCTAATTACAGGCACAGGAAATGATAAGGCATCCATGATGACTGAGAAAACAGTCAGTGTGTGTGATCATATGTCCCTGCAGATTGCTTTGTATCTTAAGCGACAGCTCCTTGCTGAAACAGGCTAACTCAGTGGAAGACTGCCAAGCATGCTGTGGTGAGATTATCATCTTAGTAGTTATTTATAATAAACTATCTTCAGCAAGTAGCACCTTTTTCAGTAGGAAAAAAGTCAAGGACAATGTATTTTCTTCGCAGTACAGAGATGGTGTATGAGAAAATGTGCAAA
The DNA here is from genome assembly GCA_034336665.1 of Luscinia megarhynchos. Classification (NCBI taxonomy): domain Eukaryota; kingdom Metazoa; phylum Chordata; class Aves; order Passeriformes; family Muscicapidae; genus Luscinia; species Luscinia megarhynchos. Next base: position 59,666,087 of record CM067592.1, read on the forward strand.
CAATATCTGGTGGCATTGTTCATTTGCATACGAAGAAGCACTTCTGATGAACATTCTTCCAGCATGTTCTGTGAACCGTTCCAACACCACTAGAAAAAGCACAAAATTACCAGCCACTATAAAGTACAACCTGCAATGGAAATTACATGGGTAAACAGAACAGAGTGGCCATGCTTTATTTCTAAAAAAAATCTTTTGATTTGCCTGCATCCTTAATACCTCTGGTGATGAAACAGCCACTCATGGCATATCCATGGAACCAAGAAGGAGTTCTGCCCTGAGAGGTGATGTGGTGATGTTTGAGTCTCATATAACTCCTCAGTGTCATTTATTTGCAAGTGCACCTACGCAGAAGTGCCAGAGTCCCATAGCTCCAAACAAAAAATCTGAACAGGGCCAGTGGAGCATTTTTAAGGATGGAGTTACTGCAGAACAGAACAAACAGTCTTCACACACAAGCCATGTTTTATATGCATCCCCTCCTCCTATCAACAAATTGCAACTGGGAAAACATACCTGTGGGTTGACTACTCCCACACTCCCACTCCAGTCCTTAGGAACACATGAAGAAACTCATGCTTTTGCAGGGCTGCCACAGAACAGCGTCTAAGACAAGGATTCATTCAAGGGGATCTGTAATATATTCTCTGAAGAGCCTGCTGAACAGGCAATGGAAACCATGAGGGCTCTGATTATGAAGTTCAGCTCTGCTGTGCCCATCAAGAAGCAAGCTCTGGTTTCCTTCCAGAGTTTCCTAGGCAGCAGCTACAGAAAGGTGTTTCCAAATGCTATGGGTGAAAAAGAAGCCGTAAACTTGTTGACCAGTGTGTGGCTGAGCTGACAAAAGACACATCACCAGATTTTTTAAGTCCATTTTAAGCTTATTTAGAAATCCGTCTTCTGCAGATTTAGACAGACGCATAACAATATTTGGCTCCTCAAAAACAAACAAACAAACAAAAAAAACCAAAAACCAAGAAACAAAAACAGGAAAAAAAGCACACACACAAAAAAAAAAAAAAAAATCCAACCAAGAAAAGAAACAAAAAACCTAACCAAACAAAAGAAAAAAAAACAACACAAAACAAAACAGCACAGTGTTAGCCAAATAGGAAAAAGGTGTTCTAAAGGTGCATTTCTGGTAAAAAGAAATCAACAACAGTTACAGTAGCTTTCTATAGTTTCTGAGTAATTACAGAGTTTGAAGATCTACACAATACCAGAGCATTTCATACCTTCTGCATTTCACAGCTGCAGTTCAATGTTCTCAAATGGTTACAGCTTTTGAACAAACTGTGTCTGCACTAAAGCCGAAAGGATCTAGTGGAGCTTCATCTGAAGCTCAGGACTTGCACGACTGAACTCTCCTCTTTCTCCAGATGTGTGCAGCCCTTCAGCCTCATCCCAGCCCCTTTTATAATCCATCAGACATGCTTTTGGAGTGCACTTCAGTGCTTTGTGTTTGGTTTGTTTTTTTTTAAAAAAGAAACATACACACAAAACAACAAAACCCCAAGCAAATAAAAACAAAACCAAGAAAAAAATCCCCACAGGTTCAGAAAGAGAGAGGAAGAAATTAAACCCTACTGGACTAAAGTTTCAAGATGACAAAGCAGAACATAATTGTTTAATACGAAGTATGAAAGCAGCACAAAAGGACAAAATGCAGCAGGGGTGAGAAAAAAAATCTCTTTGGGCTTCCTGCACTGGCATGAAATGGCTGCTTTCCTTCTTACTGCCAGCTCCCATGCTTCATGTTGACATTACACATCCTGTGCTGTAGATCCACCCCCATGCTGATGCTTGCCCAACAGAATTATCTCCTGCGTCACAGCAGTGGTAGCAGAACTGCTGGCTCTGCAGATCCGAGAGCACCATTTCAATGCCTAACACACGCAGCAACTGGACACACTACCAGACATTCTGGGCTGGTTCGTGGCACTCTCAGTGCTGCACTGCTTTGCCTAACCTTCTGCTAGCCAGATGGCCTGCTCTCTCCCCTTGGGATCAAACCATTAAGTTTTACTTTATTAATCTCTACCAAAACGCAGGAACAGTTTGGAGCACTCATATCTGGTTTATCTCCAACAGGGTTGCTAAGATGAAAATGACCTAAAAATAACTAGAAACACTGCTTCACACCAACAGAGAACAAGACCTTTTGGAGTAAATACTTAAATGATCTGCCAGATGAACCACCACAGCAGCATGAACCACATAGATAGGAACCTGTATTATGCACACACAGACGAAGGTACACACTTCTGCCATTGTAAAAGGACCTAGGTTGCATTTTTTCTGATCCAAAACACTTTTGTTTTCAACAAGCCGTTACCATATTAGTATCTATTGAAGCCAATCCCTTAATTAAGAGGAAAAAAAGGTTTCCAAAACCACCACAGTTAGTGATAGGGTTCCAGAAGGCATGAACATCATCCACAGACAACACAGCAAGAGTAATGTTCTCATCAGAACATCTGCAAAGTCACATGAAATCGTACTTCAGGGACATGCCAGCACTAATTGGAGTCAAAGTTGAGTATTTATAACATACATGTTCCTGCTGTCAAAATACAAAGAGTGAGAATGAAAGAAGGAGCACACGAATGAAAGTGAAAGAATCATCTAATGCATATGCTTCTGCTGAATCTTGCAAATCTGCTACAGCCATGCCCTCACATGCAACCACAAATGAGCATCTCATATATGTAGGTGGAAGCTGTTGAAAGTTAAGGGCATCCTCAATTCAAGATGTAATTTTCAAACGCCTCCCTGAAAAGCTCCACAAGAATTATTCCATGCAGCTGAGGATCTGATCTTCAAATGTTTACTCACACAAGTAGCTGCAGTGAAAATCCAGAATCGGAGCACAGCAACAGTTCACATGAATGAGCTCTTAGAGCATAAGGGCTTTAGCTCCCATCATCTATTATCTACCAAATGCACTACAATAACTATGAAAATGCAGCAGTGGTGAGGTCTGACCTATTAAAAAGCCTCTGTTAACATTCCTAACAGTGGCAGCAAGCAGTCATAAAATAAATAAATAAAGCACACATGCCTGCACACTGAACAAAATCCCAGGAATGTAAGAAGAATCCTGTAGAATTTGCAGTTTTGCTGTCTTCCAAAGGAAATAGGAAGCAAATCCACATGGAATCTAGCCATAATAAATCATTAAAATCTGTTCTTCATGGCTATCACCACAGTGCAGTGCTTCAAAAGCACAACTGGGTTCACTGCTCAGATTGCTGCACACATGCATTTGTCTGAGGCTGGATCTTTTCAACCTAAAGCTCCAAACCTCTCCAGGCTGTGGTGTCAAACATGCCCAAAGAGGATGGCACTGCTACTACCCAACTTCCTACATGTGACTAACTTCTGACGTGGAAGGAGATCACAAACAGTCTTCTTCACACCACCTGGACAGCTAAAATGTTCTTGTGGTCATCCATTGCTAAAAGTCTTACTGAGACACGAATAACCCTCCAATCTGGATGTCAACAGATCAGCAGGTATTGCCTTCAGCTCATAAGCAGACTGCTTAATTCACCTGTAAAGAGGATAAGATGTCTTCAGCACATCAAGGAAACAAGCATGAGAACAGGCGGTGTGACATTTTAGCTCCATCTATCTTTAAAATTTCCCCAAAGAGCAGGATTTTTTTTAATGTCCCATTTAAGTTACTAACTCATCATCATATGACTGGCCTCCACTGCAATGACATACAAAACTTCAGTATATGGTGACAGGCCCCCTAGAAAGTCATTCCACAACCTGAAACATCATCTACCCTTCAAACACACTAAAAATAGATTCCTCACCCCCTTGAGGTCTCAGCAGCCCATCTGATATTACAGTACAGTATTAACAAACCTATGTAGACATGAATTCTTAAAATAAGTATCTTCAGAGATAAGACCAGAATACCAGCAAGCAAACTATATTCCTGAACACCACTGGTGAACCTGTGGAAGCACTGAAGAACCATGGAGGGCAGCATGAACATTCAATGTTCATTTTGCAGAGCACAACTCGTGCAACCTTTGGTCAACCTGCCTGACATCTTGCCAAGCAACTTCTGACTGCTCGAAAGATATTTTCTGAGTACAGCCTCAAGCAGTTTTATGTGGTTCCTTGGGAGAACAACACACTGAAAATCTTTGTCTTCTTTCCTGCCTCCCCTGCCCCACGGTGGAAGGAGAACAGAACACTGGCAGAGGGCATGGAAAGGAAAGCTCATTGTAGTGTTTTATCACCTCGGCAATTTGATCATTTTAAAATCATTCAGGTTTACTCATTTATCCATGCAAAGACCCAAACCTACTGACTCATTCTCGCAGCAGCCCCAGTAGCACAGTTATATCCTTGGAGCCAGAGATTTCAGGTCTCACACACGCAGGGTGGTCTGGCCGGAGAAACCCGCGCGCTCTTGAGCAGCAACAGCTCCTTCTGCACCTACCAGGATGGAAACACGCCAGGAGCCCCTGAAGGGTTAAACACACTCACCCTGCAAGGCAGAGCACGGCCTTGGGTCACATCTACCTACAGAAGGGCCGGGGAGTGCTCCTTGCCCAGGCCCTGGTGCTGTTGCACACTGGCTGTTTCACACCAGATGCTTGATCACAGACAAGAGGACTTGGCCTCTGCATGACCTGACACAGCTGAAAGCCGATATGCTTTCTCCCCACTGCCCGCCCCCAGCAAAGATAAAAGGTCATTTAGACCAAAAGGAACCTGTCCACACTGACTTCAAGTTACATTAATTCAACTTTTGGGATGCACTCCTGGCCAGGAACCCAAACCCTTTCTCTCAGGGCTGCAAGCCACAGCCATATGACAGGGCAGGAACAATTCAGCAGACAAGGAGCTAATTAACCAGGCTGAGAGCTGTCTGGCTGCTCTCAATTTTCCATCAGCCATTTGTTACATTTTTTACACTTTTCAAGCTATTTAGCTGAGCGTGATAGAAGCAAGGCTTCCTTCAGAGCTCACCAGCCTTGGAGATCCCACATCCTGCAGACTGAGTCACCCAGCTGTAGACAAAAAGGAGGGGAAAAACTGAAATGCAAAATCAGAGCTCCCAATCAAATACAGAGAGAAATAATTCCAAATTTGTTCACATTGTCATTTTATTTATTTATTTGTTTGTTTGTTTATTTATTTATTTATTTGTCTTGACGGTGCCACTTGTTTCACAGCACAGCACAGAGGAAAGCAAGATTGGCCACTGCCTTCCAAACTTTGCTGCATCACCAACTAAGTAGGTACTGTATATATATGTATGTATGCATGTGTGTGTATATATATATGCATGTATATTTGTTCATACTCACCACAAGCAACAATACACTTCAGAAAACAGGCTCAGTCAGAATTACAGCAGGGACACAGAAACAAGGCCAAGGGAAGAGCAGCTCTGCTCCAGTCCCACACACCAGAACCATTCACATAAGGAGGCTTTTCTTTCCTTATCTTTCCTATCTCCTTAACACACTCAGCAGCAGAATCCAGCACCAGGGTCATAATTTCCAGCCCATGTTAAATCCTATTTTATGCCTATTTTACTGGGTATACATGGTTGATGGAATAAAAAAAAATTAAAAGCAAGATTTCAAGGATGGGACAGCAATTCTTTGGTCTCCTTTCTTTTTGGCCAGAGAAACACAAATACCCTTACAAAAAGCCACATGGCCCACAAATCTAGCTGAGTGTGACTAGGACTGAAGAATCCAAGTCTGAGTAAAAATAAATAAACACCCATAGGTCTCTTAAGCTCTCTCCAGAAGCAGTTTGTTCAACTAGAGATGAGTACTCATCCTTGACTCACTGCATCCCCCTCAAGACCAGCACTCCCCTAGCTATTCCAAGTTCAGCCCAGACTACAGTTATCACTTCATTTAATAAAAACATGAAAATTTAAAAATTAAAAAAAAAGGAAATAATAAGAATGTTAAACAATCGCCATTGATATAAACTATCTTCACCAACCCCTCTGGAATTTCTGACCTAAGATCTATATCAGCTGTCCATTTAATATCAACAAGAGGAAGGCAGAAATAATAATAATAAAAAACCCAAACATACAAACAAACAAAAAACCCCAACCCTTCTCAGCTTCATCAGCCAGCTGAATTTGACTTTTGGACCACAGCAAGGCCTTTATTAATGATCCCTTTCCCAGCTGCACACTCAATTAAATTCTCCAGCAAGTCAGCCTTTAGAAGATAAATGAACCACCCTCGATCATGCTGGACCAAAATCTTCCAGCACAAGTAGTTTCTCCTTAGCTTTGCTGTTTATTTGACAAGTAGGGGGACAAAATTTAAAAGCATATTCTTGCTGGAGCACAGTCTCCAAGTGCTACATTCCCCCCATTCTGATCTTTTATTTGGAGAGGTCTGGGGACAGGGTGTGGGAAGAAAGTGTTTGCCTGGCTCCTGTGATAAGTGGCCATTGTGTTTTGAAGCATTTGCATGACAACAGCCCAACCCGGGATGACCCATCTTCTTCCCAAAAGGAATATCCTGTGATGCCTTCTTTCCACAGCCACTGATACCGCCCCAAGCCACTGATTGAACCTAAGAGCTGCAGGCGGAAAGGAAGGGTTTGCTCATCCCAGCAATGCAAAAGAAGCCCCCTTTGTCCTACCAGGCCACGGAAACACTGACCACATGTGCATCAGAAGATTCCATTTTTAGCATCTTCCAAAACAAAGTCTTCTCTTTCACGTTATCACGAGCACACTGAATCCTCAGTCTTCCTATATCATTCTCTGCAATGTCTGCTTTGTTTTGTCCTGAAAATTCATTCTCCTGCCTTTCTACTCCATGCCACTGCTCTATTAGCAGCAAGTTTCCACTGTGCATAATTATGGCATGTCTTAGCCTACTTTTTTCTGTTTGCTGAATAGCTCTGCCTATTTTCTACTCGTGCTGATGCTACCATTTACTTTTCCTGACGCTCTAATCCTTGTATCCTTTGAAGGTCTGGCTTCCTCCACACCATGACAGCAGCTGGGGTTCTCAGGCCCCTTTCCAGACCTTTTTAATAGCAACAGTAATGCCACTCTGATGAACATCCCACTTCCTAATCTTCAGGTTGCAAGCCTGCATCTGTAACAAGTGCTGCAAATAACACCATCCCGGGCTGCTGAGCACCCATTATCTAAATGACTATCAAGTTATTAATTGCATATTCCTGGAACTGGGTGGAAAAGGAAAAACACTGTCACATAATGCAAGCACTTAGCTTCTTCACACATAATCCCAATTAGAAGGTCTTATTTTCCACCAGGAAGTAACAAGTGACACACTTCAAGAACTGAATTGTTAATTTAACTGGTTCAAAACTAATAGAAGTAGCCCAGTGAATCAAGTGCTTTCTCAGAATTATTTGTCCTCAACACACACTGGCCTTGCAATGATTGCTACCCTAACAAGCTCTAAATAAGTCCTTCCTAATCACTCATGACATTGATGCTGTGCCTACCGCTCCTTATGCTGGCACCATTAGACAAGTATTCTTAAAGAAACTGCATTTGACTCCACTCAAGAACAACTCCTGAACATTCTGAGATCTCCTATCGCCATCTTCCTTCAACTACCACCTAAACTCAATTAATTGCTTCTCCTGATGTATCTTACCATCTTCTACCTAAGAAGCTGCTTTTAGCCCAAGCCAAAACCCAACTGCATTCCCCCTAGACAGCAGCTGTGGAGGTCCATAATTATACCACAAAAACCAGCCAAAAACGAATAAGACTTTTGATCAAGGCAAAATACATTGTGTAGTACTGCTGCTAGGTCTGAGACTGATGTTCTGATAACCAGTGTACCTCAAAAATGGCCACAAAGCAGTCAAAACCAAGATGAGGGAAAGCTCTTCCCCAAACACTGCTTAAAGAAAAGTTCCTTCAAGTAGTGATTAGGCCAGGATATTTTGAGGTGCTGCAGTAACATATGTTGCCTGAAGCTGACCAAAACAATTGCACCAAGATCTTCAACTCCCAAAGAGCTGAAAAGAGCCCAAAGGAAAATAAATTACATCGTATTTAAGATTATGTTCAACAGTAAGACACCAAACACAAAGGCTCCTCTTTCTTCATCTCAAACTCTCTCCTCTTCCTCAAATCCCTTCAGAGACACATTTGTGCTGCAACCTCTGGCACAGCTTAATAAAGCTTGGGAGATGAGGAGAAGACTTTTTAGATCTTTGGTATTGTTTTTAACGTTAAAAGAACAAAATGGAACAGAACCCAAAAACTGTCTCACATGACTTTGTATTTACCTATGTGTTGAACTTCCCAAACAAAAGCTGAAAGCAGAATACTTCCAAAACTCAGGATGCAAATGAAGACCACTTCTATTAAACCTGGTCCCCTAAGTTTGGAAACTTCTACTAAAGACCTTTTTCTTTTTTGCTACAATCAACAAGATAATTATCATAAGTCAATCTATCTCCCTCCCTCCCCCCTTTTCTTCTTTCAGCACTGGCACACAAACCATGCTATTTTAACTTCTTTCCTGTTCTCCCAGTTCTTCTGGAACATTTTATTTTCAACAGTCAACTCATTTGGAGAAATGCCATGCTGAAGTTCAACCGTGTACAATGTTAACTGTGTCTCTGCCAGCAGCTGAGGACTTGCATTACACCACCTTCTCCAGCACCTCTTGATTAAACAATTTGAGTTCCTCTCTCTGAGAAGTTAGCAGATGTTTAAGCAACCTCCACTCTCATCACACTCCTTTCATTTTTTTCTTCCCTCTCAAAAATTATTTTGACTCTCTGAAGAAAATGGAATTTCTCATCCCCTCTTCAACACTCTAGAGACCTCCTGCTCATCCCCTGTGGGCCCACAGATAATTCTTGATTGTTTAGTACCCTAGAGTGAATCAACTGAAAAGCAAGCAGTCATTTGGACTCATAAAGTTCAACATCTCTGCTGAAGACAGCAATTAGAAGTTCATACTTGAACAGGTCTTGGATCAAGTATGCAAGTTAAACAAATCATACAGTTCCGGCACTGGTAGCAGACCACATTCATCCAGAACACGTTCCCAAAATAGATAATCTTCTACTTCCAAGTAGAAAAATATCTGTTAAGAGTCAAAATAGGAGAAATATATGATGCTAAAGGAGTATTTCCACTATTTTTCTCCTACAATGGATTGGAAGTGTAACAAAATATACAGAAACAAAGCACACGAAACAACATAGACATCTCAGCCTTTGTGGACCTTTCCCAATTTGTGGAAAAACAGGACCTCCTTCCTCCCTCAGCAGCTTCTTCCAATCACTATTTCACTGGGGACTTTTGCATTTGTCCCTAAGTTTGCCTGGTGAAGCTTCAACACGGGACAATATTAGTTAATGAGTACACAGCAATTCACCAGTTTCGCATTTCCAAGTCCTTTTCATGCAGTTTCTTACTTCAAAGCAGTGTTGTTCTGCTCATTTAAGGAAATTATCCACAACACCACACAGAGAAAGTGTTACAGTAAATTGAGGTAATCTCTGTTTATACTGTAACTCCATACATGTTGTTTGGAATAATAGGAAAACCCAAAAGGAAATGCTGATTTACACTGGGTTTCTGGAAATTCCAGCTTTCAAGAGACATCTTTTGAGCTCTTCTGAAGTAATCTTCCTCAAACTGTAAGTTGTACTATTATAAGACTTAAGTTCTTCCCATTTCCTTTTTAAGGCTAAAATTAAACTTGCCCATTCCTTGAGGCCCAGAGGAACATCTGCCAGATGTCCAGACATCTATGATGAACAATAGTCATCTACTTGTCAACTCTCTTTTTAGTCATCCTTTTATCAGACTTCATAAAAGTCTTTTAAGTCAAAGTGCACAATGCTAACAAATTTGATATAAAGATTACTAGATTGGAATGATTTTTTTTATTTCATTTCCACTTGCAGTTTCCCTGCTTTCCCTTTCCAGCACCCCATTATGTACTCATATTCTTCACAGACTAAGCATACACATTATTGTATTTTTAGTTTTCTTCTTGCAATAAAATAATTTTTTAATTATGGAAGGGAATCGTAAACATGACATCTTAAGTTTCTTATCAACATAACCCAGTGTGAAGCTCGTGGAAATGTAAAACAAAGTCAAATAATTATTTAAATATTTTTGAAGCAGTGGTTCATACGCTATATCTAGTAGGTGTGAGAAAAGTGATTAAGAAAGATTTAAATACTGGAGAATAAGATACCAATGCTTATTCTTTCTATTAGAGATTGGACCAATAAAAGGTTCTGTGTGCCCCAAACCAAAAGCAATTGAAAGCCATTGTCTGAATGAGGAAATGAATGCCTAATTAGGACAAACATTCATGTCACCACCATGGCATTAATTAAGATCATCTTTCTGGAGTTTCTTTAAAAAAAACCAATGGGTTTTGGGGCTTTTTTTTGCTTGTTTGTTTGAGGTTTTTTTGAGGGGGCAGAATTGTTTTGTGTTGTTTTGGGATTTTATTTTTTAAAATAAAATTCTTCAGCTTGTATTTTAACAACAAGGTGAACTTTGGTCAATCTGTGCAGACCCACAGCAAGAAGCACGATTAACAATACAATTCTCTGAAGAGGTTTCAGTCTCACAGTGAGGAAACCCAGAAAAAAACCAACCAAAAAACCCCATTGAAACTACAGCAATGATGTTCGGTTTCCTAGGGTGTAAGAGGCCCTCCTATAAAGATCTTGATCTGAAATCTCAGAGTTGTTCTTGGATTGCACATGCCACGTTCAAGGGCAGTGTGTCTGCAGGGCATCCTGTAGTGTCAGCACTGGGCTGGCCTCTCCAGAAGTAAGAGGAGATTCAGAGCTCTGAACCACAAGCTTTGCATACAGTCCATACAGGGGATGAATATTTAGGATCTGACCCAAATAAGCCAAGGTCAATGGACAATTTTTCAGTTTTTCTTCAATGGCTGATTTAGACCTGCGCAGAGACTGAAAAATGTATCAAAAAATATCATCTCAGGGAGGGAGGGAAACCCAAAAACACCACAAAAACAGCAAAAACAAACAAAGAAACAGAACTCCAAAACCAAAAGCAGCTAACCTCTCTTTTTGTCCAAATATGAGATTAAACATACCTGAAATGGTATGTTCCATGGCCTTCTTCTGAAAGATGGAGACAACCAGAGAATCTCAGTAATTTGGGTGACTCATCAGCAACCAGAACTTAAGAAATGCACAGTTGATAAAGCAATATCCTTCCAAAGTATATTAGATTACACATTAAAACGTTTCTTCCACAGCAAAAATAAAACAAGGGCATTGATTTTAACCTCTGAGACAGATCTCAAGTTCATCACCCGTCATTGCAATCCTCAAATCTTTCTGTTGTTTTCTGCACATCTGGGAGTGTGTCCAGATTCACTGGCCCCCCATCCTGCCACTTAACATCTGCCCGTACTTGTTCTTAAAACACCACCCAGTAACCGATGCATGGACATCACTCACACCTTTCCAGCACTCCAGCCCACTATCCCCCTCATGCATTTCAGGAATGCATTTTGAACTTTTTGAGGAACTGCATCCACTGTGCAAGCTGATGTGCGGATTCCAGTGGGTGGGAAAAGACCCGAGGCCCATTTTGGGTCTACTCAAAATTGCTTCAGATTAAAAGGTGGATTAAAAACAAAGCACACAGATTCCTGCTCAACTGTTATGTCGCTTTAAAGATCTCAGGTTTCCATAATGACATTAAAATCACAATAAGAATGTTGCTGTAGGTTTTCAGGAAAAAAGAATATTTTGTGACACCAAAAAGATAGCTGTGAAAACTGCTTTACTTTTTACAAGATAAATTATGTTTGTTATGATGCTCTGAGGAACCTACTAAAAGCTTGCCAGTATCACTTTAATGCAACCTAGTGAGTGGGGAGAAATATCCATCTTAATTTAAAACACATCCAAAAGAAGGAATGCTCTTGAAAATGAGATGTTAAAAATCCAAAAAATTAGGCATCATCACCTAGGAAAAAAAGAGACATTTCATGATCCCCTCTGGAAGAACCTGAGCAGCCTCAAGCTGCATGCACTTACCCCCAAATGCTTTCAGAAATACAAAAATATATGCTTATATACACTATTGACTTGGCCAACTGATCAACCTCCAAAATCCTGTGGTCTTTAACCAAACAAAAATATCTAGAAAGGTGACCTCCGCATGAAAGCATCAGAGAAAAAAGCCTGAGGATGTGTTTCACTGTGTGAAGGAGAATCTGAGCAATTTCCTCCAATCCTCATTTCCTGATAGCATGAAGACAGCGAGAAGACCCATCACAATGTTGTGCATTGAAAAAAATCTGAAGGGAAAATCTTAGGGGGAAAAATCATTATTAAGCCAGCTCCTGCCCAGCAAAGCCTCAAAACGTGGAGAGACATCCACAGTGTTAGGAGCACTTCCCATCTCAGCTTTGTCTACTGTCTCTCTCCTCCATTTTCTGGTGGAGCTAGAGAACATGACATGGCTTACCTGACTCAGATCACAGCTCTCTGCCAAACTAGTCACTTCCTCTTAGACATGCAAGCAGCCTCATGAGACAAACAGACCCCCACAGAAGCACACATAAAAGCAGGAGCAGAAAACACTCAAAACTTGGAGATCTTTCCCCCTCCAAACACCAGAAAAACAAATGAAACTTTTCCCTTTTTCTCCCCCAAAAAGAAGGAGGTGAAGGGAAGGGGGGTAGGAATCCTATCAGATCACAACTACATGAAGCTCCAGGAGGATCTCTCTGTGTGGAGAACAGAAACCACAATGCTGAGAGGAGCCGGGGGGCACGGTGGGGGGAGGAGAAGGTTACTCCAGAAGACATAAAGAGCCTGTGGACTGTGCGTGTGCATGTGTGCGAGAGCGAGGAGAAGCTTTGTGTTGTGGAGCCTGGACTGGAACCAAAGCAGACAGCTTGCAAATGGAGGACAGGGAGATAAAGAAAGGGAAAGAGGGGGAGAGACAGGGAGAAACCTGCTCAGGGTGGGTTGAGAAAGGGGCAGGGGAGAAAGCGCCTTCTCCCTTGCTTGGTTTAAAGGTAGGGACACTGGGGAACTGAGCAAGTAGAAGTGGGCTCCTTCCCCTTCCTTTCTTCCCTTCTTGCTCTCTTTTCTCTCAAAGGAGAGTACAAGCGTGTGTAATGGCTCCTGCTCTCCAGCAGAACGCTGTCCTCCTCCAAGCCACCTCCTGCGGGCACCAGCAGCCCCCCAGCCCCGACGCCGGCGGGGACCCCCGCATCCCAACTCCAGGAGAGCGTGGAGGGGGCACCACCGCCGGCGAGGGACCGGCAGAGGGGACGGGAGAAAGAGGAGGGGGAGACTGGCTGGGAGAGAGAGAGAAAGAAAGATAGCAAGAAAGAAAGAAAGCGAGAATGAAAGAAAGAAAGGAAGGAAGAAAGAGGTCACCCGATTGCCTGGGTCGTGCCAGCACGGAGCTTTTCTCTCCTCCGTGTGTCTCCCGTGTCTGATCCAAGTCCACACGCACAGCACCATCCAGACCTCGCACACACATACATATCCTCTCAAGCACCCCCCACCCCGAAAGCTCGGCTGGTATCTCACTTATCTCCCCATATTCTCCCCCCAACCCCCCCGTAATGCAACAACAAAAAATTAATTAACCGCCTTCCTCCTCCTCCCACCACCACCACCACCACCACCACCAGCACCTCCTCCTCTTCTCCTCCTCCATGCAAGAGACTTCTCTCTCAAACAAAACACCCCGCTCTCGCTCCCCTCTCTTCTCTTTTTTTTTTTTCTTCCTTTCTTTCTTCCTCCTTCCTCCGTTGACCGAATGAATGGATTTCAGAGGAAGGTGGTGGAAAGATAGACATAAAAGACCAAACAAAATAACACATGCACAGACACACACACACACACACAGAGACACACACATACACACACACACACACACACACACACACACACACAAACGAGAGATGATCTCTCCAATGCCAAACCAGAGATGGGTTTTAATTGCAAGAACTTACAGGAGTGTCCCGGCACTGCTGCTCTTGCTGCTGCCTCCTCTCCTCTCCTCTCCTTTCCTCTTCCTCCCCTGCCTAGCTCTTCTTGTTATTGTTGTGGGAAGTTGTTTTGTGAGTCTCATGTGCTCCTTGCCAGGTCTCAGCAATGGAGGATCGCCATCTTTCCCTGCTTTTCCCCCCCCTCTCTCTCTCTCCCTCTCCCTCTCTCTCTCTCTCCTTCACTGGTTTGCTGCAGCTGCAGATGACCTGAGATATCCGTCTCTCTCTCTCTCTCTCTCTCTCACCCTCTGTGTCTCTCTCTGAATAATGAGCAACCAGAGGGAGAGAGAGAAAGAAGACAATCTCCTCTCCTACCACACAAAACGCAAGAGCACCAGGGGGTGCAAGAATCCTTTCTAACAACAACAACAACGTGTAGGGGAAGAGGAGGAAAAAGAGAAAGAAAAGAGAAGAAAAGAGAGGAGGAAAAGGCAAGAAGAAAGAGGAGGGAGGTGGAAGAGGAGGGGGGAAAGCAAGCAAGCGAGAGAAATCCAGCAGGCAGACAGATGGAGGAGAAGATGATAGTGATAGAGGAGGAGGTGTTGAAGATGAAGGAGATTAAGAGGAAGAAGGTGGTAACAAAAAGTTACGGTTTGGGACACTGAATCACTCACAGGCCAGGGACGAGGAGAAGAAGGGGGAAAGATCTGAAGATCTTCCCCTTCCAAGCTGTTGCCTTCACAAAGCTTCCTGTGCAGGAGCGCTCAGCAGCTCCTGCGATGCTGGGGCAGCCGCTCGGATGGAGGGCTCTGCTGGGTCATAGCTCTCTTCCAGCCATGACAAAAACCGGTTTCTGCATGCAGATCTGCCCCCGAGGTGATCCCTCAGACACATCCATCTAGAGGCTAATCTTCCCTGAGCAGGGTAAAGAACATAAATGGAGCTGGAGGTTGCAAAGTATAAAACCAGATCTACCACGTGGTTGGTTTTTAATCCCCCTTCCAGCTCGCATTTGATGTGGAGAAAGGACACTCAAATTGTCCATTTCTGGCACGTATTTTGAAGTCTACTCCTGGAAATAAAGACAGTCATCTCCAGGTTTTTTATTTCTCGCAGGCATTTGGGAGAAAAGAGAGCTTGTACTACTATCACCAAAATCACTTCCTACATTGGTGAAACGGTTTTTGGCTGCAAAATAAAATAAATAATTCCAATTAAAATAACTTTTTTATGCCTCCCAACACCTAGTTGTCTGCCTCTTTGTGACTGATTATTTAAAACCGTGGAAACTAAAGATCAAGGCTCACAAAGAAAGGTATCTGGGTGATGAAGGCAAGCAGACAAAGACAAAGCGGCTGTAGCCTGCATTTTTATTTAGTCTCGTTTCTATTAAGCATTGTCCTGTGCTACTTCTTTTGCTCGACAAACCCCACCTCACCGCGACCCCCCCCCACCTCCAGTCTTTCCACAGCACCAGGTCAGATTCTTTCTGGGGTTGTGTCTAGCGGTGAAAGGGGGATGGGGGTGGAGGGGCGGGAGGAATTAGGGTTTACGTGCAGACTCAGTAAATCAATACGCCAGAGTGAGGCAAAATCAATTTGAGCACAAGGGCATGACTGGTATTGGAACATCAGTGGGGTTTCTCCAGCTCTCCAGCTCTGCAGTTTTGCGAGGCTGGAAGAGAGACTAGAACCACGGAGCTCCGGTTCGGGTGGAGGGGGAGATCCTCCTGCTCCGAGGAAGTTTCATATGAGTGGTGAACCTGAGGTGATCTCCTGGAAATTTTTGAGTTCAGCTTTTAATGACTCTGGTAGAAGTCAGGCATGTTAGAACTTCATTGTCTCTCTCAGCTCAGCTGAAGACCAAACGGAGGAATACTAACCATAGCAATAAAATAAAATAAAATAACGAAAATCGGTCGCCCAGGTACTGGTCAAATATTAAACCCATGCACCCTATGATCTTCCCATCCGCAAGAATGCCGTGAGTACAAAGCACACATGCAGGATCTCTCCCATTAAATCTTCTTTTTCTTTGAGCCGTGCAAGTTAATGACTAAACAAGAGAAAGATCTTCTCCCTCCTCCTCCTCCTCTCCCCTCTTTCCGCTCCCCCCCCCTCCACCCCAAACAAGTGCTGTGAGAAATGGGAGGAAGGATAATATCTGGGCAGGAGGAGCACTGTTGGATTTAGAGAATACTTCTTAAGGAAAAGGGGAAAAACCACCAAAACTGAGGATTCCTACTAAGACTACTGGTTTCATGCAGACAAACGGAGCGGACACCTCCTAAGAAGCTGATAAAAGAACATTAAGGAAAAGGGAGGGACTGTCTTTACGGCTGCCAGAATGTGCATGTGTTCTGCCTGCAATTTTCTATAAATCATCCTCATCGCAGGAACAGAGCGCCTGGGCTTTGCAAGCTTTGACGTACCATCAACACCGAGACAGATAATTCACCTCTTTGTCTCTCAGCATTATATTTTAAATTTAAAAAACAACCAAACAAACAAAAACATAAGGAAAAAAAACCCCAACAAACAAAACAAAACAAAAATTTAAAAAATAAATTAAAAGAGAGCGAGGAAGAAAGAGCAACCCACATCCACAAAACGCGTTACTTCTGACCAGAAGGAAAGAAACCGCATCTTCACGGAGATAGCCTGGAGGGGTTTTTCCCGCCCTGTCCCCCGGTCCTTGGCGGGGAGGGGGAGTCCCTCCCTCGCGGGTCCCGGAGGAGCCCCCCGGGCTGCGGGCACCGCGGGGCTCGGGCGCACCCCGGGCTGCGGCACGGGAGGGCAGGGCGGCCGCGGGGCAGCGCTGGGGGGCGCGGGCAGGGGGCTTCTCCCCGGGGCTCCGGTGGTCCATAACTTCCTCCCGCAGGCTTCCTGCCGTGCCCGCCGCGCTCCCAGCGCCGCCGGGGACGGCCCGCGGCGAGGTGGACGCACTGGGCTCTGAAGAAGCGGACAACAGGGAAAAGAGGAGGGGGGAGCCTCCCCGGGGACCCCCGAGCCCTGGAACGCTGAGGAGCAGCTGTTTGTAGCTACCGAGAGAGGGGAGCCAGCCCGGGGAGGGCAGCATCCTCCGCGGTCGGTGGGCGAGCGGAGGAACCCTCCCGGCTCGCCCCGGTGCCGCCCCGGCAGTAAAGGGGTTAATCGCACTGACATTCCCCTGGTCTTTGGTTACTCCGGCGGGTTTCCATTAGGGGCGATGAAGGCAGTTTGCTCCTCTCTGGGTGCTGGCACTCAAGTCGCCAGGGCTTGTAGCCAGGATGGCCCGGGCTCCTGTGCCGGGACGGAGCCCACGGCAGCTCCCGTGGGGAGTAGAGGGGCGCCTCAGCTTCTTTCTCTCTCCCCGGCAAAGATGGTGCCCCACCGCCGTGTTGGTTGGAAGCCACAGGAGAAGGGATGATCTTGGTTTTAAATTAAAATAAATAAAAAATAAAAAAAATCAAGCTTTTGCCCTTTGATCTGGGGTAGGTGGTTGGTGTTCCACCATCTAGCCAGGAGAAGGAAAAGCCAGGTGTGGGGAAGAAGAACCAAACCAAACCAAAAACCAACGCAGCAATAAAGACAAACAGACACAAACATTCTTCCAGCCTCTTGGATTAACTGCATCTTTCCTAACCCAGAAAATCTGACCAGCCTGAGCTTGATCCCAAGCATTTCATCCCCAAATCTAGGGTTGGATGTTGTGGAATAACGTAGGTTTCCATGGCTGTGGCTGACACCTGCATCCTGCTCCTGCAGCCACAGCAGCCCATGGAGGCTGCACAGTGAGCTCCAGGGTAGCAAGACCACAGGCAGAGGGGTGAGAAGACAGTGTGAGAAATGTGGGAAGATCAGGATGGTGCTGTTCTGACTTTCTTGCTAGCCCACTCCCTCAAGCCAAACCTGTTTCTCCACGGGGTCTAATTAGCTCCTCGGATTGGCAAATTGGTACATTTAGCATGGACAGTGGACACAGCCTTAGTGAGCAGGAGACATCGGGAAAGCAGTGTGGAAAATAAGAAAATAAAAGCATAATTTTTGTACATAGTCAGCAGTGAAGCACTGTTGATAATGCCCACTCTCAGAACTGGAAGTGACTTCTCTTTTTTCCTTCCTAGATCTGGAAGAATTTCATCCTTTTCCTACAACAAGTTTGTATGAACTGCCCTTCTTCCCAGCTGTTTTATCCCACCAGAGCTAGGCTTCAGAATCCTTATGCAAGAGGCAAGTAAATATTGTATCAGCTCCCTGAACAACTAACAATCAGTCTGTCTCTAGAATATTATGTTTTCCAGCTATTGAGAGAATTTCACTTTCCTGTCTAAAAAAGATTAGTAACATGCTGATCTGACCTTTACCCTGGTAAGTCTCTTATTTTTTTAACCTTTTGTGAAAGGACTTTGAGGAGAAACTGGTTGTCTGGAAGTGATGAAGTTTTGCTCTGATCTATGAAAGACAAGGGATATCTCATCAAGAAAATTTCCTTTAAGCAAGTACTTTTATAGAGGACAGTGCATTCAAAAAGTTTTACCTGTAAATTGTGTAAATCTAGGCTCTTAAGAGACCTCTTCAGGTAATTCTCATATTAAAACTTTTAGCCTACTAACAAAATTTGAAATGCTTCATTTTTAACCTGTCAGAGCTCAGGCTGGACTCTCCAAGAGCAAATTCTTCATGGTGAGATCACTTTGTCTGCAAGGACACCCTAGAATGTAGCACACATGTTGAAAACCCATAGAAAGGTGTATTTTTATGTTGCTGAGAATGCTGAAGAGAAGTGCACTGGTGAGGACCATGCTGGGTATTGGAAGTCACTTCCTTCTCTGATAGATGCATAAGTGGCAATTATTAGAAATAGAAGATTTGCTCCTTTGAGGAAGCTGAAGCTTTGGCAGTCAAATGCTTGAGTAAACTCATGGTTGGGTTTTTATACTCAAATGTTCCTCAGGTACTATTCCCTAGGACCAGGACTCAAGAAATCACTTTGCAAAGAGAACCAATCCTTCTCCAAAACCTTTTAATTGAGCGTGAGACAAGAATAATGGATGAGTGGTGTTGGCAGGCTGTGGTAGACCGCAAGGTGGGCTTGTTGGGTACCACAGGTCACACTTCCCCAGCCTCAGAACATGTCAAAAAGTGCAGGCAGCAGAAAAACTTGTGTTTGCAGACCAGTGAAACTTGCAGCAGAGTTAACGAGAAAGAATTTTTTCAGTGTTAAAATTTACTGGGTTGGAACCAAACTAAACTGTTAGTCACCAAAACATGAACCACAAATGGCCCTAGATCTTTATTAAGCAATTTGTCAGCATATATGCACTCTTCAATGATAAGTTTGATTTAATAAAATAATAGATTGCAGTCTAGTCAAAAGGATGTTCTATCCAGCAATACAAGCAACAAACTGACTTTGCAAAAAATTGCAGTTACCATAACAAGGATTTCTAAGAAACTAAAGGCACATCCTGACTCCACTTAGGACTGAAAAGCAGTGACCATGAAGCTTAATCAAATTCACTTTTTTTCACTTTTGAAATCTTTAGAAGCAAAATATTCTTTGCTGTAGGTGCAAATTAAGTTTTATGAAATTCAGTCCTTCAAAAGACACAGCTGGATTTTATTTACCTTCAGCATGGCTTTAGATGGAGTCAATGAGATTGAAATTGAAGTCATTTTACATCATCTGACCTCTGGACGATGACAGCAGTTTGCTGGTTGGGGTACGGTATCCCAATATTGCATTATGCTCACTGCTAAGAAGACTTCAGGAGAGAAACATTTTTATTTTGCCTTCAGAAGAGAGATGTACTGAGTGATTTGTGAAATGATTTTAAATTTATGCGTTAGGCACAAATGGTTTCTGGCTATATTTACTGGTCATTTTCCTGTGTGTGCCCCTCTCCTTGAGTATTTTACTAGATGTATGCAATTCAATACAAATCTATTTTTGCTTGTATATCCATGAGAAAAGCGTTGCTTTTTTTTTTTTTTCCCCCAAGACCTAAATACAACCTTTGCATCTCTTGATATGTCTCTAACACCTCAATATTTTTAAAACCTAAAGCTATCAAATGCCAGCCAAATAACTTATATTCTGTGTGTCCTAATCAACGTGTATAAAATACAGCCTCCAAAAGGCTTGAGTTCCTCTTCCTAGCTGGTTTATCTGGTACCTAATTTTTCTAGACACACCATAAAATTGATCAAGGCCATCTTTGGCTTTGCAGAGAAGTACCTGCTACCACAGAATAATCTTTCTGGTATATGCATTTTGATGACATTTTTATTGATACATTGCAAAGTTAGCCCAAGTTTCCTCTTTTGAAGCAACTCCAGTAGGTATTTTCGTTGCCTGTGGAAGGATTTCAGGCATAGTTGATTTCCCATCTTGCATGCCTTTGAAGATAGAAAAAGGAAACAATGTATTTTATCTTCTATTTTTTGAACTACTTCAGCTTATAGTTTATTTCCTAATGAAGTTGTTTCTTCTTTGGCTTTTGCTGAAGTCGCAGTGGTACCCGTGGGTCAGTTCCAGTTCATGTTCCCTGGGAGCAGAGGGATGCACACTGCAGAAAGTGGAACATTGCTGAAGTGCCTGCCAAAGCTCTATTCTTCTAATAATGTCATTTGTTTTGGGCACACCTTTCCTCCCTCTGAGCTTGTCACTGCTGCTGCTGCTCTGGAGAGGTTTTGGCAAAATCCCTCTGAAGATTTTGTTCAGGATTTTAAATCTGTGATCGGACAAAAATCAAGATCTTCCTCATTCATTTGCTGGCCATTCATCTATGTTAAAAGATTGAGTTTTCTCTAATCCCATGTATTTATGGCACTTTTATTTATTTTTCCCTATTCCACATCTCCAAATGATCAGCCAAATCCTCAGCTGATGCAATTTGGCTGGCTTCATTGACTCCAGTGGATAAACTGCTAATTTAAACCTTCTGCTTGGCTCATTCTTGCATCTAATTGGGTTAATAATCTTTACCAATTCCTTATAGTAATTTAGAGATTTCTCTTTTTACGTGTAGGTGTTATCTATTGAAATTACGTGTTTCTCTCCACTGGTGTTTTTTCTATGATACAGTGATAGCTCATAAAGTCTTTGTCTGTTTTTAAGAATTACACTTCTTTTCTGCTCCCATTTCTGATGTCTCCAGAGTTATTGTCTCCTAATGCTCACCTGACCTCCTTTATTTTAAATCACACTTTTGCTGAGTTCCTCTCTGCATTAATTTAATACACTGTATTTCAAAGGAGCCCTTCTTCTGCAACATCTCACCTATACACTTATGTTGTGACAATTAATAGAAGGCATTTTTTCCAGTTTTTATCTTGACAGCTGTTGTGTTCTCTAGAACAATTGAGGATGTACCATATGTGATGCAAGTTCATACTTTCAGTGATAACATTGCAGATTGATCTAGTCAGGGATAGTCAATCCTGTTGTCATGAAATGTAACTTCATATTTAAGAAGTCTGGTGCTGCATTGTATATTAAAAAAAAAACCAAAAAAATGTATTTCATGAAAGAAATGGACCAGGAAACCTGCTCTTGTTTAAGGCCTTTATTAGAGATCAGCTGTGCACACCATGCTGCTCTCGAAGGGTGATATGGAGGAGGAGTAGCCACGCTCTGTCTTCACAGGCAGTGCTGGGTCTTTCATGCCCACATGTCTCTGGAAAGAAGAAGCAGATTGCTGTCGTAAGGGGGGGTCCTGATGGTAGGGTGTGATTTAGGTCATGGTGACAAGGCAGAGAAGCTCAGGGTGGTGTCCTGGCCTTCTCCATTATTTTTCCCAGCTGTGGAATGCTGTTATCAGTCTTAGATGTTATTTGGGGTCATTATTTTAGGGGTTTCAGCTCTGAATGGTGTCCCAGCATTCTCTGCGTCTTTCATTTGCATGTACTCCACTGACATCACTCCTCCTCCTCTGTCACAGGCGCCATTTTAGGGAAGCAGCCAGGGCATTAACCCAACGAGAGAGGAAAGGGATGTGGGATAAAACAATTGGGGCCAAAAATAGGGTGAGGCCAAGAACTTAACATTAATAACATTACAGACGACCAGGAGCATTCATAAAAACATACAACTTTAACCGCTGTAGAACTTTCTCCAGGGATGTCCCCCGGAATTTTTTTATCTCTGCGAAACCACTTGCCCTGCCCGGGATCGCAGTGTGGGGCTGAAGCCACGGACAAATCCCCCTCCCTCCCACGGGAGTGGGAATGGTGCTGGGGAAGGGACAGCAGCAGAGCAGGGACGGGACAGGAGCAAGGACGGGAGAGGGAGAGGGAGTTAGTGCGGGATCAGGAATGGGGACGGGAGCAGAGCCAGAGCCAGGCCCACAGGGACAGGAGCGGAGGCAGGGTAAAACTTTCTCTGAAGGATTTATTCATCACATTTCATAACTTATGGACATCCTTACCTGTCTTGTGACTGCACATAGTAATGTTTTTTTTACACTAACACGTGGAAACAGCTGGGCACATTTTGCTTCCTTTTTTTGCCAGCACAAAAAATACCAGGATTTTCCAGCTCTTTTATGGAAGCACAGGCTTTTAAGGTGACTGGGCTGATCCCATCAATAGGGAGAAGGTAGGACAAAATAAAGAGGCAGAAAAGAACACAAAAGAAAGTCCATAAATAGTACCGGCATATTTGGAAAAAAACCTCACCTATAATTGCAAAGATATTTCAGCATCCCATTCTGTCTTCAGAAAGGTAACAATTATTTATACATATCAGTCTCCTATGTAAATGCCACCTGTCCAATCAATATTTTAATATTTGAATTAATTTCTAAAGAAGATGGCAGAAAAAAAAGCCATCATTTCCTCAGTAATGAACTAATTTATCTGAAAATATAACAACTGCAAGTGGGTGGTACTCTTTTTATTGTAGTCTTTCAAAAAATAAAGCTGCAATCAAGATGGTACTAATTATTCTAATAGTAAAACATGCCGAGCATCAAACCTTGACATGGCATGCACTAAGAAGTGATATAATTGAGCAGAGATTTCGAAAATATGTTAGTTATATTATTGTGAGTGTGATTTCTGCTCTGGGTCTTGGAAAGTTTATGCAAACACAGGCACAAAGGGAAGGGAAGGGAAGGGAAGGGAAGGGAAGGAAGGGGAAGGGAAGGGAAGGGAAGGGAAGGGAAGGGAGGGAAGGGAAGGGAAGGGAAGGGAAGGGAAGGGAAGGGAAGGGAAGGGAAGGGAAGGGAAGGGGAAGGGAAGGGAAGGGGAAGGGAAGGAAGGGAAGGGAAGGGAAGGGAAGGGGAAGGGAAGGGAAGGGAAGGAAGGGAAGGGAAGGGAAGGGAAGGGAAGGGGAAGGGAAGGGAAGGGAAGGGAAGGGGAAGGGAAGGGAAGGGAAGGGAAAGGGAAGGGAAGGGAGTAAAAAAAGCAAAAAGAAAGAGAAATACTTAAATTTTACTTAATTGCAAGTAATAACCAGAGAAGGGGATTCAGGAGAAGGCTGAGATGTAGCTGGAATCATGTGTTGATACTTAGCAGTGACATCTGGGACAGACTGAAAGGGACATAGTGGGTATTAGGAGCTGCACCAGAACTGATTGTGGCTAAGGTAACCAGGGCAAAGTTTTTCAGAACAGCCACAAAGAAATTAGTAGCTTACTATTGGGGAATTGTAAGTGTTCATGTTTTAGATGGACAAGGTGAGGACAATAGCAAATTCATAGCTCTTGAGAAGGAAAGCAAGGTACATATGCAAGGGATATAGTCAGCAGCCAGTTAGCTGAAAATTGCTCCCAGTCTCTAGACTGGATTACCATACTTGTTGCTGCTTGCCTGTTCTGTTCTCTGTCGTGTTTGCTGGAGGTGCTGCTGCCTGTAGAAGCTTCTCCCAGGTGCCCAGTTGTTCTCCAAGGTCCAAGTGTGTGTGTTGTATAACGTGTTTCTAGTCATTGTGACTGTGGATTAAATTCTGATAAATGTGTCTCAAACACAGCTGATGCAGGTATTTCTAAGACTGCTGAGAGCCTGGAGCAATAGCTCCAAGATGTTTGGACCTTCTCATTCATCTCAGTATGTTCTTAAATAGTCATTCTTCATATTCTTCTGACTTAAACATCAGATTTAGAGCTGGGCTCACATGTATAGCCCTTTCCCTTTTGATAATTTCATAGAAGCCCTCTGAAGTTTTTATTCCCTTATTTCAAAGTGTTTCTTGTGCCTTCTCAGTGAGAAAGTCCAGAACTATAGTGATATCTATTTTCCCTCTTGACAACTTTTCAAGCTGCAAATGGGAATTTCCAGTGCAAGAACCCATGGCATACTAGAAAAAACACAGGGACTCCAATGAATTAATTGGTTTGCCTACCTACTTAATTGTTCCTGGGATTAATGTACTGAGTGATTAATTGCCTTCATAGCCAGTTACTCACGGGTTTCAACCTCTTCAGTGTAAAATCAAGCTGCCATGTAATTTCACAGCAACAAGAATCCTTTGGCACACCAACTCAGGCGTGGTTTGCTGGTGAGGAGCTCAAAATCTCTTTATTAGCTCCTGGTCTTGTACTCTTGGGGTTGGAGGGCGGGTGTTAACAAGTTTTGTTCCAGCAAATACTACCTGATTGCTCTGATCAAATATCAATTCACAGCAGTTTAGTGCCCCACGAGTTTATTCAAACACCCATCCTGGTAAGTCCTTCAGTTAAACAATTGCTCCTTGACCCTTGAGCTGGGGATTGAAGGACACAAGCAGAGGAGGTGTGAATCACAGGAGGTGGACATCTGGCATTCCCAGGCATTGTGCAGCTCCTGTCTCAGTGTTCACCACCAGAAAGATCACAGTTTCCCAGTTAACCTGTTCATCTTCCA
Source organism: Luscinia megarhynchos (assembly GCA_034336665.1). NCBI lineage: Eukaryota > Metazoa > Chordata > Aves > Passeriformes > Muscicapidae > Luscinia > Luscinia megarhynchos. The sequence continues at coordinate 59,690,892 of CM067592.1, forward strand.
TAAACTGTTTTACCTTGGTCTTCCCCAGCAAGCAGGACTGAAAGCCATCTTCAGACTAAGCTCTGAGATAGCCACAGTTTATCCTGTTGGGTAAGCCCAGCCAACTTTGTGCTTTCCCTCTCTCATAAGAATTTCTTTGCCTTGCTAAGGTCTCATCTGCATCAGGAAATGGACCAGCCAAGCTCTTGCAGCATCATTTCAATATAACTAGTCCATTTCCTGTGTAGACAAGCCCTTAAGACTAATCTTCTTGCATGACCCACAATCCCAGTTGCAGAACATATTTTGGAGCCTCATTTTGCTCCTAGATTATGGAGCCTGCCAAACCTTTTCATTTTGTTCGAGGCTTCCTGCCATTTCAGTGTTGGAACCCATCTGATTCCAGATCGTTTGCCCACAAGCCAAGGAGTTTCAGCCAAGCCACATACATCCTGCCACCAGGGTGCTCCTACTGTGCCAAGCTCAAAATTCTCCTCAGTTCTTCTGCCTGTGGATATTCAACCTTGTTCAAACATTACTGACTTGAGGAGTGGGCATTTTGAGGCCAGAATGCAGGTTTGGAGGTCTATTATTTTTCCTCACTGTTAATTTTCGCACACGGATACAGAGGTACCTGGTCCTAGAGAGTTCTGTGATATAAAGGCACCAATACTCTCTGCTGTGTCTAATGTTGCCTTACAAAAGAAATTCCATCATTCCTATTCAATCCTTTTCATAGTTTAACCATTGAACATCAATTTTTTCATCAACTTACACCTGTGAAAATGAAGGCAAAGATGACATTTTTCTTCTGCAATCCTTATTTCATGGTTTTCTACATCCAGTTATTATTACTTCAAGTTATTTTACACATTATTAAATTACATGAAAAAAAAACCCACAAAAAACCCAAAAACCTACCAAAACACCTAAGATATTTGCAGTAATGCAGATAGATGTATCTTATGAAAGCACCTAAATGCAAGTACGCACCACAGGGTGAATACATTTTTTTTGCATTTTGTAGTTTTCAGTTTTAATAAGTCTCACACACTATTCCTAATTTTTTTTTTTATTAGATTCCAAGGCAGACCAGCAAGAGCAAGTTTATGTGCAGTTTTTAACATTGTGGGCATGCACTATGCACTATAAAAAGAAGATTGCAACAGACACAAAAGTTTCACTGTATCACAGCAATTCTTCTTCTTCTTGCTGTGTAAAATTCAACAGTACAAAAGAATCCCACTGCTTGAATGCTCTCAGGTAGGAAGTGCAGTAACTTCTACTCATACTTTTACTGGCAGGAAAAAAAAAATCAGTCACCATATCAGGATCACATTGTGTTTTCCTCACAATTTCAGCCTCACCTCTGCCTAGTTTTGTAAGGGCTTTCTGCTTACCTAAAATCCCCTGAAATCTCCTGCCAGCCAGGTTATGTCCTCTCTCGTTTGTCCCATCCCTTGGGGACCACACTGAGGAGCAGCAGTCCCATGTCCTTCACAAGGATCTACTCTCCAGCAGGGCTGGCTGCCCCATGGCCCCAGAGGGACATTTTCATCTCCACTGGGAGTGGATGAAGGGATGTCTCCTTACTTCCAGCCACACCTTCCATCCTGGTCTACCAATCCTTCTCAGCTCATTTTTCTCCACCGGGCACTAGAGGGTGAAATCAGGGCTGGGAAAGAACTTGGAGGCCAAAGATGTGACCTGGAACAAAGTGTTGGAACCAAATGCTGTGTAGACGAGGAGTTGTGTGTCTAGAGGGCCATCCAACTTTTTCCTGTCTCAAAAGAAAAGTTTGTGAAAGGCAAAAAAAGCACTCACATTTTGAAATGTGGGTTCAGCTCTTTACTTCATTAAGAAATGCTCTTGCAGGTGAGGACAAAAATCAAATTAATCCCATTCCTTGCCATTGGTGACACTTTTCCCTGAGGTCTTGGGAGCATAAATCATTCCCTATTCTGTCCTTTTCTCTGGAACATAAGAGAACCAGATGCAATAGCTTTCAATTGATCTTCCTGAGAAACAGGGATGTATTGGGTCACTTCAGCCATGCAATGGAACACAATTAAACCTGTTCTCAAGTGTTAAAAAACACACCACAAAAGGCCACGAATTAATCCTTCTTGCTTCATGTTTCTTTTCATTAATCAGTGTGGTATTTCTAATGGCAACTAAGTAAAGTTGTCAAGAAATCAAACTTTTAAATTCAAGAGGTTGGATATTTTGAATTTTCTTTTTGTTCTATTCAGAAGTGGAAGCAAAAATGACTCTTACAACTATTTCACTGTATTTTAATTTAATGACTCATTTTCTGATTAAAAATTACCAAAGATATAACAGTAGCATTTTGGCAAATCTGTATAACTATGCACAGAAAATTGGTATCTCAAAAGTAATTTGAATTACTCTTTTTTGCTTCCATGCGTTTTTCAGTAAGTGCTAAAATAATTCCAATTGATCCAATTTTTAAAATAACTAATTGATAGCTGGAGAGGTTTAAAAAACAGTCTTCTCTAATGGAGGTTTGAATGAAAGAATAGTTGTACTGAAATATATTTTATATTTTCTTTTGTGAATATAGTTGAAGTAATTTGAAGACTTTTAAAACAGGAATTTAGTATTTTCACTACTCTTTGATCAACACACTTTAGAAGTTATTAGCATCCTGGGTTAAACAGATCCATTCTAGAGTAGGAGTGTAGAGAAAATGTTGTGTAGGAATTTGGGAAAATTATAACCACAGCCATTGAGATTTGCAGAAAAATTTGAATGGAAATTGCAATCCATTCATCTTGGCAAATTTTGTAGAATTTGCGTTTGCGTTCCAGTCACATAAACAACATTCAACGTAAAAGCAAAGCAAGCATCCTAAAAATTTTGGGTAGGAATGGTGGACACTAAAGACTAGAACCCACTGAACAGAAGTTTCTCAGGCAAGTGTTATCAAAACAGCAGCAATATATTACCAGTTCATTCAAAATATTGAGAAAAGTGGACCAGAAGGGTGAACAAACCAAATTTAGAAAGAACACAGTTGAGTAGACCTGTAACAAAGGTGGAGCAACACAAAGGCTAAGCCAAACCTTTCAAAACTGAAGAAAAGATGCAGTTAACAGGAAAAAACATGTCCATACTCAGTTTAAGGACCGGGTGGGTTTGGCTGAGTGAAGAATAAGAGGAATAACCATGAATTATTCTAACTCTGGCATCCATAAGTGTTGGAACCCTGGAAACAGGGAATTTTGAACTTTCTGTGTTGACCCCTAAAAGAGCACTGCTTTTCACCTGAGGCCTTGGAGAAAGCTTCCAAAATTGAATGATAGCACTAGAATCGCTGGTGTATAGTTTAAATAGAAGTGTGTAATGTCACATGGTGAAAAATTTGAAATTTTGAGTTTTAGAATATAGTAAATAATAAGTAAAGGACAAGATGGAAGTTTTAGGGCAAAGGTTTTCTTTCTTCTTTTCCCACTTCTTCTTGAATTTAAGCAGTACTTTTATGATTAGATAGAAAATTCTGCACTGCGGATCACGGGTGTTTAGTCATTAAGTCAAAAGTAAAAATAATTTAAGTGTTAGTTTTTAATTAAACAATTAAACCTTAAAATAATTTGAAACAAGTGAAATTTGTTCATTTTTATCTTGTTAACTAGAAGTACTGCAGCAGCCACTGTACTATAAATAAGAATTAATAAACAACGGCATCCAAACAGAAAATTCCGTCTCTCGTACTTTTAATCCCAACTCTGACTTAAAAAAATATAGAAAAAAGGAAAAAAAAAAGATAAAAGGTAATACAGTGATGCCAGTATGGGCATATTCTAGTTTTATGATTAAATTTTGGAAATCTTCTCATCAGGTCAAAAGCAGTGCTCTTTTGGGGAGTCAGTGCCTGACAGCACAGCAAGTTCAAAAATAATCCCTGTTCCCATGTTTCAACACACAAGCACCTCACCTCACCTCTCATCCTGTGGCAGAGAGGGGCACAAACCACACTGCTGATGCGGCTGCACTGATATTTCTGCAGAAATGCACAAATTTCTGCACAAATGCCTCTGACACCTGCAGAGCCCCTTCCATCCAGGCCCTGTCCTTCGCCAATTGGTGGGGCCGGGTGCAGGAGGCATGCTGGAAATTGAACTGCCAGATATAGGAAACAACTGGTGGGGAAATGGGTGCTAGTCAGGTTTGATCAGTCTGGAAGCCACATGTCATAATCGGCAAGGTGTCCTGAACTTCAGCCTCGTCATGTTTCCACTCAGAGCTTTTCAGCCGTGTCGCTTTCTCGGTTCTGCTCTGTTGCAGTGGTGAAGGCGGAGTAACAGCAGCAAGTATTGCTTGAGGAGGGCATTTCTGCCTCATTGTTTGTGTATTCCTTGTTGCTGAAGGCAAAGTGAGGTTTTCCTTGAAGATCAAAGACTTCCTGTAGTGATCAGTATCTAAAAAGGACTTCATGTGAGTGATGAGCTTGCACCTTTCTGATTCATTCCTGTAGCTGGGGAACTGCACACTCACTACCGCATAAACAGTGTGTGCCACCACTCATTAATGTATTCCACTCAAATTAATGGAAACCTTCCCACCGACCACAACAGGGCTTGACTCAAACTTTGAGGGCATCTAATCTTCCTTGCTCCAGGTGGTGCTTCCTTCTGGATGCAGTCCCACTATCCTTATCCTCTCCAGCAGCTTCTGCCACTTCTTCCTCAGCTCAGGCACTGGCTTTTTTCTCTCTGCAAGCACAGAATCGAGAGTGGAGGGGAAGAAGCACCCAAGCACCCTGCTGAACGTGGAGTGTCTTGTCAGGGCTTGTGACCACGCTAAGTAATGGCCTTAAAAGGACAATTGCAAACTGCACTGCTGTTTAAAAAGGAAACTGGGCTTCTTTGAAAGTGCCCTGGCCCATGGAAACACATAGCCACAAGCATATGTGCATGTGAAGGCTGCATGCATAGGAGCACACAGGATTGTGAGCAGGATACCTGCGAGCCCAAGCAACCTGTTGGGAAAGGGTAAGAAAGCCACAGAAGCACCACAGACCTCAGCTGGCTTGCTCAACCCCAGGGGAAATGCTCAAAGAATCCAAGTGGTGCACATAATACGAACCCCAAGTAGAAAAGAACAGAAAGCTTCTTCAACCAGTCAAAGTGAGTTGATTTTGGCTGAGCTACTGTAGAACATTTGATAAAGTCAAAGTTTTGGCAAGCTTCAGGCTCCTCAATCCAAGCTCAATAGAGTGAGGATTGTTCTACAGAAATGAAGGGATTGCCTGTTCTATTCTGGCCAAATAGCAGGGTTGAGTATTAGTAGCACTGGGACTGTCATCCTGACGGTGTTAACTCCCCCAGAGGCCCTCAGATTCCTCTGGGTTTAGAGCTTCCACTGCACAGGGAGCAGCCTGGAGGATTTTTGCTCCTGTTCTCTATGGATGTGCTTTATTTCATTCTCAATTAAAGTTATTTTGGATGAAGGTTTAGGAAGGTGGTGACGTCCAAACCTGGCCAGAACTGAAAATCTGAGCTGTGTTGAAGCAAAAGTGGACAAGGTGCTTGAGAAGGTGTTGCTCCCTGACACTTTCAAATCTGCAGTTTCAAAACTCTGTTCTGTTCTGTTTTGTTCTGCTCTGTTCTGTTCTGTTCTGTGCTGTGCTGTTCTGGGGTGCAGCATGTCAGGAGGTTTTTTATGGAGTTACTGGAGCCAGCTGCTGTTCAAAGTATGAGATTGGATTAGAAGCCCCATCTGGACATGCATGACACTAAGCACAGGGACAATTACACAACTAAATTCTCATAGCATATATTGAGTCTTGTATTCAGAGGCTTACTTTATTTTCTTTTTCAGAATATGGAGTGGTATACCAGGAAAAGATCTCTCTGTGGTTGTTCTGACCTCATATTCCTTCCTCAAGCATCTGCTGTTGGTCATTGTCAGAGATGGGATCAAGCTGACCTAACATGACAAATTCTGCATACCTTAGGTAATTGCATATTTTCTTTCTCTTCTGCTTGACAATGGTGGTGAATAATCGAGTAGGATAGAGCCTTGGTTTTGCATGACACTATTAAATAAATAATACTAGTGAAGAAGAAGGTAATGATTTGAATTCCAGAGTCTTGACCCTACAATATCTCTACAGCATCACTTTCTGCATTAGGAGCACAACTGACGTGCAAAAAATGATATGTATGTTAAGGTAAACCAGAGTAGGCCTCAATTTTTCACAGAAGCTACACAGGCTCTTTGATGCCTTGCTTTCTATTTAATCAAGAGTGCTTATTTTATTTTATTTTATTTTATTTTATTTTATTTTATTTTATTTTATTTTATTTTATTTTATTTTATTTTATTTTATTTTATTTTATTTTATTTTATTTTATTTTATTTTATTTTAATCTCATCAATCAGCCAACAAGCCTTTCAGAGGAGGGATCTGATGGAAGCACAAGCCTCCTGTGCTGGTCGTGGGCACATTGGCAGTGTGTGGGAAACACAGATCTCCATTTTTGTCCACAAAATTCTTGCCCAGTAGGTAACAGTGTGGTTACAGTGGAGCTGTGTTAACTTTCCTCTGCAAGATTCCAGATGTGTGCAGGCACAAATGCCATAAATCTACAATAATTTGTTATTCCAGAAAATTCCATGCAATGAAGGCTGTATTTCTATGTCTTCCTTATAGATTAGGCATGGAACTCTGGATGTTAAGGACTGGAGGCTTAACTGCTTTGCTTTTCTCACAAAAGTCATGTAATGGACATTTTACAGGTCCTTCTTCAGCTTTTGATTAATTTATGGCATCAGATATTAACTACTAGATTGTCATTTTCATTCATGACTTTTTAATAAAAAAATGGAAATTCTTCAAGAGTAAGTTGTCCACATGAAATAACCAAACTAAACTTGTGAATTTTTGTTTGCTGTATTACAAGTTTTCTCTATTTTTCATCAAAAGTTAGTCTTTTCCAAAAGAACAAAAAGTGGAATATATTGCCTGTAATTGTTTTTAATGCTTTAAAACTAAAAAATGTATTAATAGTTATACTATAAACACATTTAAGTATTGAAATGTAAATATTCAGGAAAAAAAAAAGGTATTTCAGCTTTTCATTCATGAATACTAGAGAGCTAAACAAGACTATCCACATGCTTTATTTAATCTCATATTACCCAATTTGATAGTGGAGCACGAAAATATGAAGCATATATTTTGAATATCTTGTATTAACTGAAGCATCTCATGTATCATGGAGAAGTTCTGTATGTCTTTAAAAGAGGAGAGGTAGCTGGGTGAGACATGTAGTAGAAAAACCAAAAAAATGAAGTGCCAAGCTTGTAAGTGGAGAAATGCTTGGATGGAGTGGTAAAAGTGTATGAGAACACAAGTCTGAACCAGAGAAAAAGGATTTAAAGCTCCCTTATGCCCTCAAGATAACTCTCTTAATGAAGAAAAAGTCCTCCATGAGTGGCAGAAATAATGAATTTTAGTTTTCAGCATCTCTTTCTTATGTGCCTTTTCCCATCTCTAATAAAGAGTGAGGTTATTAGCCACTCTCAGGGAAAGGAAAAGGAAACATTGTACGCTCAATGGTAGGAGTGGTTTCTCACTGGAAAAAAAAGGGCTGAAGCTGCAGTAAAGCTGCTACCCAAAGACAGCAGAACCAGAGCTAAGTGCACCCAGGAACCAAATAAAACACCTCAGGTAAAATTCTGGCCTGTTGGTGTGGATGGCAGAGCTTTCCTTGACCTCACAATGCTTGGCTTTTGCCCTGTTTTTAATTGTCTGGTCAAGGTAAAGAAATTTTTCTTCTCTGCCAGGGTAAGATATGAAATTTTTACTAACCCTTTGGTTCTCTATTAGCCAAGATTTCCAGGCTTGCTCAGGATGATAAAATAAAATTTAAAAAATGCCCCATCTATGAGGCTGGGTGAGGACACCAGCTGTATCTGTGGGTGAAATATCAGAAGACTGCAGTGCTGGAGGAGAGGCTTAGCACATTGACTTTTCTGTTAAAAAAAAAAATAAAAGAAAAAAATAGTACTTCCGATGATGCACTGATAAAGCTAACATGGTTATGAAGGCAAGTGACTGCAGACTTTCCAAGCTTAAGGATTAAGGTTTTAGGTTAAGCAGTCCTTCAAACAGAAAGGGGGAAGGATTAAAAATCAGAAGGAAGATCAGCTGTCTCTGTTCATAATAGGGGAGATAGGTAAATCGGAAAAAACGCCTCTGAAATATTCTGCCTTTGGAACTTCAGGGTGAAATGGACATGCAGGGCCATGCAGCAAAGGGTGAGTCCTCAGAGGTTAAATCCCAGCTGTGTGATAAGGAGTTTTCACATGACATGAGGCTAATCTGTTTACAGCAGTGATGCAGATGATCCCATGGCCTGTTCGTTTTTGCTTTTGTTTTCTTTTTCTTTTTTTTTTTTCCCTCCTTTAGGATAGTAGACTAGCTAAATCCACAGATACGAGTCTTCAAAACAAAAAATTAAAGATCTCCTCCAGCTTCTCAATCAGTCAGGCGTATTCAGAGTTCCTCTCGGAGCTTACAGCAGGGAAGCAAAGTTCCTTCAGAAGAGAAAGTGAAGGAAATCTGCCTGATTATTCATGCCACCACATTTTTCAGTGGTTAAAAGAGGACAAGTCAGGAATCTCTGGTGATGTGGGTGATTAACCATTCTTCTTTGTCCTGCTACACACACAAATACCCACCTGTTTTCTCTTAAACTTGGTTTGCAGAAATTTGAAATTTTTGCAGCAACTGATTTTATTTCCTTCCTAGAACTTTAAAAGCACCTAGAACTTTAGAAGTATGTTTATCTTTCACATGCTTCCTTGGTGTACAGAAGGTGTTACAGAATGGGTTGGAGGGAAGCTGGGGGGTGTGGGATATCTTTCACATAATCTCAAATATTTGCAGGGCTAGAAAAATCAACGTCATTTGCACACTGTTATACAGAAAAAGAAAAGACCAAAACAAAAAAACCAGACCATTTAAATTTCTGTTATAAGACACAGTGAGTAAACTATGACTTTTGGGGAAAAATAAAATGCTACAAAAGGCTGAGTTATTACTAGCTTAGCAGAGGTCATAGCAGGTTGATCCAACAGCCATCTTCATTGAGGTCCCAGCTCCAAATGACATTTAAATGCCTGCCTAATTTTAATCACAGACTTCAGTCCTGCATTAACTTACTGTTAAGCATGTGCTGGAGTGAATTGCTGAAGTGCAGGTGGAGACATGGTTTTGTGAGGGTTTGGAGCAAGAAAAGGAAAGAGTCCCTTGCTGTAGTTCTCATTTGTGGGATTCAGGCAGGATCAAAGTCTGCAGCATCAGCTCTGAAGCAGGAAATGTCCTCACAATGCTGTGAAGCAGGCAACAGGGGTAAGCAGTTTGTAAGGCAGGTGTAGTAGGAGCTGGAAAGCGTGTCCCACAGGTTGGTTGTGCACTCTCCTTCTCTCTGGGCTGTAACTAGCACTGTTGGATATCCAACTCTCGTTCCACAATGACTTTAGGAAATGCTTATGGTCGGTGTCTAATGACTTCAGTGGCAGAAATTCAGCTCATGCTCTGCTTGTTTCGCAGAATATAGGTCTACATACACTGCTCGTTGATACAGAGTTGAATTTTACCATCTGGTCCCTTTGGTGTCATTGTTTTGATTTTAAGAATGCTCTCCTGATGCAAATGAAGAAGTCCACTCTTCTAATTCAATTCTAATTCAAGATAAAATGGGGAGAGATTTTTTCTTCTAAAAACATCAGACCAGTGTCCCAATGGTAGTCAGGTTCCTCAGACATATTCACTTGCCAGTAATACTAAACTATCAAAAGTGTGTTGATATTTATGCCTGGATTTTGCATCTCTGCTGCTTCAAGAAAAACATTGGAGTGGTCATTGCCCCTTATTCATTTTTGGAGTTCTGTCAAATAAACTGAACTCAGAGCAGACAAAAGAAGCATGTTAGATGGGGTCTTAACATCAGTACTGTATTCACAGGGCCCAATTGCTTTATACTTGTTCATTACCTTGTCAGGAGCATTAAAATCAGATGCACTGATTTTAAAAGGCCAACTAATGCATCAAACAGCCCAAGAAATTGGTGTATGAGAACAACCATAATCAAAAATGTGGATTCTCCTAGTGCAGTGTCCAGACTGGCAAGTTTGGCTTCTCTGGACTCCTTGATGACTCTCCTGCACAAACAGCTCTGCTCCTCCACCCGTACCTGGAGGAAGAAAGGACTAACTGTGCCTCAGTTGTGAAAGTCAACATGGTAAGGGCTATGGTGAGCTCCATAAAACAAATATTTTAGCTCGAGGATGAAGGAGGATCAGCGTGGTTCCCAGTTCACCATTGTTTTGCTGTGATTCTGGCCAATGTGGCTGGCAGCACAGGGACTCCTTTATCAGTCCTGCTGTTTGGCCTCAGACAGAAAACATGTTCATGACTTGAGCAGATGTTTCTGCTTTTAAGAGTCAGCCGTTTCCTCTTTTCCAGAAGCACATACCAGCACAGTCAATATCTGGAAACCTGCTGATTCACAGTAGGTCCAGAGTTTAAACTGCTGCTTTACTAGAAAAAGGTAATAAAGCAGTTTGAATTGCTTTTCATCCTTCATGCTCTTAATGGCTTTCAGGTTCATATGAGACCAATCAATTAATCCTGGTTCAGACCTAGAGGAGTGGGATGTTTCTTACCCTCTGAACAGGAAGGAAACCCATAACAGAGATTACCAATCCATTTATTAAGACTTATGTTAGCAGTATAGTCTAACAGAGCCTCCAGCTGGGGTTGGGACTACAGATTTGCAAATTGTATAAGCCTAATGTTCACTAGTCATATGCTAATTAATTGCTAAATCACAAAAGGCAAATCATAATTATTGTTTCAAGTTAGCAATGCTCCCTGACCTGATTGCATGCTTGCAGTTTGGAAGAATTAAGGAATGAGGCTCATTTAGGAACACTCACCTGTATAATCCATAGTTGTGGCTCTGTTAATTTTTGTTTTAAGGCGATGAAAAGCTCTTTTTGATCTGAATTTTGATCTGAACTGCTCTTGGGTGGATTCTGCTACACTTCATTATTCTGTGAGGTCAATCAAGTAGTAAGAATAGGAGTAAGAGCTCAGAGAGTTGAAGTGATAATTGCTCTGGTCTTGCAAATATTTTCAGTGAACTGAATGTGTCACACTGTGACCAGCCACACTTGGCTAGATTGGTGCAGTATGGGGAACTTGAAGTTTCCCATTTCAGGACTTCTCGCTGGAGGCAACCGGGCCACTTGTATAGCAAGCCCAAGGTTTTCAGCTTCTTTCCTTATTTGCCTCTTGTAGTGCCAGCACTTTGTAAAAATATTCCTGCTGAAGTAGTTGGTGAACAGAAACACAGGAATTGCTAAGTGCTCTTCCAAAAATCCCATTAAGATGAGAAGCAAAACTCCTGTTGATCTCAGGCACACAGAGTCAAACTTGTATTAAAAAAAAAATAAAATAATGTTAATGGCATACTTGAAAACTGATCAAAGAAAACTTCTCTTATTCTTTTGTCACGTGGCCCTGTGCACCCAAAACTTCCAGTGAAGGGAGTCAAGGGGTCATCTGGAAGCTTTCTGGCTGACAGTCAGGCATATTCACATGTGAGGGCTGGCTGACATGTGGCTGAAGTCATGAGGATGCAGAGGATAGTGCCTTGGCTCGGAAAGCTCTTACTCAGCTTGCTATCTAAAGCTGTCCCAACCCATCAGCCTAATGTGTTTAGACCCGTTCCAGTCATTATCTGTTAGTTGTGTGGTGAGAAGGTTGACTTGGCAGTTCTGAAATGACAGTCTAGAAATTGAAGTAATTTCCTTGCTAGGATAAGGTAGTTCTGTCAGTCCTGAGAGTAACAGTGCAGGAGGGATGAGGCTGCTGCATAAAACCCTAGCCTGAGATTATCTCACCAACAACCAGATGCTGATCTGCCCACTGTTACTAGTCAAGTTAATATCTGAAAAATTTTAATGTTTGCCCTAAGCTAGCCAAATCTGACAGCTGTTGCTTCCTGCTGCCCTGTGTTCTCAGATTCAAACTGGGATTGCAGAGGAACAACCCTGGGCAAGGGCAGCTGCATGGCTTGCTGGTGGAAAAAAAGAGAAGAAAGAGGAAAAGAGGATTGTGGCTCCTGGGCGGTAGATGAATCAGGAATGTTGGGAGAATTTTCTAGCAAACAAGAAGCTGCTGCAGATGAGGAGACATTCCCTCCACATGGGTGCAACTCTAGCCAGCTGGTGAAGCAGCACAGCAGAAATTCAGTGGCACAGCCCCAGCCCAAGTCCAGGCTCCCGGCACACCTGTTGAGCAGATTCTGTTCTCCCAGCTTTCAGCTAACATTTCTAAGGTGGCTGGGAATATGCCTAGCCTGCAGCAGGGCTGCAGTTCACACTTAGCACACCTCAGTGCCCATCAGAGTGCTGGGGTGTCTCAGCCAGGAAGAGAACGCTGTCACCCCGAAATTCAGGGGGTGATCTACCTGCCTGGTGTGACAGGAAGAGCTCAGGCAGCACAGTTTAGAGTTGGGCTTGGTCAGCACTGAGAAAATGAGACGGAAAAACTCGAAGCATCCACCCACCCATCCATCATCCATCCATCATCCATCCATCCATACATCCATCCATCCATCCATCCATCCATCCATCCATCCAACCATATCCATCAATCCATCCATCCATCCATCCATCCATCCATCCATCCATCCATCCATCCATTAATCATCCATCCATCCATCCATCCATCAGCATCCATAATCCATGCATCAATCCATCATCCATCCATCGGTCCATCATCCATCCATCCATAATCCATCCATCCATGCATCCATGCATCCATGCATAGATCCATACATGCATCCATATATCCATCATCCATCCACCCAACGATCCATCAAGCATCCATCCATCCATCCATCCATCCATCCATCCACCACTTAATCCTCCATCCATCCATCATCCATCATCCATCCATACTCCATCCATCAATCATCCATCCAACAATCCACATCCTTCCATCCATCCATCCATCATCAATCCATCCATCCATCATCCATCCATCCAACAATCAAACATCCTTCCATCCATCAAATCCATCATCAATCCATCAATCCATTATCCATCCATCCATCGTCACATCCATCGTCCAAATCCATCCAAATCCGTCCATCCGTCCATAGCCCATAACCATCTGTCCATCCATCCAAATCGTCCATCCAAATCGTCAATCCATCATCCGTTCATCGATCCGTTCGTCCATCCATCCATAAATCGATACATCCACCGTCCATCCATCCATCGTCCATCCAAATCCATCCGTCCATCCATCGTCAATCCATCCATCCATCCATCATCCGTTCATCCGTCAGACGTGCCCGTCCAAATCCGTCCATCCGTCCGTCCATCCAAATCCATCCGTTCGTCCGTCAAATCGTCAAATCCGTCCATGCGTCCGTTGCGTCCGTGCATGGATCATGCGTGCATCCATATCAATCCATCGATCCAAATCCATGGCGATCCGTCAGGCGTCCATCCATCCGTCCAATCCGTCCGTCCATCCGTCGTCCGTCCGATCCGTCATGATCATCGTCCATCCATTCGTCCATCGTCGTCCATAGCTCCATCCGTCGATCGTCAAATCCGACAATCCATCATTTCCGTCACATCCGTCCATCGATCCGTCAATCCATCGTCCGTCCATCCGATCGACGATCCGTCATTCCGTCTATCCATCCATCGTCAATCCATCCGTCCATCCATTTCATCCGATCCGTCCGATCAATCGTCCGTCCATCGTCCGCCATCCGTCCGTCAAATCCGTCGTCCATCAATCCGATCCGTCGATCCATCCGTCCATGACGCCCGTCCATCTGATCCGATCCGTCCAAATCGTCCAGTCAAATCGTCCGTTCGTCGTCCGTTCGTCCGTCGATCGATAAATCAGTACGTCCGCCGTCCGTCCGTCAAATCGATCAAATCCGTCCGTCCATCCGTCCATCGTCAGTCCGTCCAGTCCATGACCGTAATCCATCAATCAAATCCGTCCATCCGTCAAATCCGTCGCATCCGTCCGTCACATCCGTCCGATTGATCGTCCGTCCGTCCGTCACATCCATCCGCGTCCATCGATCCGTGCATCGATCAAATCGTCAATCCAAAGTGGGATCCATCGTCCGTCCATCCATGATCCGTCCGTCCGTACGTCCGTACGTCCGTAAATGGATCATACGTACCGTCCATATATCCATCGTCCATCCACCTGTGATCCATCAAGCGTCCATCCATCCATCCATCCATCCATCCACCATGATCCTCCGTCCATCCATCGTCCATCGTCCATATCCATCCGTCCATCGATCATCCAAATCGATCAATCCATTCCGTCCATCCGTCCATCATCCAGTCCGTCCGATCCATCGTCCATCGTCAAATCCAGTCCATCATTCCGTCACAAATCCATCCATCGTCATCCAGTCGATCCGTTATCCATCGTCAAATCCGTCGTCATCCGTCCATCAATCCGTCCGATCCGTCCATCGCATGCATACACCATGATCCATCGTCCGTCAATCCGATCCGTCGATCAGTCAATCCGTCATCCGTTCGTCGATCGTTCGTCCGTCCATCGATAGATCAATGCGTCCGCCGTCCATCCGTCCATCGTCCGTCGATCCGTCCGTCGTCATCGTCGATCCGATCCGTCACATCCATCGTCCGTTCGATCCGTCCAGACTAGTCCCGTCATCCGTCCATCGTCCGTCCGTCCGTCGTCAAATCCGTTCGTCGTCAAATCGTCCGTCCGTCCAGTACGATCGTCGATCGCATACATGGATCGTACGTGCGTCCATGTAATCCAAATCGTCAAATCCACTGGCGGATCAAATCCAGGCGTCCATCCGTCCATCCGTCGTCCATCGTCCGTCGCATCACATCCATCATGATCATCCGTCCGTCCGTCGTCCATCGTCCGTCATTATCGTCCAGTCGATCGTCCGTCCGAGTCCGTCATTCAAATCCGTCGTCCGTCACATCCGTCAATCCATCGTCCGTCATCAAATCCGTCAATCCGACAGTCCGTCACTTCCGTCTCAATCCGTCCATCGTCAGTCACGTCCGTCCGTCGATCCATCCGTCAAAGTCCGTCAAATCCGTCGATCCGTCGTCCGTCGTCGTCCGTCCGTCAAATCCGTCCGTCGATCCATCGCATCACGTCAAATCCGATGATCCGTCCATAGTCAAATCGTCAGATCCATCGTCCGTTTCGTCGTCCGTTCGTCCGATCCGTCGATACCATCAATGCGTCCGCCCGTCCATCCGTCACATCGTCAAATCCATCCGTCCATTGCGTCAAATCGATCAGTCCATCCGTCCATCCATCGTCGTTCGTCCGTCCAGACGTGCAGTCCGTCCATCCGTCCGTTTCGTCCATCCATCCGTCCGTCCATCAAAGTCCGTCCATCCATCCACTCGTGCGTTCGTGCGTCCGTTCAAATCAATCCATCGTCCCTACGTCAGTCAAATCATTTCCGTCAAATCCATCCATCGTGCGTCACATCAGGCGTCAAATCCATCGTCCATGGATCACATCGTCCATCCGTCCGTCAAATCCGTCCGTCACATCGTCCATCGATCCATCACGTCCGTCCGTCCGTCCACCCGCCCGTCACATCGTCCGTCAATCCGTCCGTCCATTGCACCCGTCATCGATCATGCATCCCTCAATCCATCGTCACATCCATCGCCCGTCCATCCGTTCGTCCATCGTCCAGTTGATCCGTCAAATCACATCGATCCGTCACATCCGTCGCAGTCGCGTCATTCCGTCCATCCACCCATCCATCCATCCCATCCATCCATCCATCCGTCCATCCATCCATCCATCCGTCGTCGTACCAGACCGCCATCCGTCTGATCCGTCCGTCAGATCGTCCATCATCGATCCGTCCATCGATACGTTCATCAGCCAGTTCGTCATCCGTCCATCCATCAATCCATCCATCCGTCCATCCATCAATACATCCATCCATCCGTCCATCCATCGTCCATCCGTCCGTCCATTGCGTCATCGTCAGTCCGTCCATCGCGTCCATCGACCATCCATCCATCCATCCATCCGTCCATCATCCATCCATCCGTCCATCCGTCGGATCCATCCATCGTCCATCCACCCATCCATAATCCATCCATCGACCATCCATCACATCATCGATCTATCCATCCTCACGTCCATCACATCCGTCCATTTCCCGTCCATCCATCCATCCATCCATCCATCCATCCATTGCATCCATCCGATCGATCCACGAAATCCTTATCCATCACATCTGTCCGTCACATCCGTCGTCCGTCCGTCGTCCATCCATCGTCCGTTCATCGATTCGTCCATCCATCCGTCACATCCATCCATCCATCCGTCAAATCCGTCCATCCATCCATCCCATCCATCCATCCGTCCGTTGTCCATCCATCTGTCGATGCATCCATCATGAATCCATCCATGCGTCCATCCATCCATCCATCCATCCATCAAATCCATCCGTCCATCCATCCGTCCATCCGTTCATCCATTATCTGTCACTTCCGTCCACTCAACCGTCCGTTCGTCGTCAATCCGTCCGTCCGTCCATCCGTCATCCATCACATCCATCCATCCATCCGTCCGTCCGTCCATCGTCCGTCCGTTTCGTCCAGTGCATCATGATCGGATCCATCCGTGCGTCACATCATCAATCCGATCAAATCCGTCCGTCCATCCGTTCGTCATCGTCCGTCCATCCGTCAATCCGTCCATCCGTCCGTCGATGCGTCAAACATCCGTCATCCATCCGTCCATCCAGACATGCGTCCATCCATCGTCCGATCCACCAACGTCCCTCCGTCCGTCATGACCCTTCCATCCATCCTTCCATCCATCCACCCATCCATCCATCCATCCATCCATCCATCCATCCATCCATCCATCCATCCATCCATCCACCAATCCATCATCCGCTCCTCCATCATCCATCCATCAAGCATCCATCCATGCTTCCATGCATCCATCCATCCATGCATCCATCCATCCATCCATCCATCCATCCATCCATGCATCCATCCATCATTCATGCACCATGAATGCATGGATGGATGGACGGATGGATGAATAATGGATGGATGTATGATGGACGGATGGCTGGATGGAGGGATGGATGGATGGATGATGGATGCAGGGATGAATGTAGTGATGGATTGATGGTTGGATGTGAATAGTATGAATGGGCGGTGATAGGTGGTGATGAATGGCTGGAGAAGATGGCTGAGTATATGAATGGATGATGCGCGGATGAATGAATGAATATGGATGATGCATGAAATGAATGGATGAATGATAGATGAATGGATAATACATGTATGGATTGATCGTACATGAATCGCCAGATGAATGATGGAAAGAGATGAATGGTGAAATGGATGGATGAATAACGATGGAGAGATGGATAAATGGTGGCGATAGATAAGAAAGAATGAATGAATGAGATGGGAATAGATACAGAGATCCCATGGATGAATTATGGATGAGATGAAAGTGAATAGATAGATGAATGAATGAGCACTGAAGTACGTGAATGGATGAATGGTATAAATGAGTAATGAAGCAGGTGGATGAAGTGAGTATAGATGAATGCATGGGAGCAGATAGATAGATAATGAGTGAGATGGGCGAATGGTATGAACAAATAAATGAAGATGCGAGAGATGAATACATGGGCGGATTGATGAGATGAATGGGCAATGAGCGCATGAATGAATACGTAGATGGATTGATAGATAGGGGATAGATGAATGAGATGAATGGATAGATGAATAGATAGATGAATATGAATACATGAAGCGATGGATGATATACCTAAGGTGAGATGAATGATGAAATGAATAGATGGATAGTATAGATAGATGAATAGGTAAATGGATAGATGGATAGATAGATAGATGGGTGTTAATAGATGAATGAATAGATGTAGATGGGCGGTTGGTGAATAGATAGATAGATGAAAGATGAATAGTAGCATAACTAGATAAATAGATGAATGGATGAATAGATGAATGGATAGATGAATAAATTAATAGATGATGCTGGATAATTGATAGATGGCTGGGTACATGAATAAATGAATAAGATAGATAGATGAATGAATGTAGATAGATAGATGGATAGATGAAAATGATAGAATAGATGAATAGCAGATGGCACAGATAGATACGATAGATGGAAAGCTCAGATACATGGATAAGTAAGAGCATGAATGGATAAACTAAGATAAATAGATAGATGATAGAATGGCGTAAATAGATGGTGTCAATACATGAATGAATGGAATAGATGATAAGACTTAATAGATGTATAGTAGACCCGATGAGATAGATAGATGCGATAGATAGATGTAGATAGATAGATAGATAGATAGATAGATGAAAGGCTGAGGCAACTAAAGAGACGAAGAATGCATAGATAGATAGATGGAATGGATAGGTAGATAGATAGATAGATGAAACAGATAGATGGAGAAACGGGTGAATGCGATATTAGATGATGCGGTAGTGAATGGATGGATGACATGAGACGAAGTACATGTATGGACCAATGGGCATGCACAGATGAACATACGAGATGTGTAAGATTGGAATAGTGGAACAGCACAGACTGAATGAATGAAATGGATGGATGGATAGATAAATGGATAGATGAAGATAGATGAATGAATGACAGTATGAAATACAGGAGATGACTGCATAGATGGGTGATAGATGAATGGATAGATCCGATAAATAGATGAATGGGCGTTTCAGATAGATGGATAGATGGATAGATGATGGGCATGGATCATAGATGGATGATAAATAGATAGATGATGAATGAAATATGGATGGATGAACAAATGAATACGTAATGAAATGCATGGACGGAATGGATGGATGGATGAAGATGATGAAGCAGGCGGATAAAGATGAAGAGATGAATAGATGGATAGATGAATAGATAGATAGATGGATAGATGGATGAATGAATGAAACAGACGAAGTAGATGAATGGATATAGACGCCTGGATGAATATACAGATTAATGGATGGATGATGGAATGGAAACAGATAGATGAATGGAATAAACAGATAAACGTGGAATAGATGAATGTAGATAGATGGAATAATGAATGAATAGTATCGATAGATGATGGATAAGATGGGTCGGCAAATGATGGATGGATGGATGGATGATGAATACGTAGATCCATGGTTAATGATGGATAGATGAATGAAGGTGAATGAATGTATAGATGAATGAATAGAATGCGAGATGAATGCATGGACGACCAGATGGATGAATGAATGAATGAAATGAATGGTAGATGAATAGATGGATAGATGGATGAACGCAATGAATGGATGGGTCAGATGAATATGGATAGATAGATGGGTAATAGGTAAGTAGATGAAGTGGATAGATGGGTATAGATAGATGGATAGATAGATGGATAAACTGGGCTGGGCAAATACGAGATGAAATACATGAACGGGTGACCAGATGGAAACGTTGTGACCGATTGTCAGATGGGGAATATGGATGGATGGATAGATGGAACAGATGAATGAATGAATTGAACCATATGGAAACGATAGATGATGGATGGTGGATGGATGATGGAGATGGATGGATGAATGGAATGGAATGGAATGGATAGATGGATGGAATGATGGATGAATGGATGGATGTGGATAGACGGATGGTGGAATGGATAGATGGATAGATGGAATAATGAATAACAGATAAATAATAGATAGATGGATGATGGATAGATGGATGGAATGGTCGATGGATGGATAGATAAATGATAGATGGCAGATGATAGATGGATAGATCAACCATAAAATAGATAAATGGATGAATGGATAGATGAATGGATAGATAGATGAATGGATGGTCGTCGTCGTCAGATGAATGAAGAGATAAATGGATGGATACGATAAATAACAGCAGATACATGGATAATAGATAAATGGAACAAATAGATAAAGTGAAAGATGGATAGATAGATGGATGTCTTAATGCGATGGATGATCGATGCAATGGAATAATAGATGGTTGAAGCGGACGAAATAGATAAAGATGGATGATCGTTAATGGATGTATAGTGGATCCGTGGAAATAGATAAGATAAGATGGATAGATAGGATAGAATAGATAGAATAGATAGATAGATAGAAAGGCTGAATAAAGATAGAAGATACCATCAGATAGAATAGATAGATAGATAGAATGATAGATATAGATAGAAAGAAGATAGATTAGATATATAGAAATAAGATGATACGACTGATAGATGGATGAATGATAGATAGACAAGAAAGGTAGATATATAGATGATAGAGCACTATAGATATGCTCACTCTGAATTAATAGATAGAATGATGAGATTTAGAGAGGCTTTCAGATAGATAGAATAAAGATAGATAGATAGATAGATAGATAAGATAGATAGATAAGATGGAGATAGATAGATGAAGTAGTGAAAAATACAAAGAGACAACTGCATAGAGCGGATGATCAGATAGATGATGGATACGAGATGAGATGGCAAATGGAAATGAGATAAGATAGATAAGATAGGATAGATAGATAGATAGATATGGATAGATGATGGGTCTACATAGATCCATAGATAGATGATAGATAGATAAGATAGTAGAATAGGTATATATAGATAGAATAGAATGGAAATGAGAGATGCAGAGATAGAATACATAGGCGGAAATAAGATAAGATAGATAGAAGATAAGAATGGAAATATGAGAGCAGATAAAGATAGAAAAGATAGATGAATGGAATGGATATAGATAGATAGATAAGATAGATAGATAGAATTGTGTCCCAGCATTGATAGAAGAATAGAATAGATGATAGATAGATAAGTAACGAAAGTGAATGGAAATAAGATAATAAAACGCCCTAGATAGGCTCTCTCTCTGAGATTAATAGATGAATGATAAGATGAAGAAAGCTAGATAGATGAATAGAATGAGATGGATAGACCGATAAGATGAGATGAGATGCTTATAAGATATATAGATGATAAATAAATGAAAATATCAATAGATGATAGATAGATGAATAAATAAATAGATAGATAGATAGATAGATAGATGATAGATACATAGATCCATAGACTGAAAATGGATAGATGAATGAATGAGTAGATAAAATATATAGATAGATAGATAATGGATGCAGGGATGAATGCATGGACGAATGGATGGATGGATGGATGGATGGATGGATGGATGGATGGATGGATGGATGGATGGATGGATAGATGGGTGGATGGACTATGATGTGATGGATGGATGGATGGATGGATGGATGGATGGATGGATGATGGATGATGAATGGATGCATGCATGGAGTGGATGAATGATGGATGGATGGAGAGCGGATGGATGGATTTATAGATGGATGGATGGATGCTTGCGGATGGATGATGGATGGAGAGGATGGGTGGATGGATGGATGATAGGATGCATGGATGCATGGGTGGATGAAGAGGGATGGATGCATGGATGAGCGGATGGAGTAGCTGATGGATGGATGGATGGATTGGTGGAAGAGGATGGATGGATGGACTGATGGATGGATGGATGGATGGATGGATGGATGGATGGATGGATGGATGGATGGATGGATAGAGGACGGATGGATGAATGGATGGATGATGGGATAGATGAAAGGGGATGTCGATGGATGATGGATGGATGGATGGATGCATGGATGGATGAATGATGGATGCATGGATGGATGGCTGATGGATTGATGTATGGATGGATTGATGAATGGATGATGGAAATAGAAGGATGGATGGATGGATGGATGGATGGATGGATGGATGGATGGATAAGATGGAGGATGGATGGATGATGAATGGATGAATGATGGATGGGTGGGTGGGTGGATGGATGGATGGATGCAAGGGATGGATGGATGGAAAGATGGATGCATATGGATGGATGGATGGATCATGGATGGATGGATGGATCATATGGATGGATGGGTGTGTGGATGGATATACAGATGCTATGGATACATGAGATGGATGGATGGTCCAATGGATGATAGGATATATGGATGCGGTACATTGGTGTGCATGGATGATGGATGGAGGATGGATGGATGGATGGATGGATGGATGGATGGATGATGGATGGATGGAAGAGATATAGATGATGGAGTGGGTGGGTGTTGGGTGGGTGGATAGAATAAATAAGAATGGATGATGGATAATAAGAAATGATAAGAATAGGTTGAGTAGGTGGATGATAGAATGAAAATAATTGGATAGAGTGGATAGATGACAGGATATGTGATAAGATGAATGAATGGATATAGATAAAATATGGATGCATGGATAGAATGCATAGATGGAATTGATAAGATGAATGATAAGATGGATGGATGATGGATAGATGTGAGTGGAATGGATAGATGGAAAGAGATGGATGCATAGATGCATAGATACATAGATAGATGAATACTTGTGAATAGATAGTAGATAGAAAAAGAGATAGTTAGTGCGGTATGGATAGAACTTGGAAGGATAGATAGTTGGATAAGATATATATGGATAAGATAGCTGATAGATGATAAGATGGAATGGAATGGAATGGATAGATAGATATAAGATAGATGGAATAGATGATATTTGATGGAGATAAGATATATAGATAGTGCCTGATAGATGATAGATGGATAGATAAGATAGATGAATGGAATGGATATAGAATGGATAGATACTGAATGGATACTAGATAGATAGATAGATGGAATAGATAGATATATAGATAGATGGAATGATAAGATAGATAAGATAGATGGATAAGATAGATGGAATGAATGGAATAGAATAATGGAAATTACATAGACAAACTAGCTGATAAGATGATAGATAAGGCAAAAAAGATAGAGAAAAAGAGATGATAGATAGATATGTGGATAGATACTTATGGATAATGGATATATAATACATGAATAAATAGATACATAAAATAGCTGGAATAGACTGATAGTTGAATGGAGTAGAGTAGATAGATCATAGATAAGTGATAGATACATAGATAGATAGAATAGATGATAGTTGGAATGGATAATTTGAATTCAGTGGAGTAGATGGATAGATAAGAATAAGATGGATATGGATAGATACATAAGATGAATGAATAGACAGAATAAATAGATAATGGAATACATAGATAAGATAGATAGATGATAGATAGACCTTAAGATAGATAGATAGATGAGATAGATAGATAAAGATGAATGATAGATAAGATAGATAGATGAGTCGATAGATGATGGAATGGAATGGAATTAGTACATAGATGGAATGGATGATGATGAGATGGATAGGTATGCGGATGGATGGATGGAATGATAGTTGGATGATAGAATGAGTTGGAATGGAAATAAGATGGATAGATGGAGCGGATAGGTAAGATGGATGGATGATAAGGCACATATGGATATAGAATACATGAGATAGATAATAGATATGATATGAGACAGATAGATACATTGATATGGAATAAGATAGGAAATAGATGGAATAGGATGGATAGAATGATAAGATACATAAGAATCCATAAGATAGATAATAGATACATAGTGGATAGAATTAATCCCATGATTATATATATGAGATGATAGGTAGATGAATGAATAAGATAGATAGATAGATAAGATAGATGAATGATAGATAGAATGAGAGATAGATAGATAGATAGATAAGATAGATAGATAGATAGATGAGATAAAGATAGAAAAAAATACTATAGGCCAAAGTATCATGGAGCGAGATTGATAGATAGATAATTAATAAGATAAGATAGACGGAAGGCGGATGATAGGCACATGGATAGAAATACACATAGATAAGATTGATAAGATAGATAATGGATAAGATAGGCATTAGATAAGATAGAATGATAAGATACATAAGATACATAAGATCCCATCAATCAGATAATAGATAGCGCTAGATAGATAGATGATAGTTATTAAGATAGATAGATAGGTAAGATAAGATAGATAGAAGAGATAGATAGATAGATGTGTATTAATAAGATAGAATAGATAGATAGATAGAAGAGATAGATAAGAAAAACTAATAAATATGCGTACGTTAATTGATTAGATATTGGAATGGAATAAGAATGATAGATAGATAGTATAGATAGATAGATAGATAGAATAGTTAAGATATAGATTGATAAGATAGATAGATAAGCTTAACTGATTAATGATAGATAGATAGATAATAGCTTTAGATAGATAGATAGATAGATAGATAAGATAGATAAGGAATAGATAAAGATAGATAGATAAGCTATGGAATAGAAAGATAGAAGAATACACCTAGATAAGATGAATGGTAGATAAGATAGATAGATAGATGATAGATAGGAATAGAATGAAAAATAGAAAGTAGATAAGATAGATAGACTAAAGAGATAGAAAGAAACAATAGATAGATAAGATAGATAAGATAAGATAGATAAGATAAGATAAGATAAGATAGAATGAGATGAGATGAGATACGTAAAGATGAGATGAGATGATAGATACATAAGATCCATAAGATAAGATAATATAGATAAGATAGTAAGATAAGATTAATACTATTGATGGATATATAATGGATACATAAGATAAGATAGATGAATGATAAGATAAGATAGATAGAATGGATAAGATAAAATAGAAAAAATACTATAATTAAATAATGGAGCAGAGTTGATAGGAATGAATGATATTAATAGATATGGAATAGATAGACGGATAATAGACGCCTAGGAATATATACATAGAAAAGATTGATGGAAAGAGAATGATAGACGAAATGCATGTGAGATGGATATAGATAATGGAGTATACATATGAATACACTAGATCCCATAAAGATAATAGATAATAAGATAGATAGATAGAATGGAATAGATAGATAGAGATGAATACTAGATAGATATAGATAGAAAGCTAAGATAGATAGATAGAAAGAAATGGATATAGATATATAAGATAGAGATGATAGAGAAAAATAATAAAATAAAGTAAATTGATAGATAAGATGTGAGATAGATAGATGAATAGTTAGGTAATGGAATGAGATAGATGGATAAGATGAGATAGATAGATAGATTTAAGATAAGATAGATAGAATGAGACAAATAGAGATACAGAATATGAAATACATAAGCACAAATTTTAATAGGAATAGATATATAGAATAGATAAGATAGTAGAATGAATAGACTAAGATAGAATGAATAGATATGGATGGATGGATATGGATGGAATGGATTGACCGATTCACGATGAGATGGATGGATGATGGCTTCGAGAATGGATGGATGGAATGAGAATGGATGGATGGATGGAATGGATGGATGGAGGATGAAGATGAGATAGGATGGAAAGAGACACTGATGGAGAATGGATGATGGATGTATGAGATGGATGGATGATGGATGAAGGATGAAATGGATGGATGGAATGATGATGCATGGAATGGATACGCTAGAATGATTGATGGATAGGATGGATTGATGATAGGATGGATGATGGATGAATAGTTAGAAATGCATGTATAGAAATGGCTGGAGGGATGATGGATGGATGTGTGGGTGCATGGATGAATGGATAATGGATGGATGGATGGATGGATGATGAATGGATAATGAATGAATGAATGGATGCATGGATAGATAAGTGCATGGATGATGGATACATGGATGATGGACGGATAGATGGATGGATGATGTCTGGATGGGTGAATGCATGAATGTATGGAGGGATGGATGCGTGGATGGATAGATGATGGATGGATGGATGGATGATGGATGGATGGATGGATTATGAATGAATGGAAGGATGCATTAGCAGATGGCTGGATGCATGGATGGATGGGTGGATGGATGGATAGGTGGGTGGATGAATGGATGGACGGATGATGGATTGATGGATGAATGATTGATGGCTGATGGATGGATGGCTGAAAAGGATGGATGGCTGGATGGATAGAAGATGCAGGGATAGAATGCATGGACGAGGTTTGATGAATGGATGGAGTGGATGGATGGATGGATGGATGGATGGATGGATGGATGGATGGATAGATGGATGAATGGATTGATGATGGATGGATGGATGCATGCATGGATGGATGATGGACCGGATGAAATAGATAAAATAGATGGATGGATGATAGGATGAGATTGATGGATTGATGGATTGATGATGGATGGATGGATGATAGCTGGATGGATGGATGGATGGATGGATGGATGGATGGATGGATGGATGGATGGATGGATGGATGAAGGATGGATGGAAGATGGAAAGGACTGATGGGCCGGATGATGGATGTATGGATGGATGGATGATGGATGAAGAGATGGATGAAAGAATAGGAGGATGGATGGATGGATGAGGGGATGGAAAGGATAGGATGGTTGGAATGGATGATGGATGGATGGATGGATGGATGGATGGATGGATGGATGGATGATAGGATACACTACGATGGCTGGAAGTAATAGGATGGGCAGGATGAATGGATGAATGGATGATGGTTGCACGTGGATGGATGGCTGGATGGAATGATAAGATGGATGTGTGTGCATGTGATATGAATGGATAATGGAGATGAGATGGATGGATGATGAATGGATAATAGAATAGAATGAATGGATACATGGATAGAATGCTGCATGGATGATAGTACTATGGATGATGGAGCGGATAGGATGGATGGATGATGATATCTGAGATGGATGAATACATGTAGATAGGAATGGAAAGGATGAGATCGCGTGGAATAGGTATAGGATGGATGAGATGGATGATGGATAGGATGTTGGATAGAGACAGTGGATGGAATGGATAAGAGAGATAAGGATGTGAGATGGATAGATGAGAGTAGGTGAAAATGCTATATAGAGTGGGAGATGGATGAGATGTGACGGATGAATAGGATAGGATACATTAGCAGATAGCTGCAGATACATGAGATAGGAATGGAGTGAGATGGAATGGATAGAGTAAGCCGTTGGAATGAAATAGATGGAATGGAATGATGCGATTGAGTGGATGGATGAAATTGATAGCTGATAGGATGGATAGCTGAAAGAGATGGATAAGATGGAATGGATAGACTAAGAATAAGATAGAATGGATGAATGAATGGAATGGAATGATAGATAGATAAGATGGATAGGCAAGAATGAATGATAGATTGATGGAATGAATAGTAGGCATGGACGGATAAAGATAGATGGAATGGAATGAGATGGATATGGATGGACGAGAATATGCTATGAATGAGATGACAGAATATAGATGGAATAGAATAGGAATGATGAGACCTGGAAAATAGATAAGATAAGATACATAAGATAGATAAGATAGATGACGCTGATAGGAATGAATGATAAGATAGATATGAGATAAAATATATAGATGAGATAGATACATGATGGAATAGGATAGATATAGATAGATGATAAGAGTGATAGATGTAGATAGAGAAAAGATGGAAAGAGATAGAATGGAATAAGATAGATAATAGATAAGATAGATAGAATGGAATAAGATAGAATCGATAGATAGATAATAAGATGAGATGAGATAGATAGATAAGATAAGATAAGATAGATAAGATAGATAGATACATACATACATAAGATAAGATAAGATAAAATGAATACAATAAAACACGCAGAATAAGATAGATAAATAGATAGATAGACGAATAGAATAGAAAGAAAAGTAACAGTAGAAAAATAGATAAATAAATAATAAAATAAAATAGGCAAAATAAAAGAGACAAAATAGCTGGAATGGAATGATACGATACTTATAGACGAAAACATAAAACAGAGTAGCTAGATATAGATAATAGATAGATGATAAGATGAATAGATGAATACATGAATACAATAGCTGGAATAAGATGATAAGATAGATAGAAGTAGGTACATAAGATGAATGAATAGCTAATGAATAGATAGAGTAGAGTAAGATAAGATAGAATAGATGATAGATGAATACATACATGATAGATAGATAAGATACATGACAAATATGTAATAAATAATGAATGAATATATAGATAGAATGGAATGAATAAGATAGAATAGATAGATAAGATAGATAAGATAGATAGATAAGATAATAGATAGAACTAGATATATATATAAGATGGAATATAAATAATAAGAGCAGATAGATGGAATAGATAGATAATAGAGTACATAGATAGAATAGATGATGGAATAGAATATAGATAGAATGAATGAATATGAATGAATAGACAATAGATAAAATAAAATAGATAAGATAAGATAGATATATAAGATAGATAATAGATACATAAAATGATAAACGAGATAAGATAGATTAATAAGATAGATAAAACCATGAACTAAGATAGACCAATGGAAATACATAAGATTTAAGATAGCTAAGATATATAAATATATAAAATAGATAAGAATGATGGAATGATAGATAGAAAAAATAGAGATAGATAAGATAGATAATATAGATTGATAAGATAGATTAATAAATACATAGAATGAATAAATAGATTAATAAGATAGATGATAGATAAGATAATAGATAAAATTTAATAGATAGATAATAAAATTAGATAGATACATTAGTAAAATAGCGCTAGATACATAGATAGATAAGAGTAGATAGAATAAGATAGATAACGAAATAGATAGATGATAGATAGATACTCAGATAGATACATACATACATAGATAAAATACATACATAGATAGATAATAGATTAATAATAAGATAAAATAGATAATAGCTAAATAGATGGAATGAAATAAATGGAATACAATGAATGGAATGGAATGTAATGAATAGATATCCGATAGATATATAAGATGAAAGAGATAGATAGAAATTGAAAAAACGGATAGATACACTAATAGATGATAGATAGAGAAAAAATAGAGAATGAATAGATAGAATGATAGATGGAAAATAGATAGATAATAAAATAAATAAATTCATTAGAAAAGATAGAAATAAGAATAAGATAAGATAAGATAAGATAAATAGATAGTTAATGGATTGATAGGATGGATGAATAAGAGTAGAGAATGAATAGGATGTTGGATGGATAGATGCAGGATGAGATAGGATGGATGGATGGATAGATGGAAATGGAATGGATGGATACGAAATAGGTAAGATACAATCATGGATGGATAGAGTCACACGAAATGGATGGATAGAATGACCAGATAGACAATTCTATGAATATAGATACACGGATATTGTTAAAGATTCATGTAGATGCGTAAGATAAGAAAGAAACCCGATAGATTATGGATGGAATGGATAGATGGAAAGTGGAAAGGATATAGGATGGAATGGAATAGAATAGGATGGATACATAGAGATAAGGATGGATAGGAAAAGATGAGATGGATATGGATCCAACTGGAGATGGATAGGATAGAATAATAGAGCATATAGATAGAAACCACATAGATAGATAGATAGGTAGAGATAGACGGATAAAGATGGAATGGAATGATGGAATGGATGATAGATTGAGAGACGGAATGGAATGGAATAGAATAGAGATGGATAAGATGGAAAGGATAGATAGATGGATGGATGAGATAGGGCCAAGATGGATGGAATGGAATGGATAAGATAAGATGAAAGGATGGATGGATGAGATGATTGATGGATGGATGAGATGGATGGATGGATTTGGAATGGATGCACGATGGAATGGAAAGAAATGAGATGGATAAATGAATGGATGATGATGTGTGCATGATGGAGTGGATGATGAGATGGATGATGGATGAAAGGATGGATGCATGGATAGATGGTTAGATGGAGGATGGATGGATGGGTGGGTGGATGGATGGATGGATGGATGCATGATGGATGGAGAGATGGATGCATTGATATATTGATTGATAGGCATGATGGATGAGATGGAATTGATGGATGATGGAATGGAATGGATGGATGAGATGGATGGATGGATGGATGCTTGGATTCATGAGATCAGCTGGATGATGATAAGATGGATGGATGGATGGTTGGATGGATGGATGGATATGGAATGGATGGAGAGATGAGATGGATGGATGATTGATGGAATGATTATGGAGAGAGGGTGGATGGATGGATATGGAATGGATGGATGGATGGATAGGATGAGATGAGATGGAATACATAAGATAGATCGATGGATGGATAGATGGATTGTTGTTTGAGATGGATGTATGATGGATAAGAAAGGATGGATGGATAGATGGATGGAATGGATGGATGGATGGATGGATGGAACTGGATGGATGAGATGGATGGAATAAATGAATGGATGAAATGTATACATGATACGTGTGATTGATGGATGCATTGATATAATGATTGATAGATGAATGGATGGATAGGATAGCTGGATGAATATGAGATTCAAGGATCGCTAGATAATTAAAATGGATGGATGGAATAGTTTGAATAGATGGATGAGATGGATGGATAGATAGATAGATAGATAGATAGATAAGATAGATAGGATGGATAGATAGAATGGAATAAGATGGATGGAATAGATGGATAGGATAGATGGATGAATGGATATGAGATGGATAAGATAGATAGATAGTCACATAAGATAGATAGATGGATAGATAGATAGATAGAATTATATATATAATAGATAAGATCATATATGTATAGAGATCATAAAATAGACAAGATAAGATCATAGATGATATATAGCTAGATAGGATAGATTGAGATTTGAAAGTGAATATGTAGAATGAGAATGAATGAATAAGTGATAGATAGTATAGCTGGATAGGATGAATGGATAGATGGATGAATGATGAATGGATAGATTTAAAGATGGATAGAATCGATCAATACAAGGATGGATTAATGGATGGATAGATAGAGTGATAGATAGGATGGAATGGATAGATGGAATGGATAGATGGATAGATGGATGGGTAGATGGTTGACTGATGGATACATGGAATGAATGGAATGATGGATAGAGTGATAGACGAGATAGATGGAATAGATAGATAGATAGATGGTTGATAGATAGATGGAATGGATAGATAGATGATAGATAAGATGGATAGATAGATGAATAGGGATGTATGAATAGAATTTAAAATGGAAGGAGGATAGAATACATAAGATGGATTGATAGATGATGAGATGGAAAGATGGATAGATAGATGGAATGGAATGGATAGATAGATAAGATAGATAAGATAAGATAGATGATGATAGATATATAGATGGATGGAGAGATAGATGGATGGATGGATAGATAGATAGATGATGATAGATAGATAGATGGATGGATAGTTGATAGATAGATGGATAAGATTTAAAGATGGATGGAAGATAGAATACAGAGATAGATTGATAGATGATAGTTGGGTATAGATAGATAGATTGATGGAATGAATAAAATGATGGATGGAAGGATAGAAGATGATGGATTGATATGTTTATATGTTTGAGAGATGAGATGGATGGATGGATCCTGGATGGATGGATGGATGGATGGATGAATGGATGGATGGATGGATGGATAGTGGATACATGATGGATGGATGGATTGATAGATAGATGGATGGATAGAGATAGAAGGGGATGGATGGATGGATAAGATAGGATGGATGGATACATAAGATAGATGGATGGATGGAGTGGAATGGAATGGATGGATCATAGATGAGATGGATAGTAGAATGCAAGAATAGATGGATAGATACATGGATTGATGAATGATAGATGCATAGGATGGATGGATAATGAGATAAGATGTATGTATAGATATATGAATAGTAAAAATGAAAGAGATGGATGGATGGATGGAATGGATGGATGAATGGATGGATAGAACGGGATGATGAATAGCGGAAGTATGGATAGATTATAAATAAGATTGATAAGATAGTAGATAGCTGATGGATGGATGAGATGATGGATGATGGAGTAGAAAGAATAAATGAGATGGATAGATAGATGATAGATTGATAAGATAGATTGATAAATACATGGATAATGAATAGATAAGATTGATAGATGGAATGATAGATGGATGATGAGATTGATGGATGAGATAATAGACATTAGATGGATAGATACATTAGTAGATAGCTGGATACATAAGATAGATAAGAGTAGAGTAGAATGGAATGGATGGATAATGGATGATAGATAGATGATAGATGGATAGCTAAGATAGATACATACATACATGAGATAGAAATGCATGCATGAATGATAGATTGATGAATTAATAATAGATAGATGGATAATAGCTAGATGGATGGATGAATAAGATAGATACGATAGAGATGATAGATGACTAGATGAAATAGATGATAGATAAGATATATAGATAGAGAATGAGATAGAAGATTGGAAAAGACTGAACAGAATACACTAGATAGATAAGATAGAGATAGAATAAATAAGATAGATGGAATGATAGATAGAAATAGAGATAAGATAGAATGGAAATGGATAGTAGGTAGAATGGAATGGGAATAAAATAATAGATACATAGATAATAGATAAGATAGATGGATAGATGGAATGAATGAATGGATAGATAAGATAGATAGATTAGATGGATAGATGATGAATAGAAAGAGATAGAAATAGATATTAGATAGATAGATACGAGAGATAGATAGATAGATGGAATGGATAAGATAGATGGAATGGATGGATAGATAGATAGATAAATCATAGATAGATAGGTCATAAAATAGATAGATAGATAATAAATAAGATAATTCTATGGAAATAGATGACACAGATATTGAATTCATAGATAGAGTAGATAAGAAAGAAACCCGATGAATTATAGATAGAATAGATGGATAGGTGAATAATAGATAGGATGGATATAGATAAATATAGAATGGAATACATAGATAGATAGATAGATAGTAGATGAGATGAATAATCCAATAGATAGATAGATGGAATAATAGAAAACTTATAGAATGAAAACCATGAGATAGATAGAATGAATTTGAAAAAGATAGACGAGATAAGATAGAATGGATTATAGATGGAAATAGATAGATTAAGAGAAAGCGGAATAAAATGGAATGAATGAAATAAAATAGAATGAAATAGATAAAGATAGAAATAGATGGAATAAATAGAAAAGAGATAGATAGATAGATAATTGAATAGAATAGAAATAGTATGAAAATTTAGATAGATACGAATAGATAAAAATAAATGGAATAGAATAGATAGAAATAGATATGATACATAATAAATTTGGAATAATAGATAGATAATGGAATAGAAATAGATACATAGATAAAATAGATTAAAATAGAAGAATAGAATAGATAAAGTAGAG
Organism: Luscinia megarhynchos; assembly: GCA_034336665.1. Classification (NCBI taxonomy): domain Eukaryota; kingdom Metazoa; phylum Chordata; class Aves; order Passeriformes; family Muscicapidae; genus Luscinia; species Luscinia megarhynchos. Next base: position 59,724,380 of record CM067592.1, read on the forward strand.
TAGAATGAATAAATAGAATAGACTACATAATAGAATGAAAGAGATAAGATACATGATATAATAATTAATGAATAATAGAAACAAATAGATAATAGAATGATAGAATGAATAGAATGAGATAGATAGAATAGATAGATAGATAGAATGAATAGATGCAAAATTCATAGATTACTAGGATAATAAAATATATATAGATAGATGAAATTTAAGATGAGATAAGATAGATAGATAGATGAATAGAATAGAGAGATAGATAGATAGATAATTAATGGAATTGATAATGAAATGAAAGTAGAATAGATAGATAGAATAGATAGATAGATAGATAGATAGATAAGATAAATGAAAATGGAATAGATAGATAGATAGATAGACAGAATGGAATGCTATTGTAGATAGATAGATAATGAATAGATGATAGAATAAAATAGATAGATAGATAGATAGATAGATGGATGGATGGATGGATAGGATAAATGAAAATGGATGATGTATGCATGATGCATGGATTGATAGGACGCATTGATGTATTGATTGATGGATGATGGATGGATGGATGGATGGATGGATGATCGGATTCAAGGATCGCTGGATGATAGATGGATGGATGGATGTTTGATGGATGGATGGATGGATGGATGGATGGATGGATGGATGGATGGATGGATGGATGGATGGATGGATGGATGGATGGATGCCTGCATGGATGGATGGATACCTGCATGGATGGATGGATTGATGGATGGATGGATGGATGGAGGGATGGATGGATGGATGGATTGATGGATGGATGGATGGATGGATGGATGGATGGATGGATGGATGGATGGATGGATGGATGGATGGATGGATTATGTATTAATGGATAGATCATGTATGTATGGATCATAGATAGATGGATGGATCATGGATTGATGTATGGCTGGATGGATGGATTGATGGGTTGGTGAATGTGTGGATGGATGGATGAATGGGTGATGGATGTATGGCTGGATGGATGGATGGATGGATGGATGACGGATGGATGGATTTAAGATGGATGGAATGATCAATGCAAGGATGGATTAATGGATGGATGGATGACTGGGTGATGGATGGATGGATGGATGGATGGATGGATGGATGGATGGATGAATGGATGCATGATGGATGGATTGATGGATGGATGGATGGATGGATGGATGGATGATGGATGCATGGATGGATGGATGGATGGATAGATGGATGGATGGATTGGTGGATGAATGGATGATGGATGGATGATGCATGGATGGATGGATGGATGGATGGATGGGTGGATGGATGGATGGATCATAGATGGATGGATGGTAGATGCAGAATGGATGGATGGATGCATGGATTGATGAATGATGGATGCATGTATGGATGGATAATGGATAGATGTATGTATGGATGTATGAATAATAAAAATGAGGGATGGATGGATGGATGGATGGATGGATGGATGGATGAACGGATGATGGATGGCGGAAGTATGGATGGTTAAATGGATTGATGGATGGATGGCTGATGGATGGATGGATGCATGGATGGATGGATGGATCGATGGATGGATGGATGGCGTGATTGATGGATGGATGAGGCATGGATGGATGATGGATGAATGCATGGATGGATGGATGGATGAACGGATGATGGATGGCGGAAGTATGGATAGTTAAAATGGATTGATGGATGGATGGCTGATGGATGGATGGATGGATGGATGGATGGATGGATGGATGGATGGATGGATGGCGTGATTGATGGATGGATGAGGCATGGATGGATGATGGATGAATGCATGGATGGATGAATGCATGGACTGATGGACGGATGGGTGCATGGATAGATGACTGGATGGATGATGGCTTATCGATGATGGATGGATGGATGGATGGATGGATGATGGATGGTTGATGGATGGATGGATAATTTATCATGGATGGATGGATGGATTAGGTGGATGGATGGATCATGGATGTATGGAGTGTGGATGGATGGATGGATGGATGGATGGATGGATGGATGGATGGATGGATGGATGGATGGATGGATGGATGGATGGATAAATGGAGAGGATGGATGGATGGATCGATAGTTGGATGGATGGATGGATGGATGAATGGATAATGGAAATGAGAGATTCATGTTAGGATGGATTAATGGATGGATGGAGGATGGATAGCTGATGGATTGATGGATGATGGATGGCTGATGGATGGATGGATGGATGATGGATGGATGGATGGATGTTTAGATAGATGGATGGATGGATGAGGCATGGATGGATGATGGATGAATAGATGCATGGATGGATGGATGGATGGATAGGAGAAGGATGAATGGATAGAAGGGATGGATGGATGGAATGGATGGATGGATGGATGGATGGACATGGAATGGATGGATGGATGGATAGAGCATGGATGGATGATGGATGAATAGATGACATGAGATGAGATGGATGGATGGATGGAGGAAGGATGGATGGATGGAAGAATGGATGGATAGATGGATGGATGGATGGATAAGATGGATAGATGGATGGATGGATGGATGGATAGGATGGATGAGCATGGATGGATGATGGATATGGATGAGATGGATGGATAATGGATGGATAGATGGATATTTGGAATGGATGGATGGATGGAATGGATGGATAGGATGGATAGATGATAGATGAATGGATACATGGATGGATGGATAGATGGATAGATGGATAGGAGAGTGGATAGATGGAAAGATGGATGGATACATAAGATGGATGGATGGATGGATGGATAGATAGATGGATATAGGAATTCATAGAGATGGATATATAGATAGATATGCTGGAGTGGATGAATAGATGGATAATGGATAGAAGGATACAAGAATGAGATAGATAGATAGGTGGAATGGATGGATGGATAATGGAATAGATACATAGGATTCATGAATAATGGATACATAGATAGCTGGAATAGATATATAGATGAATGATGGATAGATAGATAAGATAAGATGGATAGATGGATAGATAGATAGATATTTGATGGATAGATGGATAGATAGATTTAAAGATATAGTTGAAAAGAGAATAGATTATAAGATGATTGATAGATGATAGATGGAATGGTTAGAATGGAATGGAATAGATGAATAGATAGATAGTTGGATGAATAAGATAGATAGATAGATAGATTTAAAATGTAACAAAAGGCAAAATACATAGATAGATTAATAGGAATGATACATGGAAGAGATGGATAGATGGAATGAATGGATAGATAGATAGATAGATAGATAGATAGATAGATTGATAGATGAGATACATTAATGGATAGATACTAAGATAGATTAATGGATAGATTGATCATGAATGAATGAATAGATAGATAGATAGATCATAGATAGATAGATGGAATCCTTAGGTGGAATGGAATAGATACGTAGGTAGATGGATAGGTGTTTAGATAGATAGACATACGTAACAGATAGATAGCTGAGATGATAGATGGAATAGATAGAATGCATAGAAAAGGTTCAAGATGAGATAGATAGAATGGAGAGATAGATAGATAGATAGATAGATAGGCAGAATGGAATGGACCAAATAGATAGATACATCCCATCCCCTAGTTCCTCCACTCCCATCCCATCCCTCCACTCCATCCATCTATCCATCCCATCCATCCCATCCCGCTCCACTCCATCCCATCCCTCCGCTCCCATCCACGTCCATCCCTCCATCCCATCCATCCCGTAGCCACTCTATATCCATCCCATCCCATCCCTCCCATCCCTCCATCCCATCCATCCATCCATCCATCCATCCCCACTCTATCCCATCCCGTCATCTGTCCATCCCATCCATCATCCATCCAAGCATCTCGTCTGACAATCCCATCCGTGCGTCCATCCCATGCATCATCGTGCATCAAACTCATCCATCCCATCTAAACACGTCCCTCCACCCCACCCCACCCATTCATCATGCATCCATCGCCATCCCATCCATCCCATTCATCCTCCTTCCATCCATCTGTCCCATCATCCATCATCCATCCCGTCCCTTAACGTCGACTCATGCATCTGTCCCGTAAATACATCCATTCCTCGTCCATCCATCCCATCCCATCCATCCATCTGATACATCCCATCCATACATCCCATCCATCACATCCATCCCACATCATCCCATATTCCCTCCACCCCATTCTTCCATCATCCATCATCATCATCACTCCGCTCAACTCCATCCATCCACTCTATCGCATCCCGGCTCATCCATCCATCCCATCCCATCCATCCATCCATCATCTATCCATCCCATCTATCCATCATCCATTGCTCATTATCCCACCATCCCTCCGTCCATCCATTCATCTATCATGCATCCCATTCAACCCATCCATATCTCTCATCCATCATCATTCATCCATCATTCATCCATGATCCTCGTCATCCATCATCATCATCATCCATCATCTCATCCATGAATCCCATCCATCATTCATTCACCGATCGATCCCTCCAGTCCATGCATACATCATCCATCTATCCATCCGCTCGTCAGCGCCTTCCATCCATCCTCCTCCATCCATCCATCCATCCCATCCGTCATCCATCCATCCCGTCCTCGACCTCATCCCGTCCCATCCATTCATCCATCCATCCATCCCATCCCTCCATCGCATCCATCCATCATCCATCCCATCCCTCGACTTTATCCGTCCGTCCATCCATTCATCCACCCATCGTCCATCCATCCATCATTCATCCATCCATCCCTCATCCATCATCCCATTATCCCATCCATCTCTCATCCCATCCATCCATCTATCGATCATCCGTCCATCCCGATCTCCATGCATCCGGCGG